>OY759269.1:35167995-35805495 GCA_963662155.1 Lamellibrachia columna | reverse complement strand
TAGATGTGATGTTTTCGTTGTTCGTAGCCGACACTTTCACCTCATACACGTCGTAGTTACCATTTTGTAGTGTAAGCCGTGTGTCGCTGACTCGTTCTGCCTTTTTGTGTTGCCAAGTATTATTACTCTGGAGTTTGTAGAACACAACTACGGCTATGATTTGATCGCACCCACTGTAATTCAGCGTCTGTGAGGAAAGATAAAACGAACAGATATGATGATGTCATGATATTTTAGAACAGTTGTTACTCCAAAATGTTACAGCGGATTTACACATGAACAAGAATAAGAATTGACGCCTTCGTGCATTCATTAGTAAGCTATGCCATGTTTGATGGAAGGAATATTCAATTTGAACGCTATGTAAACAATTTCTTAAAACTTCACAGATCTACAGAAACAACTTTCCCAATAAACTCACATACCCAAGATAATGTACAATGTAATCTCCATGAGCTTTTAAACTTTGGCAACATGTTTCATTGTTAAACGTGGGAAAGCACGACAATTAATGTGACATTTGATAATTGGCTAATGTAATAACCAAAATATCCATTCTATTCTTTTATACAGCGGTAATATCGACAACTACGCCATGCGTTCAAAACAAGCACACCTTACTGACCTTCCACATCACACTGATATTTCCGTTAGTGGAGATGTTCTGAGTTGATAACGTCACGTTCTCTATGATGGGGATGTCTGGAGCTGAAATCGAACGCAGCTTGTTGCATTTTAACATAGCAAACGTACTGAAATAACCACACTGCTATCTATATAAGCCACACAACATTATAAAATATCACATCACCGTAGCAATTATTCAAGTTCACTGTGAAATGTTTGCTAGAATTTAGGCCATAATCTCCCTTAAGATGAAACAGCCATTGCTATATTTAACCTCGTAACAGTTTGACTCACACGTTGATGTTATGTACGACAAAACTTCTTAGCCAAATTATAATAAACATATTCGAAAACATTTAATGTAGTCTTTAATTTGTAGTCTTTGGATGGAATGTACGCAGAAGGATTTCTCCTATGATACGTTGTTATTTAGGAGCAAGTGTCTTCTTTGGCCTTGGCCCACCTTGCTGGCATTAGCATTTCGAACATAAGAACGTTGCCAACACGACCACTTGTGCCATGTACATAAACAAGCGCTAACAAAACGTCACCCTGCAGAGCAAACACACAGCGGTATATCGTGACTAATGAACAATATACAACCAGTAAACGACCCCTCCATTGTTTTATATGTCTCGTTTTGGTGAACATCCTAGTTTTGGAAAAACGTTTCCAAAGTATGTGTTTGTCAAGGCCTAAATCGCAATATACCATACGTGAACAACACATTACATGGGAAAAGCTTTTTGATGTTTGCTTGGAACTTTAAAATAAGTGTAGCCATTGATGTAATGCTACTATTACATCATTAAATAATTGGTGCCTATCATGTTTTGGTCCTATATGGTTTTCAATAAATCCGCTATAATGTGAATGTTATGATGGAACGTTATATTATAACAATACGTAACTAGCTGTAATAGTTGCAAGTTGGCCACAGACAATTTGGAATTGGATAGTTTCATTTTGCGGTACAAACAAAAAGTTATTTTATAATTTTAATGCAAATATATATTATATTCTTTAGAAACATGGATTTATAGCATATCCACTTACCTGTACAAGTAGTGTTGAACCTGGTGACGCCGGTAAATGTTCCAGCCTCACGGAGCTCGTTCTGTTGGCGATAAGGTTCAACCTTGACTGAGTAGTGTGTGTTAAATGTCAGGCCGGAAATGTGCGTCTCAAACCGATCCGTGTTAGATATTTGTGATAGTTTGGTTGTATTTATATTCGAATTTCCTTCAGCTTGAAGCCAGACGATGTAGTAGTAATGAGTCTCCAAACCAGAAGATATGTTCTTAGCTGTCGGCCACCTCACTGTCACTGATGAACTATGGATGTTGTCAACTTCTGGCTTGTCCGATGATTCAAAATACGGGGTGTCTGGTGTAAAAAATACGTACTTTCTGTGGATACAGTTTTTCGCCGATGACGCATGGAATAATACATACGTTCTTGTAGAATACGCATGCAATTATTTCAAGGATGTTAAAATTATAAACAATTAATTATACTGATAAAGTATTTGATTCGCATAGTACAAATACTATTTTCGTTGATGTATTATTATTACTATTATTGCGACAAATTGCCTTACAAATTACATTTTTAAATAGTATTGATAACTTTAACCGTTAGCATTATTAATAACAGTAACACCCAAAATGCACGCACGCACGCACGTGTGTGGGTGGGTAGGCGGTTGCGTGCGAGCGTGCGTGCGTGGGTGCGTGCGCGCGTGCGTGCAACTTACTTATGTATGTTTTGCAAATAACTGAGGTGTACCACGCTTCACAGCTGCTGGTACAATTTCCATCCTTAACATCACAAAGTGTCTTGTCCTTGCAATGTCCGCAGTCTTCTTCACAGTTCTTCCCGTAAGCTCCTGGGTCGCAGTCTGGAGAACAATTAAATTAAAATGTCCATATGTGCGATGTATTAGTTTGGATACAATTAGAGTAGGGCGGTCGATTATTCACACAACGGCAGCCAATGTACACAAACAATTCTGCCTCAAAACGATAATATATTTCCTTAAACCGACGTATTTAACCTGGTAACAACATTTATAGTCACACGTCGTATGTGTTACCTTTATAGTATGTATTATTCTTCGCCATCAAATATATTGATTGTCATTCCTGAAATGTACACGTAACATTTTAAAACCTGATATTCAATGTTGACGTCTATTATCTTACATATTTCATATTACCATTAATGCTCATAATAGCGATTTAACGAAAATGCGAAAATTAATGATACACACAAGATTATCCCTAGAAATGGGTGTGATGAATTATTAGTTAGGTATCTATATTAACTTCCTTAAAATATTTTTGGAGAGTGTGAACTTCGTATGCAATAAAGATAAGACAGTGCAGACCTTTCACATGGTAAAAACACATTATTGTAACGATACACACCTTTTACACAGTCCGGCTGCTGCTTGCCCGGGTCACAAACCTCACAACCGATGACGTCATTACAGGCTGTTGTACACTCTTGGCACGCTGTGGAGCATAACATATTATATTAATATATTTCTACTGTCTCATATGTAGTCGTGTCGCGAGTGTCTTCGTGTCCTACACCCCGAGTAGCCGAGGCGACGACGTTCTTTCTGGTTTACAGTTTTTTAATTAAAGGGAATAATAAGTTCGTTACTTCATATTACTTGCGTTTCGTACGATCTAGTTATGCTTCCCACTGCTGGGAAACGAAAGGGTCCCATGCCCGCTAGGATATTTAGACTGATGAAGCGACTCCGTTATGACAGTTACCCTAGTTGACTGCGGTATAGATCATTGAATGGAATAGAAATCACAAAGCACTAGCTAAAATGCTTTATCTTTGTGTACACAAGGTTTAACATTGTATATATGCAACAACAAAAATGTATTTATAAATAAAATTAGATGTTTAATGCGTCTAACTCGCATAGCGCGCGTAAAATTCGAAGTTAATGAGATGAGCGATCACGTGGTTGTTTTACGTCACTGATGATATGGGTTTACATTCAGTCAGTGCAGTACTTCAGCATAGTTTCACTCGCGTTACTATGCCGAGTGATGGCGATTTCACTTTTCCAGAATAAAAGTATGACGTAACGATTTCGAACCGCCAGCGCCAAAAAGAATCATCTTCAAATTCGGCTCTTTCGGAGCAGATTAGCGGCGCCAGTAGCCTTTGACTTCGTTCCTATTTGCTTTCTGACCGATCCATGAAAACGACCACACACTTCTCATATACACACGCATACACATGTGACGTGGTCAAACATTACTCTTACTTCCAAATAAAGAAAAAAATAAACAAAAAGTTGCCATATCCTATGCCTAGTTTTGCGGAGCTAGGCGTAGAAGATATAGCTTTTGGTTTTGTAATTTGTTATATTATATTATTTTTTGCGTAATATGTTATATATTATATTATATTAATGTTAAGGATACAACGAATTGTATCAGCTCCAATGATTTGACTTGTTAAAATGCATTTGTTAAAATGGAAAAATATAGCGCCGTATTTTATGCGAAAAGAAGCGGAAGCTATAAAAGAGGTCACAAAGTAACAATTTCGGGTTAATGTTGAATTAAATCAATTAACAAATGCTTTATTCACAGTAAGACACACTTTAAGCTTGATGTGCTCGGTACACAATCGTTTCGGCCGAGATCACTGTGTCCGTTGTGCTCTAAGGCCGAAGTTACCAGAGTTGCGGGTCGAACTCTCCAAAGAATGTTGCCCGGATGCACCGGGCCGAATTCATCGTGAGCCGACATCACCTGTATCACCGCTGACAGCTCGCTTCGATCCTAGGTGGACGGTGGTCGAAGACGCTCGTGTCGCTGCCTGTGTCCTACGGATTGCTGGCATCAACATAGCCTTCACTACTGCGAACAATGTTGGCACATCGTCCCTCTTTGAATTAGATTTTAGCACCTGGAAAACCCAGAGTTACAACCTTCTCTGGTCTGGATCGCAGTGAAACAAGGTTTCTCGAAGCGAGCAAAGCCGGCTGTGTTTTGTTGGCTTGAAATTTGCTTTTGTAAACAAAGTTGGCTCTGTATGGAACTTAAAGGAACTACATCTTACTTTATTCTTACTAAAGTTTGCATTACAATCAAATGCCCACAATAAACCATTCTGACGCTCACTTCTAAACAACTGCTACCGCAGTCAACAGTACGATGAATGAATGAAAAGCCGGGAAAATATGCATAATCGAGGCAGGCCGGTAGAACAGAGCATTATTTGGAATTATTAATTAATTGAATTCTAAAGGAATTTCGGTGTTGTGGAAATGGACATATGCTACAAGATGTAATATAATATGACATCAAGCAATCGTTGTTTTTGTTCATTTCAAACAGAAGAAGAAACCGCGTTTGAGTTCAACATAGCTAACTGCAATTATATTAACTGAAGTAAAATATCAGCAAATAAAACAAATTGTACTATCAACTACCCCGAAACTCAGATAATTCACTGCATTTAATGTCGCGTTGTGCAGAAACACAATGCGTTGTTATGAGAGTGCAATTACCTAATGTGCCGATATTGCATAATCACTGCAGAATGTATTTAATTTTAATGTGAAGACAATAGTAAAACTGGATAACATTTCCTATTGTCTTAGGGTTGTGAAGGTACTACTCTGGTTTAGATGATTTCTCATATTATTTAAGAAATTAACATTTTACTTGCTAATTACGCGAAAACCAGTACCAACAACTTGTATTATAGTTACCGAGATGGTTATTATATGGCAGGAATGCAATGATGTAGAATTGTAATGACTGATATCTCGTGTCATGTGAATACATTATGCAAAGCACATCAATCCAAAAGCAATCATTCTTAGCAATTTATGTATATTCAGTAGCTTACGGGACTGCATAGCTGGATACTACACATTCACGAGTATTTTATTCTTAGTTGATACCTATTCATTTTATGGTGACGTAGTCAATTTTATGTATTTCGCCAACATGTATTGGTTTGACGTACTTTATCCAGTCGAGTGAACAAAGGCTATTGGGACTGAAGAAAATTGAGATTCAGCCATTTTTCTTTTGAACCATGGTCATGTCAATTGAGATTATGAGCTATACCTTTTACTTACCACTGAATAATCAACAGGTAGAAGACACTGTTAGGGCGATAAACATAACTCAGCAGATTCATAATTAAACCGGAAACTGCTGTACACCATCCGTACACGATTCATAAGAAACCGGCGATATTGGTATACTATTTTAATTTATCATGTTCAGTATTTGTTTCGCCAAAATAGTGTCACTTAGTATCTACTTACCGACATGTCTATGACCAATGACAACCACTTCACATAGACTAGCTTCATATGAGTTGTCACCTCCATCCCGCCTGAAGCTGAGATAACGAGCGATCCCTTTACACTGTTCTTCGACTGTTCCACCAGCGGCCACTCGGCCGTTGTGACTCGCGCACTGTGTGTGTTTAGTTTTGTCCGGACTGTCACCAACACTCAGTATGAATGTGTCCAATCTTTCGTGAGTATTGCCTAAAAGAAACGTATGTTATGATATTACAATAATATGATAAGTGTTGCGATACATTACTGTATTTCTAAGTTATTTAAACTATTCCATATATATTTTTAAAAGGTACTGAATTATATCAGTATGAAGCAATGTTGCACAGGTGGGTGATTATAAGCAAAGTTTTGTGTCCCTCATGTTTAAAAAGGAAAAGGTATGTTCTTATATAGCGCGGTATCCGGTCCATAGGACTGCTCAAAGCGCTTTACACTTCACCCCCTGGCAGACCTGTTCATTCCAAGGCCATCTCAACTTCTTTTGGGAAGTTTACAGTTCAACATATCCGTAACAGAGTGTTTCCACTAATGTTTCTCAATACTTCAAGGGATACGTAATTCACAATATACGTAATTCACAAATACATATTATATGCAAATTAACTCAGTTGTACTATTTTTCCTCGATTACATCAGGCAATTACCCTAAAACATGTTGTCCCTATACACCCAAAAATCGAGGTCTTGTATATCTTTCATTTCATATTCTACATGAGGGTAATACGTGTCCTAACAGAATATGTAACACACCTGTAATAGGTTAGATTAATTGATTATTCTACAGATAAAACATATCCTGTCCCTTCTTTTTTCTTTACAGCACGGACAATTACGTGTGCGCCATATGACGTCAAATAAAAATGTTGGACCATCTGCCAAGCGAAGAGGGTTAAAGTAAAGTAGAAGAAGGTGAGGCATGTCCGCACTCAGAGGCGTGTCCGCACGCTGAGGCGTGTCCGCACGCAGAGGCGTGTCCGCACGCTGAGGCATGTCCGCACGCTGAGGCGTGTCCGCACGCTGAGGCGTGTCCGCACGCTGGGGCATGTCCGCACGCTTAGGCGTGTTCGCACGCTGAGGGAGGCATGTCCGCACGCTGAGGCGTGTCCGCACGCATGGGCATGTCCGCACGCTGAGGCGTTTTCGCACGCTGAGAGAGGCATGTCCGCACGCTGAGGCGTGTCCGCACGCTGAGGCATGTCCGCACACTGGGGCATGTCCGCACGCCACGTTATTGACCTAACCGCGGAGTATTTGGTTTCAAAACTGTGTTCTATGGTAACATCTAACTCATACATCCAAAATTTTAACCAGCGAACTTAACTCCTTTGCGACGGTAGAAATTATAATATGTTGTTTTTGCAGAATCTCGTGTAATTTTATACATATATTGATACGTAACTCACATTATCAATAATATATGCATATTGGTTTCTGCATTGTTGGAATGTGTGTCATTAGTGGTGTCGTTGCACAAATAAACTTTACTGCCATAAACTGTGCGTGCGGGAAAATTTACAATCTTCCCGTTCGTTCGTTTGGGGCATATCCCCATAGGCGTGTACGGATATGCCCCAGTGCGGTAAGTTAATTTACATAACGTGACGGCCTGATGTAGATGTTTAATTTTGGTTTGCCCGTCTGTTTACGGAAGCACTAGTCATGTGATATATGGGGCATCTCCGCACACCACTGATCAATACATATGATAACATATACGTTTTCCTTAGTGAAGAAAAAGTACAATAATTGGTAGTTGTAAACTAAAAAGGCGAACATTTGTTATTCTGGCTTAAACAGTTCATTAGTTACGACACATTATACCTTAGGTGTACTGACATGCGCCACCTAAACCTAACTGAACGGGTAGCGCGATCTGACCCTGCGATGCTGGGACTAGCGTTGTGGCGCTCGTTCAAGCTATCATTGTTCTGTGTTTGGAGGAAACAATCTCCGCTCAAAAGCATCCTGTAAACATGTTAAGTGATATGACAATATATCAGACGAATGCATTTGAGAAGTGACAAAGATCAATTTAAATCCCAACAACGCCGGTTTATTCTATCAGGCCTAATGTCAAGACGATTAGTGTTGCTTTTTTTAAAAGAAAAACGCAGTTCGGGCGAGCACATGTATATATGTCGTTAAATCTTTTGAGTAAGATTAATATAATTTCACCCGAACTATGGCCCTAATCCTAAATTTAAGAAACCCATTTCTATTCCACCTGTAATTTTACACCAAAATTGTGAAAATGCTGAATAAAAATATACATTAAAGTAATTCAGCTTTCCAGAAAGATGCACTTCCTAGAATATAAGATATTGTTTATTGGTCACTGCAAGAATAATTCTTGTTGGATTAATTAATTAATTAATTAAATCTTTAATTGTTTCCTCTATATAAATGATACACACATTTTGATTGCTGATCTCCTCATCTTTCATTTGACATAATATTATTACTCGCTATGATCACACTGCAACATTTTTTTAATTAATCGAGTTTAATTAATTAATTAATTATTCCATCTACAGAAGTGATATGCACATTTCATTGCTGAGCTCGTTAGATTTTATTTGTTATATTATACGCTAAAGTCACAACAACATATAATAACATATTAATTTTAATTACGTATCTTCTCTTAAAATCATGCAACTTTATGCACATTATGCCAGAAAAGATTGGTGAAAAGTTTTAGATTTTTAATTATTTGACATACAGAGATACAAATCTATTACTATACCAAATGTCATTATAAAATAACTGTTTTAATGCCATCTTAATGCAAAAATATACCCAAATAATGGAGCCATTTTCTGGTTATGAGTTACGACATAAGAGATAATGTATTGTTTCTTTCAGCTGTGATTGCATTTTTTGTGTGACCACGTTCTGAATTAAATTTTTAGTTAAATTCGAATTATTTAATAGACTTTTTGGATACCCAAATTTACAATCAATAAAACAAATGATTTAATGTAATATCAAGCGTAGAGATACGATTAAACGGCAATGTCTAACTGGTCGTAAATTGATTGATAAAACGCTCTTAATTTAACTTTACAACCAATTCGACTTACGACGTCGTAAATCGGACTTACGGCGTCTCATGAAACCGGCCCCAAGTCTTACGTCAAACACTAACCATGACGAAACGCCAGATCTATTTAAAATTTAATAGTCGAGAAAACAACGAATAATGTTGCAGAATAAATGATTGGCATATCCGCCATTGCCAAAATGTGGTGGAGGGAACCCCTGAACGGATTATAAGCAAAATCAAACTATGCTGATAAAATTACATATTCTGCGTTTGTTTACTGTGTTTGGAATAGGCCTATATCAAATATATATATATATATATATATATATATATATATATATATATATATATATATATATATATATATATATATATATATATATATATATATATATATATATATATATATATATATATATATATATATATATATAAATATATATATATGTATATATATATATATATAATCAATATATATATATATATATATATATGCTAGCCGAGTTGCCGGGCGTTGCAATGGAGAAAATGTAAGGCCTTTTGACTCCTTGCACTACACAGTCACGCTTTGGCAGAAACACCTTCATGTCCCAAAATCATGTACCACTGCCGGTTTCACGAAGCGTTCGCACCGAACGAAGGAACTTATGTGGACGTTTTTCACAAATATTCCCAAACCCCGTGGGAATTATTGTTTGGACGATTACCGAAGAAGACTAAAACCTATCAGGCAGGTAAGGACACTCTCTGAGTTGCGCTGCTGAACACCAGGGGCGCTGAAGAATGTTAGAAATTGTTCAATTCACCAAATGAAACAAGTAACACATTTCTATTACAAATGCATGTTCTTATCCGCTGGACCATCGTGTGATTCTTACCAGAGGTTCCTGCATCCCTGTTGTAGATGATGACGCGGGAGATGTTGTATGTTTCCTCTAAGTCAACCATCCACCAGGCGTTCCTGCCCCAGTAAGTATCTGGGTTTGCGCAGTTACCTCCGACCATGCTTGGGTTTGTGTTCCCGTCGACGGCCCGCCCGGCCGGGAACGAACCTCCCCATTTATGTATACTTTGACTTGCTGGCTTCTTATATGCCACATTTCCTTAAACAATAAACAGCGTGTGTGTATAAGTAAGCGCGGGTGTGTGGTATATGGCATGTGGCATGTGGCATGTGGCATGTGGCATGTGGCATATGGCAAGTGGCATGTGGCACCTATACACAGCATAACATTAAGAGCGCTGAAAATAACAGTCGTACGGTCAAAACACATCTAAGTATGTGCGGTTATGCACCTCTGCATAAATGGTGGGGGAATGACGGAAGGAGAGAGGAGGTGAGGGAAATATGAAGGGAGTGATCGAGAGAGGAGAATATCTCGATGGGGAAGGAGTGTGTGGGAAAGGTGCTTTTACAAGGAGAATGTGTATGTGTGTAGATATCACGTGTGTGTGTGTGTGTGTGTGCGCGTATGTGCGCGCGCGCGTGTGTGTGTGTGCGCGCGCGTGTGTTCAACTACCTAATTTTGTCGTGCTTTGCACGTGAAATGTATATTTATTCAGCACCATAAAAATTGTTGGGAAGAGCATTTGCCCACAGAAGGATGTCATACACACATAATAGGCGTACAGGTACACAATACACTTATGTATGTACTCTGTCTTTGCATATATCGAGTTTGTTCTTCTACACTCATCAAGGCAATCCCATGTCAAACGTCATCAACGTGAATCAACGTGCAAATTAGACTTTTGCCTAATGCGAAGGCCTACACACATTACTGCCATCAGTCAATAAAACCGACAACGGTTGGTGTTTCCCATTAATTTGACCTAAACAACCGGGTAGCCTAGAAAAACGTCCAACCCGATACATTAATGTTGTGTTAAGTTCGGTGGATGATGCGGATGTTGTCCTAGAATCCACAAAGTAGGTCCCGCAGACACAGAGATGCACCGACATCCGGCATCGCAAATCGACATAGTAAAACGCTACAATGAAAATGGTTAAAATTGGACACATCGTGTTATATGTGGCGTTGACACATTATTGGGAACCGCTCTATTTCCGTCCTGCGCCTTTCAGCTACCAGTGGATTAAGGAATCTCTCTTTCTCACCCACCGCTTACTCAAGCCGCCGCCCCCGCCCCCATCTCTCTCTCTCTCTCTCTCTCTCTCTCTCTCTCTCTCTCTCTCTCTCTCTCTCTCTCTCTCTCTCTCTCTCTATCTCTCTCTCTCTCTTTCTCTCTCTCTTTCTATCTCTCTCTAGCTCTCTCTCTCTCTCTCTCTCTATCTCTCTCTCTCTCTCTCTCTATATATATATATATATATATATATACATATATATATATATATATACATATATATATATATATATATATATATATATATATATATATATATATATATATATATATATATATATATATATATATATATATATATATATATATATATATATATATATATATATATATATCTCGCTCTCTCTCTCTCTCTCTCTCACTCGCTCTCTCTCTATCTCTCTCTCTCTCTCTCTCTCTCTCTCTCTTGCTCTCTCTCTGTATATATATATATATATATATATATATCTCTCTCTCTATATATATATATATATATATATATATCTCTCTCCCTATCTCTCTTTCTCTCTCTCTCTTTATCTCTCTCTTTCTCTTTATCTATCTCTCTCTCACTCTCTATTTCTCTCTCTCTCTGTCTCTATCTCTCTCTCTCTCCCTCTCTCTCTCGCTCTCTCTCTCTCTCTCTCTCTCTCTCTCTCTCTCTCTCTCTCTCTCTCTCTCTCCTCTCTGTCTCTCTCTCTCACTCTCTCTCTTTAGTCAAGGAGCTGAAGAATTGGCCGGATGGACTTCGCCCTCTCGTAGAATTTCGAATACACCTACTGCTACAACTATGTCAACATTTAGTACTATATGAGGACGATGTATGTTTACAGCTTCACCAACAACCACGAACCTGTCTGGCATGCTGTACCGTTCCACTTCCAGCCACTTGGATAACCATCTTCACATATTCCACCGTGGACACACTGTCCAGTGTCTGTTTTGCAGCCCTTGGTACATCGACAGGGGAAGATGCACGACCCTTGACTGGCCGACGTGCTGGAGAATCGACAACGTGCGCCTGTGAAAAGTTGGCGTTGGCGTCACGAATAACTCGACCAGTTTTTGAATAACAATCAATAATATAACGATGTTTACGTCAACATTAAAATTGATGTGTTATATGCGTAGAGAATTAGCGACCTCCTTGGCCAAGTGCGTGTACATTTGGCCTATTTCGTGGGAAGGAATTCTTCAACATCTACAACTTTATTAATGTAAATTATATTAAGAAAATATTCCGTTAACTGAATCCGATTAATGCAAACTACCTATGAAATCGAATAATAATAAATTATTGTACACGTAGATTATAATGTGATGCCGACTGATCTTGGTTTTCCATTAATTGCTTGGTCTTGGTGTTCCGTCAACTGAGTAGAACAGATTTTACAACACACCCATATTCGATCATCGCCAATAGTTGTTATACAATGTTGTTCCCGCATGTTTGGCAGCGTGTCCTCGATGATCCAGGAAGTAAACTACAGCCATAACGCACCAGGACACATAACAAGCTCCGGGACACGAATGGCTGGCAAAAAATCTTTCCAGCACTGATACTCACTTATCCGAGCAGTCCAACTCACCAGAGGCCTCGTGATGTGTTAGTAAAGATACCAGTAAAGCCATCAGTAAAACCTTCGCCATATTACGTCCGTCAGTGAGCCACAATCGTTAATGTTGTGGCCAGCTCTTTGTCAACCGAGTTGTCAGCCGCGATCCAACCATACGGTGAGTCATGTGTCACACAATGGCCCCAACGATTACGTAATCTGCTAAGATTAGTCACTCGATGTTTGACGTAATTCATGAAAACTGGTGGAGGAAAATTCATGTCTGAGGCGATACGAACCCGGAACAACTGGTAAACATGTTAATTCATACCGTATACCTTACACACCCGACGCAATTCTTATCGAATAAATAATTATTAATCATTCCACAATTTTGAACCTGCATGTTTCGTCAATACTGGTGGATGAAGGTTCGGGTTTGAGGTGATACGAACCCGGAACAACTGGTAAACGTGTTAATTCATATATCGTAGACCATGCGTATCGTCACTACTCAATGGAAATAAACTACGAGCAACAAACCCCTCGTCTACGCAAGCTGTTTGTTTGGACACGCAAGCCTAACAACGTTGATTTCGGATCATTTGTTCCGCTTGAAACATGGATGGAGTCAGCGAGGGCCCCGCCCCCCCCCCTCACAAGACACGCTCAATCGTGTCACTTGACAGACAAGCGAGTGTTATTATAACATGTTATGTTATTCAGAAAAAGAACTTGGAAATGTGTTACTCTTATAATAAGCAAAAACAGAGGCAGTTTGAAAAAAATGCTGTTCCGATTCTGTGTTAGGTCCAACACTGAGTGTTACGGATCCCTGATACCTGTATTGACCCCAGCGCTCTGTAATAATTCCAAGTTAGGGTATTGAAGATTTACTCAAAACAGCCGGGCAGAGGAATTGTGCTACGGCCACTACGTCGTGCTACGGTTGTCTGCTACGGCCACTACGCCGTGCTACGGTTGCCTGCAACGGCCAGTACGCCGAACTGTGATTGCCTGCTATGGCAACTACGCTGTGGAAATGTTGCCTGCTACAGCTACTACACCATGCTACGGTTACCTTTTACGGCCACTACTTCGTGCTATCGTTGCCTGCGACGACAAATGCGTGGTGCTACGGTTCCCTGCTATGGCCCATACGCAGTGCAACGGTTGTCTGGTAAGGATATTACGCTGTGTTACATTTGTCTGGTAAGGCCTCTAATTCGGGCTACGATTGCCTGCTACGGCTACGACCAGTATGTCGTAATACGTTTGCTTGCTACGGCTACTACTTCGTGCTGTGCTATGGCTGCCTGCTACGGCTACTACATCGTGCTACGGTTGCCTGCTACGACCATTACGCCGTGCTACGGTTGACTGCTCCGGCCAATACACTGTGCTATAGTTACCTGCAACGGCCACTACGCCGTGCTGTGGTTCCCTGCTATGGCCACTACGATGTGATAAGGTTGCCTGCTGCCTCCATTTCGCCGTGCTGTGGTTGCCTGCTACGGCCACTATGGCGTGCAACGGTTGTCAGCTACGGATATTACAATATGGTGCTATGGGTGCCTGCTCTAGCTGCTAGGTCGTGCAACGGTTGCTTGCTACGGCCGCTGTGGTTGCCTGGTACTGCTACTACATCGTGCTGTGGTTGCCTGCTACGGCCATTATGTCATACTACGGTTGCCTGCTATGACCACTATGTCGTGCTACGGTTGCCTGCTGCTACGTCGTGCTGCGGTTGCCTGCTATGACTACTACGTCGTGCTACGATTGCCTGCTACGGCCTTTTCGTCGTGCTACGGTTGTCTTCTATGACCACTACGTCGTGCTACGGTTGCCTGCTGCTACGTCGTGCTACGGTTGTTTGCTTTTATTTGTTTCACACCATTTCTGTCAATGTCAGAAGGGCAGAGCAATTGCGCCGTGAGAAAAAACCTGTAATACTTAATTAATACGTAATTGATCTTGGCCTTACGTATCCATATGACATCAGCCGACCAGGACGTTGTTTGTGCAGACGAGTTTTGGACATGTTAAAATAATAATTTGATCATGAAAACGAACTGAGTAATGTTAACTATAAACATATCCTTCATCCGCTATGAAAAAGTAAATCAAACACCTAATTCTGTGTCTGTCATGTTCTGTGATGTAAGTCTATAATCGCTGGACATATAATGAGTTATTTAAGAACAGCGTCCAGGGCCGGAAGCTGCTTTACGCGCTTCACCGAAATGTGCTTGTAGATAACGACACAAACCAGCACATTTTTTTACACACAGCACTGTTTGTTCAGTGGAATCGGCACTAAACCCAATACACAACTGTGCGAAATATCCCATAGTAAGATAATGGACAGTACATGATTATCACAAACTTAGAATGACCATGGATGGCACGCAGTATAGCGTATGAGTATACACGTCTCGTATTAGCTGTGACCCCATGGTAACCAAATTGGTCAAAGAGTATAACTATGGAGGAATTACTGTCACTCTTCACGCACATAATCAATCCCCATGCCATCCAAATTGGTCAAAGAGTATAATTATGGAGGAATTACTGCCACTCTTCACGCACATAATCAATCTCTCTATTGCTACTGGGGAATTCCCACACGAGTGGAAGACTGCACTTGTGGTGTCGCTGCTTAAAAAAGAAGGATTGAATCCTATTCTAAAAAACTGTCGTCCTGTATCGAATCTCCAGTATGTGTCAAAACTAAACGAGCAAGCTGTTTTAAACCACTCCACAGTCTACACTCACACTGTGGATTTCCTTTGCCACCTTGTCAGTCTGTTTATAGAGCAGGGCATTCTACAGAAACCGCTCTAGTTAAGGTCCAATCTGACATTCTTCTAAACATGGACCACGACTGGTCTTAAATGATTTGTCGTCGGATTTTGATACAGTGGACCATGATATTTTGTAAAATATCATGATTTGCTCTTTTAGAGTATCAGGCACAGCTCTAAATTGGTTTTCCTCGTATCTCCAATCAAGGTCGCAACGTATTTTTATCAATGGTACGGCGTCTGAGCAGTTTAAACATGATCAGGGAGTACCGCAGGGCTCATGCCTAGGTCCTGTTGAGTTCACAGAGTACTCTAGCCCTGTTTTCTCTGTCATTGATCAGCATGGGAAGCTGGGGCATGCCTACGCCGACGATCATCAAGTTTACTGTGGTTTCCATCCTGATTCTTTATGCAGTAACTGTGAGGGGGCTATGAGGTATATGCACTGAATTGTGGGCGGTTATTTTGATAAACACATGTCTATGGAAGAATATGTCAAGTTCAAATGTCGGGCAGTCTATGCGCATCTATATGACATCGAAAAAATCATATATCGATCAACAGAGTACAGAGAAACTGATACATGCTCTGGTCCACAGCCATATTGATTACTGCAATGCCCTTTTGATGGGCTAACCAAAATACCTTATACGGAAATTACAAATGGTTCAAAACACCGCAGCGAGAGTATTGTGCAGAATCGGCAAATATGACCATATCACTCCAGTACTAAAGTCAATTCACTGGTTGCCGGTGGAAAATCTTACTAAATATAAGATATGCCTACTGACATTGAATTCATTACACGGCCATGGACCTGAATATATGTCGGAAATTCTGTCTCATAGAAGCATCCATTACGGTCTAAGATCCCAGGATGATCTCAAACTTTATGTACCAAGGACAAAAAGGAAAACACTGGGAGATCTTGCTTTTAAATTTGCTGCACCGAAACTGTGGAACTATCTTCCCAAAGATGTTCGCTGCTGCAACAATGTCAGTATTTTTAAGAGCAAACTGAAAACCCAATATTTTAGAAGTGCGTATAATTAACTTATTATTTTAGTAATTTAAATACGTTTACATCTGTTAGATACTTATATAAAATATATCGGAAATTTCTACTGAAATTATTAATTTTACTTATTTTATAGTTTTTACCTTTTTATATCAATATGTGTACTATGTTGAATGCTTATTTTGTTTTAATTTTCTACTATGCTATTTATTGTACTGTACAGCACCACATAACATTATTGCATAAATATGGTGCTGTAGAAATCAATAAACATTTCCATTATAATATCATACATTTCTGGTCTTATTCAATCGTATTTTCTTGCGAGGTAGTTAGCAGAATCGACTGAGCCGCGTCATAGGCGCTTCTGTTGTGGCTCGTGAGAGAAGGGACACATTTAACCCATGTGTGTGATGTTTTACATCCCTTGGAAAATACACCAGATAGAACGGACCGATGGGTTTTAGTGTCTGCTACGAGAGATACACGCAAATTGGAGTGAACGAAATTGCCAAAGTTTCGAAACGGCAGCAGTTGGTTTCGAACGCACTACCGCACAGCCACCGCGCCCCACTGTAGTTTTGAATCAGTTGGTTTCGAACGCACTACCGCACAGCCACCGCGCCCCACTGTAGTGTGGAATCAGTTGGTTTCGAACGCACTACTGCACAGCCACCGCGCCCCACTGTAGCGTGGAATCAGTTGGTTTCGAACGCACTACAGCACAGCCACCGCGCCTTACTTTATCGTTGTATCAGTTGGTTTCGAACGCACTACCGCACAGCCACCGCGCCCCACTGTAGTGTTGAATCAGTTGGTTTCGAACGCTCTACCGCACAGCCACCGCGCGCCACTGTAGTGTGGAATCAGTTGGTTTCGAACGCACTACCGCACAGCCACTGCGCCCCACTGTAGTGTGGAATCAGTTGGTTTCGAACGCACTACCGCACAGCCACCGCGCCCCACTGTAGTGTGGAATCAGTTGGTTTCGAACGCACTACCGCACAGCCACCGCGCCCCACTGTAGTGTTGAATCAGTTGGTTTCGAACGCACTACCGCACAGCCACCGCGCCCCACTGTAGCGTGGAATCAGTTGGTTTCGAACGCACTACCGCACAGCCACCGCGCCCCACTTTAGCGTTGTATCAGTTGGTTTCGAACGCACTACCGCACAGCCACCGCGCCCCACTGTAGTGTTGAATCAGTTGGTTTCGAACGCTCTACCGCACAGCCACCGCGCGCCACTGTAGTGTGGAATCAGTTGGTTTCGAACGCACTACCGCACAGCCACTGCGCCCCACTGTAGTGTGGAATCAGTTGGTTTCGAACGCACTACCGCACAGCCACCGCGCCCCACTGTAGTGTGGAATCAGTTGGTTTCGAACGCACTACCGCACAGCCACCGCGCCCCACTGTAGTGTTGAATCAGTTGGTTTCGAACGCACAACCGCACAGCCACCGCGCCCCACTGTAGTGTGGAATCAGCGGGAAAACGCACACGATTATTAAGATGAATTGTAGAAATTACATTATGAAATCAAAATAATAATTTGTTTTATATCCACAGCATGTGCACCACAGTTTCCGATAGATACCACATACACAGGTCGTTCAGTTCCACTTAGCAATGAGTCATATACCCCACTGCGTTTTATATGTATTCCGTGTCTTTACTGTTACATTAAAATTGATCTAACTATTATCGCTGGAACCCAAAGGTTCGTGTACCTTAACATTTTCAACAAATTAATTTTCAGAAGACAAAATAAAATTCAACACATTCCCACCTCGGGTAGGTGCGAAGACAAGTTGAGTAGGGAAGCAATCCTGTGTTAGAAGTAGAAACTGATGGTCGTCACCGCCAGCACTCTCTAATGATTTGCATATGAATCTGACTTACGCAAACTACTTAATCAATCAAATTATCATGAATTCGTCTACGTGTAGAATGATATGGCTAATGCCAGTTCACTGTCATATTATGTTCCATCAACACCCTATTCGATCATCACTGTTAGCAGTTACGCCGTTTTTGTTCCCTCATAGCTGGCCGCGTGTCGCGCCTTACTGAATCAGGAAGTAAACTACGACCATATCGAGCTGTATATTGGGTCACGTATGAATGACAATGGTAGTTTCAGCACTCATTCTCGCTGATTCTATCATTGTAGCTCACATGAGGCTTCTAGACACGTCAGTAAAAAGATCAGTAGAGCCGTCAGTAAAAGCTTTGCCATATCACGACCGTCAGTGAGCCACAATCGTGACAGCCACCACCGAGTTGTCAGCCCGTGTCAAACAGTGAATCACATTAGACCCAATGCCCCAACGTTCACGTGACCTCTTAGATTAGTCCCTCAACTCACTGCACCTGTTTGGTAGCATAGCTCACCAGTAAAGTAACCAGTAATTCCGTTAGTAAGACCTTCACCATATCACTGTCATTTTGATAACAATGGCCAGTGAAACAATATTTTTAATGTCAGCACATTATGCAGTTTCTTCCAACTAGTTTTTCTTCGCTGACTCAATACAGCCACAGAGTGAGTTAAATTTCACCAAGTAACCCCACTACCCTTCAAGTGACACGCTCAATTATGTCACTGATAGTTCAACGATAACTCCACATCCAGTTTATGGACTCGAGTTATTAGAAAAAGCTCTACTTATAGTTGTGACAAAACCAAATAGGTTTGACGCCGTGCAACGGCCACAATCCAATGCTTTGGTTCCCCGATGTGTGCTACGGTCTCAGCGCTCTGCTTCATCCAGGACGTCATTAGGACTGACAAAGTCGTCTTGATAAGAAGACGAAAATGTCTACTAGGGTAAAAATAAATGTTGACTATGTTAAAATATAAATTTCAATATGAAGAATTGAGAAATGTTCACTATATACCTATCCTTCGTTCGCTATAAAAAGTCAATCAAACACCTGTTTTAATCCGTACTGACCAAGCACTTCGGCGTTTGTCATGTTCTGTGATGTAAGTCTCTAATGGTTGGATGCAAAATGAGGCATTTAAGGACAGCGTCCAAGGCCACAAGCTGCTGTAGGCG
This sequence comes from Lamellibrachia columna, assembly GCA_963662155.1. Taxonomy (NCBI): domain Eukaryota; kingdom Metazoa; phylum Annelida; class Polychaeta; order Sabellida; family Siboglinidae; genus Lamellibrachia; species Lamellibrachia columna. The sequence continues at coordinate 35,785,897 of OY759269.1, read as the reverse complement.
CTTCACGGACAATAACACAACACCTGTTATAACAACACCAACCAGCACATGTTTTAACTACATACAACACTATTTGTTCAATGGAGTCGGCACTAAGCCTAACACCTGATTGTGCGAAATATCCCTTAGTAAGTTAATGGATAGTAAACAAGGGACAGGGTTTTCCCATAAAATTGACATAAACAACCGAGTGGCCTAAAAAAACGTCCAACCCGATGCATTAAATGTTGGGTTGCATCCGGGGGTGTTGACCTAGAATCCACCTAGTGGGTCCCGCAGACACAGAGATGCACCGACATCCGGCATCGCAAATGGGCATAGTAAAACACTACAATGAAAATGGTTAAAATTTGACACATCGTGTTATATGTGGCATTGGCACATTATTGGGAACAGCTCTATCTTTCTCTAGTCTGATCCTCAAGGATCAGTATTACGACCTATATTATTCTTAATTTATATCAATGACTTGGACGACAGTATAACAAGTAACGTACTGAAATTTGCGGATGACACAAAACTGTTTAGAAAGGTTAATACTGATGGTGATAAACAACATTTACAAAACGATCTAGACAGATTAGTGAAGTGGTCTGAGAAATGGCAGATGCTGTTCAATTTTTGGAAATGTAAATGCTTACATACAGGACATGGGAACTTGAATGTAAACTATAAAATGGGAGATACTGTTCTGGGTACTACTGTAATAGAAAAGGACTTAGGAGTTACAATAAGCGCTGATATGAAAGTTTCAGAGCAGTGTGGTATTGCAGCTTCAAAGGGTAATCAAATTCTTGGATTGATTAGAAGAAACATAACATACAAGGGAAAAAAGTTAATTATACCTCTTTATAAAGCAATAGTTATACCTCATTTAGAATACTGTATACAAGCATGGAGACCATATCGTAAGAAGGATATAGATACGCTTGAACGCATACAAAGGAGAGCAACTAAAATGATTCCAGAACTTAGAGACCTTAGTTATGAAGAACGCCTGAAAGAATGTGGTTTAACAACTCTAGAGACAAGGAGGTTAAGAGGAGATCAGATTGAAGTTTTTAAGATATTGAATGGGTATGAAAATATTGATAGAAATATGTTTTTCTCACTCAAGAAGGATAGGAGAACTAGAGGACATGAGGTAAAATTAGTAAAGGATCAATGTAGATTGGACATCAGGAAGCACTCGTTCTCACAGAGGACAATAAATGAATGGAACAAATTGTCTACAGATTGTGTAACTGCTAGCAGCGTGAATATGTTTAAAAACAAGGTTGACACATATCTCAGGAGGGCTGGTTATAAGTAGATGAACATTGTTGGACTCTCGATAAGCCAATGGCTTCCTTGTCCACTTGCCATCTGGGCCTTTGGCTTGGATGGCAAATCTTGTTAAATCTTGTTAGTCAAGGTCTTGGAGAATCGGCCGAATACACATCGACCTCGATGTGGGGCACGATGGCATACCGGTTAGAAGGCTGGACTCTCAATCGAGATAACCCGATTTCAAATCCCCCTGCGGTCACTTCGAACCTTTGGCAAGTTTGACCACCCTTCGTTGCCACAGTTCACTCAGCTGTATAAATGAGTACCTGGCAATACAGACAGTGGTGGAAATGTGAAGGAATAGTCTTCGCGCAATTGTAGCGTGGCTAAATGCTTCCCAGAGAGTTGAGATGGCCTTGGAATGAACAGGTCTGCCAGGGGGTGAAGTGTAAAGTGCTTTGAGCGGTCCTGTGGACTGGATACCCCGCTATATAAGAACGTACCTTTACCACTCGTAGAATTTAATAATAGTACCTTTGATTTCTTTCAAATACACATATTGCTACCATTATGTTAACATTTAGTGTTACCCGAGGACGATGTATGTCTATTTATTTGTAAAGTACTAACATCATTTCACTCACATTACCAAAATAGTACCGTTGATGTCTTTCGAATACACCTACTGCTACAACAATGTTAACATTTAGTATTGCCTGAGGCCGATGTATGTATATTCGCATGCTTCAACAACCATGAACCTGTCTGGCATGCTGTACCAATCCACTTCCAGCCACTAGGATGATCATCTTCACATATTCCACCGTTGATGCACTGACCAGTGGTTGTGTTGCAGCCCTTGGTACATCGACATGGAAAGATGCACGACCCTTGACTGGCCGACGTCCTGGCGAATCGACAACGCGCGCCTGAAAAGGTGACAATAAGAGTTGAGGTCATGCAGTAAATTAAATGGGTTATATTATTATTCCAGCGTTACTATGTGTCTTGTGCATCTAAAACCCATCGGTCCGTTCTATCTGGTGTATTTTCCAAGGGATGTAAAACATCACACACATGGGTTAAATGTGTCCCTTCTCTCACGAGCCACAACAGAAGCGCCTATGACGCGGCTCGGTTGATTCTGCTAACAACCTCGCAAGAACATACGATTGAATAAGACCAGAAATGTATGCTATCATAATGGAAATGTTTATTGATATCTACAACACCATATGTATACAATAATATTATGTGGTGCTGTACAGTACAATAAATAGCATAGTAGAAAGTTAAAACAAAATAAGCATTCAACATAGTACAAATATTGATATAAAAAGGTAAAACTATAAAATAAGTAAAATTAATAATTTCAGTAGAAACTTCCGACATATTTTATATAAGTATCTAACAGGTGTAAAAGTATTTAAATTACTAAAATTAATAAGTTAATTGTACGCACTTCTAAAATATTGGGTTTTCAGTTTGCTCTTAAAAATACTGGCATTGTTGCAGCTGCGAACATCTTTGGGAAGATAGTTCCACAGTTTCGGTGCAGCAAATTTAAAAGCAAGATCTCCCAGTGTTTTCCTTTTTGTCCTTGGTACATAAAGTTTGAGATCATCCTGGGATCTTAGACCGTAATGGATGCTTCTAGGAGTCAGCATTTCCGACATATATTCAGGTCCATGGCCGTGTAATGAATTAAATGTCAGTAGGCATATATTATATTTAATAAGAATTTCCACCGGCAACCAGAGAATTGACTTTAGTACTGGAGTGATATGGTCATATCTGCCGATTCTGCACAACACTCTGGCTGCGGTGTTTTGAACCATTTGTAATTTCCGTATCTGGTATTTTGGTTAGCCGATCAAAAGGGCATTGCAGTAATCAATATGGCTGTGGACCAGAGCATGTATCAGTTTCTCTGTACTCTGTTGATCGATATATTTTCTGATTTTTCCGATGTCATATAGTTGCGCATAGACTGCCCGACATTTGAACTTGACATGTTCTTCCATAGACATATGTTTATCAAAATAACCGCCTAAATTTGGTACGCAATTCAGTGCATATACCTCATAGCCCCCTCACAGTTACTGTATAAAGAATCAGGATGGAAACCACAGTAAACTTGATGATCATCGGCGTAGGCATGCCCCTGCTTCCCATGCTGATCAATGACAGAGAAAACAGGGCTAGAGTACTCTGTGAACTCAACAGGACCTAGGCATGAGCCTTGCGGTACTCCCTGATCATGTTTAAACTGCTCAGCCGCCGCACCATTGATAAAAATACGTTGCGACCTCGACTGGAGATAAGAGGAAAACCAATTTAGAGCTGTGCCTGATACTCTAAAAGAGCAAATCATGATATTTTACTAAATACACTGTCCTAGTAGCAACACAGATATTGATTATGTGCGTGAAGAGTGGCAGTAATTCCTTCATAATTATACTCTTTGACCAATTTGGTTGACATGGGGATTGATTATTTGCGTGAAGAGTGGCAGTAATTCCTCCATAATTATACTCTTTGACCAATTTGGTTACCATGGGTTCACAGCTAATACAAGACGTGTATACTCATGTGCCATACTGCGTGCCATACATGGTCATTCTAAGTTTATGATAATCATGTACTGTCCATTATCTTACTATGGGATATTTCGTACAGTTGTGTATTGGGTTTAGTGCCGATTCCACTGAACAAACAGTGCTGTGTGTAAAAAAATGTGCTGGTTTGTGTCGTTATCTACAAGTACATTTCGGTGAAGCGCGTAAAGCAGCTTGCGGCCCTGGAAGCTGTTCTTAAATAACTCATTATATGTCCAACAATTAGAGACTTACATCACAGAACATGACAGACACAGAATTAGGTGTTAGATTGACTTTTTCATAGCGGATGAAGGATAGGTTTATAGTTAACATTATTCAGTTCGTTTTCATGTTGACATTATTATTTTAGCATGTCCAAAACTCGTCTGCACTAACAACGTCCTGGTCGACTGATGTCATGTGGATACGTAAGGCCAAGGCAGAGATCAGTTACGTATTAATTAAGTATTACAGGTTTGTTCTCACGGCGCAATTGCTATGCCTTTCTGACATTGAGAGAAATGGTGTGAAACATATAAAAGTAAACAGTCGTAGCACGACGTAGTGGTCATAGCAGGCAACCGTAGCACGACGTCGTGGTCATAGCAGGCAACCGTAGAAAGGTGTAGTGGTCATATAAGACAACCGTAGCACGGCGAAATGGCCGTAGCAGGCAATTGTAGCACGACGTAGTGGTCATAGCAGACAACCGTAGCACGACGTAGCAGCAGGCAACCGTAGCAAGACATAGTGGACATAGCAGGCAACCGTAATATGACATAATGGCCGTAGCAAGCAACCACAGCACGATGTAGTAGCCGTAGCTGGCAACCACAGCACGATGTAGTAGCCGTAGCTGGCAACCACAGCACGGCGTAGCAAACAACCGTAGCACGACCTAGCAGCCATAGCAGGTACCCATAGCACCATAGAATAATATCCGTAGCAGACAACCGTAACATAGAGTGTTGGACCTAGCACAGAATCGGAACAGCATTTTTTCATACTGCCTCTGTTTTTGCTTATTATAAGAGTAACACATTTCCAAGTTGTTTTTATGAATAACATAAAATGTTATAATACCACTCGCTTATCTGTCAAGTGACACAATTGAGCGGGTCTTGTGAGGGGAGGCGGGGCCCTCGCTGACTCCATCCGCGACGCACCACTCGTTGGAAGAATTATTAAAGACTGGTGTAAAAATTTAAAGTACTGTTTACCTGACGATTGGGTACATATCGACTGTAATACTGTAATGTTTTACTGTCGGATTTGCTGGTCACTTTACTGTTGCATTATGAAACCTGTTTGTTTCAAGCGGAACAAATGAGCCGAAATCAACGTTGCCAGCCATGCGTGTCCAAACAAACAGCTTGCGTAGACGAGGGGTTTGTTGCTCGTAGTTTATTCCATTGAGTAATGACGATACGTATGGTCTACGATATGAATTAACACGTTTACCAGTTGTTCCGGATTCGTATCACCTCAAACACGAACCTTCCTCCACCAGTATTGACGAATTACGAAAAAACCTGCAGGTGCAAAATTGTAGAATGATTAACGACAATTACATAACCGGGAATTTACATACACTATTTTTCTTAAAAACACCTATATTATAAACTAATTTCAGTCAATTATTTACAACTGTACACTTCATCTTAACGTAACAGTAGTTCGGCTCCTTGTTCCAGCGTAACTTTACATTGCTATCGAACCTAATTAATTGTTCCAGTATTAACATAGAATCAGTCAAAGCGGTGGATCAAAACTTTGAAAACAATAGCGTTTCTACAATACTATTAATAAACTGACATAAAACAAATATGTAAATGTTGATCCACGTGGCGCAGTGCACGAAAATGCGAATAAGTTTGGGTATAAATCGGGTTCGATACAAATAATTATTTATTCGATACGAATTGCGTCGGGTATGTAAGGTCTACGATATGAATTAACACGTTTACCAGTTGTTCCGGGTTCGTATCACCTCAGACATGAATTTTCCTCCACCAGTTTTCATGAATTACGTCAAACATCGAGGGAGGGAGAGAGAGAGAGAGAGAGAGAGAGAGAGAGAGAGAGAGAGAGAGAGAGAGAGAGAGAGAGAGAGAGCGAAAGAGAGAGAGAGAGAGAGAGGGAGAGAAAGAGAGAGAGAGAGAGAGAGAGAGAGAGAGAGAGAGAGAGAGAGAGTGAGAGAGGGATAGAGAGAGAGAGAGAGAGAGAGAGAGAGAGAGAGAGAGAGCGAGAGAGCGAGAGAGCGAGAGAGTGAGAGAGATATATAGAAAGAGAGAGAGAGATACAGAGAGAGCGCGAGAGATAGAGAGAGACTGAGAGAGAGAGGGTGGGGCGGGGGGCGGGAGCGGCGGCTTGAGTAAGCGGTGGGAGAGAAAGAGAGATTCCTTAATCCACTGGTAGCTGAAAGAAGCAGGACGGAGTATAGCGGTTCCCAATAATGTGTCCACGCCACATATAACACGATGTGTCCAATTTTAACGCTTTTCATTGTAGTGTTTTACTATGTCGATTTGCGATGCCGGATGTCGGTGCATCTCTGTGTATGCGGGGCCTACTATGTGGATCCTAGGACAACATCCACATTATCCACCGAACTTAACCCAACATTAATGTATCGGGTTGGACGTTTTTCTAGGCTACCCGGTTGTTTAAGTCAAATTAATGGGAAACACCAACAGTTGCCGGTTTTATTGACTGATGGCAGTAATATGTGTAGGCCTTCGCATTAGGCAAAAGTCTAATTTTCACGTTGATTCACGTTGATGGCGTTTGACATGGGATTGCTTTGATGAGTGTAGAAGAACAAACTCGATATATACAAAGACAGAGTACATACATAAGTGTATTGTCTACCTGTACGTCTACTATGTGTGTATGACATCCTTCTGTGGGCAAATGCTCTTCCCAACAATTTGTATGGTGCTGAATAAATATACATTTCACGTGCACGTGCACACACACACACACACACACACACACACACACACACACACACACACACACACACACACACACACACACACACACACTCACACACAAACACGCACACACACGCACACACACACACACACATACACACGTGATATCTACACACATACACATTCACCTTGTAAAAGCACCCTTCCCACACACTCCTTCCCCATCGAGATTTTCTCCTCTCTCGATCACTCCCTTCATATTTCCCTCACCTCCTCTCTCCTTCCGTCATTCCCCCACCATTTATGCAGAGGTGCACAACCACGCATACTTAGATGTGTTTTCACCGTACGACTGTTATTTTCAGCGCTCTTAATGTTATGCTGTGTATAGATGCCATATGCCACATGCCACATGCCACATGCCACATGACACATGCCACATGCCACATGCCATATACCACACACTCGCGCTAACATATACACACACGCTGTTTATTGTTTAAGGAAATGTGGCTTATAAGAAGCCAGCAAGTCAAAGTATAGATACATGGGGAGGTTCGTTCCCGGCCGGGCGGGCCGTCGACGGGAACACAAACCCAAGCATGGTCGGAGGTCACTGCGCAAACCCAGATGCTGACTGGGGCAGGAACGCCTGGTGGATGGTTGACTTAGAGGAAACATACAACATCTCCCGCGTCATCATCTACAACAGAGCTGCAGGAACCTCTGGTAAGAATCACACGATGGTCCAGCGGATAAGAACATGCATTTGTAGTAGAAATGTGCTACTTGTTTCATTTTTGGTGAGTTGAACAATTTCTAACATTCTTCAGCGCCCCTGGTGTTCAGCAGCGCAACTCAGAGAGTGTCCTTACCTGCCTGATAGGTTTTAGTCTTCTTCGGTAATCGTCCAAGCAATAATTCCCACGGGGTTTGGGAATATTTGGGGAAAACGTCCACATAAGTTCCTTCGTTCGGTGCGAACGCTTCGTGAAACCAGCAGTTGTGCATGATGTTTGGGACATGAAGGTGGTTCTGCCAAAGCGTGACTGTGTAGTGCAAGGAGTCAAAAGGTCTTACGTTTTCGCCCTTGCAACGCCCGGCAACTCAGCTATATATTATATATATATATATGTATATATATATATATATATATATATATATATATATATATATATATATATATATATATATATATATATATATATATATATATATATATATATATATTTGATATAGGCCTATTCCAAACACAATCAAAAGACGCATAATATGTAATTTTATCAGCATAGTTTGATTTTGCTTATAATCCGTTCAGGGGTTCCCTCCACTACATTTTAGCAATGGCTGATATGCCATTCATACATTCTGCAACATTATTCATTGTTTTCTCGACTATTAAATTTTAAATAGATCTGGCGTTTCGTCATGGTTTGTGTTTGACGTAAGACTTGGGGCTGGTTTCATGAGACGGCGTAAGTCCGATTTACGACGTCGTAAGTCGAATTGGTTGTAAAGTTACGCAAAGAGCGTTTCATCAGTCAACTTACGACCAGTTAGACATTGCCTTTTAATCGTAACTTTACGCTTGATATTAGCAGACTTACTCGACGACGTCGTAAGTTCGACGTCTCGTAATTTAACGCATTTGTTTGGATTTTATTCCGCGGTTTACACACAAGTCTTTGTTATTAATTTTGCTGATTATTCACACAATACAATGGCGAGATTGTGAACGATAACCTCATATCTTCAATTACCGAAGACAATTCGTTAATATGGAATAATTATTTTAACTTTATTTTTTTACATTTTAGTAAACTAAATGGCATATGTTATCAGCAATAACAGTAAAATGCAATGGCCTGGTGGGTAATGCCCAGAAAAAATCTAAGAACCCTTTCAAACATGTTCTATTTAAATCGATTTGGGTACATATTTTATATTGTATTAACAGAAGGCAGCTGCTTTTATTCATACCAAGTAGCTCTACTTGAAAGAGAAATGTACTTTGAATGTGATATTTAGTCAGTTATTCAAAGTATGCAAACCTACATCAAATAATTTGTTTTCTTGATTGTAAATTTGGGTATCCAAAAGTCTGTAAAATAATTCGAATTTAACTAAAAATTAAATTCAGAACGTGGTCACACAAAAAATGGAATCACAGCAGAAAGAGTCAAACAATACACACTTCTGCACATACATTTATATCATTATATATATAGCTAATATACTACACGCGTAATATAAACATCGTCCTGCTCTTAAATTGTGCGTCTATGTTAGTTCATTGTCGTGTTACTAAACTAAGTGAATATGTCTAGCAAGATGGCTTGGTTTTTCATTCGGCGAGACGAACCCGTCAAGATCAGCTCTTCTGAAAACATAAAAGTCATAAGCATCCGGTAATTCACGTACAAAGTATGTTAATTTCATTTACACATTTTGTCAACAGAACACATACAATCGTGTGAATATAATTATAATTAACGCGACACTGTCGTACGAAAGTTGTGAGATGGCTGGGATCGGTTGCAAAATAATGATTTTTACATCAAATGTAACGACTGTCTCAAAAGTGGATGTACAAGACAAACCAATCGTAGTGACACATTTTTATATACTTAATATAATACGCCAGTTTAATACAATTCGTAATACATCTTTGGCAAAAGATTTATATTCTAAATCACTCACAATTATTCAATCGATTGAGTACAAACGAATTGTTAGAAGCATTGTTTTTCTGTGAAATACTCTGCCCGAGACCGAGTCTTAGACTTGGAAAATCGAACGAGGAAAATAGCTCGCTAAAATCTCGAATGTAATCGTCGTTAGTGTAGTAGTTTTTAAAATGCAAGTATAATTTCTATGTCGCTAGTGATTAGTATGAGTAGTATCTATCCTCCATTCTCTCAACTGTGCATCGCATGACGAACTTTGGTGATAGCATTCTGTGAGTCCACCGGTATGAACAAAACACAAACTTTCCTGATATGCGCGCAAACATACGTGAAGATCGGTTAACAGGCTACTAGCATAGGAGAACCCAAACGGATAAATGTAAGTGTAAATGCATCCAAGCACTGCACCATCAATGGCGGATCTCTGTGACCTAACCAAATGATGAATCTAGGTCAATTCAGCGTCGATGTTGTTACGACAGGGCGTAATTTGTCTTATGAAACCGGTCGGAAACTACGCAAGTGAGTAGATCTTAATTATACCCAATATCAATTTTAGTAGGTCGTAAACTTACTCCGTCTCATCAAACCGGCTCCTTGACGTAAACGACCGCTTTTGCATTCATCACGTGTTATTGTCACATTTGCAGCAACCCGTCAATACCAATTGTGTTGAAGTGGCAGCTTTCATCTTTGAACTTATACATCGAAGAAAACGTATTTATCAACAAGTCATTTACATGTCTACTTTATGACGGTCGTAGACGACTTAGAATAAACGTCGAAAATTGCAGAGAAGATATCGATATTGAGTGGAGCAAATGCACCGCGTGTGGTATTACTTTCAATATTATACGGCACACAGAAAACAGCGTCAAACTATTTTATTATCGAGCTGCGTCACTCGTCCGTTTAACACGGGGCGCCCATTTTTTAATTGAACATTTTGTAATTGAACGGATTGGTCATTCTAGTCCTCCGAAGCTGGAACTAGCAATCACGGCAGTCGAACCAGCCGGATTAGTTGTTCTGGGTCTTATTATATAGCTGTTGGTTGCAATAACCCATTGTCAAAAACGCCCCGAAAGCATTTATTTTGTTATAAAAAAAACCTGTGAGGTGAAGAAATAGGAAAAATAATTATTAGTGTAGAGGTATCGGTACCTTTAGATCTCCAACTATGTAGCAACGCTAGTGGGCGATATTGTTGATACTGTAGGTAGGGATGTCAATTACAATGTCAACATTGCAGTTCTAGTTTGTTTTATATTGATATGATATGGCTGCAGCCATAAGAAAGTGAATTCTGGATATGGTTTCAGACTTGGTACAGTACTATTCGATATACGAGTATTTTTGAAAACGTCAAATGTAACATATTTTTTCAAATTATTGGCCTCTTATGTCGTGAGTAATAACCAGAAAATGGCTCCATTATTTGGGTATATTTTTGCATTAAGATGGCATTAAAACAGTTAGGTTATAATGACATTTTGTACATTGATAGATTTGTATTTCTATATATTAAATAATTAAAAATCTAAAACATTGCACCAATCTTTTCTGGCATAATCTGCATAAAGTTGCATGATTTTAAGAGAAGATACGTAATTAAAATTTTGGATGTATGAGTTAGATGTTACCATAGAACACAGTTTTGAAACCAAGTACTGCGCGGACACGCCTCAGCGTGCGGACGCGCCTCAGCTTGCGGACACGCGTCAGCGTACGGACACGCCTCAGCGTGCGGTCATGCCTCACTTTCTCCTACTTTACTTTAATCCTCTTCGCTTGGCAGATGGTCCAACATTTTTATTTGACGTCATATGGCGCAAACGTAATTGTCCGTGCTGTAAAGAAAAAAAAGGGACAGGATATGTTTTATCTGTAGAATAATCAATTAACCTAACCTGTTACAGGTGTGTTGCATATTCTATTAGGACACGTATTACCCTCGTGTAGAATATGAAATGAAAGATATACAAGACCTCGATTTAACTGAGTTAACTTGCATATAGAATGTATTTGTGAATTACGTATATTATTGTGAATTACGTATCCCTTGAAGTGTTGAGAAACAATAGTGGAAACACTCAGTTATGGATATATTGAACTGTAAACACGAGGGACAAAAAATTTTGCTTATAATCACCCACCTGTGCAACATTGCTTCATATTGATATAATTCAGTACTTTTTTTTAAATATATATGGAATAGTTTAATTAACTTAAAAATACAGTAATGTGTCGGAACACTTATCATATTATTGTAATATCATAACATAAGTTTCTTTTAGGCAGTGCTCACGAAAGACTTGACACATTCATACTGAGTGTCGGTGACAGTCAGGACAAAACTAAACATAAACGCGCGTCACAATGGCCGAGTGGCCGCTGGTGGAACAGTCGAAGAACAGTGTAAAGGGGTCGCTCGTTATCTCAGCTTCAGGCGGGATGGAGGTGACAACTCATATATAACTGGTCTATGTGAAGTGGTTGTCATTGGTCATAGACATGTCGGTAAGTAGATATTAAGTGACACTATTTTGGCGAAACAAATACTGAACATGATAAATTAAAATAGTATACCAATATCTCCGGTTTCTTATGAATCGTGTTCAAAAGAAAAATGGTCGAATCTCAATTTTCTTCAGTCCCAATAGCCTTTGTTCACTCGACTGGATAAAGTACGTCAAACCAATACATGTTGGCGAAATACATTAAATTCCTTTAGAATTTAGAGCATAAAGTGGGAGGGTGACGAGATCGTGTGTAGAGGTAATCCAGTTTGTATTTCATTCTGTGTCAGGGTCGTTATTGTGGTTCACAACTTCACAGACTTGATCGTCCATAAATATGTGTATCAAGGATTAGTTTGCCTGGGACTGGGTAGTTTGGTGGGCAGAGATGAAAAAGGATAAAAATATAAATTAATGAAGATTCGCTCAGATAGTCTGAGTGTGAAGAATTTAAAAAATGCGAATATGCAAGTATGCACGTAATCGTAAGAAGGATAAAGGACACATTCACCGATGATATACATTTATAAAATATAAACAACAAGGCAATGACCATTGCTCTATGGTGGGTTTTCATGTATGCTAATATATGGCCCGATGACTTCACAAATAACCCACCTGATTAATGCATTACGTAACTAAATGTTTGAAACGCCCTTTACCGCCTTTCACAGTATTACACATTGTGAACTAATATTACATTGTTTTAGCTGCGATTCCCACAGCCCAAACTGTTACTTGCGGTTTGGGAACAGGTCCGTGGATTGGCATAGCTGTGGCAGCATTCATACTTGGCGGTGTGTTTATGACCGTCGTTCAGCGTATTATATTTAGGTGAGTAGACGAAAGTTAATTGTGTATAAGTGGGCAATGGCTATTGACAAGGGACTCGCGAATAGCGTGGTGCTGCTGGATCTATGAGAGACAACACTCAACCATCTGGTGCATAAGTGAGAAATGGCTATTGACAAGGGACTCGTGAATATCGTGCTGCTGCTGGCCCTGCGAAAGGCATCGATCTGGTTAGCAACATATTGTCCTTACCGAGACATATAGTATCACAACAGTCGATGCGATGGTTCTCTTCGTACCTGTCAGTGCGCCATCAGTGTGTTCAATTTAAGGGCAAACTGTCTGTACAGTCAGAAGTCATAACGGGAGTATCAGAAGGCTGTATTCTGGGACCAATCTTCTTTATTGTATTCACGAATACTGCATTTTTTAATAAGCTTACATTTGTTATGATTTAATCTTACGCGGTACTATATTTACTTGTATATTGATGTTTTAAACTCACGACCCATAGAAATATAAAATGTAAATTTTATAAGGTGTATCGTGAATACAAAGTATTATTATCTTTATGTATTAATCATCATAATCCTCCGTTTACTATAATATATAAGAGCTCATTCTAATGTCATAAGATCTCTTAAAATGGTTCAATACCAATTCTTACAAACTGGCAGTAATAACAAAGTCTAACAAAAACAGTATTGTGTAATCATATATAGATTAGACATGCAGGAAATAAATTTTCACTGACAATACAGTTCGCTCATATTTGCGCCTGATTATTCTCCGATATAGTGATAATGTTTTTTCTTCTTCAGGAAACAGGTCACGTATTCGACTTCCTACACATTGAAATCGTTAATTGGAATCATGATAATCATCATCAGGTGATCATAAAAAATAAGACAGTTTGGAGGAACCGACGTTTATTTTAAACAGGTGTCGATTCCAACATTAAACAACACAGTGAGCACGTTAAAACAACATTCCGCGTGACGCCACAATTGTCTTGATGCGTGAAGAGCCAGCAGTAGATGCAAAGAAACGTCAGGATTGAATAATAATCAATTCAATGTTTAGATTAACAAGTTATGTTCGATGATACCTAAATTAATGTCTTAATGTATATTTTAGAATGAGGTCAAACAATCAGAAAGCTGACAGCGAAGAACGCCAGAAAGAGCAGCCTCCAATTGAAATGGGAGCAGGTAAACATCTTTGAAATGTTTGCAACGTATGCATTTATCATGTGAAATCATGTGAAGTAAAGAACGTGCATGTTTGTTGGGTTGCTTTGATAACTTAGATGATTGCAATTACCAGGGCATTTGATCTGAGGTGTGTACATGCATATTTGAAGATACTATTAATAAACATTACTATTTTAATGGTTATATATATTCTATATATTCTATAGTATAGTTACTTTGTTATTCTGTATAGACACATTTGAAATCAATTCACTCACTTTACTTTCTTGTTTGCCAGGCGCCAGCGGAGGTGTTCCAGACTACGACCATCTAACGAGAGTGCAGGGAGAACAGGAACGACCCAATGTCTATGACGTAATACCCGTCTATTACGAAATATCCACCTAGCGGTGTATCAACTCACCAACGCAATGAGAGTTTAAAGGAATTGAAACTGTATTCGCTGCATGCGTGCAAGTGTGCGTGCGTATGTATGTCAACGCGTGCATGCGTGTGCTTGTGTATCCAAGCACACGCATGGTACGTACGTAAATACACATGTGTGTATTTACGTACGTACATAAATGAATTAATTTATAAATGGTTATGTATAAAATTTGATTGTTATAGCCTAGTAAAACAAATTCACACATGTACATGGACATAGTGTAAATAGCATGTTTTTTTCACCATAAAAGTCAACAGACAGTTAGCCAGAACTCGAAAAAGGAGATCGCACGATTCTCGACCGCTCTTGGCTACGGTTAGTTGAACGGGCATATTTCCACAAGAAAATGTTGATCACTTGATCATCATAGTAAACAGTGAGCGACTTTGTATGTAAATGTAGGTACCTATTAGGTATAGGAATCTTTAGATATATTATCATATTGAAGTATTAACCTATTTAGTATAGGCAGATTCCGTGTTACAGCACAGCACATATTTTAACCATGATGCAATACTGCAGCACATCGAATTAGCATAGAATCATATACAGCAGTTAACTGTACCCCTGTACAAAGCAATAGTTTGGAATATTCCTCATTTGGAGTACTGTATACAAGCATGAAGGCTATATCCCAAGAAGGACATTGAATTGCTAGAAAGAATACAACGAAGAGCAACTGAGCTGATCCCAGAACTGCGAGACTTCAGTTATGAGAACCACAGCGCACAAAGCATCCTACGTTAAGGAATTGCATAGATTGAATATGAGAACGTACTAATTTTCACACAAGGACAATAAACGAATGGCACAAATTATCAAATGATTGTGCGAATGCTAGAAGTCTGAATATATTTAAGACTAAAACTGAGATATATCTGATAAGGGCGGGCTATACATAGATGACAAATTTGTTGGGGCTGTCAATAAGCCAACGCTTTCCTTTTCCACTTGCCATCTAGAGCTTTTAGCTTTAAACGGCAATCTTGTTAAATCTTGTTAAATCTAACTCAAGACCGTTGCACGGAATACTGTAATGGCACAGTGGTCATACTACATAACCAAACCATAACGCAATGGTCATGAAAATCCCCGTTGTTTTATCACTTTTCAAACATCCTCCCGACCTCAGAATAACCCGTGGCGCCTCTGGTGCATAATATAACACTAATATGAAGGTGAAACCTTCGACGGAAGTAATTTGTATTTCGCGCGATGTTTTGCCGTGAGCTGAAATAATCGTGTATCTACGCCAACGCGTGCCCAATAACGCCTAAAATTATTCAAACATCAGATCAGCCGATTTTTGCCTTCCAATGCTAGCGTTGCTGAAACAGTAATTCTTTCCAACTCTCTAATGTGAAGTACAAGTTCATCTCCCGTCGACAATCGATCCCGCGATGCATTGTGTTTATACACTCCCGCCGTCTAGCGATCAAAAACGTGATATTCCGTGTAACGACTATTTCGGATAACACGTTCCCGCTTTTGTCGTATTTGATTTTCTGATTTCTTTCGTAGGCTGCTTAGGTTTTCGGCTATATTACTTTAAATGTAATAACTTTTAATAAATGTAATAACTTTTAATAAATGTAATAACTTTTAATAAATTAATTAATGTATATTAATACATTTTATTAATGTACAGTTCTATGATATGATTCAATGAACCATGTGTGTAAATACACTTAATAAAGAAAAACACCTGGTCACTCCTTCACTTACAAATGCTCACTGTAGTTTGCGGGAGTCCACTATGGGATCACACGTTGGAGATCTCCTACTATTCACTTACGTCAACAAGGATGGTCTGCATTTATTTATGCCAACTAGGAAGGTCTGCATTTATTTATGCCAACAAAGAAGGTCTGCATTTACCTATGCCAACAAGGAAGGTCTGCATTTACCTATGCCAAAAAGGAAGGTCTGCATTTATCTATGCTAACAAGGAAGGTCTGCATTTATTTATGCCAACAAGGAAGGTCTGCATTTATTTATGCCAACAAGGATGGTCTGCATTTATTTATGCCAACAAAGAAGGTCTGCATTTATTTATGCCAACAAGGAAGGTCTGCATTTATTTATGTCAACAAGGAAAGTCTGCATTTACCTATGCCAACAAGGAAGGTCTGCATTTATTTATGCCAACAAGGAAGGTCTGCATTTACATTATCAACAATGTTATAACACTCGTGTTCATAAACTGGAACTAGTTCTAGTTTGTCGTGAGGGTGGAACTGTGTGACGTGATGCATATATGGTATACATCATGTACGATTCCCGCGGACAAACTATATTGGTTTTTCCAGTTTGTTTTTTCTTTGCAATCAATTCGACCAAAGATAGCTTTAAAAATAAAGTTTGCTTTTAGTTTTGTCTTACTTCACCGTTCATGTCTACGTGGTTCAACATTCAAAACTTCAAATGATTAACACATTGGTGCATCGTTGGTCTAGTTACAGTCCATTGAATCAATTCAAGGATTACGACTACAGATATGTCCTAAATTGTGTTTTTAGCATATCACTGACAACCCTGTTCAAACAAATAAATGGCGTGGTATTAAAATTAATTATCAAGTATGTGATAAATGTGTAAAGTTATCTTACAGTATGAAGAAACCTGCAATATGGCACTAATAGTTTATAATCCAGAGTTATGTGTCGCCAAAATCATACGATTTAGGTTACGTTACTTCGTTGCAAATGCGTAATCGATGTATATTTGTTTTAATAAACGTAATTATTCTTTAATATACGATAATAAATTTAATATTGTTTTCAAACCTTGCGTTCTTTGCTCATTTTGCTCCACTGGCTCATCGAGAGTCCAACTAGGTTTTCATCTGTAGTCCACCCTTCTGAGATATTGGGCAATTTTGTTTTTAAACATATTCAAGCTGCTAGCATTAAGACAACATGTAGATAATGATTCCATTTTTTATTGTCCTTTGTGAGAATATGTACTCCCTGATATCAAATCTACTCTGATCCGTCACTAACTTTACCTCGTGTTCTTTTATCTTTCTCAAGAAAAACATTATACCTATCAATATTTTCATACCCATTCAATATCTTTAAAAATTCAATTTGATCGCCACGGAACTTCACTTTCTCTGTAGATGTTAAATGACATTCTTTTATGCGTTCTTCAAAACATTCCATTTGGAGTCCCAGTCATGTTCTCTTTAGCTTATAAACTACGTATCTTAGCCAAGTAAATACTAATCATAATCTCAGTGATCACCTGTATCACAAGTTTCTATATCACTTTCACAATCAGATGCACAAGCAGACACAATATGAAGCATTTAGCCAACTGTGGCTGCCACACTACGTTCATTATATGATCCATATTTTACCATGTACTATATAATCCACACCCGTGCAATTATTGTGCGAGATTCATAACCATGTGGCGTCTGACACCATGTGGCGTCTGACACCACGGTTCCCATGTGAGCAAGGTATCAACGAAGTATTAAATGGACCTTTTTGTTTCTATGGTCATTGATATGTGCGTATCGGTTAATAAGTTTATGACTATAAAATATGATGCATAAGTTTATGAAATATGATGCATAACGATAAATCAATTGATTCATTTACAAAATTAGCAAATAAAAACACAGCGTTGATGTGATCGGTTTGCACAGATATACATGAGCCAACTGATAAACTATACTTCTCATTGGTCAACCATTAGCGAAAAAAAACACAATCATATGGTTAAACCTTATTGAGTCACGAGTATGGTTGTCTGTCTGATCACACAGATACACATTCGTTAATTGTGAAAGCATTGTGATCGATTCCAATATACCTCAAGAAATAAAGTCATGTTGTAAGCTTGCATAAGCTCTAGTACGAATATATGGTGTATTCTGCAATCGACACATGTGCTGTATGATGCAATATCGACACGTGTGCCGAATGATACAATCGACTTGCGCTGTATGCCACAGTCGACATCTGGCAGGTCAATGTGTCCGCTTGTTATGGTGTATACTCCGTTGGTCCTACTGGAAGTTGGCATACTGGTCAAACTGTGCCATGTACTCAAGTGCTAACTCGTACAGGAACCGGTACTGCTCCTGTAATACAGGTACAATGTGTATCAATGCACTGTCAAAATTACTGATGATGCTAGTGATGATGATGGTGATGGTGATGATAATGATGCTAGTGATGATGATGGTGGTGGTAATGATGGTGATGATGATTGTGATGGTGGTGGTGATGATGTTGGTGGTAATGATAACAATAACAACACAATTTAGGAAGCATGTATGGGAAAACCGGCACATTGTTTGAGCCTGACTCGAGGGGCACACCTAATCGAAACCTCCTGATTATGGTAGAACCTAACACGATGTGTATACATAACAGCTAAATATACCGACGAAGACACGGTTTGACTGTGACAGACCTGCCAACCAGTGACAGTTAATAATACATTCTACATATACAAAGAGTTTATTTGACCAACTAGACAATGGTTAAGCGGGAAGGATGATGACAATTACATTATGAGAGAGTCGAAAGCTATGCCGTGTTAGTATACATATTCACTTTGATAGTTTATCATTGCATTACATAAAGCTACGTTACACTATTGTTACGACGAACAAAACGTAACAAGAACTAATACCCCAAACCTCCTGTTATACACTATAGAACAGTATTAATGATTATGTCATCAGGACTAAGGCGAAAGACCCACCAGATCTGTGAAGAGTTGAGGGCGACTTGAGCGGATGTGCTGAACAGCATGGAACACGTCCACCTCCTGCTCCACCTTCATGTGTTCGAGCAGGTAGCTAGCAGCACACAGCAGGCCACAGCGAGTGGCCCCGTCTCTGTGGATGGACGGTCAACATGATATTATGTCAAAAGCTTTCTTATTGATATTGGGAGATAAGTCGTGGCTTTGGTTATTCGCGTTCATGGGTAGTACACGAAGACTGATATCGATGTTTACACCGGTTATATTCTGACGTACGTTTGACCTTAAGGCGGAGGAGGCAGTAGAAGGCCTATGAGTAGGCACAAATTCATTCAGTGCGTCGTTGATTGAGTCAGTGACTCAGTGTCTGGATCAGCGACTCGGTGACTGAACGAGTGAGTGAATGAGTTAGTCATCCAGTCAGTACATCGGCGACTGAATCCGTGACTGAGTAGGTCAGGCAGCCAGGTAGGCAGGCACATCTTCACTCACGTACGCGGGTTTTCACCTACTCTCCCCTCCTCGCGCTAACTCACTCATTCACTCACTCAATCATTCACTCACTCACTCATTCACTCACTCACGCACTCATTCATTCATTTGCTTACTCACTCACGCCTGCACAAACACAATGGGCAATAAACATGTCAACGCAGACGAGAAGGAACACTTGATAGCCGTATTGTGTGTGAAGGTAGAACTCACGAGCAGTGGATGGTGATTGGTCCGTTTCCACTCTGTTGTTGCCACTTTTCGACCATATCCAGCAACTCTATGAAGACTTTCTTGCTGCTAGGCACCGAGGCCTCATCACCCCAACTCGTCAGATGAAACTGCTTCAGAACTGTGACGTTGTCTTCCGTCTGGCGGGTACACAAACCAAACAAACACTACGTGTGATATCCTAACTAACTTAGTTAATTGTAAAGCAGATATTACTGTTGTTTTATATGATGAATATTTTGGCCGATATCTGAGAATTTAGCAAAATTCAATCACGCAATGCAGGTATGATTTCTCGACATTTAACACTTGTTAAAGAAGCGGTTGTACTGTTTATTCTTTAATTGCACATGTTTTTAATTTAAACTAATTGACAAGTGACACTATATTATGTAGTACACAACAGTACATACATGACCCGATTTGGTAAGCTTGAACTTCCGCACTGTTACGTTGGCGGTTTCTTTGACGTCTTCGTCTTCCAATTGGACGTCAAACGGACCGTACTGTTGACGTGTCGCGTCATCGGTTGGCCAGTAGATGACGCATTTCTACTTGAAGGACATCATAATTTCATATTTTATTAAACCATTACTGGTACTAATCTTCTTCTTCTTCCAATAATCTGCCTTGTATCAACGACTAGGGATAAAGACAGGCCGATTGGCTAACACACACAAATAATAAACTTATTTGCAGTGCAATTTGTTGTGTTCTTCTGTTGTGTCAGGTAACATCTCTAGGTGGTTTCCATAAATGTGAAATTGTGAAATGACTTACTTAGTAATCTACATATCTCTTTACAAAAATACACATTGTCAGACTACGAAACGCACGCCATCTACCAAATAATATGACCCTACACGAGGAAAATGTCATGATCATATTGTGAACATTTGTGCCGATACCATCCATGGCTAAACACCTCCTTAAAATAACGGACCTAAAGTAAACGGTTATCGATACCAGATTAGTCTGCTTGCGCGGTCCGCAGTACGGCGCTGCTATCATTACGTAGGATTAATATTTCCGACAGAGGGCGACGTTAAACGACATGCTGATACGTACGTCATCAGTGACGTCACAATCGTCGAGCATAACGACCGTACGGGATTCATGGTCTGCCAACAACCTCCACATGTCAATGACTGTATTTATCATCGGTGACTGTGTGACGATGTAGGCGTTGCGCTGCTTGTAACCCTGCAGGTGCAAGTACACGGCACGTATATGTTTTATATATCGTAGCAGCGGATGTCAGAAAATAGTGGTAGAAAGCATCCATCATTATCTGAACATATTTTCCTATATCGCATTTCCATTTTCTCAAATTGTCGGCGGTCCCTCGTTCTGTTCATGCAGCAACAGGAGAAGCAGCAGCAGCAGCAGCAGCAGCAGCAGCAGCAGCAGCAGCAGCAGCAGCAGCAGCAGCAGCAGCAGCAACAGCAACAGGAGCAGCAGCAGCAGCATTTCTTTGTTTTTATTTGTATGTTCGTGCATCTATGCGCATGTACACACACGAACGATTGTTCACACGCCTAAATGTTTCTCATGCAAATATTTAAGTAAATGCTGGTTTGAGTGGTGGATAAGCCACTTACAGATACTTATTTACACATACTTACATGCACAGATACAGCGTTGATGTAATTGTTACAACTTCCCTTCCACGGAGTCAACAGGTACAGTCGGTGTTGATCACCTGGTAAAATGTTGTGCATTTGCAAACAGTGATACGTATTCAAGCGCTTAATCTTCATTGAACTATTGGCGAAGTTCACAAGGCTTTAATTACATCTCAACAACTCATTAGGAATCAGAGTAGCCTATGTTGTGAACATTAAAATGTTGATTGGCTACATTTGCACTAGGAGGCGAGGCGGATTCTTATAAACCACCTCTCACTTTCCGCGTGAATGCCTGGAGGTATTTAAAAGTTTTACTAACGTGATACTTGTTACAAACTGAACCAAATAAAACTACTGAAACATCTGCGAAACCGAATTATTACCATTAATAATACTATAATAATAACAACAATGATAACAACGATAACGATCACTGACCCGGAATTACTTCAACGTGGCGGTTTTTGCCGATGTTGACGGGTTCGAGGGCAGCGCACTCCTCGTCCTCGTCGGTCTTGACCAGCGGCTTCAGCGCGTTTAGTCGCTTCACAGGAAGATACCAGCACATGTTAGCAACATTAGTCGTATCTTACGTGATTACCTATGTTGAACAAGTGAAGTGCGTGTATATTGCACCCAGTTACACATTTAGTGTGAATATTTTTTAAACATGGTGTTTTATGTATGCTCACTTAGTTTGTCTAGGTTGAACTAACACTTACATGCGGAAAGGCATTTAAATAAGTATTGTTATGATTTTAAAAAGTCAATGCAATATATGTGCATATCTTTATATCACAACATTTATGAACATTTCGCGTATGTTGTAGCAGTGTCAATGTTAAAATGGTGCTATCTGATGGAGTCAACAACTCTACATTTCGCCTAGCTTTCAAGGCGATTACATTCAGTTCAACACGGTTACTCTCTGGCCTAGCTGTGGCTTATCATTGTCATTTAATGGCATATTATGCATTTGGCTGTCAAATTGGTATTTTATGTGTATATTTCTAGTTGTTTATTGGTAACTTCGATATTACCAAAGAGGACGCTGTTTTTCATTCGCCAGCAAAACATGTGTTATAATGCATATTGTTTGGTAACATGTTCATTAATGCATTTTCATTTTGCATTTCAATTCTAAGCAAATGTACTCCGATTTGATTGGACTAGGTTTAATTCTGGGGATATTAATTATGATGTAGAAAATGTTACAAATAAAATAATAACACTAACACCTCAAATATTAATACAAACCTCAAATATTAATACAAACCTCAAATTGTTCAGCAACTTTATCTTCTCGACACAATTCGTCAAACGTCTGCCTTAGCTGAGAACACGGTATAACGGTCTCTTGACTAGACTCTATCAGGGCTTGATATACATACACGTACTGCTCCTGGGAAAGGTAAAACAGTGTATATGAAGGGCACTGCTTATCCGAAATGTACCAAGCCATATTAATATTGCAAAAAAGTAAGGGGAATTAGGCCGAATCAAATGTGGCTGACATTGACATTCAGTGTGATATACATAAGTTAGTATCTCTTGTTGCTATTCGTGAAATAGTCTTCCCGATAAAGCATGGACTCTTTTTTTTCTTTTTGTTTTCTTGTTTTCTTCCGTATCTACCGAATAATAGTTCAACAACAGCATTGCACTCCATCATAACGCGGATAGCTAGTCAACTTTGTTACAGTCTCAGCCCGCTTGCCTATATATATATATATATATATATATATATATATATATATATATATATATCTGAACCTTCTAGACACGCCAGGAAACATGCATGCTACTACAAGCTATTCAGCCTTGTGTATGTACACACGCACTACTCAACAAACAATAGTTATATAAATAATATATAAGGTACAAATAGTTATATTAATAATCCATAAGGTACAAATAGTTATATAAGTAATCCATAAGGTACACAATGATATATAAAGTACGACGTCATCTCACCAGAGTTTGGACCATGTTCATCCTCTGTTCCCTCAGCCGATTGCCGCACTGGAAGACATCGACCTTTCCCTCTGTATTCGCTTGTTTGATGAGGATGTCAATGGCTATGAAGGTGCCCGTCCTTCCAATGCCAGCTCTACCAACGTTCAAATAATATTGTCCAGTGATATATACCATACGTTAATAAAAAATAAGCCACGCGTGCTAACAACCCAACTAATTGCAGATGCGTATTTCCATTATTACAAAGTAATAGTGTGTGGCGTTAACTCTGCCAACAAGCTTGATCATAGTGACAAAACACTATACTTCCTTACCGTTAACAACACTCATAATCTTGGCAGCTATGATCTTGTGCTATTATATCCCACCCTCTCTTATCATCTCCCATACTTTTTTACGATCTCTCACCCTATGTTATAATGTTATAATCTTCCACCCTCTGTTATCATCTCCCACCCTTCGTTATCATCTATAAAACTGTGCCATCATATCACACCCTCTGCTACCAGTTTCCATCCTGTTCCAATCTCCAATCCTATATTATCACATCCTATCCTCTAATATCATATCCCATTATGTGTTATCATTATTTGCCGTCCATTGTTAACATATCCCATACTCTACTCTCATTTCCTATCATCTACCTTCATCTCCCGCCATCTACTTTCATCTCCCTTATTTCATCACTGTCCGTTGTGGTCGACGAAACAAGTTGATTAGCACACATTGTCTATGACAAAAATGCAAGATGAGACCAGCGTTCGAGGGAAAGGCACGCTCGCAATGCTGGCAGACCCAACGATGAGTGGCACATGCGCTGGAATGGATCTGACAAATGTGCATTTACTGCTAATAGATCATCTCCCTTTGGTAGTCCACAGGCCTGGACGGTCAACACGTCGCGTTTCCAGGTGTTGATTATGACCTCGGCAGCTTTGAGATGTCGCTATGTATCGGAGCCGTTGCCCGCCCCTTGATCTTTGGACGCCCTTGATTCACACAATAGCACAGTATATATTCTCACCAACCCGGATCACATGTCGAACCAACAGAGTTCACTTGTTATTATCGAGGCGTCAACACTGAGCATGTTCCCTCTTTTCATGACGTCCATGTTCGGGATTCTTTCTAGCCACTTGACGTTTACGATGACGATGTCTGGTTAGATGACACGTTAATGTGTCAATATGTCTCCTGTACATCGTGCAGGGTTCCACAGATGACATGTCTACTCCACGTGAATATAACTTGCCGTCCTCCACATTCCTTAGTATTCCTAGAAAACTACCACTCTCTGGACTGGATAACTTTGTAATTACGTAAACCTTTCCCTGCCGTATCTGAGTAAGTAGTGCCCTCTAACATGTAATACCGAACTGGTCAGGACACGGTTTACGTAACTGGAAACAATCGTAAAAACTATTCATAACGTGGCGAACAATCTACGTTTCATGGTACCAGTGCGTTGAATTTCAAAATAATAATGGATTATACTGAGATAAACTAAAACACAACATTTGTTTGTTTTGCAATACATTTAGCATTTGTTCCAGTAATCTTGCTAAGCGACATCATTCACCTGCAGTGTACGACAAGAGGCCCTCGTCGTACTGGGTCGAAGCTGAGCAACTTGCGGCGAAATGCGAGTAGAGGGTAGGCGTACTGGGGCGTGCCTTTATCAGGCCAGCTGGTGAAATGTAGGTGGTAAATACGCCTCATCTTGTGCGTCTCCTGCGCAACGACAGCGACAGTGTATGTGTTATCAAAGGTGGATCAATAGTTTACTTTAACGTGCATGTATATTCACAGCCGCAACTAGTTTCGGTTTAGAGCATCGTTGAGTTAGTTTTATAGTAATAAAATGTTTACGATTATTGAATTGTGTTATTACATTTTAATTCATGTTAGTTACATATGTGCATATTTTCTTGATTAGCATATGAACACTTTTATGACACCATCTTTCCAAATTGAACCACTTACCAACTAATGATATATCGGTCGAACAAACAGCACATTAATATACAGTCACCACTGAGGCATTAACTAATATTACATGTTTAATACTTTGTCTCCGTCACATAACGAACCTCATTCTTCAGCAAGAACTCGCTGATAACATATTCGGCGAATGTCTCTTCTTTGACGCTTTCCGTAACGAAGTGTCCCCAGGTCTGAGTCTCGCCCTTCTGTGGCCAGTACAGACTACACTTCTCCTAATTAATTCAACACAGAGAAAGGCAAGACTTAGAACAAGGTGAAGAAGACCTGGAATATTTCTTGCAAGATTACTAGATAAAATAATAACTCAGAGACAACTGCTTGGGGAAGATACAACGAGATGCCACTAGATGCCGCACACTAACGTAGTCGAACATGGTGAAATCAAACATTCCGTTTTAGTAAACGCCAACACATTGGGCAGTCTTCCCGTTGTTGGAAGTCTTACCTTGCCGTTTTCTATGTTGTTTGCCAGCATCATGATTGTGTTGGACTTCTCCTGCCAAACCATTATCCACATATCTTCTTCGGTGCAATTACGGGGTCCTGTCCACAGAGAATATCAGACGTAACGTAAGACACTTAAAATGTGATTAAATTCATCGAACATTCACTATAAAAATTTACAGTAATTATTCGATATGGGCTTATGTCAAAACTGAGGATAAAGTGTAACATAATGTGCTGTATCATATCAATGTAGTGGACAAACGGTTGCCTCAAAGGTAATGTATACATAAAATATACCATTTGTCAATATTGTGTCACGCATTCAAGTAGGATGAATAATTAGATAACAAAATGTAATTCATACCTATATGGACAACGACATTTAGAAATTTAGAAATCCGCACATATTATTTCAGCCACATTTAAAAAATAAACATGTGAACGTATATTTGTAGATGTTGGAGCATAATATGTTACCTTGGCAAGCAATGTAAGCGTTCTTCGTTTCACCATAGCCCTGAAAACAAATGACAATTCAAGATTAACACGATTGGCATCCAAAGCAACCAGCTCCACAATGTATACTTAATTGGTTTTTCGAATTGTACTTGAGTCGGCTACCGTGATTTCGTAAGACCTTTTGACAATATCGTAAAACTACAGTTGACCTAAATTTTAAATAGCTTAACGTGTGCGGAAGTTGTTTACCAAGTTAATTAAATTTGTAATATCAAAATGCTGCAAGGCAAAATAACAATTGTATACTAAGTTGTTTTCTAATTATCAGCAAGAACACCAGTAACTTTGTTCTTTTGAGCGACAAGTTCTTCACAGCTGACTGACCATGATATGGTTAGCGTTGATGTAGTCGCTCTGACCCTTGTCTGTCGCCAGGACGACCCGCGTGTGATCATCTATAAAGGCACGAATACGTGACGACTTTGATTTTAGGTACAAGTATGATTCGAACTAGAACACGAGGAATATGAGCTAAGCATTAAGCATAGCTGTAATTATACGTTCTGGTGTAACATGTCGTATGGACTCAGCATTGTAGTCACAACAGGACGTACAAAAAAAGTCGCTACAACTTCAGCTTCTCGTTGCTCGCTCTGATTGGTATTATCCATCGAGACGATATTGTAGATATTAATCGGAGCAAGTTCCTAAAAGGGCATCTTAATGTGTCAAAAGGGGCACAGTAACCCAATAATCAAACCACGGGTACCACGCAGCAAAGAGAAGGCGTGGGGCGTGGCACATTATATGGACTGAGGGACACATCAAAGGGGTAGGATCTTCATGTTTAAATGATACAAAGTGCCTGTGGGTTCACTGGATGTGATATTACGTCGCTTAGAGTATTTTGAGCAATATAAAATACTGTATTCCCACATATATTAATATAGTAATTAGTATTTTCTGCTAAAATGTCTCCCTTTAAGACAGGCAAGAAATGCGAAATGTTAATATTTTACTTACACGCTATGACGTCCCTGAATCGGTTGCTTGGTTTGTTCTCTGGCTTCTTCGCCGCTATACACTTAGCGTGGATACCTCGTGGCAGCTCCTGCAAGGCGAAATAACATGTATAATCGTTTTTTTACCTAATGGGTCAGTAATTCATGGACACTTCACATAATGAACATCATCATGGATAATACATTAGAAACATAAATACACTGTTCTGATACACACTCATGTCCAACGATATATTTTCTCTCCAAATGTAATGGAGATAGTGTCCAATGTAACCAGCACCAACCGTTACATTTCATAACAGCGTATGACAGATGTACATAGATATTGGGTGACTTCTTTTAAATCGGTCGCAATCAAATGGTTTACAATTCTCATTATATTTTTTAACATTGGTCAATGTTCAATATAATTATTATATTATTTTAATGTATGTCGTCAAACATAATTTATTTTAATTGTTAGCTAAATTTAAATGCCTTCATTAGCATTATAACTTTTCAATATTGGATTATAAGCATAATTATGTTCATTTTTATGCATTTAAATTTTCTTGTAAAATGCATTGATCTGCATAGTACGGTAGTCTGCGCCATAAACGAACCGTGTATTATTATTGTTATTATTATTATTGTTATTGTTATTGTTATTGTTATTGTTATTATTATTATTATTATTATTATTATTATTATTATTATTATTAGTGTTGTTGTTGTTATTAGTATTATTATTATTATTATTATTGTTGTTATTATTATTGTTATTGTTATTATTACTATTATTATCATAATAATAATAATAATTATTATTATTATATTACATTCTATCGGGACTCTGACAACGAAGCACGCAGGACAAATGTACTTATATGTTTGAGTGACAATCACATGTACTTGTATGGTGAAGGAATCATTGCAAGTTGTAACACGGTGCAAAGTATATGCCAGTTTGATTTAATTAGTTTTAACAACTAATGTTATTAAGTCATTTAGAGGTGTTTAATCGATAAATTAAGCGTAGATGAGCAGCAGAAAAGTTCGAGTTCGAGTTCGAAAAGCTTGTAGTTAAACCACCCAAGTGGATATTGACAAAATCCATCTTGTGCAAAGGTTGACGGTAATGTTTAGACCCTTCAGTCCACCCTTAGTGGAAGACTGTGTGCCGCCCTTTAATCCTAATATTTGCTTAATTGCTCTGACCTCGGAGGTCAACGTAATTAGCGAACTGAGAGGGAGCCCTGGGAACCCTGGATTTGGCGCAGCTTAAAGAGTTCAAAAGTTTAACTTGCAAACTGGAAATCGAAGTGCTGGTCGATGTCATTGTCCAGCGGTTGAGACGATGGGTGAATTAACAAGTTGATCAATGGTAAAGCGTATTGGGCAATCACAGCGCCTCTAGTGAAGGCGTCTGAATTGGGAGTATAAACACCCCGGAGGAGGGATTGGAAGGGCCGGCACAAACTACATTTTTAGGCATCCAAATTATCAGTAAGGATGGTCCTGACGGTTCATACATGCTTTAGCAATAGGCTTCAAAATTACCGGTCAGATTTAACCATGTTTCGTTTTAATCTTCTAGACATTAAGTGTGTAAGTGATGTTGACATTCAATACTTTTCTTTACGGTTTACGGTGATATAATATCTTCACTGTTCTTTTCACTATCATCGTGAGCGATTATATTGCTACTATGTACGTATCCGTCTAATGTACACGATCAAAATCGCTTCGAACCTGGAATACAATGCGTTGACTAGACGTATGTAGTACTCTATGTACTCATTGGTCGAGTGAGTACAAAATCAATTATAAATATCGACCTGGCGAGTGCAAAGAAGACTGACAATTAAAACACTTCTGTATATGAGAGAAATGCCTCCCGGACCATTGCGCGCGACCCCGAAGAAGATTACATGTGGGAGGCATATCACACATCTTACAACTGTGTTTGTTCATCAACCCACCTCATACTCGATCTTGAAGCCGTCCTGTTGTTTCTTGCCTTCAACATAACTTGTCACCTGGAGCTCGTTGTGGTGGATGGCATTCGTATTACATATGTTACTATTGGTATGTATCATGTCGTTACCAATTCAGTAGCATTAGAATATCACGTGAGGCAGCATGAAGCTGCCTTATGTAAAAGAAGAATGACGTACATATATTAGAGGAATGTAGACATACATAAGAGCGTGCACGCTGAAATTATTGAGACGTGAAAGTAATGTTTTATAACTTTCAACGCATGTACGAATTATCTTGCACTTTATCTAAGCTTGACCTATTTCTTTCATGCCATTCATTCAGCTATGTAAGTGAGTATCTGCTGTAGAAAGTGGCATATTTAGTAAACGGGTTCGTTCAATAATTACAGCGTCGTTGAATGTTTCCAAGAATGTTTCAGTGAACAAGTGTGCCAAGGTGATGTTTAATGCATAACATATTGTTTATTTTATTGTTATTAAATGTTGTTTAAAAAATGGCTAAGATTTGCCCATTGTGCGAATGGCACATTCGTTATGGTTTAAAAAAACTGTTTGGCTTCTCCTACAACGTTCAAACGTTACGAATTTACAGCTTTTTGCGGTTTTTGCGTTGATATTTTATTCATTTGTAGTCAACATACACATATAAATTCAACCACACTGGCGAGTAATTGCGTGAGCAGTCGCCACACTTACCGTGAGTGCTTCTCTTGAAGAAGTTCTCCACAACGCTGGCTGCTTCCTCTTTATTGTCCCCTGCACGCCTACGTCTGGGTTTAAGGAAAGCACACGTGTAAACAGTTGTTTTTGTTTGTTTGTTGTTGACGATGATGATGGTGATGATGATGGTGGTGGTGAGAATGATGATGATGGTGGTGGTGATAATGATGATGATGGTGGTGATGATAATGATGATGATGTTAGTGGTGATAATAATGATGATGATAATGAATGTAATTGTTATGCTACTATATTTTGAAAACAAACACGCATGCATACACGCATACGAATGTACGTACACACGTACTTTCCTACACACAGACATACACAAACATACATGCATACATACATATATACATACATACATGCGGACATACGTACATAGGTACACACGTACAAACGTACATACATACAAGCACATGCACATACACACACACACACACACACACACACACACACACACACACACACACACACACACACACACACACACACACACACACACACACACACACACACACACACACACACACACACACATACACACACAAGCACACATTAAATTAATAATATATTTATAATAATAATATATATATATAAATATAAATATATATATATATATATATATATATATATATATATATATATTATATTCTATGTATTCTTATATATATATATATATATATATATATATATATATATATATATATATATATATATATATATATATATATAAGAATACCGATTTTGTTATTATGCAAAACTGTAAAATATCATATAATATGTAAAATATCAATATTTAACTAGAAACAGGTAGTATATACAGTGTCTTGTCTGAAGCAACGGTAATAAGAAAATATAACAACGAACGTTAACTAAAATACCTGATAACAATGAAAACGACAACAATGATGGCAACGACGACTATCAAGGCGACGGATACAGCAGCAGCAATTGTCGTTGTGCCGACACTTGACGACATGACCATCTTGTCGTTGGAGCCTTTTCCTTCAGTGGTTGTTGTCATGGTTGGTGGAGAAACAAACAAATAAAACGGTGAACCGAGAAACCATCAGACACAACGATAAAAGTCTGAACAGTTGAAATACATAACAGCGTGCCAGCGGACAAATATAACAGCGGGCCAGCGGACAAATATAACAACGGTCCAGTGGACAGACATAGCAGCGGTCCAGCGGACTGACATAACAGCGGGCAAGCGGACAGATATTACAGCGGGCCAGCGGACATATATAACACCGGTCCAGTGGACTGACATAAAAGTGGGCCAGTGGACTGACATAACAGCAGTCCAGCGGACTGACATAGCAGCGGTCCAGCGGACTGACATAGCAGCGGTCCAGCGGACAGATATAACAGCGGGTCAGCGGACAGATATAACAGCGGTCCAGTGGACTGATATAAAAGCGGGCCAGTGGACTGACATAACAGCAGTCCAGCGGACTGACATAACAGCGGGCCAGCCAACTGACATAACAGCAGTCCAGCGGAGTGACATAACAGCGGGCCAGCGAACTGACATAACAGCGGGCCAGTGGACTGACATAACAGCGGGCCAGCGGACAGATATAACAGCGGGCCAGCGGACATATATGACAGCGGGCCAGCGGTCAGATATAACAGCGGGCAAGCGGACAGATATAACAGCGGGCCAGCGGACATAAAATATATAACAGCGGGCCAGTGGACTGACATAACAGCGGGCCAGCGGACATATATGACAGCGGGCCAGCGGTCAGATATAACAGCGGGCCAGCGGACATATATAACAGCTGGCCAGCGGACATATATAACAGCAAGCCAGCGGACAGATATAACAGCGGGCCAGCGGACATATATGACAGCGGGCCAGCGGACATATATGACAGCGGGCCAGCGGACTGATATAAGAGCGGGCCAGCGGACTGATATAACAGCGGGCCAGCGGACATATATGACAGCGGACAAGCGGACAGATATAACAGCGGGCCAGCGGACAGACATAACAGCGGGCCAGCGGACTGACATAACAGCGGGCCAGCGGACAGATATAACAGCGGGCCAGCGGGCATATATGACAACGGGCCAGCGGTCAGATATATCAGCGGGCCAGCGGACAGATATAACAGCGGGCCAGCGGACAGATATAACAGCGGGCCAGCGGACTGATATAACAGCGGGCCAGCGGACTGATATAACAGCGGGCCAGCGGACAGATATAACAGCGGGCCAGCGGACTGATATAACAGCGGGCCAGCGGACAGATATAACAGCGGTCCAGTGGAATGATATAACAGCGGTCCAGTGGACTAATATAACAGTGGGTCAGCGGACAGATATGACAGCGGTCCAGTGGACTGATATAACAGCGGGCCAGCGGATATATATGACAGCGGGCCAGCGGACTGATATAACAGCGGGCCAGCGGACATATATTACAGAGGGCCAGCGGATTGATATAACAGCGGGCCAGCGGACAGATAAACAGTGGGTCAGCGGATATATATGACAGCGGGCCAGTGGACTGATATAACAGCGGGCCAGCGGACAGATATAACAGCGGGCCAACGGACTGATATAACAGCGGGCCAGCGGACATATATGACAGCGGGCAAGCGGACAGATATAACAGCAGGCCAGCGGAGAGACATAACAGCGGGCCACCGGACAGATATAACAGCGGTCCAGTGGACTGATATAACAGCGGGTCAGCGGACACATATAACAGCGGTCCAGTGGACTGATATAACAGCGCGCCATCGGACAGATATAACAGCGGTCCAGTGGACTGATATAACAGCGGGCCAGCGGACAGATATAACAGCGGCCAGCGGACAGATATAACAGCGGACCAGCGGACTGATATAACAGCGGGCCAGCGGACAGATATGACAGCGTGCCAGCGGACTGATATAACAGCGGGACAGCGGACATATATGACAGCGGTCCAGCGGACAGATATAACAGCGGGCCAGCGGACAGATATAACAGCGGGTCAGCGGACAGATATAACAGCGGTCCAGTGGACTGATATAACAGCGGGCCAGTGGACTGACATAACTGCGGGCCAGCGGACAGATATAACAGCGGGCCAGCGAACATATATGACAGCGGGCCAGCGGTCAGATATAACAGCGGGCCAGCGGACAGATATAACAACGGGCCAGCGGACAGATATAACAGCGGGCCAGTGGACTGATATAAAAGCGGGCCAGCGGACTGACATAACAGCGGGCCAACGGACAGATATAACAAGGTCAGTGGACTGATATAACAGCGGGCCAGCGGAGAGATATAACAGCGGTCCAGCGTACTGATATAACAGCGGGCCAGCGGACATATATGACAGCGGGCCAGCGGACTGATATAACAGCGGGCCAGCGGACATACATAACAGCGGGTCAGCGCACATATATGACAGCGGGCCAGCGGACTTATATAACAGCGGGCAAGCTGACAGATATAACAGCGGGCCAGCGGACATATATGACAGCGGGCCAGCGGACTGATATAACAGCGGGCCAGCGGACTGATATAACAGCGGGCCAGCGGACATATATGAGAGCGGGCCAGCGGACAGATATGACAGCGGACCAGCGGACAGACATAACAGCGGGTCAGCGGACTGATATAACAGCGGGCCAGGGGAACAGATATAACAGCGGTCCAGTGGATTGATATAACAGCGGGTCAGCGGACAGATATAACAGCGGTACAGTGGACTGATATAACAGCGGGCCAGCGGACATATATGACAGCGGGCCAGCGGACAGATATAACAGCGGGTCAGCGGACATATACAACAGCGGTCCAGTGGACTTATATAACAGCGGGCCAGCGGATAGATATAACAGCGGGCCAGTGGACTGACATAACAGCGGGCCAGCGGACATATATAACAGCGGGCCAGCGGACATATATGACAGCGGGCCAGCGGTCAGATATAACAGCGGGCCAGCGGACATATATAACAGCGGGCCAGCGGACATATATAACAGCGGGCCAGTGGATTGACATAACAGCGGGCCAGCGTTGTGACATAACAGCGGACCAGCGGACATATATAACAGCGGGCCAGCGGACATATATGACAGCGGGCCAGCGGTCAGATATAACAGCGGCCAACGGATTTATATATAACAGCTGGCCAGCGGACAGATATAACAGCGGGCCAGCGGACATATATAACAGCGGGCCAGCGGACATATATGACAGCGGGCCAGCGGACATATATGACAGCGGGCCAGCGGACTGATATAAAAGCGGGCCAGCGGACTCATATAACAGCGGGACAGCGGACATATATGAGAGCGGGCAAGCGGACAGATATAACAGCGGGCCAGCGGACAGACATAACAGCGGGCCAGCGGACTGATATAACAGCGGGTCAGCGGAAAGATATAACAGCGGGCCAACGGACATATATGACAGAGGGCCAGCGGTCAGATATAACAGCGGGCCTGCGGACAGGTATAACAGCGGGCCAGTGGACAGACATAACAGCGGGTCAGTGGACTGACACAACAGCGGGAAAGCGGACAGATATAACAGCGGGCCAGCGGACATATATGACAGCGGGCCAGCGGTCAGATATAACAGCGGGCCAGCGGACAGATATAACAGCGGGCCAGCGGACAGACATAACAGCGGGCCAGTGGACTGACATAACAGCGGGCCAGCGGACAGACATAACAGCGGGCCAGCGGACAGACATAACAGCGGGCCAGCGGGCCTGCGGACTGACATAACAGCGGGCCAGTGGACATACATAACAGCGGGCCAGTGGACTGACATAACAGCGGGCCAGCGGACTGACATAACAGCAGTCCAGCGGACTGATATAACAGCGGGCCAGAGGACAGATATAAGAGCGGGCCAGCGGACATATATGACAGCGGGCCAGCGGTCAGATATAACAGCGGGCCAGCGGACAGATATAACAGCGGGCCAGTGGACTGACATAACAGCGGGCCAGTGGACTGACACAACAGCGGGCCAGCGGACAGATATAACAGCGGGCCAGCGGACATATATGACAGCGGGCCAGCGGTCAGATATAAAAGCGGGCCAGCGGACAGATATAACAGCGGGCCAGCGGACAGATATGACAGCGGGCCAGTGGACTGACATAACAGCGGGCCAGCGGACAGACATAAAAGCGGGCCAGCGGACATATATAACAGCGGGCCATCGGGCCAGCGGACTGACATAACAGCAGGCCAGCGAACTGAAATAACAGCGGGCAAGTGGACTGACATAACAGCGGGCCAGTGGACTGGCATAACAGCGGGCCAGCGGACTGACATAACAGCAGTCCAGCGGACTGATATAACAGCGGGCCAGCGGACTGACATAACAGCGGGTCAGCGGACTGATATAACAGCGGGCCAGCGGACAGATATAACAGCGGTCCAGTGAACTGATATAACAGCGGGTCAGCGGACAGATATAACAGCGGGCCAGCGGACTGATAAAACAGCGGGCCAGCGGACAGATACAACAGCGGTCCAGTGGACTGACATAACAGAGGGCCAACGGAAAGATATAACAGCGGTCCAGTGGACTGATATAACAGCGGGCCAGCGGACAGATATAACAGCGGTCCAGCGTACTGATATAACAGCGGGCCAGCGGACATATATGACAGCGGGCCAGCGGACTGATATAACAGCGGGCCAGCGGACATACATAACAGCGGGTCAGCGCACATATATGACAGCGGGCCAGCGGACTGATATAACAGCGGGCCAGCGGACTGATATAACAGCGGTCCAGTGGACTGACATAACAGCGGGCCAACGGACAGATATAACAGCGGTCCAGTGGACTGATATAACAGCGGGCCAGCGGACAGATATAACAGCGGTCCAGCGTACTGATATAACAGCGGGCAAGCGGACAGATATAACAGCGGTCCATCAACTGATATAACAGCGGGCCAGCGGACAGATATAACAGCGGGCCAACGGACTGATATAACAGCGGGCCAGCGGACAGATACAACAGCGGTCCAGTGGACTGACATAACAGCAGGCCAACGGAAAGATATAACAGCGGGCCAGCGGGCATATATGACAGCGGGCCAGCGGTCAGATATATCAGCGGGCCAGCGGACAGATATAACAGCGGGCCAGCGGACAGATATAACAGCGGGTCAGCGGACATATATGATAGCGGGCCAGCGGACAGATATGAGAGCGGACCAGCGGACAGATATAACAGCGGGTCAGCGGACTGATATAACAGCGGGCCAGCGGACAGATATAACAGCGGTCCAGTGGATTGATATAACAGCGGGTCAGCGGACATATATGACAGCGTGCCAGCGGTCAGATATAACAGCGGGCCAGCGGACATATATAACAGCTGGCCAGCGGACAGATATAATAGCGGGACAGCGGACAGATATAACAGCGGGCCAGCGGACATATATGACAGCGGGCCAGCGGTCAGACATAACAGCAGGCCAGCGAACTGACAAAACAGCGGGCCAGTGGACTGACATAACAACGGGCCAGTGGACTGACATAACAGCGGGCCAGCGGACTGACATAACAGCAGTCCAGCGGACTGATATAACAGCGGGCCAGCGGACTGACATAACAGCGGGTCAGCGGACAGATACAACAGCGGGCCAGCGGACAGATATAACAGCGGTCCAGTGGACTGATATAACAGCGGGCCAGCGGACAGATATAACAGCGGGCCAGCGGACTGATATAACAGCGGGACAGCGGACAGATACAAAAGCGGTCCAGTGGACTGACATAACAGCGGGCCAACGGAAAGATATAACAGTGGTCCAGTGGACTGATATAACAGCGGCCAGCGGACAGATATAACAGCGGACCAGCGGACTGATATAACAGCGGGCCAGCGGACAGATATGACAGCGTGCCAGCGGACTGATATAACAGCGGGACAGCGGACATATATGACAGCGGTCCAGCGGACAGATATAACAGCGGGCCAGCGGACAGATATAACAGCGGGTCAGCGGACATATATAACAGCGGTCCAGTGGACTGATATAACAGCGGGCCAGTGGACTGACATAACTGCGGGCCAGCGGACAGATATAACAGCGGGCCAGCGGACATATATGACAGCGGGCCAGCGGTCAGATATAACAGCGGGCCAGCGGACAGATATAACAACGGGCCAGCGGACAGATATAACAGCGGGCCAGTGGACTGATATAAAAGCGGGCCAGCGGACTGACATAACAGCGGGCCAACGGACAGATATAACAGGGTCCAGTGGACTGATATAACAGCGGGCCAGCGGAGAGATATAACAGCGGTCCAGCGTACTGATATAACAGCGGGCCAGCGGACATATATGACAGCGGGCCAGCGGACTGATATAACAGCGGGCCAGCGGACATACATAACAGCGGGTCAGCGCACATATATGACAGCGGGCCAGCGGACTTATATAACAGCGGGCCAGCTGACAGATATAACAGCGGGCCAGCGGACATATATGACAGCGGGCCAGCGGACTGATATAACAGCGGGCCAGCGGACTGATATAACAGCGGGCCAGCGGACATATATGGGAGCGGGCCAGCGGACAGATATGACAGCGGACCAGCGGACAGACATAATAGCGGGTCAGCGGACTGATATAACAGCGGGCCAGCGGACAGATATAACAGCGGTCCAGTGGATTGATATAACAGCGGGTCAGCGGACAGATATAACAGCGGTACAGTGGACTGATATAACAGCGGGCCAGCGGACATATATGACAGCGGGCCAGCGGACAGATATAACAGCAGGTCAGCGGACATATACAACAGCGGTCCAGTGGACTTATATAAAAGCGGGCCAGCGGATAGATATAACAGCGGGCCAGTGGACTGACATAACAGCGGGCCAGCGGACATATATAACAGCGGGCCAGTGGATTGACATAACAGCGGGCCAGCGTTGTGACATAACAGCGGACCAGCGGACATATATAACAGCGGGCCAGCGGACATATATGACAGCGGGCCAGCGGTCAGATATAACAGCGGCCAACGGATTTATATATAACAGCTGGCCAGCGGACAGATATAACAGCGGGCCAGCGGACATATATAACAGCGGGCCAGCGGACATATATAACAGCGGGCCAGCGGACTGATATAACAGCGGGCCAGCGGACTGACATAACAGTGGGCCAGCGTAGTGACATAACAGAGGAGCAGCGGACATATATAACAGCGGACCAGCGGACATATATGACAGCGGGCCAGCGGTCAGATATAACAGCGGGCCAGCGGACTGACATAACAGCGGGCCAGCGTATTGACATAACAGAGGAGCAGCGGACTTATATAACAGCGGGCCAGCGGACATATATGACAGCGGGCCAGCGGACATATATAACAGCTGGCCAGCGGACAGATATAACAGCGGGACAGCGGACAGATATAACAGCGGGCCAGCGGACATATATGAGAGTGGGCCAGCGGACATATATGACAGCGGGCCAGCGGACTGATATAACAGCGGGCCAGCGGACTGATATAACAGCGGGCCAGCGGACATATATGACAGCGGGCAAGCGGACAGATATAACAGCGGGCCAGCGGACAGACATAACAGCGGGTCAGCGGACTGATATAACAGCGGGCCAGCGGACATATATAACAGCGGTCCAGTGGACTGATATAACAGCGGGCCATCGGGCAGATAAAACAGCGGTCCAGTGGTGTGATATAACAGCGGGCCAGCGGACAGATATAACAGCGGCCAGCGGACAGATATAACAGCGGACCAGCGGACTGATATAACAGCGGGCCAGCTGACAGATATGACAGCGGGTCAGCGGACTGATATAACAGCGGGACAGCGGACATATATGAGAGCGGGCCAGCGGACAGATATAACAGCGGGCCAGCGGACAGATATAAAATCGGGTCAGCGGAGAGATATAACAGCGGTCCAGTGGACTGATATAACAGCGGGCCAGCGGACAGATATAACAGCGAGCCAGTGGACTGACATAACAGCGGGCCAGCGGACAGATATAACAGCGGGCCAGCGGACATATATGACAGCGAGCCAGCGGTCAGATATAACAGCGGGCCAGCGGACAGATATAACAGCGGGCCAGCGGACAGATATAACAGCGGGCCAGCGGACTGATATAACAGCGGGCCAGCGGACTGATATAACAGCGGGCAAGCGGACAGATATAACAGCGGGCCAGCGGACTGATATAACAGCGGGCCAGCGGACAGATATAACAGCGGGCCAGCGGACTGATATAACAGCGGGCCAGCGGACAGATATAACAGCGGGCCAGCGGACATATATGACAGCGGGCCAGCGGTCAGATATAACAGCGGGCCAGCGGACAGATATAACAGCGGGCCAGCGGATAGATATAACAGCGGTTCAGCGGACATATATAACAGCGGTCCAGTGGACTGATATAACAGCGGGCCAGCGGATAGATATAACAGCGGGCCAGTGGACTGACATAACAGCGGGCCAGCGGACAGATATAACAGCGGGCCAGCGGACATATATGACAGCGGGCCAGCGGTCAGATATAACAGCGGGCCAGAGGACAGATATAACAGCGGGCCAGCGGACATATATAACAGCGGGCCAGTGGACTGACATAACAGCGGGCCAGCGTAGTGACATAACAGCGGACCAGCGGACATATATAACAGTGGGCCAGCGGCCATATATGACAGCGGGCCAGCGGTCAGATATAACAGCGGGCCAGCGGACATATATAACAGCTGGCCAGCGGACAGATATACCAGCGGGACAGGGAACAGATATAACAGCGGGCCAGCTGACATATATGACAGCGGGCCAGCGGACATATATGAGAGCGGGCCAGCGGACTGATATAAGAGCGGGCCAGCGGACTGATACAACAGCGGGCCAGCGGACATATATGACAGCGGGCAAGCGGACAGATATAACAGCGGGCCAGCGGACAGACATAACAGCGGGCCAGCGGACTGATATAACAGCGGGCCAGCGGACAGATATAACAGCGGGCCAGCGGACATATATGACAGCGGGCCAGCGGTCAGATATAACAGCGGGCCAGCGGACAGATATAACAGCGGGCCAGTGGACTGACATAACAGCGGGCCAGTGGACTGACACAACAGCGGGCCAGCGGACATATATAACAGCTGGCCAGCGGACATATATGACAGCGGGCCAGCGGTCAGATATAAAAGCGGGCCAGCGGACAGATATAACAGCGGGCCAGCGGACAGATATTACAGCGGGCCAGTGGACTGACATAACAGCGGGCCAGCGGACAGACATAAAAGCGGGCCAGCGGACAGATATAACAGCGGGCCATCGGGCCAGCGGACTGACATAACAGTAGGACAGCGAACTGACATAACAGCGGGCAAGTGGACTGACATAACAGCGGGCCAGTGGACTGACATAACAGCGGGCCAGCGGACTGACATAACAGCAGTCCAGCGGACTGATATAACAGCGGGCCAGCGGACTGACATAACAGCGGGTCAGCGGACTGATATAACAGCGGGCCAGCGGACAGATATAACAGCGGTCCAGCGTACTGATATAACAGCGGGCCAGCGGACATATATGACAGCGGGCCAGCGGACTGATATAACAGCGGGCCAGCGGACATACATAACAGCGGGTCAGCGCACATATATGACAGCGGGCCAGCGGACTAATATAACAGCGGGCCAGCGGACTGATATAACAGCGGTCCAGTGGACTGACATAACAGCGGGCCAACGGACAGATATAACAGCGGTCCAGTGGACTGATATAACAGCGGGCCAGCGGACAGATATAACAGCTGTCCAGCGTACTGATATAACAGCGGGCAAGCGGACAGATATAACAGCGGTCCATCAACTGATATAACAGCGTGCCAGCGGACAGATATAACAGCGGGCCAACGGACTGATATAACAGCGGGCAGCGGACAGATACAACAGCGGTCCAGTGGACTGACATAACAGCGGGCCAACGGAAAGATATAACAGCGGGCCAGCGGGCATATATGACAGCGGGCCAGCGGTCAGATATATCAGCGGGCCAGCGGACAGATATAACAGCGGGCCAGCGGACAGACATAACAGCGGGTCAGCGGACTGATATAACAGCGGGCCACCGGACAGATATAACAGCGGTCCAGTGGATTGATATAACAGCGGGTCAGCGGACATATATGACAGCGGGCCAGCGGTCAGATATAACAGCGGGCCAGCGGACATATATAACAGCTGGCCAGCGGACAGATATAATAGCGGGACAGCGGACAGATATAACAGCGGGCCAGCGGACATATATGACAGCGGGCCAGCGGTCAGATATAACAGCAGGCCAGCGAACTGACAAAACAGCGGGCCAGTGGACTGACATAACAGCTGGCCAGTGGACTGACATAACAGCGGGCCAGCGGACTGACATAACAGCAGTCCAGCGGACTGATATAACAGCGGGCCAGCGGACTGACATAACAGCGGGTCAGCGGACTGATACAACAGCGGACCAGCGGACAGATATAACAGCGGTCCAGTGGACTGATATAACAGCGGGCCAGCGGACAGATATAACAGCGGGCCAGCGGACTGATATAACAGCGGGCCAGCGGACAGATACAACAGCGGTCCAGTGGACTGACATAACAGCGGGCCAACGGAAAGATATAACAGCGGTCCAGTGGACTGATATAACAGCGGGCCAGCGGACAGATATAACAGCGGTCCAGCGTACTGATATAACAGCGGGCCAGCGGACATATAT
Organism: Lamellibrachia columna; assembly: GCA_963662155.1. Lineage (NCBI taxonomy): Eukaryota > Metazoa > Annelida > Polychaeta > Sabellida > Siboglinidae > Lamellibrachia > Lamellibrachia columna. The sequence continues at coordinate 35,744,001 of OY759269.1, read as the reverse complement.
GAAAGCGGGCCAGCGGACTGATATAACAGCGGGCCAGCGGACATACATAACAGCGGGTCAGCGCACATATATGACAGCGGGTCAGCGGACTGATATAACAGCGGGCCAGCTGACAGATATAACAGCGGGCCAGAGGACATATATGACAGCGGGCCAGCGGACTGATATAACAGCGGGCCAGCGGACTGATATAACAGCGGGCCAGCGGACATATATAACAGCGGGTCAGCGGACAGATATGACAGCGGACCAGCGGACAGTCATAACAGCGGATAGATATAACAGCGGGTCAGCGGACATATATAACAGCGGTCCAGTGGACTGATATAACAGCGGGCCAGCGGATAGATATAACAGCGGGCCAGTGGACTGACATAACAGCGGGCCAGCGGACAGATATGACAGCGGGCCAGCGGTCAGATATAACAGCGGGCCAGCGGACTGACATAACAGCGGGCCAGCGTAGTGACATAACAGAGGAGCAGCGGACATATATAACAGCGGGCCAGCGGACATATATGACAGCGGGCCAGCGGACATATATAACAGCTGGCCAGCGGACAGATATAACAGCGGAACAGCGGACAGATATAACAGCGGGCCAGCGGACATATATGACAGCGGGCCAGCGGACATATATGACAGCGGGCAGCGGACTGATATAACAGCGGGCCAGCGGACTGATATAACAGCGGACCAGCGGACAGACATAACAGAGGGTCAGCGGACTGATATAACAGCGGGCCAGCGGACATATATAACAGCGGTCCAGTGGACTGATATAACAGCGGGCCATCGGGCAGATATAACAGCGGTCCATTGGTCTGATATAACAGCGGGCCAGCGGACAGATATAACAGCGGCCAGCGGACAGATATAACAGCGGACCAGCGGACTGATATAACAGCGGGCCAGCTGACAGATATGACAGCGGGCCAGCGGAATGATATAACAGCGGGACAGCGGACATATATGAGAGCGTGCCAGCGGACAGATATAACAGCGGGCCAGAGGACAGATATAACAGCGGGCCAACGGACAGATATAAGAGCGGGCCAGCGGACATATATGACAGCGGGCCAGCGGTCAGATATAACAGCGGGCCAGCGGACAGTTATAACAGCGAGCCAGCGGACTGATATAACAGCGGTCCAGCGGACTGATATTACAGCGGGCCAGCGGACAGATATAACAGCGGGCCAGCGGACTGATATAACAGCGGTCCAGCGGACAGATATAACAGCGGGCCAGCGGACTGATATAACAGTGGCCAGCGGACAGATATAACAGCGGGCCAGCGGACATATATGACAGCGGGCCAGCGGTCAGATAAAACAGCGGGCCAGCGGACAGATATAACAGCGGGCCAGCGGATAGATATAACAGCGGATCAGCGGACATATATAACAGCGGTCCAGTGGACTGATATAACAGCGGGCCAGCGGATAGATATAACAGCGGGCCAGTGGACTGACATAACAGCGGGCCAGCGGACAGATATAACAGCGTGCCAGCGGACATATATGACAGCGGGCCAGCGGTCAGATATAACAGCGGGCCAGAGGACAGATATAACAGCGGGCCAGCGGACATATATAACAGCGGGCCAGTGGACTGACATAACAGCGGGCCAGCGTAGTGACATAACAGCGGACCAGCGGACATATATAACAGCGGGCCAGCGGCCATATATGACACGGGCCAGCGGTCAGATATAACAGCGGGCCAGCGGACATATATAACAGCTGGCCAGCGGACAGATATACCAGCGGGACAGCGGACAGATATAACAGCGGGCCAGCGGACATATATGACAGCGGGCCAGCGGACATATATGAGAGCGGGCCAGCGGACTGATATAACAGCGGGCCAGCGGACTGATACAACAGCGGGCCAGCGGACATATATGACAGCGGGCAAGCGGACAGATATAACAGCGGGCCAGCGGACAGACATAACAGCGGGCCAGCGGACTGATATAACAGCGGGCCAGCGGACAGATATAACAGCGGTCCAGTTGACTGATATAACAGCGGGACAGCGGACATATATGAGAGCGGGCCAACGGACAGATATAACAGCGGGCCAGCGGACAGATATAACAGCGGGTCAGCGGACAGATATAACAGCGGTCCAGTGGACTGATATAACAGCGCGCCAGCGGACAGATATAACAGCGGGCCAGTGGACTGACATAACAACGGGCCAACGGACAGATATAACAGCGGTCTAGTTGACTGATATAACAGCGGGCCAGCGGATAGATATAACAGCGGGCCAGTGGACTGACATAACAGCGGGCCAGCGGACAGATATAACAGCGGGCCAGCGGACATATATGACAGCGGGCCAGCGGTCAGATATAACAGCGGGCCAGCGGACAGATATAAAAGGGGGCCAGCTTACATATATAACAGCGGGCCAGTGGACTGACATAACAGCGGGCCAGCGTAGTGACGTAACAGCGGACCAGCGGACATATATAACAGCGGGCCAGCGGACATATATGACAGCGGGCCAGCGGTCAGATATAACAGCGGGCCAGCGGACATATATAAAAGCTGGACAGCGGACATATATAACAGCGGGCCAGCGGACATATATGACAGCGGGCCAGCGGACATATATGACAGCGGGCCAGCGGACTGATATAACAGCGGGCCAGCGGACTGATATAACAGCGGGCCAGCGGACATATATGACAGCGGGCAAGCGGACAGATATAACAGCGGGCCAGCGGACAGACATAACAGCGGGTCAGCGAACTGATATAACAGCGGGCCAGCGGACAGATATAACAGCGGTCCAGTGGACTGATATAACAGCGGGTCAACGGACAGATATAACAGCGGTCCAGTGGACTGATATAACAGCGGGCTATCGGGCAGATATAACAGCGGTCCAGTGGACTGATATAACAGCGGGCCAGCGGACAGATATAACAGCGGCCAGCGGACAGATATAACAGCGGACCAGCGCACTGATATAACAGCGGGCCAGCTGACAGATATGACAGCGGGCCAGCGGACTGATATAACAGCGGGACAGCGGACATATATGAGAGCGGGCCAGCGGACAGATATAACAGCGGGCCAGCGGACAGATATAACAGCGGGTCAGCGGACAGATATAACAGCGGTCCAGTGGACTGATATAACAGCGGGCCAGCGGACAGATATAAAAGCGGGCCAGTGGACTGAAATAACAGCGGGCCAGCGGACAGATATAACAGCGGGCCAGCGGACATATATGACGGCGGGCCAGCGGTCAGATATAACAGCGGGCCAGCGGACATACATAACAGCGGGTCAGCGCACATATATGACAGCGGGCCAGCGGACTGATATAACAGCGGGCCAGCTGACAGATATAACAGCGGGCCAGCGGACATATATGACAGCGGGCCAGCGGACTGATATAACAGCGGGCCAGCGGACTGATATAACAGCGGGCCAGCGGACATATATGATAGCGTGCCAGCGGACAGATATGACAGGGGACCAGCGGACATATATGACAGCGGGCCAGCTGTCAGATATAACAGCGGGCCAGCGGACAGATATAACAGCGGTCCAGTGGACTGATATAACAGCGGGTCAGCGGACAGATATAACAGCGGTACAGTGGACTGATATAACAGCGGGCCAGCGGACATATATGACAGCGGGCCAACGGACAGATATAACAGCGGGCCAGCGGACAGATATAACAGCGGGTCAGCGGACATATATAACAGCGTTCCAGTGGACTTATATAACAGCGGGCCAGCGGATAGATATAACAGAGGGCCAGTGGACTGACATAACAGTGGGCCAGCGGACAGATATAACAGCGGGCCAGCGGACATATATGACAGCGGGCCAGCGGTCAGATATAACAGCGGGCCAGCGGACAGATATAACAGCGGGCAGCGGACATATATAACAGCGGGCCAGTGGATTGACATAACAGCGGGCCAGCGTTGTGACATAACAGTGGACCAGCGGACATATATAACAGCGGGCCAGCGGATATATATGAGAGCGGGCCAGCGGTCAGATATAACAGCGGGCCAGCGGACATATATAACAGCTGGCCAGCGGACAGATATAACAGCGGGCCAGCGGACAGATATAACAGCGGGCCAGCGGACATATATGACAGCGGGCCAGCGGACATATATGACAGCGGGCCAGCGGACTGATATAACAGCGGGCCAGCGGACTGATATAACAGCGGGCCAGCGGACATATATGACAGCGGGCAAGCGGACATATATAACAGCGGGCCAGCGGACAGACATAAGAGCGGGCCAGCGGACTGATATAATAGCGGGCCAGCGGACAGATATAACAGCGGGCCAGCGGACATATATGACAGCGGGCCAGCGGTCAGATATAACAGCGGGCCTGCGGACAGATATAACAGCGGGCCAGTGGACTGACATAACAGCGGGCCAGTGGACTGACACAACAGCGGGCCAACGGACAGATAAAACAGCGGGCCAGCGGACATATATGACAGCGGGCCAGCGGTCAGATATAACAGCGGGCCAGCGGACAGATATAACAGCGGGCCAGCGGACAGATATAACAGCGGGCCAGCGGACAGATATAACAGCGGGCCAGCGGGCCAGCGGACTGACATAACAGCAGGCCAGCGAACTGACATAACAGCGGGCCAGTGGACTGACATAACAGCGGGCCAGTGGACTGACATAACAGCGGGCCAGCGGACTGACATAACAGCAGTCCAGCGGACTGATATAACAGCGTGCCAGCGGACAGATATAACAGCGGGCCAGTGGACAGACATAACAGCGAGCTAGTGGACTGACACAACAGCGGACCAGCGGACAGATATAACAGCGGGCCAGCGGACATATATGACAGCGGGCCAGCGGTCAAATATAACAGCGGGCCAGCGGACAGATATAACAGCGGGCCAGCGGACAGATATAACAGCGGGCCAGTGGGCTGACATAAAAGCGGGCCAGCGGACATACATAACAGCGGGCCAGCGGAAAGATATAACAGCGGGCCAGCGGGCCAGCGGACTGACATAACAGCAGGCCAGCCAACTGACATAACAGCGGGCCAGTGGGCTGACATAACAGCGGGCCAGTGGACTGACATAACAGCGGGCCAGCGGACTGACATAACAACAGTCCAGCGGACTGATATAACAGCGGGCCAGCGGACTGACATAACAGCGGGTCAGCGGACTGATATAACAGCGGGCCAGCGGACAGATATAACAGCGGGTCAGCGGACATATATAACAGCGTTCCAGTGGACTTATATAACAGCGGGCCAGCGGATAGATATAACAGAGGGCCAGTGGACTGACATAACAGTGGGCCAGCGGACAGATATAACAGCGGGCCAGCGGACATATATGACAGCGGGCCAGCGGTCAGATATAACAGCGGGCCAGCGGACAGATATAACAGCGGGCAGCGGACATATATAACAGCGGGCCAGTGGATTGACATAACAGCGGGCCAGCGTTGTGACATAACAGTGGACCAGCGGACATATATAACAGCGGGCCAGCGGACATATATGAGAGCGGGCCAGCGGTCAGATATAACAGCGGGCCAGCGGACATATATAACAGCTGGCCAGCGGACAGATATAACAGCGGGCCAGCGGACAGATATAACAGCGGGCCAGCGGACATATATGACAGCGGGCCAGCGGACATATATGACAGCGGGCCAGCGGACTGATATAACAGCGGGCCAGCGGACTGATATAACAGCGGGCCAGCGGACATATATGACAGCGGGCAAGCGGACATATATAACAGCGGGCCAGCGGACAGACATAACAGCGGGCCAGCGGACTGATATAACAGCGGGCCAGCGGACAGATATAACAGCGGGCCAGCGGGCATATATGACAGCGGGCCAGCGGTCAGATATAACAGCGGGCCTGCAGACAGATATAACAGCGGGCCAGTGGACTGACATAACAGCGGGCCAGTGGACTGACACAACAGCGGGCCAGCGGACAGATATAACAGCGGGCCAGCGGACAGATATAACAGCGGGCCAGCGGACAGATATAACAGCGGGCAGCGGGCCAGCGGACTGACATAACAGCAGGCCAGCGAACTGACATAACAGCGGGCCAGTGGACTGACATAACAGCGGGCCAGTGGACTGACATAACAGCGGGCCAGCGGACTGACATAACAGCAGTCCAGCGGACTGATATAACAGCGTGGCAGCGGACAGATATATAACAGCGGGCCAGCGGACATATTTGACAGCGGGCCAGCGGTCAGATATAACAGCGGGACAGCGGACAGATATAACAGCGGGCCAGTGGACTGACATAACAGCGAGCTAGTGGACTGACACAACAGCGGACCAGCGGACAGATATAACAGCGGGCCAGCGGACATATATGAGAGCGGGCCAGCGGTCAGATATAACAGCGGGCCAGCGGACAGATATAACAGCGGGCCAGCGGACAGATATAACAGCGGGCCAGTGGGCTGACATAACAGCGGGCCAGCGGACAGACATAACAGCGGGCCAGCGGAAAGATATAACAGCGGGCCAGCGGGCCAGCGGACTGACATAACAGCAGGCCAGCCAACTGACATAACAGCGGGCCAGTGGACTGACATAACAGCGGGCCAGTGGACTGACATAACAGCGGGCCAGCGGACTGACATAACAACAGTCCAGCGGACTGATATAACAGCGGGCCAGCGGACTGACATAACAGCGGGTCAGCGGACTGATATAACAGCGGGCCAGCGGACAGATATAACAGCGGTCCAGTGGACTGATATAACAGCGGGCCAGCGGACAGATATAACAGTGGGCCAACGGACTGATATAACAGCGGGCCAGCGGACAGATACAACAGCGGTCCAGTGGACTGACATAACAGCGGGCCAACGGAAAGATATAACAGCGGTCCAGTGGACTGATATAACAGCGGGCCAGCGGACATATATAACAGCGGTCCAGCGTACTGATATAACAGCGGGCCAGCGGACATATATGACAGCGGGCCAGCGGACAGATATAACAGCGGGCCAGCGGACATACATAACAGCGGTTCAGCGCACATATATGACAGCGGGCCAGCGGACTGATATAACAGTGGGCCAGCTGACAGATATAACAGCGGGCCAGCGGACATATATGACAGCGGGCCAGCGGACTGATATAACAGCGGGCCAGCGGACTGATATAACAGCGGGCCAGCGGACATATATGACAGCGGGCCAGCGGACAGATATGAAAGCGGACCAGCGAACAGACATAACAGAGGGTCAGCGGACTGATATAACAGCGGGCCAGCGGACAGATATAACAGCGGTCCAGTGGATTGATATAACAGCGGGTCAGCGGACAGATATAACAGCGGTTCAGTGGACTGATATAACAGCGGGCCAGCGGACATATATGACAGCGGGCCAGCGGACAGATATAACAGCGGGCCAGCGGATAGATATAACAGCGGGTCAGCGGACATATATAACAGCAGTCCAGTGGACTGATATAACAGCGGGCCAGCGGATAGATATAACAGCGGGCCAGTGGAATGACATAACAGCGGGCCAGCGGACAGATATAACTGCGGGCCAGCGGATATAACAGCGGGCCAGCGTACAGATATAACAGCGGGCCAGCGGACATATATGACAGCGGGCCAGCGGTCAGATATAAAAGCGGGCCAGCGGACAGATACAACAGCGGGCCAGTGGGCCAGTGGACTGACACAACAGCGGGCCAGCGGACAGATATAACAGCGGGCCAGCGGACATATATGACAGCGGGCCAGCGGTCAGATATAACAGCGGGCCAGCGGACAAATATAACTGCGGGCCAGCGGACAGATATAACAGCGGGCCAGCGGACTGACATAACAGCGGGCCAGCGGACAGACATAACAGCGGGCCAGCGGACAGATATAACAGCTGGCCAGCGGACTGACATAACAACAGGCCAACGAACTGACATAACAGCGGGCCAGTGGACTGACATAACAGCGGGCCAGTGGACTGACATAACAGCGGGCCAGCGGACTGACATAACAGCAGTCCAGCGGACTGATATAACAGCGGGCCAGCGGACTGACATAACAGCGGGCCAGCGGACTGATATAACAGCGGGCCAGCGGATAGATATAACAGCGGTCCAGTGGACTGATATAACAGCGGGCCAGCGGACAGATATAACAGCGGGCCAGCCGACTGATATAACAGCGGGCCAGCGGACAGATATAACAACGGTCCAGTGGACTGACATAACAGCGGGCCAGCGGACAGATATAACAGCGGTCCAGTGTACTGATATAACAGCGGGCCAGCGGACAGACATAGCAGCGGGTCAGCGGACATATATGACAGCGGGCCAGCGGACTGATATAACAGCGGGCCAGCTGACATATATAACAGCGGGCCAGCGGACATATATGACAGCGGGCCAGCGGACATATATGACAGCGGGCCAGCGGACTGATATAACAGCGGGCCAGCGGACTGATATAACAGCGGGCCAGCGGACTGATATAACAGCGGGCCAGCGGACATATATGACAGCGGGCCAGCGGACAGATATAACAGCGGCCCAGCGGACAGACATAACAGCGGGTCAGCGGACTGATATAACAGCGGGCCAGCGGACAGGGGTTCACAAGGATTAACATTGTATATACAACAACAAAAATGGATTTATAAATAAAATTAGATGTTTAATGCGTCTCGCATAGCGCGCGTAAAATTCGAAGTTAATGAGATGAGCGATCGCGTGGTTGTTTTACGTCACTGATGACATGGGTTTACATTCAGTCAGTGCAGTTCTTCAGCATAGTTTCTCTCGCGTTACTATGCCGAATGATGGCGATTTCATTTTTCCAGAATAAAACTATGACGTAACAATTTCGAACCGTAGGCGGCAAGAAGAATCATCTTCAAATTCGGCTCTTTCGGAGCAGATTAGCGGCGCCAGTAGCCTTTGACTTCGTTCCTGTTTGCTTTCTGACCGATCCATGAAAACGACCACACACTTCTCATATACACACGCATACATATGTGACGTGGTCAAACATTACTCTTACTTCCAAATCAAGATCAAAATAAACAAAAAGTTGCCATATCCTGTGCCTAGTTTTGCGGAGCTAGGCGTAGAAGATATAGCTTTTGGTTTTGTAATTTGTTATATTATATTATTTTTTGTGTAATCTGTTATATATTATATTATATTAATGTTAAGGATACAACGAATTGTATAAGCTCCAATGATTTGACTTGTTAAAATGCATTTGTTAAAATGGAAAAATATAGCGCCGTATTTTATGCGAAAGGAAGCGGAAGCTATAAAAGAGGTCACAAAGTAACAATTTCGGGTTATTGTTGAATTAAATCAATTAACAAATGCTTTATTCACAGTAAGACACACTTTAAGCTTGATGTGCTCGGTACACAATCGTTTCGGCCGATATCACTGTGTCCGTTGTGCTCTAAGGCCGAAGTTACCAGAGTTGCGGGTCGAACTCTCCAAAGAATGCTACCCAGATGCACCGGGCCGAATTCATCGTGAGCCGACATCACCTGTATCCACGCTGACAGCTCGCTTCGATCCTAGGTGGACGGTGGTCGACGACGCTCGTGTCGCTGCCTGTGTCCTACGGATTGCTGGCATCAACATAGCCTTCACTACTGTGAACAATGTTGGCACATCGTCCCTCTTTGAATTAGATTTTAGCACCAGGAAAACCCAGAGTTGCAACCTTCTCTGGTCTGGATCGCAGTGAAACAGGGTTTCTCGAAGCGAGCAAAGCCGGCTGTGCTTTGTTGGCTTGAAGTTTGCTTTTTTAAACAAAGTTGGCTCCGTAGGGAACTTAAACCAACTACATCTTACTTTATTCTTACAAAAGTTTGCATTACAATCAAATGCCCACAATAAACCGTCCCTTCTTTTTTTCTTTACAGCACGGACAATTACGTGTGCGCCATATGACGTCAAATAAAAATGTTGGACCATCTGCCAAGCGAAGAGGGTTAAAGTAGAGTAGGAGAAGGTGTGGCATATCCGTCTGTTTACGGAAGCACTAGTCATGTGATATATGGGGCATCTCCGCACACCACTGATCAATACATATGATAACATTTTCGTTTTCCTTAGTGGAGAAGAAGTACAATAATTGGTAGTTGTAAACTAAAAAGGCGAACTGTTGCCATTCTGGCTTAAACAGTTCATTAGTTTCGACACATTATACCTCAGGTGTACTGACTTGCGCCACCTAAACCTAACTGAACGGGTAGCGCGATCTGACCCTGCGATGCTGGGACTAGCGTTGTGGCGCTCGTTCAAGCTATCATTGTTCTGTGTTTGGAGGAAACAATCTCCGCTCAAAAGCATCCTATAAACATGTTAAGTGATATGACAATATATCAGACGAATGCATTTGAGAAGTGACAAAGATCAATTTAAATCCCAACAACGCCGGTTTCGTCTATCAGGCCTAAAGTCAAGACGATTAGTATTGCTTTTTTTAAAGAAAAACGCAGTTCGGGCGAGCACATGTATACATGTCGTTAAATCTTTTGGTTAATATTAATATAATTTCACCTGAACTCTGGCACTGATCCTCAGAAAATGCTGAATAAAAATATACATTAAAGTAATTCAGCTTTCCAGAAAGATGCACTTCCTAGAATATAAGATATTGTTTATTGGTCACTGCAAGAATAATTCTTGTTGGATTAATTAATTAATGAATTAAATATTTAATTGTTTCCTCTATATAAATGATACACACGTTTGATTGCTGATCTCCTCATCTTTCATTTGACATAATATTATTACTCGCTATGATCACACTGCAACATTTTTTTTATTAATCGAGTTTAATTAATTAATTAATTATTCCGTCTACAGAAGTGATATGCACATTTCATTGCTGAGCTCGTTAGCTTTCATTTGTTATATTATACGCTAAAGTCACAACAACATATAATAACATATTAATTTTAATTACGTATCTTCTCTTAAAATCATGCAACTTTATGCACATTATGCCAGAAAAGATTGGTGAAAAGTTTTAGATTTTTTATTTTTTCACATGTAGAGATACAAATATATTACTGTACCAAATGTCATTATAACATAACTGTTTTAATGCCATCTTAATGCAAAAATATACCCAAATAATGGAGCCATTTTCTGGTTATGAGTTACGACATAAGAGATAATGTATTGTTTCTTTCAGCTGTGATTGCATTTTTTGTGGGACCACGTTCTGAATTCAATTTTTAGTTAAATTCGAATTATTTTATAGACTTTTGGATACCCAAATTTACAATCAATAAAACAAATGATTTAATGTAATATCAAGCGTAAAGATACGATTAAAAGGCAATGTCTAACTGGTCGTAAATTGATTGATAAAACGCTCTTAATTTAACTTTACAACCAATTCGACTTACGACGTCGTAAATCGGACTTACGCCGTCTCATGAAACCGGCCCCAAGTCTTACGTCAAACACTAACCATGACGAAACGCCAGATCTATTTAAAATTTAATAGTCGAGAAAACAACGAATAATGTTGCAGAATAAATGATTGGCATATCCGCCATTGCCAAAATGTGGTGGAGGGAACCCCTGAACGGATTATAAGCAAAATCAAACTATGCTGATAAAATTACATATTCTGCGTTTGTTTACTGTGTTTGGAATAGGCCTATATCAAATATATATATATATATATATATATATATATATATATATATATATATATATATATATATATATATATGCTAGCCGAGTTGCCGGGCGTTGCAATGGAGAAAATGTAAGGCCTTTTGACTCCTTGCACTACACAGTCACGCTTTGGCAGAAACACCTTCATGTCCCAAACATCATGTACCACTGCCGGTTTCACGAAGCGTTCGCACCGAACGAAGGAACTTATGTAGACGTTTTTCACAAATATTCCCAAACCCCGTGGGAATTATTGTTTGGACGATTACCGAAGAAGACTAAAACCTATCAGGCAGGTAAGGACACTCTCTGAGTTGCGCTGCTGAACACCAGGGGCGCTGAAGAATGTTAGAAATTGTTCAATTCACCAAATGAAACAAGTAGCACATTTCTATTACAAATGCATGTTCTTATCCGCTGGACCATCGTGTGATTCTTACCAGAGGTTCCTGCATCCCTGTTGTAGATGATGACGCGGGAGATGTTGTATGTTTCCTCTAAGTCAACCATCCACCAGGCGTTCCCGCCCCAGTCAGTATCTGGGTTTGCGCAGTGACCTCCGGCCATGCTTGGGTTTGTGTTCCCGTCGACGGCCCGCCCGGCCGGGAACGAACGTCCCCATTTATGTGTACTTTGACTTGCTGGCTTCTTATATGCCACATTTCCTTAAACAATAAACAGCGTGTGTGTATAAGTAAGCGCAGGTGTGTGGTATATGGCATGTGGCATGTGGCATGTGGCATATGGCATGTGGCATGTGGCACCTATACACAGCATAACATTAAGAGCGCTGAAAATAACAGTCGTACGGTCAAAACACATCTAAGTATGTGCGGTTGTGCACCTCTGCATAAATGGTGGGGGAATGACGGAAGGAGAGAGGAGGTGAGGGAAATATGAAGGGAGTGATCGAGAGAGGAAAGATCTCGATGGGGAAGGAGTGTGTGGGAAAGGTGCTTTTACAAGGAGAATGTGTATGTGTGTAGATATCACGTGTGTGTGTGTGTGTGTGTGTGTGTGTGTGTGTGTGTGTGTGTGTGTGTGTGTGTGTGTGTGTATGCGTATGTGCGCGCGCGCGCGTGTGTGTGTGTGTGTGTGTGTGCGCGCGCGTGTGTTCAACTACCTAATTTTGTCGTGCTTTGCACGTGAAATGTATATTTATTCAGCACCATAAAAATTGTTGGGAAGAGAATTTGTCCACAGAAGGATGTCATACACACATAGTAGGCGTACAGGTAGACAATACACTTATGAATGTACTCTGTATTTGTATATATCGAGTGTGTTCTTCTACTCTCATCAAGGCAATCCCATGTCGAACGCCATCAACGTGAATCAACGTGAAAATTAGACTGTTGCCTAATGCGAAGGCCTACACACATTACTGCCATCAGTCAATAAAACCGACAACGGTTGATGTTTCCCATTAATTTGACCTAAACAACCGGGTAGTCTAGAAAAACGTCCAACCCGATACATTAATGTTGTGTTCGGTGGATGATGCGGATGTTGTCCTAGAATCCACAAAGTAGGTCCCGCAGACACAGAGATGCACCGACATCCGGCATCGCAAATCGACATAGTAAAACGCTACAATGAAAATGGTTAAAATTGGACACATCGTGTTATATGTGGCGTTGACACATTATTGGGAACCGCTCTATTTCCGTCCTGCGCCTTTCAGCTACCAGTTGATTAAGGAATCTCTCTTTCTCACCCACCGCTTACTCAAGCCGCCGCCCCCGCCCCCACCTCTCTCTCTCTCTCTCTCAGTCTTTCTCTCTCTATCTCCCTCTCTCTCTCTCTCTCTCTCTCTCTCTCTATCTCTCTCTCTCTCTCTCTCTCTCTTTCTATCTCTCTCTAGCTCTCTCGCTCTCTCTCTCTCTATCTCTCTCTCTCTCTCTCTCTGTATATATATATATATATATATATCTATCTCGCTCTCTCTCTCTCTCTCTCTCTCTCTCTCTCACTCGCTCTCTCTCTATCTCTCTCTCTCTCTCTCTCGCTCTCTCTCTCTCTGTATCTCTCTCTCTCTCTCTCTCTCTATCTCGCTCTCTCTCTCTGTATCTCTCTCTCTCTCTCTCTCTATATATATATATATATATATATATATATATATATATATATCTTTCTCTCTCTATCTCTTTAACTCTCTCTTTCTCTTTATCTATCTCTCTCTCTCTCTCTCTCTCTATTTTTCTCTCTCTCTCTATCTCTCTCTCTCTCTCTCTCTCTCTCTCTCTCTCTCTCTGTCTCTCTCTCTCACTCTCTCTCTTTAGTCAAGGAGCTGAAGAATTGTCCGGATGGACTTCGCCCTCTCGTAGAATTTCGAATACACCTACTGCTACAACTATGTCAACATTTAGTACTACCTGAGGACGATGTATGTTTACAGCTTCACCAACAACCACGAACCTGTCTGGCATGCTGTACCGTTCCACTTCCAGCCACTTGGATAACCATCTTCACATATTCCACCGTTGACACACTTTCCAGTGTCTGTTTTGCAGCCCTTGGCACATCGACAGGGGAAGATGCACGACCCTTGACTGGCCGACGTGCTGGAGAATCGACAACGTGCGCCTGTGAAAAGTTGGCGTTGGCGTCACGAATAACTCGACCAGTTTTTGAATAACAATCAATAATATAACGATGTTTACGTCAACATTAAAATTGATGTGTTATATGCGTAGAGAATTAGCGACCTCCTTGGCCAAGTGCATGTACATTTGGCCTATTTCGTGGGAAGGAATTCTTCAACATCTACAACTTTATTAATGTAAATTATATTAAGAAAATATTCCGTTAACTGAATCCGATTAATGCAAACTACTTATGAAATCGAATAATAATAAATTATTGTACACGTAGATTATAATGTGATGCCGACTGATCTTGGTTTTCCATTAATTGTTTGGTCTTGGTGTTCCGTCAACTGAGTAGAACAGATTTTACAACACACCCATATTCGATCATCGCCAATAGTTGTTATACAATGTTGTTCCCGCATGTTTGGCAGCGTGTCCTCGATGAACCAGGAAGTAAACTACAGCCATAACGCACCAGGACACATAACAAGCTCCGGGACACGAATGGCTGGCAAAAAATCTTTCCAGCACTGATACTCACTTATCCGAGCAGTCCAACTCACCAGAGGCCTCGTGATGTGTTAGTAAAGATACCAGTAAAGCCATCAGTAAAACCTTCGCCATATTACGTCCGTCAGTGAGCCACAATCGTTAATGTTGTGGCCAGCTCTTTGTCAACCGAGTTGTCAGCCGCGATCCAACCATACGGTGAGTCATGTGTCACACAATGGCCCCAACGATTACGTAATCTGCTAAGATTAGTCACTCGATGTTTGACGTAATTCATGAAAACTGGTGGATGAAAATTCATGTCTGAGGTGATACGAACCAGGAACAACTGGTAAACGTGTTCATTCATATATCGTAGACCATACGTATCGTCACTACTCAATGGAAATAAACTACGAGCAACAAACCCCTCGTCTACGCAAGCTGTTTGTTTGGACACGCAAGCCTAACAACGTTGATTTCGGATCATTTGTTCCGCTTGAAACAAACAGGTTTCATAATGCAACAGTAAAGTGACGAGCAAATCCGACAGTAAAACATTACAGTATTACAGTCGATATGTGCCCAATCGTCATGTAAAGAGTACTTTAATTTTTTACACCACTCTTTAATAATTCTTCCAACGAGCTGTGCGCCGCGGATGGAGTCAGCGAGGGCCCCGCCCCCCCCCCCCTCACAAGACACGCTCAATCGTGTCACTTGACAGACAAGCGAGTGTTATTATAACATGTTATGTTATTCAGAAAAAGAACTTGGAAATGTGTTACTCTTATAATAAGCAAAAACAGAGGCAGTTTGAAAAAAACGGTTCCCTGCTATGGCCCATACGCAGTGCAACGGTTGTCTGGTAAGGATATTACGCTGTGTTACATTTGTCTGGTAAGGCCTCTAATTCGGGCTACGATTGCCTGCTACGGCTACGACCATTATGTCGTAATACGTTTGCTTGCTACGGCTACTACTTCGTGCTGTGCTATGGCTGCCTGCTACGGCTACTACATCGTGCTACGGTTGCCTGCTACGACCATTACGCCGTGCTACGGTTGACTGCTCCGGCCAATACATTGTGCTATAGTTACCTGCAACGGCCACTACGCCGTGCTGTGGTTCCCTACTATGGCCACTACGATGTGATAAGGTTGCCTGCTGCCTCCATTTCGCCGTGCTGTGGTTGCCTGCTACGGCCACTATGGCGTGCAACGGTTGTCAGCTACGGATATTACAATATGGTGCTATGGGTGCCTGCTCTAGCTGCTAGGTCGTGCAACGGTTGCTTGCTACGGCCGCTGTGGTTGCCTTGTACTGCTACTACATCGTGCTGTGGTTGCCTGCTACGGCCATTATGTCATACTACGGTTGCCTGCTATGACCACTATGTCGTGCTACGGTTGCCTGCTGCTACGTCGTGCTGCGGTTGCCTGCTATGACTACTACGTCGTGCTACGATTGCCTGCTACGGCCTTTTCGTCGTGCTACGGTTGTCTTCTATGACCACTACGTCGTGCTACGGTTGCCTGCTGCTACGTCGTGCTACGGTTGTTTGCTTTTATTTGTTTCACACCATTTCTGTCAATGTCAGAAGGGCAGAGCAATTGCGCCGTGAGAAAAAACCTGTAATACTTAATTAATACGTAATTGATCTTGGCCTTACGTATCCATATGACATCAGCCGACCAGGACGTTGTTTGTGCAGACGAGTTTTGGACATGTTAAAATAATAATTTGATCATGAAAACGAACTGAGTAATGTTAACTATAAACATATCCTTCATCCGCTATGAAAAAGTAAATCAAACACCTAATTATGTGTCTGTCATGTTCTGTGATGTAAGTCTATAATCGCTGGACATATAATGAGTTATTTAAGAACAGCGTCCAGGGCCGCAAGCTGCTTTACGCGCTTCACCGAAATGTACTTGTAGATAACGACACAAACCAGCACATTTTTTTACACACAGCACTGTTTGTTCAGTGGAATCGGCACTAAACCCAATACACAACTGTGCGAAATATCCCATAGTAAGATAATGGACAGTACATGATTATCACAAACTTAGAATGACCATGTATGGCACGCAGTATGGCATATGAGTATACACGTCTCGTATTAGCTGTGACCCCATGGTAACCAAATTGGTCAAAGAGTATAATTATGGAGGAATTACTGTCACTCTTCACGCACATAATCAATCCCCATGCCATCCAAATTGGTCAAAGAGTATAATTATGGAGGAATTACTGCCACTCTTCACGCACATAATCAATATCTCTATTGCTACTGGGGAATTCCCACACGAGTGGAAGACTGCACTTGTGGTGTCGCTGCTTAAAAAAGAAGGATTGAATCCTATTCTAAAAAACTGTCGTCCAGTATCGAATCTCCAGTATGTGTCAAAACTAAACGAGCGAGCAGTTGTAAACCACTCCACAGTCTACATTCAGACTGTGGATTTCCTTTGCCACCTTGTCAGTCTGTTTATAGAGCAGGGCATTCTACAGAAACCGCTCTAGTTAAGGTCCAATCTGACATTCTTCTAAACATGGACCACCACTGGTCTTAAATGATTTGTCGTCGGATTTTGATACAGTGGACCATGATATTTTGTAAAATATCATGATTTGCTCTTTTAGAGTATCAGGCACAGCTCTAAATTGGTTTTCCTCGTATCTCCAATCAAGGTCGCAACGTATTTTTATCAATGGTACGGCTGTGAGCAGTTTAAACATGATCAGGCTGTACCGCAAGGCTCATGCCTAGGTCCTGTTGAGTTCACAGAGTACTCTAGCCCTGTTTTCTCTGTCATTGATCAGCATGGGAAGCTGGGGCATGCCTACGCCGACGATCATCAAGTTTACTGTGGTTTCCATCCTGATTCTTTATGCAGTAACTGTGAGGGGGCTATTAGATATATGCACTGAATTGTGGGCGGTTATTTTGATAAACACATGTCTATGGAAGAATATGTCAAGTTCAAATATCGGGCAGTCTATGCGCATCTATATGACATCGAAAAAATCATATATCGATCAACAGAGTACAGAGAAACTGATACATGCTCTGGTCCACAGCCATATTGATTACTGCAATGCCCTTTTGATCGGCTAACCAAAATACCTTATACGGAAATTACAAATGGTTCAAAACACCGCAGCGAGAGTATTGTGCAGAAATATGACCATATCACTCCAATACTAAAGTCAATTCACTGGTTGCCGGTGGAAAATCTTACTAAATATAAGATATGCCTACTGACATTTAATTCATTACACGGCCATGGACCTGAATATATGTCGGAAATTCTGACTCATAGAAGCATCCATTACGGCCTAAGATCCCAGGATGATCTTAAACTTGATGTACCAACGACAAAAAGGAAAACACTGGGAGATCGTGCTTTTAAATTTGCTGCACCGAAACAGTGGAACTATCTTCCCAAAGATGTTCGCAGCTGCAACAATGTCAGTATTTTTAAGAGCAAACTGAAAACCCAATATTTTAGAAGTGCGTACAATTAACTTATTATTTTAGTAATTTAAATACGTTTACATCTGTTAGATACTTATATAAAATATATCGGAAATGTCTACTGAAATTATTAATTTTACTTATTTTATAGTTTTTACCTTTTTTATATCAATATGTGTACTATGTTGAATGCTTATTTTGTTTTAATTTTCTACTATGCTATTTATTGTACTGTACAGCACCACATAATATTATTGTATAAATATGGTGCTGTAGAAATCAATAAACATTTCCATTATAATAGCATACATTTCTGGTCTTATTCAATCGTATTTTCTTGCGAGGTAGTTAGCAGAATCGACTGAGCCGCGTCACAGGCGCTTCTGTTGTGGCTCGTGAGAGAAGGGACACATTTAGCCCATGTGTGTGATGTTTTACATCCCTTGGAAAATACACCAGATAGAACGGACCGATGGGTTTTAGTGTCTGCTACGATAGATACACGCAAATTGGAGTGAACGAAATTGCCAAAGTTTCGAAACGGCAGCAGTTGGTTTCGAACGCACTACCGCACAGCGACCGCGCCCCACTGTAGTTTTGAATCAGTTGGTTTCGAACGCACTACCGCACAGCCACCGCGCCCCACTGTAGTGTGGAATCAGTTGGTTTCGAACGCACTACCGCACAGCCACCGCGTACCACTGTAGCGTTGTATAAGTTGGTTTCGAACGCACTACCGCACAGCCACCGCGCCCCACTGTAGTGTTGAATCAGTTGGTTTCGAACGCTCTACCGCACAGCCACCGCGCGCCACTGTAGTGTAGAATCAGTTGGTTTAGAACGCACTATCGCACAGCCACCGCGCCCCACTGTAGTGTGGAATCAGTTGATTTCGAACGCACTACCGCACAGCCACCGCGCCCCACTGTAGTGTTGAATCAGTTGGTTTCGAACGCACTACCGCACAGCCACCGCGCCGCACTGTAGTGTTGAATCAGTTGGTTTCGAACGCTCTACCGCACAGCCACCGCGCCCCACTGTAGTGTTGAATCAGTTGGTTTCGAACGCTCTACCTCACAGCCACCGCGCCCCACTGTAGTGTTGAATCAGTTGGTTTCGAACGCTCTACCGCACAGCCACCGCGCCCCACTGTAGTGTTGAATCAGTTGGTTTCGAACGCTCTACCGCACAGCCACCGCGCCCCACTGTAGTGTTGAATCAGTTGGTTTCGAACGCTCTACCTCACAGCCACCGCGCCCCACTGTAGTGTTGAATCAGTTGGTTTCGAACGCTCTACCGCACAGCCACCGCGCCCCACTGTAGTGTTGAATCAGTTGGTTTCGAACGCTCTACCTCACAGCCACCGCGCCCCACTGTAGTGTTGAATCAGCGGGAAAACGCACACGATTATTAAGATGAATTGTAGAAATTACATTATGAAATCAAAATAATAATTTGTTTTATATCCACAGCATGTGCACCACAGTTTCCGATAGATACCACATACACAGGTCGTTCAGTTCCACTTAGCAATGAGTCATATACCCCACTGGGTTTTATATGTATTCCGTGTCTTTACTGTTACATTAAAATGGATCTAACTATTATCGCTGGAACCCAAAGGTTCGTGTACCTTAACATTTTCAACAAATTAATTTTCAGAAGACAAAATAAAATTCAACACATTCCCACCTCGGGTAGGTGCGAAGACAAATTGAGTAGGGAAGCAATCCTGTGTTAGAAGTAGAAACTGATGGTCGTCACCGCCAGCACTCTCTAATGATTTGCATATGAATCTGACTTACTCAAACTACTTAATCAATCAAATTATCATGAATTCGTCTACGTGTAGAATTATATGGCTAATGCCAGTTCACTGTCATACTATGTTCCATCAACACCCTATTCGATCATCACTGTTAGCAGTTACGCCGTTTTTTTTCCTCATAACTGGCTGCGTGTCGCGCCTTACTGAATCAGGAAGTAAACTACAACCATATCGAGCTGTATATTGGGTCACGTATGAATGACAATGGTAGTTTCAGCACTCATTCTCGCTGATTCTATCATTGTAGCTCACATGAGGCTTCTAGACACGTCAGTAAAAAGATCAGTAGAGCCGTCAGTAAAAGCTTTGCCATATCACGACCGTCAGTGAGCCACAATCGTGACAGCCACCACCGAGTTGTCAGCCCGTGTCAAACAATGAATCACATTAGACCCAATGCCCCAACGTTCACGTGACCTCTTAGATTAGTCCCTCAACTCACTGCACCTGTTTGGTAGCATAGCTCACCAGTAAAGTAACCAGTAATTCCGTTAGTAAGACCTTCACCATATCATTGTCATTTTGATAACAATGGCCAGTGAAACAATATTTTTAATGTCAGCACATTCTGCAGTTTCTTCCAACTAGTTTTTCTCCGCTGACTCAATACAGCCACAGAGTGAGTTACATTTCAACAAGTACCCCCACTACCCTTCAAGTGACACGCTCAATTATGTAACTGATAGTTCAACGATAACTCCACCTCCAGTTTATGGACTCGAGTTATTAGAAGAAGCTCTACTTATAGTTGTGACAAAACCAAATAGGTTTGACGCCGTGCAACGGCCACAATTCAATGCTATGGTTCCCCGATGTGTGCTATAGTCTCAGCGCTCTGCTTCATCCAGAACGTCATTAGTACTGACAAAGTCGTCTTGATAAGAAGACGAAAATGTCTACTAGGGTAAAAATAAATGTTGACTATGTTAAAATAAAAATTTCAATATGAAGAATTGAGAAATGTTCACTATAAACCTATCCTTCGTTCGCTATAAAAAGTCAATCAAACACCTGTTTTAATCCATATTGACCAAGCACTTCGGCGTTTGTCATGTTTTGTGATGTAAGTCTCTAATGGTTGGATGCAAAATGAGGCATTTAAGAACAGCGTCCAAGGCCACAAGCTGCTGTAGGCGCTTCACGGACAATAACACAGCACCTGTTATAACAACACCAACCAGCACATGTTTTAACTACATACAACACTGTTTGTTCAATGGAGTCGGCACTAAGCCTAACACCTGATTGTGCGAAATATCCCTTAGTAAGTTAATGGATAGTATACCGAAGAAGAATCGTATTAGTTTGGTATGAACCTGTATGCCACGCTATGTTACAAGAATGAATGAATGGATGGATGAATGGGTGAATGGATGAAAGGATGAATGGATGAATGGATGAATGAAAAAATGAATAAATATCACACTATGTAGCATGATCATATATGGCACGCAGCGTAGTACGGCCATTGTTATTACGCAATGTAGCACGATCTTGTATGGCACGCAGTATGGCATATGAGTATACAGTCAAGTATTAGCACAACATACTATGTGGTCTTATTCGATCATATTCTCTTGCGAGAAAACCGAGTTTATCGTGCTGCAGTCACCGCACAATCTACGAATCTATGGCAGCCCCAGCTTGGAGCTACCTGGGCTAACATTGACATCTACGGACGCAGTGAGAAATCTGGGCTGCTACTTTGATAGGCATATGCAATTGGACCGCCTCGTGTCCAGCTACTGCTCTTCGGCATATTACCATCTGCGACTGATCAGCAGAATCCGACACCTGCTGACGCGAGACGCGTGCCATGCCGCAATACGTTGTCTTGTGCTGAGTCGCCTCGACTACTGCAATGGTCTACTCGGTGGACTGAACAATGGACTGACAAACCGACTCCAACGAGCACAAAACTCTGCCGCTCAAGTTATCAACCGTGTCAGACGGCGAGATCACGTCACACCGATTCTGCGATCGCTGCATTGGCTGCCGATCAAGATGAGAGTAACATTCAAGATCTCTACTTGCATGTATAAGATCCTGCATGGCTTGGCCCCGGACTACCTCAATTGTGCGATAGCTCGCAACGCGCCTACTCGTGCATTGCGATCGGCGAGTGACACAACATTGCTCGCAGTGACGGTGCCGAGGAGAACGGTCGGAAGGTGCAGCTTTGCAGTGGCAGGTCCAACCATGTGGAACAGCTTGCCTAAGAGTGTGAGAACAACTGAGACATTGGCAGCTTTCCGAAAACAACTAAAAACTCACTTATTTCGTTCACACTACCTGCCTTGATGACACTGATTTGTATTCTATGACGCTGCTTGGTTTTAAATTGTTCGGTTTGAAATCGTATTTTTACACACTAATTTATTGTTTTATAATGATTTATCTTAGATTATTTATTTATTTTTACTTACTTATTTCTCTTAGATTACTTATTTATCTACCTTAGACTATTAATTTGATCTTATCTTATGTATTTAATTAGTCTATATTTTAGATTTGGTCAACACGTCATAGTAATGTGTTCTTATTTATCTTAGCTTATTTACTTTTTTATCTTAGCTTATTTATTGTTATCTTACCTTATGTATTTAGTGAATTTATATTTTAGATTTAGTCAACACATCATATTATTGTGAAGCGCTTTGATTGGTATTTAGTTAGCTAAAAAGCGCTATATTAAGAAACGGAATTATTATTATTATTATTATTGCGAGGTAGTTAGCAGAATTGACCGAGCCGCGTCATGAACGCTTCTACAATGGCTCATTGAAAAGGGACATTTACACCCGTGTCGGATATTTTATTTTCCTTGGCAAATTCACCAGATAGAACGGACCGGTGGGGTTTAGTGTCTATTCCGAGAGACACAGGCAAAGTGGGGTGAACGAAATTGTACAAGTTTCGAAACGGCAGCAGTTGGTTTCAAACCTCGGTCCTCGCCCCGGATAGTTCGACGCTCTATCTCACATTCATCGCACACCCACCGCGCCCCACTGTAGTGTTGAATCAGTGGGAATACACACACGATTATTAAGGAAATTACATTATAAAATAAGAATAATAATTGTTTTATATCCACAGCATGTGCACCACAGTTTCCAATAGATACCGCATACACAGGTCGTTCAGTTCCACTTAGCAATGAGTTATATACTCCATTGCGTCTTATATATATTTTCTGTTTTTCCTTTTATATTTAAATGGTTCTAGTTATTATCACTGGAACATATACTGCCATGAAATGACAAAAGGAAGCAAGTCCAAATTTAAAAAGAAATTAATTAAGGGTATTTTGGAATCAGGGGAGTAAGTCTGATCTACCAATAGGTACATTTCTGCAAAATATATTTTAGTAAAGCCATGATTTACATGGCAGAAGGAAGCAAGTCCAGCAACATGCCACATTTACCATGACAGAAGGAAGCCAGACCAAATACAATTAAACCGGCCCTTACAAAACCAAACCAATCAGACGCGAGTTTACAAAGGGGTTCAGGTTGCTCTGAAATCATGAATGGAAGATGCTGTGTCAAACAAATATTAAAAGCTGCAGTAAAATGCTAAAATTCGCTGATGTTTTAAAACATTTGAAGGCGAAGTTTGTATCTGCTAATATTATACATGTTATTTATGGACAAGTCATTGAATTCGCTGATTTCTGGATCAGTTATTTTAACCCCATTGTGTAGCCTCATTGGCTTGTCCAAAGCATGTGTTTGTAGCTGTAGGTTTGCATGCATAGACTAAATGTGTATTATCATGGGCGTCAATGTGCTTTAAAAAGTGGGGGGACCGATGACGTCTATAACAACTTTTAGGAGACGTATAACCAATGCATTATTAAATTAAATAATTAATAGTCTATATCATGCGTTATATAAATGCGAATACCAATTAAATGATGGGTTGCATCCGGGGGATGTTGACCTAGAATCCACCTAGTGGGTCCCGCAGACACAGAGATGCACCGACATCCGGCATCGCAAATGGGCATAGTAAAACACTACAATGAAAACGGTTGAAATTTGACACATCGTGTTATATGTGGCATTGGCACATTATTGGGAACAGCTCTATCTTTCTCTAGTCAAGGTCTTGGAGAATCGGCCGAATACACATCGACCTCGACGTGGGGCACGATGGCATACCGGTTAGAAGGCTGGACTCTCAATCGAGAGAACCCGATTTCAAATCCCCCTGCGGTCACTTCGAACCTTTGGCAAGTTTGACCACCCTTCGTTGCCACAGTTCACTCAGCTGTATAAATGAGTACCTGGCAATACAGACAGTGGTGGAAATGTGAACGAATAGTCTTCGCGCAATTGTAGCGTGGTTAAATGCTTCCTAGAGAGTTGAAATGGCCTTGGAATGAACAGGTCTGCCAGGGGGTGAATTGTAAAGCGCTTTGAGCGGTCCTGCGGACTGGATACCGCGCTATATAAAAACGTACCTTTACCTCTCGTAGAATTTAATAATATTACCTTTGATTTCTTTCAAATACACATATTGCTACCATTATGTTAACATTTAGTTTTACCCGAGGACGATGTATGTCTATTTACAACTTCACCAACAACCACGAACCTGTCTGACATGCTGTACCGGTCCACTTCCAGCCACTAGGATGATCATCTTCACATATTCCACCGTTGATGCACTGACCAGTGGTTGTGTTGCAGCCCTTGGTACATCGACAGGGAAAGATGCACGACCCTTGACTGGCCGACGTCCTGGCGAATCGACAACGCGCGCCTGAAAAAGGTGACAATAAGAGTTGAGGTCATGCAGTAAATGAAATGGGTTATATTATTATACCAGCGTTACTATGTGTCTTGTGGTGCATCTAAAACCCATCAGTCCGTTCTATCTGGTGTATTTTCCAAGGGATGTAAAACATCACACACCTGGGTTAAATGTGTCCCTTCTCTCACGAGCCACATCAGAAGCGCCTATGACGCGGCTCAGTCGATTCTGCTAACTACCTCGCAAGAAAATACGATTGAATAAGACCAGAAATGTATGCTATTATAATGGAAATGTTTATTGATTTCTACAGCACCATATTTATACAATAATATTCTGTGGTGCTGTACAGTACAATAAATAGCATAGTAGAAAGTTAAAACAAAATAAGCATTCAACATAGTACAAATATTGATATAAAAAGGTAAAACAATAAAATAAGTAAAAATAATAATTTCAGTAGAAACTTCCGACATATTTTATATAAGTATCTAACAGGTGTAAAAGTATTTAAATTAGTAAAATTAATAAGTTAATTGTACGCACTTCAAAAATATTGGGTTTTCAGTTTGCTCTTAAAAATACTGACATTGTTGCAGCTGCGAACATCTTTGGGAAGATAGTTCCACAGTTTCGGTGCAGCAAATTTAAAAGCGCGATCTCCCAGTATTATGTCCTTGGTACTAGGATCCAATCCTTCTTTTTTAAACAGCGGCACCACAACTGCAGTCTTCCACTCGTGTGGGAATTCCCTAGTAGCAACAGAGAGATTGATGATGTGCGTGAAGAGTGGCAGTAATTCTTCCACAATTATACTCTTTGACCAATTTGGTTACCATGGGGTCACAGCTAATACGAGACGTGTATACTCATACGCCATACTGCGTGCCATACATGGACATTCTAAGTTTGTGATAATCATGTACTGTCCATTATCTTACTATGGGACATTTCGCACAGTTGTGTATTGGGTTTAGTTCCGATTCCACTGAACAAACAGTGCTGTGTGTAAAAAATGTGCTGGTTTGTGTCGTTATCTACAAGTACATTTCGGTGAAGCGCGTAAAGCAGCTTGCGGCCCTGGACGCTGTTCTTAAATAACTCATTATATGTCCAACGATTAGAGACTTACATCACAGAACATGACAGACACAGAATTAGGTGTTTGATTTAATTTTTCATACCGGATGAAGGGTAGGTTTATAGTTAACATTACTCTGTTCGTTTTCGTGTTGAAATTATTATTTTAACATGTCCAAAACTCGTCTGCACTAACAACGTCCTGGTCGGCTGATGTCATATGGATACGTAAGGCCAAGGCAGATATCATTTACGTATTAATTAAGTATTACAGGTTTGTTCTCACGGCGCAATTGCTATGCCTTTCTGACATTGACAGAAATGGTGTGAAACAAATAAAAGCAAACAAGCGTAGCACGACGTAGTGGTCATAGCAGGCAACGGTAGCACGACGTAGTGGTCATAGCAGGCAACCGTAGCAAGGCGTAGTTTTCATAGAAGACAACCGTAGCACGTCGAAGTGGCCGTAGCAGGCAATCGTAGCACGACGTAGTGGTCATAGCAGGCAACGGTAGCACGACGTAGTGGTAATAGCAGGCAACCGTAGCAAGGCGTAGTTTTCATAGAAGACAACCGTAGCACGTCGAAGTGGCCGTAGCAGGCAATCGTAGCACGACGTAATGGTCATAGCAGGCAATCGTAGCACGACGTAGTGGTCATAGCAGGCAACCGTATCAAGGCGTAGTGGTCATAGAAGACAACCGTAGCACGGCGAAATGGCCATAGCAGGCAATCGTAGCACGACGTAGTGGTCATAGCATGCAACCGTAGCATGGCGTAGCAGCAGGCAACCGTAGCACGACATAGTGGACATAGCAGGCAACCGTATGACATAATGTCATAATATATATATATATATATATATATATATATATATATATATATATATATATATATATATATATATATATATATATATATATATATATATAGTTGATATAGGCCTAATCCAAACACAATAAAAAGACGCAGAATATGTCATTTTATCAGAATAGTTTGATTTTGCTTATAATCCGTTCAGGGGTTCCCTCCACCACATTTTGTCAATGGCTGATATGCCATTTATTCATTCGGCAACATTATTCATTGTTTTTTCGACTATTACATTTTAAATAGATCTGGTTTTTCGTCATGGTTAGTGTTTGACGTAAGACTTGGGGCCGGTTTCATGAAACGGCGTAAGTCCGATTTACGACGTCTTAAGTCGAATTGGTTGTAAAGTTACGCTAAGAGCGTTTCATCAGTCAACTTTCGACCAGTTAGACGTTGCCTGTTAGTCGTAACTTGACGCTTGATATTAACTTATTCGACGACGTCGTAAGTTCGAGGTCTCGTAATTTAACGCATTTGTTTGGATTTTCTTCCGCGGTTTACACACAAGTCTTTGTTATTAATTTTGCTGATTATTCACACAATACAATGGCGAGATTGTGAACGATAATCTCATATCTTCAATTACCGAAGACAATTGGTTAATATGGAATAATTCTTTTAACTTTATTTTTTTTACCTTTACAAATTTCAGCACTTTGCTTGATATATCATCTTCCATAAAGCCCTTCAAACGGTGACAGGACCGCAATTAAGTCTTGCCTAGCGAGTAGATTGCTCACTAGTTGTACTAAATATATTATTCAATATATTCGTCAACTAATTATATACAATGTTATCATAAGAGTGGATATTTAAAAAAATTACATTTTAGTAAAGTAAATGGCATATGTTATCAGCAATAACAATAAAATGCAATGGCCTGGTGGGTAATGCCCAGAAAAAATCCTAGAACCCTTTCAAACATGTTCTATTTATATCGATTTGTGTACATCTTTTATATTGTATTAACAGAAGGCAGCTGCTTTTATTCATATCAGGTAGCTCTATTTGACAGAGAAATGTACTTTGAATGTGATATTTAGTCAATTATTCAAAGTATGCAAACCTACATCAAATCATTTGTTTTATTGAAATTTGGGTATCCAAAAGTTTATAAAATAATTCGAATTTAACTAAAAATTTAATTCAGAACGTGGTCACACAAAACATGCAATCACAGCAGAAAGAGACAAACAATACACATTTCTACACATACATTTATATCATTATATATAGCTAATATGCTATACGCGTAATATAAACATCGTCCTGCTCTTAAAGTGTGTGTCTATGTTAGTTTATTATCGTGTTACTAAAATAAGTGAATATGTCTAACAAGATGGCTTCGTTTTTCATTCGGCGAGACGAACCCGTCAAGATCAGCTCTTCTGAAAACATAAATGTCATAAACATTCGGTAATTCACGTACAAAGTATGTTAAGTACATTTACACATTTTGTCAACAGCACACAAGCAATCGTGTGAATATAATTATAATTAACGCGATACTGTCGTACGAAAGTTGTGAGATGGCTGGGATCGGTTGCAAAATAATGATTTTTACATCAAATGTAATGACTGTCTCAAAAGTAGAAGTACGAGACAAACCAATCGTAGTGACACATTTTTATATACTTAATATAATACGCCAGTTTAATACAATTCGTAACACATCTTTGTGCAAAAGATTTATATTCTAAATCACTCACAATTATTCAATCGATTGAGTACAAACGAATTGTTAGAAGCATTGTTTTTCTGTGAAATACTCTGCCCGAGACCGAGTCTTAGACTTAGAAAATCGAGCGAGGAAAATAGCTCGCGAAAATCTCGAATGTAATCGTCGTTAGGGTAGTAGTTTTAAAAAATGCAAGTATAATTTCTATGTCGCTAGTGATTAGTATGATTAGTATCTATCCGCCATTCTCTCAACTGTGCATCGCATGACGAACTTGCATGTTTATTGCAAAATTTGGTGATAGCATTCTGTGAGTCCACCGGTATGAACAAAACACAAACTTTCCTGATATGCGCGCAAACATACGTGAAGATCGGTTAACAGGCTACTAGCATAGGAGAACCCAAACGGATAAATGTAAGTGTAAGTGCATCCAATCACTGCACCATGAATGGCGGTTCTCTGTGACCTAACCAAATGACCTATCTAGGTCAATTCAGCGTCGATGTTGTTACGACAGAGCGTAATTTGTCTTATGAAACCGGTCGGAAACTACGCAAGTGAGTAGATCTTAATTATACCCAATATAAATTTTAGTAGGTCGTAAACTTACGCCGTCTCATCAAACCGGCTCCTTGACGTATACGACCGCTTTTGCATTCATGACGTGTTATTGTCACATTTGCAGCCACCCGTCAATACCAATTGTGTTGAAGTGACAGCTTTCATCTTTGAACTTATACATCGAAGAAAACGTATTTATCAACAAGTCATTTACATGTCTACTTTATGACGGTCGTAGACGACTTAGAATAAACGTCGAAAATTGCAGAGAAGATATCGATATTGAGTGGAGCAAATGCACCGCGTGTGGTATTACTTTCAATATTATACGGCACACAGAAAAAAGCGTCAAACTATTTTATTATCGAGCTGCGTCACTCGTCCGTTTAACACGGGGCGCCCATTTTTTAATTGAACAGATTGGTCATTCTAGTCCTCTGAACCTGGAACTAGCAATCACGGCAGTCGAACCAGCCGGATTAGTTGTTCTGGGTCTTATTATACAGCTGTTGGTTGCAATAACCCATTGTCAAAAACGCCCCCAAAGCATTTATTTTGTTATAAAAAAAAAACCTGTGAGGTGAAGAAATAGGAAAAATAATTATTAATGTAGAGGTATCGGTACCTTAGATGTCCAACTGCGTGAGTAATAACCAGAAAATGGCTCCATTATTTGGGTATATTTTTGCATTAAGATGGCATTAAAACAGTTAGGTTATAATGACATTTTGTACATTGATAGATTTGTATCTCTATATATCAAATAATTAAAAATCTAAAACATTGCACCAATCTTTTCTGGCATAATCTGCATAAAGTTGCATGATTTTAAGAGAAGATACGTAATTAAAATTAATATGTTATTATATGTTGTTGTGACTTTAGCGTATAATATAACAAATGAAAGCTGACGAGCTCAGCAATGAAATGTGCATATCACTTCTGTAGACGGAATAATTAATTAATTATTTATACACGATTAATAAAAAAAAATGTTGCAGTGTGATCATAGCGAGTAATAATAGTATGTCAAATGAAATGAGCTCAGCAATCAAATGCATCTGCGTGCGGACACGCCTCAGCGTGCGGACACGCCTCAGCGTACGGACACGCCTCACTTTCTCCTACTTTACTTTAACCCTCTTCGCTTGGCAGATGGTCCAACATTTTTATTTGACGTCATATGGCGCACACGTAATTGTCCGTGCTGTAAAGAAAAAAGAAGGGACAGGATATGTTTTATATGTAGAATAATCAATTAACCTAACCTGTTACAGGTGTGTTACATATTCTATTAGGACACGTATTACCCTCATGTAGAATAGGAAATGAAAGATATACAAGACCTCGATTTTTGGGGGTATAGGGACAGCATGTTTTAGGGTAATTGCCTGATGTAATCGAGGGAAAATAATACAACTGAGTTAACTTGCATATAGAATGTATTTGTGAATTACGTATATTGTGAATTACGTATCCCTTGAAGTGTTGAGAAACAATAGTGGAAACACTCAGTTATGGAAATATTGAACTGTAAACACGAGGGACACAAACTTTTGCTTATAATCACCCACCTGTGCAAAATTGCTTCATATTGATATAATTCAGTACTTTTTTAAAATATATATGGAATAGTTTAAATAACTTAGAAATACAGTAATGTATCGGAACACTTATCATATTATTGTAATATCATAACATACGTTTCTTTTAGGCAATGCTCACGAAAGACTTGACACATTCATACTGAGTGTTGGTGACAGTCCGGACAAAACTACACACAAACAGTGCAGCTCTGTAATATAATTGCTTTGAAAGCCTGTCCAAGTGACTTAATAACATTTTCGTTGGACAAGAAAAAGGGACAGGGATTTGTTTTATATATTATCTGCTGAATAATTATGAATTAAAAGGTATACGAAATTATTTTAGGGTAATTGTCTGATGGAAAATATTACAACTGAGTTAATTTACATATGCAATACTCTTGTAAATTACGACAAATACTATCATCCCTTAAAGTATTGAGAAACATGAGTGGAAACTTTCAGTTATGGGTATATTGAACTACAAACACGAGGGGCAACAAACGCTGCGTATAATCACCCACCTGTGCAACATTACTTGATAGTGATATAATTCAATACCTTTTTTAACTTTATATGGAATAGTTTAAATACATTTAGAAATACATAAATGTATCATAACACCAATCATATTATTGTAATATTATAACACACGTTTCTTTTAGGCCATGCTCACGAAAGGCTTGACACATTCAAACTGAGTGTTGGTGACAGTCCGGACAAAACTAAACACACACAGTGCGCGAGTCACAAAGGCCGAGTGGCCGCTGGTGGCACAGTCGAAGAACAGTGTAAAGGGATCGGTCGTTATCTCAGCTTCAGGCGGGATGGAGGTGACAACTCATATAAAGCTAGTCTATGTGAAGTGGTTGTCATTGGTCATAGACATGGCGGTAAGTAGATACTAAGTGACACTATTTTGGGGAACCAAATACTGAACATGATAAATTAAAATAGTATACCAATATCTCCGGTTTCTTATGAATCGTGTACGGATGGTGTACAGCAGTTTCCGGTTTAATTATGAATCTGCTGAGTTATGTTTATTGCCCTAACAGTGTCACATACCTGTTGATTATTCAGTGGTAACTAAAAGTTATTGCTCATAATCTCAATTGACATGACCATGGTTCAAAAGAAAAATGGTTGAATCTCAATTTTCTTCAGTCCCAATAGCCTTTGTTCACTCGACTGGATAAAGAACGTCAAACCAATACATGTTGGCGAAATACATAACATTTACTACGTCTTCATAAAATGAATAGGCATCAACTAAGAATAAAATACTCGTGAATGTGTAGTATCCAGCTATTCAGTCTCGTAAGCTACTGAATATACATAAATTGCTAAGAATAATTGCTTCTGGATTGATGCGCTTTGCGTAATGTAATCACACTACACGATATATCAGTCATTACAATTCTACATAATAGCATTGCTGCCATATAACAACCATCTCGGTAAACGTAATACACGTTTTTGGTACTGGTTTTCGCGTAATTAGCAAGTAAAATGTAATTTTCTTAAATAATCTGAGAAATTATCTAAACCAGAGTAGTACCTTCAACAACACTAAGACAATAGGAAATGCCATCCAATTTTACTATTGTCTTCACATTAAAATTAAATACATTCTGCATTGATAGGTAATTGCACTCCCATAACAACGCATTGTGTTTCTGCACAACGCGACATTAAATGCAGTGAATTAATCTGAGTTTCGGGGTAGTTGATAGTACAATTTGTTTCATTTGCTGATATTTTACTTCAATTAATATAATTGCAGTTAGCTATGTTTAACTCAAACGCGGTTTCTTCTTCTGTTTAAAATGAATAAAAACAACGATTGCTTGATGTCATATTATATTACATCTTGTAGTATATGTCCATTTCCACAACACCGAAAATTCCTTTTGAATTAAATTAATTAATAATTCCAAATAATACTCTGTTCTACCGGCCTGTCTCGATTATGCATATTTTCCCGCGCTTATTGTGCAACGAGATTGGGACTTTCGATTCATTCACCGTCCATTGACAGCGGTAGCGGGTGTTTAGAAGTGAGCGTCAGAATGGTTTATTGCGCGGCATTTGATTTTAATGCAAACATTAGTAAGAATAAAGTAAGATGTAGTTGGTTTAAGTCCCTACGGAGCCAACTTTGTTTAAAAAATCAAACTTCAAGCCAACAAAGCACAGCCGGCTTTGCTCGCTTCGAGAAAACTTGTTTCACTGCGCTCCGGACCAGAGAAGGTTGTAACCCTGGGTTTTCCTGGTGCTAAAATCTAACTGAAAGAGGATGATGTGCCAACATTGTTCACAGTAGTGAAGGCTATGTTGATGCCAGCAATCCGTAGAACGCAGGCAGCGACACGAGCGTCGTCGACCATCGTCCACCTAGGATCGAAGCGAGCTGTCAGCGTGGATACAGGTGATGTCGGCTCACGGTGAATTCGGCCCGGTGCATCCGGACAGCATTCTTTGGAGAGTTCGACCCGAAACTCTGGTAACTTCGGCCTCAGCGCACAACGGACACAGTGATCTCGGCCGAAACGATTGTGTACCGAGCACATGAAGCTTAAAGTGTGTCTTACTGTGAATAAAGCATTTGTTAATTGATTTAATTCCACATTAACCCGAAATTGTTTCTTTGTGACAACTTTTATAGCTTCCGCTTCCTTTCGCATAAAATACGGCGCTATATTTTTCCATTTTAACAAATGCATTTTAACTAGTCAGATCATTGGAGCTTATACAATTCGTTGTATCCTTAACATTAATATAATATAATATATCACATATTACACACAAAACAATAATTTAACAAATATACCTTTGTACCTTGGTGTTTCTTAAATGTTTGATCACATTAATTGAAACTTGGCCTGCAGCTTGTACACACTGCAACTACTATTATTACATTAGTATTTTCATAGAATAATACCATTGTAGTATATACTGTCATCGATAAACTCGCCAACTTTTGTAGTGATTACGCATGACCTGTATTGTTGGCGTAGAAAAATATAAATCAAATTATGTACGCAAAGAACTTTGTTTACTATTAAATGTCAGTAAACAAATTATAAAATAGTATTTATAAAGGAGTCAGCTTCACTTCTTATTGGGTATTTTTTTGTGTCAAATATATTCACATTACTGCAGTCGACATTATGATGTGTTTGCGGACTCTTTGTTTTCCGCAGAAGTGACACGTGGACCACCTCCGACGTTTCGGTTTGTCTTCGATAATGGCATAAAATATATAACATGAAGTACTTTCACAACATTGGAGATTGATGTAAAAGGTAAAGTCATCCCCCAGGCATTACGCCTTAGGAAGCCATGAAGGCTTATATGGCCAGTGCTTAAACCTGGTTTCTATAGTGCGAAGCAACTTAGAGTGCAGTTATCCTGACCCTCCTGGACGGGACACTAGTCCATCGCAGGTACCTTCCAAACAGTGTTTGTACAGCTGAGTAGACTGAGTAGGGTAAACGAAATTGCCTAAGTTTCGAAAACGAACTGTGACCAGGGTCTTGAACCCAGTTTGTATTTCATTATGTGTCAGGGTCGTCATTGTGGTTCACAACCTCACAGACTTGATCGTCCATAAATATGTGTATCAAGGATTAGTTTGTCTGGGACTGGGTAGTTTGGTGGGCAGAGATGAAAAAGGACAAAAATATAAATTAAAGAAGATTCGCTGAGATATTCTGAGTGAGAAGAAATAAAAAAATGCGAAAATGCAAGTAAGCACGTAACCGTAAGAAGGATAAAGGACACATTCACCGATGATTTACATTTATAAAATATAAACAACAAGGCAATGACCATTGCTCTATGGCGGGTTTTTGCGTATGCTAATATATGGCCCGATGACTTCACAAATAACCCACCTGATTAATGCATTAAGTATCTAAATGTTTGAGACGCCCTTTACCGCCTTTCACATTATTACACATTGTGGTCTAATATTACATTGTTTTAGCTGCGATTCCCACAGCCCAAACTGTTACTTGCGGTTTGGGAACAGTTCCGTGGATTGGCATAGCTGTGGCAGCCTTCATACTTGGCGGTGTGATTATGGCTGTCGCTCAGCGTATTATATTTAGGTGAGTAGATGAAAGTTAATTGTGTATGAGTGGGCAATAGCTATTGACAAGGGACTCGCGAATAGCGTGGTGCTGCTGGATCTATGAGAGACAACACTCAACCATCTGGTGCATAAGTGAGAAATGGCTATTGACAAGGGACTCGTGAATAGCGTGGTGCTGCTGGATCTGCGAAAGGCATCGATCTGGTTAGCAACATATTGTCCTTACCGAGACATATAGTATCACAACAGTCGATGCGACGACTCTCTTCGTACCTGTCAGTGCGCCAGCAGTATGTTCAATTTAAGGGTAAGCTGTCTGTACAGTCAGAAGTCATAACGGGAGTACCAGAAGGCTGTATTATGGGACCAATCTTCTTTATTGTATTCACGAATGACAAAAGACATGCCACTGAGCATTAGAACGGAGCACACCGTGGACATGTAGGCTGACGACTCTACAATCAGTGCTACGACCGTCCGGTCAATTGAACATACCATAAACAACGATCTTTAGAAAATAATTAACTGGTGTGACGAAAACAGAATGGGCATTAATGTTAAAAAGCAAAGGTCATGATTATCATGACTCGACAAAAGTGCCAACACCTCCGCATAACTGATCCCGACGGCATCAAGGGAAATAATTTTCAAGTGGTCGAAACGACAGGCTACTCGGGCTTCGAATAGACCATTTCCTCACCTGGAATACACACATGTACAAACATACACACGCACGGTTGCCGGCAACCTTGCACTTCTCTGGAACGCTAAGCTTAACTTGTGTTCATGTCTACTAAGGGACTGACCCCAAATTACATGTGACATATATCACAGCCTGCTTCGAACGTTGTCAACCAGAAACACAGGATCGATCGTCCAAGGAGATATTTACCTAACAAAAGCACGAACCAAAATCTTCAAAAACTTGATAGCAATTACGGGTGCAAACATCTGAAACAATCTCAGCCTAGCACTACGACAGTGTAACTCAAAATATGTTTTTAAAGCATGTTATCTGAACAAGGTCTTTGACGCGCGAGACCACAAACATTTTAAATGGACTATTTTAGTTAATTTACTGATATTATGTACTTTACCTATATATTTCTTAAATTGCTAAACCATGCATTTAACTAATTATTGAAATATATCTTTACTGCATTTTTTAATAAGCTTACATTTGTTATGATTTAATCTTACGCGGTACTATATTTACTTGTATATTGATGTTTTAAACTCACGACCCATAGAAATATAAAATGTATATTTTATAAGGTTTATCGTGAATACAAAGTATTATTATCTTTATGTATTAATCATCATAATCCTCCGTTTACTATAATATATGAGCTCATTCTAATGTCATAAGATCTCTTAAAGTGGTTCAATACCAATTCTTACAAACTGGCAGTAATAACAAAGTCTAACAAAAACAGTATTGTGTAATCATATATAGATTAGACATGCAGGAAATAAATTTTCACTGACAGTACAGTTCGCTCATATTTGCGCCTGATTATTCTCCGGTATAGTGATCATGTTTTTTTCTTCAGGAAACAGGTAACGTATTCGACTTCCTACACATTGAAATCGTTAATTGGAATCATGAAAATTATCATCAGGTGATCATAAAAAATAAGACAGTTTGGAGGAACCGACGTTTATTTTAAACAGGTGTCGATTCCAACATTAAACAACACAGTGAGCACGTTAAAACAACATTCCGCGTGACGCTACAATTGTCTTGATGCGTGAAGAGCCAGCAGTAGATGTAAAGAAACGTCAGGATTGAATAATAATCAATTCAATGTTTAGATTAACAAGTTATGTTCGATGAAACCTAAATTAATGTCTTAATGTATATTTTAGAATGAGGTCAAACAATCAGAAAGCTGGCAGCGAAGAACGCCAGACAGAGCAGCCTCCAATTGAAATGGGAGCAGGTAAACATCTCTGAAATTATTACTGAACATCTCTGAAATGTTTGCAATGTATGCATATATCATGTGAAATCATGTGAAGTAAAGAACGTGCATGTTTGTTGGGTTGCTTTGATAACTTAGATGATTGCAATTACCAGGGCATTTGATCTGAGGTGTGTGCATGCATATTTGAAGATACTATTAATAAACATTACTATTTTAATGGTTATATATATTCTATATATTCTATAGTATAGTTACTTTGTTATTCTGTATAGACACATTTGAAATCAATTCACTCACTTTACTTTCTCGTTTGCCAGGCGCCATCGGAGGTGTTCCAGACTACGACCATCTAACGAGAGTGCAGGGAGAACAGGAACGACCCAATGTCTATGACGTAATACCCGTCTAAGACGAAATATCTACCTAGCGGTGTATCAACTCACCAACGCAATGAGAGTTTAAAGGAATTGAAACTGTTTTCGCTGCATGCGTGCATGTGTGCGTGCGTATGTATGTCAACGTGTGCATGCACACGCACGGTACGTACGTAAATACACATGTGTGTATTTACGTACGTTCATAAATGAATTAATTTATATATGGTTATGTATAAAATTTGATTGTCATAGCCTAGTAAAACAAATTCACACATGTACATGGACATAGTGTAAATACCATGTTTTTTTCACCATAAAAGTCAACAGACATTCCATTAGCCAGAACTCGAAAAAGGGGATCGCACGATTCTCGACCGCACTTGGCTACGGTTAGTTGAACGGGCATATTTCCACAAGAAAATGTGGATCACTTGATCATCATAGTAAACAGTGAGCGACTTTGTATGTAAATTTAGGTACCTATTAGGTATAGGAATCTTTAGATATATTATCGTATTGAAGTATTAACCTATTTAGTATAGGCAGATTCCGTGTTACAGCACAGTACATATTTTAACCATGATGCAATACTGCAGCACATCGAATTAGCATAGAATCATATACAGCAGTTAACTGTACCCCTGTACAAAGCAATAGTTTGGAATATTCCTCATTTGGAGTACTGTATACAAGCATGAAGGCTATATCCCAAGAAGGACATTGAATAGCTAGAAAGAATACAACGAAGAGCAACTGAGCTGATCCCAGAACTGCGAGACTTTAGTTATGAGAACCACAGCGCACAAAGCATCGTACGTTAAGGAATTGCATAGATTGAATAAGAGAACGTACTAATTTTCACACAAGGACAATAAACGAATGGCACAAATTATCAAATGGTTGTGCGAATGCTAGCAGTCTGAATATGTTTAAGACTAAAACTGAGATATATCTGATAAGGGCGGGCTATACATAGATGACAAATTTGTTGGGACTCTCAATAAGCCAACGCTTTCCTTTTCCACTTGCCATCTAGAGCTTGTAGCTTTGAACGGCAATCTTGTTAAATCTTGCTAAATCTAACTCAAGACCGTTGCACGGAATACTGTAATGGCACAGTGGTCATACTACATAACCAAACCATAACGCAATGGTCATAAAAATCCCCGTTGTTTGATCACTTTTCAAACATCCTCCCGACCTCGGAATAACCCGTGGCGCCTCTGGTGCATAATATAACACTAATATGAAGGTGAAACCTTCGACGGAAGTAATTTGTATTTCGCGGGATATTTTGCCGTGAGCTGAAATAATCGTGTATCTACGCCAACGCGTGCCCAATAACGCCTAACATTATTCAGATCAGCCGATTTTTGCCTTCCAATGCTAGCGTTGCTGAAACAGTAATTCTTTCCGACTCTCTAATGTGAAGTACAAGTTCATCTCCCGTCGACAATCGATCCCGCGATGCAATGTGTTTATATACTCCCGCCGTCTAGCGATAAAAAACGTGATATTCCGTGTAACGACTATTTCAGATAACACGTTCCAGCTTTTGTCGTATTTGATTTTCCGATTTCTTTCGTAGACTGCTTAGGTTTTCGGCTATATTACTTTAAATGTAATAACTTTTAATAAATGTAATACTTTTTAATAAATATAATAACTTTTAATAAATTAATTAATGTATATTAATATATTTTATTAATGTACAGTTCTATGATATGATTCAATGAACCATGTGCGTAAATACACTTAATAAAGAAAACCACCTGGTCACTCCTTCACTTACAAATGCTCACTGTAGTTTGCGGGAGTCCACTATGGGATCACACGTTGGAGATCTCCTACTATTCACTTACGTCAACAAGGATGGTCTGCATTTATTTATGCCAACTAGGAAGGTCTGCATTTATTTATGCCAACAAGGAAGGTCTGCATTTATTTATGCCAACAAGGATGGTCTGCATTTATTTATGCCAACAAGGAAGGTCTGCATTTATTTATGCCAACAAGGAAGGTCTGCATTTACATTATCAACAATGTTATAACACTCGTGTTCATAAACTGGAACTAGTTCTAGTTTGTCGTGAGGGTGGAACTGTGTGACGTGATGCATATATGGTATACATCATGTACGATTCCAGCGGACAGACGATATTGGTTTTTCCAGTTTGTTTTTTTCTTTGCAATCAATTCGACCAAAGATAGCTTTAAAAATAAAGTTTGCTTTTAGTTTTTTCTCACTTCACCGTTCATGTCTACGTGGTTCAACATTCAAAACTTTAAATGATTAACACATTAGTGCATCGTTGGTCTAGTTACAGTCAATTGAATCAATTCAAGGATTACGACTACAGAGATGTCCTAAATTGTGCTTTTAGCATATCACTGACAACCCTGTTCAAACAAATAAATGGCGTGGTATTAAAATTAATTATCAAGTATGTGATATATGTGTAAAGTTATCTTACAGTATCAAGAAACCTGCAATATGGCACTAACAGTTTATACTCCAGAGTTATGTGTCGCCAAAATCATACGATTTAGGTTACGTTACTTCGTTGCAAATGAGTAATCGATGTATATTTGTTTTAATAAACGTAATTATTCTTTAATATACGATAATAAATTTAATATAGTTTTCAAATCTTGCGTTCTGTGCTCATTTTGCTCCACTGGCTTATCGAGAGTCCAACCAGGTTTTCATATGTAGTCCACCCTTCTGATATATTGGGCAATTTTGTTTTTAAACATATTCAAGCTGCTAGCTTTTAGACAACATGTAGATAATGATTCCATTTTTTTCCTTTGTGAGAATATGTACTCCCTGGTATCCAATCTACTCTGATCCGTCACTAACTTTACCTCGTGTTCTTTTATCTTTCTCAAGAAAAACATTATACCTATCAATATTTTCATACCCATTCAATATCTTTAAAAATTCAATTTGATCGCCACGGAACTTCACTTTCTCTGTAGATGTTAAATCACATTCTTTTATGCTTTCTTCAAAACATTCCATTTGGAGTCCCACAGTGATCCGGCCAGTCATGTTCTCTTTAGCTTATAAACCAGTTATCTTAGCCAAGTAAATACTAATCATAATCTCAGTGATCACCTGTATCACAAGTTTCTATATCACTTTCACAATCAGATGCACAAGCAGACACAATATGAAGCATTTAGCCAACTGTGGCTGCCACACTACGTTGATTATATTATCCATATTTTACCGTGTACTATATAATCCACACCCGTGCAATTAGTATGCGAGCCTCGTAACCATGTGGCGTCTGACACCACGGTTCCCATGTGAGCAAGGTATCAACGATAAGTATTAAATGGAACTTGTTGTTATTAACATGACACCCCTGCTTACTGGCTTGCGTAGTTACAATTATAAGAAATAAAATAGTTATTTACAGTGTACAATTATGGTCATTGATATGTGCGCTTCGGTTAATAAGTTTATGACTATAAAATATGATGCATAGCGATAAATCAACTGATTAATTTACAAAATTAGCCAATAAAAACACAGCGTTAATGTGATCGGTTTCCACAGATATACATGAGCTAACTGATAAACTATACTTCTTATTGGTCAACCATTAGCGAAAAAACACTATAATTTGGTTAAAACCTTATTGAGTCACGATTATGGTTGTCTGTCTGATCACACAGATACAACTAACTGATACACATTCGTTAACTATGAAAGCAATTGTGAATTTGTTACACGCATAACGATTCCAATGTTCCTCAAGAAATAAAGTCATTTTGTGAGCCTGCATAAGCTCTAGTACGAATGCCTGTTACCTACAAATG
Source organism: Lamellibrachia columna (assembly GCA_963662155.1). Taxonomy (NCBI): domain Eukaryota; kingdom Metazoa; phylum Annelida; class Polychaeta; order Sabellida; family Siboglinidae; genus Lamellibrachia; species Lamellibrachia columna. The sequence goes on along the minus strand of OY759269.1, from coordinate 35,703,119 downwards.
CATAGTTTTCATCAAGCTGCTATTTAAATTTAAACAGCATTTGCGAATGTTCTGTACAATGCAATCGACATATGTGTCGCATGATGTAATCGACATATGTGTCGCATGATATAATCGACATATGTGTCGCATGATGTAATCGACATATGTGCCGCATGACATACTCGATATGTGTGCTGTATAATGCAATTGATATATGTGTTGTCAGATACAATTGACATATGTGCTGTACGATACAATAGTCATATGTGTTATGAGATGCCATTAACATAATTATTATGTGTTATATGATGCAACTGACATTTGTACTGGATGGCGCAACTGACATATATGGTGTATGCTGCAATCGACACATATGCTGTACGATGCAATATCGACACATGTGCCGAATGATGCAATCGACTTGCGCTGTATGATACAGTCGACATCTGGCAGGTCAGTTTGTCCGCTTATAATGGTGTATACTCCATTTGTCCTACTGCAAGTTAGCATATTGGTCAAACTGTGCCATGTACTCAAGTGCTAACTCGTACAAGAACCGGTACTGCTCCTGTAGTACAGGTACAACATGAATCAATGCACTGTCAAAACTAATGATGATGCTGGTGATGATGTTGGTGATGGTGATGATAATGGTGGTGGTAATGATGGTGATGATGATTGCGATGGTTGTGATGATGACGGTGATGGTGGTGATGATGATGGTGGTGGTGATGATGATGATGATGATGGTGGTAATGATAGCAATAACAACACAATTTAGGAAGCATGTATGGGAAAACCGGCAAATCGTTTGAGCCTGGCTCGAGGGGCACACCGAATCGAAACCTCCTGATTATGGTAGAACATAACGCGATGTGTTTATATAGCAGCTAAATATACCGACGAAGACACTGTTTGACTGTGACAGACCTGCCAACCAGTGACGGTTGATACATTCAACATCTAGAGTTGCATTTATTTGACCAACTAGACAATGGTTAAGCGGGATGGATGATGACAATTACATTATGAGAGAGTCGAAAGCTATGCCGTGTTAGTATACATATTCACTTTGGTAGTTTATCATTGCATTACACATAGCTACGTTACACGATTGTTACGACGAACAAAAGGTAACAAGAACTAATATCCCAAACCTCCTATTCTACAGTGTAGAAAAAGTATTAATGTCTTCAGGACTCAGGCGAAAGACCCACCAGATCAGTGACGAGTTGAGGGCGACTTGAGCGGATGTGCTGAACAGCGTGGAACACGTCCACCTCCTGCTCCACCTTCATGTGTTCGAGCAGGTAGCTAGCAGCACACAACAGGCCACAGCGAGTGGCCCCGTCTCTGTGGATGGACGGTCAACATGGTATTATGTCAACAGCTTTCTTATTGATATTGGGAGATATGTCCTGGCTTTGGATATTCGCGTTCATGGGTAGTACACGAAGACTGATATTGATGTGTACACAGGTTATATTCTGACGAACGTTTGACCTTAAAGGCGAATAGGCAGTAGAAGGCTGTATGAGTAGGCACAAATTCAGTCAGTACGTCGTTGATTGAGTCAGTGACTCAGTGTCTGGATCAGCGACTCGGTGACTGAACGAGTGAGTGAATGAGTCAGTCATCCAGTCAGTACATCGGCGACTGAGTCAGTGACTGAGTAAGTCAGGCAGCCAGGCAGGCACATCTTCACTCACGTACGCGGGTTTTCACCTACTCTCCCCTCCTCGCGCTCACTCACTCACTCACTCACTCACTCACTCACTCACTCACTCACTCACTCACTCACTCACTCACTCACGCCTGCACAAACACAATGGGCAATAAACATGTCAACGCAGACGAGAAGCAACACTTGATAGCCGTATTGCGTGTGAAAGTAGAACTCACGAGCAGTGGATGGTGATTGGTCCGTTTCCACTCTGTTGTTGCCACTTTTCGACCATATCCAGCAACTCTATGAAGACTTTCTTGCTGCTAGGCACCGATGCATCATCTCCCCAATTCGTCAAATGAAACTGCTTCAGAACTAAATTAAACTAATTTGCAAGAGACAATATATTATGTAGTACACAAAAGTACATACACGACTCGATTTGGTAAGCTTGAACTTCCGCACTGTTACGTTGGAGGTTTCTTTGACGTCTGCGTCTTCCAATTGGACGTCAAACGGACCGTACTGTTGACGTGTCACGTCGTCGGTTGGCCAGTAGATGGCGCATTTCTACGTGAATGACATCATAATTTCATATTTTATGAAACCATTACTGGTACTAATCTTCTTCTTCTTCAAATAATCTGCCTTGTATCAACGACTAGGGATACAGACATGCCGATTGGCTAACACACACAAATAATAAACTTATTTGCTGTGCAATTTGTTGTTTTCTTCTGTTGTGTCAGGTACCATCTCTAGGTGGTTTCCACAAATGAGAAATTGTGAAATGACTTACTTAGTAATCTACATATCTCTTTACAAAAACACACATTGTCAGACTACGATACGCACGCCATCTACCATTATAAATGATATGACCATACATGAGGAATATTTCATGATCATATTGTGAACATTTGTGTCGATAACATCCGTGGCTAAACACGTCCTTCAAATAACGGACCTAAAGTAAACGGTTATCGATACCAGATTAGTCTTAATGCGCTGCCCGCAGTACGGCGCTGCTATCATTAAAGTAGGATTAATATTTCCGACAGAGGGCGACGTTAAACGAAATGCTGGTACGTATGTCATCAGTGACGTCACAGTCGTCGAGCATAACGACCGTACATGATTCGTGGTCTGCCAACAACCTCCACATGTCAATGACTGTATTTGTCATCGGTGACTGTGTGACGATGTAGGCGTTGCGCTGCTTGTAACCCTGCAAGTGTAAGTACATGGCACGTATATGTTTTATATATCGTAGCAACGGATGTCAGAAAATAGTGGTAGAAAGCATCCATCATTATCTAAACATATTTTCCTATAGCAGCAGCAGCAGCAGCAGCAGCAGCAGCAGCAGCAGCAGCAGCAGCAGCAGCAGCAGCAGCAGCAGCAGCAGCAGCAGCAGCAGCAGCAGCAGCAGCAGCAGCAGCAGCAGCAGCAGCAGCAGCAGCAGCAGCAGCAGCAGCAGCAGCAGCAGCAGCAGCAGCAGCAGCAGCAGCAGCAGCAGCAGCAGCAGCAGCAGCAGCAGCAGCAGCAGCAGCAGCAGCAGCAGCAGCAGCAGCAGCAGCAGCAGCAGCAGCAGCAGCAGCAGCAGCAGCAGCAGCAGCAGCAGCAGCAGCAGCAGCAGCAGCAGCAGCAGCAGCAGCAGCAGCAGCAGCAGCAGCAGCAGCAGCAGCAGCAGCAGCAGCAGCAGCAGCAGCAGCAGCAGCAGCAGCAGCAGCAGCAGCAGCAGCAGCAGCAGCAGCAGCAGCAGCAGCAGCAGCAGCAGCAGCAGCAGCAGCAGCAGCAGCAGCAGCAGCAGCAGCAGCAGCAGCAGCAGCAGCAGCAGCAGCAGCAGCAGCAGCAGCAGCAGCAGCAGCAGCAGCAGCAGCAGCAGCAGCAGCAGCAGCAGCAGCAGCAGCAGCAGCAGCAGCAGCAGCAGCAGCAGCAGCAGCAGCAGCAGCAGCAGCAGCAGCAGCAGCAGCAGCAGCAGCAGCAGCAGCAGCAGCAGCAGCAGCAGCAGCAGCAGCAGCAGCAGCAGCAGCAGCAGCAGCAGCAGCAGCAGCAGCAGCAGCAGCAGCAGCAGCAGCAGCAGCAGCAGCAGCAGCAGCAGCAGCAGCAGCAGCAGCAGCAGCAGCAGCAGCAGCAGCAGCAGCAGCAGCAGCAGCAGCAGCAGCAGCAGCAGCAGCAGCAGCAGCAGCAGCAGCAGCAGCAGCAGCAGCAGCAGCAGCAGCAGCAGCAGCAGCAGCAGCAGCAGCAGCAGCAGCAGCAGCAGCAGCAGCAGCAGCAGCAGCAGCAGCAGCAGCAGCAGCAGCAGCAGCAGCAGCAGCAGCAGCAGCAGCAGCAGCAGCAGCAGCAGCAGCAGCAGCAGCAGCAGCAGCAGCAGCAGCAGCAGCAGCAGCAGCAGCAGCAGCAGCAGCAGCAGCAGCAGCAGCAGCAGCAGCAGCAGCAGCAGCAGCAGCAGCAGCAGCAGCAGCAGCAGCAGCAGCAGCAGCAGCAGCAGCAGCAGCAGCAGCAGCAGCAGCAGCAGCAGCAGCAGCAGCAGCAGCAGCAGCAGCAGCAGCAGCAGCAGCAGCAGCAGCAGCAGCAGCAGCAGCAGCAGCAGCAGCAGCAGCAGCAGCAGCAGCAGCAGCAGCAGCAGCAGCAGCAGCAGCAGCAGCAGCAGCAGCAGCAGCAGCAGCAGCAGCAGCAGCAGCAGCAGCAGCAGCAGCAGCAGCAGCAGCAGCAGCAGCAGCAGCAGCAGCAGCAGCAGCAGCAGCAGCAGCAGCAGCAGCAGCAGCAGCAGCAGCAGCAGCAGCAGCAGCAGCAGCAGCAGCAGCAGCAGCAGCAGCAGCAGCAGCAGCAGCAGCAGCAGCAGCAGCAGCAGCAGCAGCAGCAGCAGCAGCAGCAGCAGCAGCAGCAGCAGCAGCAGCAGCAGCAGCAGCAGCAGCAGCAGCAGCAGCAGCAGCAGCAGCAGCAGCAGCAGCAGCAGCAGCAGCAGCAGCAGCAGCAGCAGCAGCAGCAGCAGCAGCAGCAGCAGCAGCAGCAGCAGCAGCAGCAGCAGCAGCAGCAGCAGCAGCAGCAGCAGCAGCAGCAGCAGCAGCAGCAGCAGCAGCAGCAGCAGCAGCAGCAGCAGCAGCAGCAGCAGCAGCAGCAGCAGCAGCAGCAGCAGCAGCAGCAGCAGCAGCAGCAGCAGCAGCAGCAGCAGCAGCAGCAGCAGCAGCAGCAGCAGCAGCAGCAGCAGCAGCAGCAGCAGCAGCAGCAGCAGCAGCAGCAGCAGCAGCAGCAGCAGCAGCAGCAGCAGCAGCAGCAGCAGCAGCAGCAGCAGCAGCAGCAGCAGCAGCAGCAGCAGCAGCAGCAGCAGCAGCAGCAGCAGCAGCAGCAGCAGCAGCAGCAGCAGCAGCAGCAGCAGCAGCAGCAGCAGCAGCAGCAGCAGCAGCAGCAGCAGCAGCAGCAGCAGCAGCAGCAGCAGCAGCAGCAGCAGCAGCAGCAGCAGCAGCAGCTTTTGTTTATTTTCATTTGTATGTTCTTGCATCTATGCGCATGTATTAGTGCCCTGCACGGGCCGGGCCTGGGCCTACATATTGCGGGCCCGAGCCGGGCCTAGGCTGAAAAAATGTAAACACATCGGGCTTGGGCCGGGCCTGGGCCTAGTATGAGCGGGCCGGGCCGGGCTTGGGCTGCGCCTGGACATAATAAAAATATTAATACAAAACCCAGATTAGTAATGTTATTATTAATAAAAACTGATTATAAATTGTAATTCCGGTTAATGAATGCTTAAAATTATTTCTTTAGTATTATATAGTTGCAAATTGAGACCCTGCATGGAATTATAAAGTACACTAGTGCTTTATACATTGGAATGCAGTTTAACCTATTTTCAACAATGGGACTTCCTATGGTATCATTTTAATAATGTGCATTCTTTTAATAGAGACATTTCATATAAAATATATGCATAGTCGCATGCCCATATCTTTGTGTTGTAATTCTTTAAAAATGTACTGGCTTTCAAAGACACTGTGACTGGAGTAGTGGCACTTGTTTCACTGGCTTCATCACAGTTAATGCATGTTTCCCATCATTCTTCTTTAACTCAAACTTAACTTCCTATCCCTTAATCCGTGATGTCTAGACTCTGTAAACCGCATATTTTTGGCATGAATGTACCCTTTTGCATAGATCTAATGACCCCATACCAGGCCACTTAAGTTCACCTGGCTGGAAGCAGCTAGCCCCAAATATTTACTTTAGACATATTTGCAGAGGCAATGAAGCCATGATTAACCATCAACTTAATCACCCTTTGACCAAACCAGTGGACATTCTATTGTCTAGGTCTTCCCTCCAAACATTGCCCACCTGAATGACCAGCCAACTGGCCACTGCCCACTGCCCAGTAGTGCCAGTACCCAGTACCCACCCCAGTTGGTAATTGGTATTTTCAATTGTGTGAACTAGTGACTACAATTTAGTTACTACAATTTCCACAGTACTGATTCATTCACACTTGTACTAATTCACATATGTCTCAACCTGATCTGTCTCAGGCTAATGACTGCAGGCCTGCTGGAAATGCCACTGGGTGTCAGTGCCAGTGGGTGACATATAGTAGTAGCTAGTACTAGCTATTAGCTAGACACTACTAAACAACATCTGACATTAGTATTTCTGTAGTAAACATTATACAATGTTCATATATTATTTTTTTTATTTATTAAAACAGTAAGTCTGTTTTACAGTTTATTTGTGTTTCGTATTTCTTATAAGATTATAGTTTTATCTTCTCTAAACTTAGCGGGCCGCAGGTTTGCGGGCCGCAGGCTTACCCGTCTTTGGCCCGCGGGTATGGGCCGGTTATGGGCCTGAAACTTGCGGGCCGGGCCTGGGCCAAACATTCACGGACTGGGTCGGGCCTGGGCCTAAATTCTAGTTTGCGGGCCTGGGCCGGGCCGGGCTTGAAAAAATTGCAGCGGGCCTGGGCCGGACCTGGACTCTAACTGCTAATTGCGGGCCGGGCTTGGGCTCAAATTATAATCCCGCGCAGTGCACTAGCCTGAATACACACGAACGATTGTTCACACGCCTAAACATATTATAAGCCCGCGCAGGGCGCTAGCATGAATACACACGAACGATTGTTCACACGCCTAAACATATTATAAGCCCGCGCAGGGCGCTAGCATGAATACACACGAACGATTGTTCACACGCCTAAACATATTATAAGCCCGCGCAGGGCACTAGCATGAATACACACGAACGATTGTTCACACGCCTAAACATATTATAAGCCCGTGCAGGGCGCTAGCATGAATACACACGAACGATTGTTCACACGCTTGAACATATTATAAGCCCGCGCAGGGCACTAGCATGAATACACACGAACGATTGTTCACACGCCTGAACATATTATAAGCCCGCGCAGGGCACTAGCACGAATACACACGAACGATTGTTCACACGCCTGAACATATTTCCTATATCGCATTTCCACCTCAAATTGTCGACGGTCCCTCTGTTCTGTTTTTCATGCAAATATTTAAATAAATGCTGGTCTGAGTGGTTGATAAGCAACTTACATATACTTATTTACACATACTTACATGCACAGATACGGCGTTGATGTAATTGTTACAGCTTCCCTTCCACGGAGTCAACAGGTGCAGTCGGTGTTGATCACCTGGTAAAATATTGTGTATTTGCAAAGAGCGATAAGTATTCAAGTGCTTAATCTTCATTGAACTATTGGCGAAGTTCACAAGGCTTTAATTACATCTCATCAACTCATTCGGAATCAGAGTAGCCTCTCACTTTCCGCGTGAATGCCTGGAGGTGTTTAAAAGTGTTACTAACGTAATACTTGTTACGAACTGAACCAAATAAAACTACTGAAACATCTGCGAAACCGTATTATTACCATTAATAATAATATAATAATAACAATGATAACAATAATAACGATCACTGACCCGGAATTACTTCAACGTGGCGGTTTTTGCCGATGTTGACTGGTTCGAGGGCAGCGCACTCTTCGTCCTCGTCGGTCTTGACCAGCGGCTTCAGCGCGTTCAGTCGCTTCACAGGAAGATACCAGCACATGTTAGCAACATTAGTCGTATGTTACGTGATTACCCGTGTTGAACAAGTGAACTACGTGTAGATTGCACCCAATTACACATTTAGTGTGAATATTTCCTTAAACTCGGTGTTTATGTGTGCTCACTTAATATGTCCTGTCAAGGTTGAACTAACACTCATTTCGTATGTCCTGTCAAGGTTGAACTAACACTCACTTAGTATGTCCTGTCAAGGTTGAACTAACACTTACTTAGTATGTCCTGTCAAGGTTGAACTAACACTCACTTAGTATGTCATGTCAAGGTTGAACTAACACTCACTTAGTATGTCCTGTCAAGGTTGAACTAACACTTACTTAGTATGTCCTGTCAAGGTTGAACTAACACTTACTTAGTATGTCCTGTCAAGGTTGAACTAACACTCACTTAGTATGTCCTGTCAAGGTTGAACTAACACTCACTTAGTATGTCCTGTCAAGGTTGAACTAACACTTACTTAGTATGTCCTGTCAAGGTTGAACTAACACTCACTTAGTATGTCCTGTCAAGGTTGAACTAACACTTACTTAGTATGTCCTGTCAAGGTTGAACTAACACTCACTTAGTATGTCCTGTCAAGGTTGAACTAACACTTACTTAGTATGTCCTGTCAAGGTTGAACTAACACTTACTTAGTATGTCCTGTCAAGGTTGAACTAACACTTACTTAGTATGTCCTGTCAAGGTAGAACTAACACTTACTTAGTATGTCCTGTCAAGGTTGAACTAACACTTACTTAGTATGTCCTGTCAAGGTAGAACTAACACTTACTTAGTATGTCCTGTCAAGGTTGAACTAACACTTACTTAGTATGTCCTGTCAAGGTTGAACTAACACTTACTTAGTATGTCCTGTCAAGGTAGAACTAACACTTACTTAGTATGTCCTGTCAAGGTTGAACTTACACTTACTTAGTATGTCCTGTCAAGGTTGAACTAACACTTACTTAGTATGTCCTGTCAAGGTTGAACTAACACTTACTTAGTATGTCCTGTCAAGGTTGAACTAACACTTACTTAGTATGTCCTGTCAAGGTTGAACTAACACTTACTTAGTATGTCCTGTCAAGGTAGAACTAACACTTACTTAGTATGTCCTGTCAAGGTTGAACTAACACTTACTTAGTATGTCCTGTCAAGGTTGAACTAACACTTACTTAGTATGTCCTGTCAAGGTTGAACTAACACTTACTTAGTATGTCCTGTCAAGGTTGAACTAACACTTACTTAGTATGTCCTGTCAAGGTTGAACTAACACTTACTTAGTATGTCCTGTCAAGGTTGAACTAACACTTACTTAGTATGTCCTGTCACTCTCTGACCTAGCTGTGACTTATCATTGTCAGTTAATGGCTTGTTATATTACCAAACAGGATGCCTTTTTTATTCGCCAGCAAAACATGTATTATAATGAATATTGTTTGGTAACATGTTCATTAATGTATTTTCCTTTTGCATTTCAATTCTAAGTAGATGTACTCTAGTTTGTTTGGACTAGGTTTAATTCTGGGGGCTATTAATTATGATGTAGAAAATGCTACAAATAAAATAATAACACTACTAATACAAACCTCAAATACTAATACAAACCTCAAATTGTTCAACAACTTTATCTTCTCGACACAATTCGTCAAACGTCTGCCTTAGCTGGGAACACGGTATAACGGTCTCTTGACTAGACTCTATCAGGGCTTGATAGACATACACGTACTGTTCCTGGGAAAGGAAAAACAGTGTATGTGAAGTGCACCGCTTATCCGAAATGTAACAAGCCATATTAATATTGCAACAGAGTAAGGGGAATTAGGCCGAATCAAATGTGGCTGACATTGCCATTCAGTGTGGTATACATAAGTTAGTATCTCTTGTTGCTATTCGTGAAATAGATTTTCCCGATAAAGCATTGACTCTTTTTGTTTTCTTGTTTTCTTCCGTACCTACCGAATAACATAACCAGAATAGGCAGTCAATTTGTTTACAGTCTCAGCCCGCATGCCTATTAATACATATATCTGAACCTTCTAGACACGCCAGGAAACATGCATACTACAACCTATTGAGCCTTGTGTATGTACACATGCACTACTCAACAACCAATAGTTATATAAATAATCCATCAGGTACAAATAGTTATATAAGTAATCCATAAGGTACACAATGATATATAAAATACGACGTCATCTCACCAGAGTTTGGACCATGTTCATCCTCTGTTCCCTCAGCCGATTGACGCACTGGAAGACATCGACCTTTCCCTCTGTATTCGCTTGTTTGATGAGGATGTCAATGGCTATGAAGGTGCCCGTCCTTCCAATGCCCGCACTACCAACGTATGAACACAAGTCGTTCAACTAATATAGTCTAGTGATATCTACCATACGTTAATAAAAAATAAGCCACGCGTGCTAACAACCCAACCAATTGCAGATGCGTATTTCCATTATTACAAAGTATTAGTGTGTGGCGTTAACGCTGCGAACAAACTTGATCATAGTGACGTATCATAACACCTATGTAGGAACATCATACTTTGTCTTAGCGTTACAAAAACACTATATTTCCTTACCGTTAGCAAAACTCATAATCTTGGCAGCCATGATCTTGTGCTATTAACTCCCATCCTATGTTATCATCTCCCACCCTGTTTTATCATCTCTCACCCTATGTTATAATCTCCCACCCTCTGTTATCATATCCCACCCTTCGTTATCATCTATAAAACTGTGCTATCATATCACACCCTCTGTTACCAGTTTCCATCCTGTTACAAATCTCCAATCCTATGTTATCACATCATATCCTCTAATATCATATCCCAATATGTGTTATCATTATTTGCCGTCCATTGTTAACATATCCCATACTCTACTATCATTTCCTATCATCTACCTTCATCTCCCGCCATCTCCCATATTTCATCACTGTCCGTCGTGGTCGACGAAACAAGTTGATTAGCGCACAGTGTCTAGGACAAACATGCGAGGTGAGACCAGTGTAAGAGGGAAAGGCACGCTCGCAATGCTGGCAGACCCAGTGACGAGTGGCACTTGGCTGGAAGGGTGGATCCATACAAATGTGCATTTACTGCTGGTAGATCATCTCTTTTTGGTAGTCCACATGCCTGTACGGTCAAGACGTCGCGTTTGTAGGTGTTGATTATGACCTCAGCAGCTTTGAGATGTCGCTATGTATCGGAGCCATTGCCCGCCCATTGATCTTTGGACGCCCTTGATTCACACAATAGCACAGTATATATTCTCACCAATCCGGATCACATGTCGAACCAACAGAGTTCAGTTGTTATTATCGAGGCGTCAACACTGAGCATGTTTCCTCTTTTCATGACATCCATGTTCGGGATTCTGTCTAGCCACTTGACGTTTACGATGACGATGTCTGGATAGATGACACGTTAATTTTTTCAATATGCCTCCTGTACATCGTGCAGGGTTCCACAGATGACATGTCTATTCCACATGAATATAACTTGCCGTCCTCCACATTCCTTAGTATTCCTAGAAAACTACCACTCCTCTGGACTGGATAACTTTGTAATTACGTAAACCTTTCCCTGCCGTCTCTGAGTAAGTAGTGCCCTCCAGCATGTAATACCGAACTGGCCAGGACACGGTTTACGTAACTGGAAACAATCGTAAAAAATATTCATAACGTGGTGAACAATCTACGATTCATGGTACCAGTGCGTTGAATTCATGGTACCAGTGCGTTGAATTCATGGTACAAGTGCGTTGAATTCATGGTACCAGTGCGTTGAATTCATGGTACCAGTGCGTTGAATTCATGGTACCAGTGCGTTGAATTCATGGTACCAGTGAGTTAAATTTCAAAAGAATAATTGATTATACTGAGATAAATTAAAACACAACATTTGTTTGTTTTGCAATACATTTAGCATTTGTTCCAGTAATCTTGCTAAGCGACGTCATTCACCTGCAGTGTACGACAAGAGGACCTCGTCGTACTGGGTCGAAGCTGATCAACTTGCGGCGAAAGGCGAGCAGAGGGTAGGCGTACTGGGGCGTGCCTTTATCAGGCCAGCTGGTGAAATGTAGGTGGTAAATACGCCTCATTTTATTCGTCTCCTGCGCAACGATAGTGACAGTGTAGGTGTTATCAAAGGTGGATCAATAGTTTACTTTAACGTTCATGTATATTCACAGCCGCAACTAGTTTCGGTTTAGAGCATCGTTCAGTTGGTTTTATAGTAATAAAATGTTTACGATTATTGATTTGTGTTATTACATTTTAATTCATGTTAGTTACATATGTGCATATTTTTTTGATTAGCATATTAACACTTTTATGACACCATCTTTCCAAATTGAACCACTTACCAACCAATGAAATATCGGTCGAGCAAATAGCCTATTAATCTACAGTCATCACTGAGGCATTAACTAATATTATTACATGTTTAATACTTTGTCTCCGTCACATAACGAAACTCATTCTTCAGCAAGAACTCGCTGATAACATATTCGGCGAATGTCTCTTCTTTGACGCTTTCCGTAACGAAGTGTCCCCAGGTCTGAGTCTCGCCCTTCTGTGGCCAGTACTGACTACACTTCTCCTAATTAATTCAACACAGAGAAAGGCAAGACTTAGCACAAGGTGAAGAAGATCTGGAAGATTTCTTGCAAGATTACTAGATAGAATAATAACTCAGGGACAACTGCTTGGGGAAGATACCACGAGATGCCACGAGATGCCGCACACTAACGTAGTCGAACATGGTGAAATCAAACATTCCGTTTTAGTAAACGCCAACACATTGGGCAGTCTTCCCGTTGTTGGAAGTCTTACCTTGCCGTTTTCTATGTTGTTTGCCAGCATCATGATTGTGTTGGACTTCTCCTGCCAAACCATTCTCCACATATCTTCTGCGGTACAATCACGGGGTCCTGTCCACAGAGAATATCAGACATAACGTAAGACACTTAAAATGTGATTAAATGCATTGAACATTCGCTATAAAAATTTACAATAATTATTCGATATGGGCTTATGTCAAAACTGAGGATCAAGTGTAACATAATGTGCTGTATCATATCAATGTAGTGGACAAACGATTGCCTCAAAGGTAATGTATACATAAAATATACTATTTGTCAATATTGTGTCACGCATTCAAGTAGGATGAATAATTAAGCTAACTCAGTGGCACCAAGATGATGACTGCGCTGCAGGAGATCAAGCTAACTCAGTGGCACCAAGATGATGACGGCGCTGCAGGAGATCAAGCTAACTCAGTGGCACCAAGATGATGACGGCGTTGCAGGAGATCAAGCTAACTCAGTGGCACCAAGATGATGACGGCGCTGTAGGAGATCAAGCTAACTCAGTGACACCAAGATGATGACGGCGCTGCAGGAGATCAAGCTAACTCAGTGACACCAAGATGATGACTGCGCTGCAGGAGATCAAGCTAACTCAGTGGCACCAAGATGATGACGGCGCTGTAGGAGATCAAGCTAACTCAGTGACACCAAGATGATGACGGCGCTGCAGGAGATCAAGCTAACTCAGTGGCACCAAGATGATGACGGCGCTGCAGGATATCAAGCTAACTCAGTGGCACCAAGATGATGACGGCGCTGCAGGAGATCAAGCTAACTCAGTGGCACCAAGATGATGACTGCGCTGCAGGAGATCAAGCTAACTCAGTGACACCAAGATGATGACGGCGCTGCAGGAGATCAAGCTAACTCAGTGGCACCAAGATGATGACGGCGCTGCAGGAGATCAAGCTAACTCAGTGGCACCAAGATGATGACGGCGCTGCAGGAGATCAAGCTAACTCAGTGACACCAAGATGATGATGGCGCTGCAGGAGATCAAGCTAACTCAGTGACACCAAGATGATGACGGCGCTGCAGGAGATGAAGCTAACTCAGTGGCACCAAGATGATGACGGCGCTGCAGGAGATGAAGCTAACTCAGTGGCACCAAGATGATGACGGCGCTGCAGGAGATCAAGCTAACTCAGCGGTGCCAAGAACAACACATACAAGAAATCGTTGGTGTTGAGACAGCTCCGCACATTGCAGACATTACTTCTGTGCTTGAATTTCCTCTAGATTATGTGCAAGCTATGCAGGTTCTGGAGGCCAAACTTCAAGACAACCCAGCACAAAAGTCATTGGTAGGTGTGAAAAACAACTTTCATTCTTATATAATATGCATGATTTTATATATGTGATAGTGACACAGATTTCCCACATTCATGTTTAAAATAATTTTATTGCAAAGTAAATGTTTTTAATTTGAAATTTTGCAATGTTTCAAATGACTGGCTTGCCATGCCAAACTATTGCTGTACAATGGTGGCTAAAGAATGACCAAAGCCAGGCGTGAAGAGCGAATCCATGTCCACATTAGTGGGTATAATTACCCTAAATATACAAAGTGACAATCTTTCCATAACTCACTCGTACAATGGGGTGGCGCCTAGTGAGAGCCATCAGTGTGAGACCTCGACAACAATCCAGGTCTGATATGTAGCTTGGTGTGTTGTCAGACATTGGCCAGTAAGACGGCTTGACCATGGTCAAGAACTGATGATTGACCTTCACTGACCTCTATGTTATCAATTACCGTGTGATGTCCCTCCTCACCTAACACTCACCTCTTCATCTCACACTCACCTCTTCATCTCACACTCACCTCCTTCTCACCTCACAGTCACCTCCTCACACACACCTCACCTCACACACACCTCACATGCACCTCCTTCTCACAGTCACCTTCTCAATTCACCTCACACGCATCTTCTCACCTCACACTCACCTCCTCCTCACCTCACACACACCTCCTTCTCACCTCACACACACTCACCTCACACTCATCTCACATTCAAGTTGTTGTTATCCGGAGCATGTTTGTGGGAGGAGACAGTCGATGCCATGTTACCACTCAGGCCCTAACATAACTAAGACATTTACTGCACAGTGCTGGTACCACCCCTATACATGTTTTTGGGAGGAGATAGGCGATGCCATGTTACCACTCAGGCCCTATCATAACTAAGACATTTACTGCACAGTGCTGGTACCACCCCTATACATCAGGCATATTTAACAAGATTGCCATCCGAGACAAAGGCTCAGATGACAAGGAAGCCATTGGTTTATTGAGTCCAACATTCTTCATCTGTGTGTAACCTGCCCTCCTGAGATATGTATATACTAGTGCCCTGTGTGGGCCTAGAATTTGATTCCAAGCCCGGCCCGCAATTAGCAGTTAGAGTCCATGCCCAGCCCAGGCCCGCAATAATTGTTCAAGCCCGGCCCGGCCCAGGCCCGCAAACTAGAATTTAGGCCTAGGCCCGACCCAGACCGTGAATGTTTGACCCAGGTCCGGCCCGCAAGTTTCAGGCCCAGGCCCGGCCCATACCTGTGGGCCAAAGATGGGTAAGCCCACGGCCCGCAAGCCCGCGGCCGGCTAAGTTTAGAGCAGACAAACCTATAATCTTATAACAAAGACGAGGATGAGTTCTAAAACCCCAGCACCACCAACTTCTTAAAACTTACGAATATCCTGAAGAAAAATAAAGAAAAACTTCTTAGTGTCATTACTATTAAATATGATAACATTATTTATATTTGGCTTTAAAGTATTAGCTTATGGTTAGGGTAGGAGATTTCTTTATCTAACCCTGACTTAACCCATATGCAAGCCATAACCCCAATTTATATTGTTAATTGAATTAGCTCAACTAAGTTAACATAATTTACCAATTACCAACTGCATTGGGTAGTGGGCTAGTGGCCTAGTGGGCACTTGGCAGTGGGCAGGTCATTCAGGTGGGCAATGTTTGGAGGGAAGACCTAGACAATAGAATGTCCACTGGTAGGGTCAAAGGGTGATAAGTTGATGGTTAATCATGGCTTGATTGCCTCTGCAAATATTTATAAAGTAAACATTTGGGGCTGGCTACTTCCAGCCAAGTGAACTTATGGGGCCATTAGATTCCATGCAAGGTCTCAATTTGCAACTATATAATACTAAAGAAATAATTTTAAGCATTCATTAACCGGAATTACAATTTATAATAAGTTTTTTGTAAAAAATAAAGTAATAACCGGTGTTTTGTATGAATATTTTTATTATGTCCAGGCACGTCCCAGCCCGCTCACACTAGGTACAGGCCCGGCCCAAGCCCAATGTGTTTAAATTGTTTTCAGCCGAGGCCCGGCCCGGGCCCGCAGTATGTAGGCCCAGGCCCTGCCCGCAAAATTATGTAGCGGCCCGGCCCGCGGGCTGCGGGCCGGGCCAGGCTTGGACCCAAAGCCCGGCCCGCGCAGGACACTAGTATCTACCTTATTTTTAAACATATTCACACTGCTAGCAGTTACACATTCTGTCGATAATTTTTTTCCATTCATTTACTGTCCTCTGTGAGAACGAGTACTTCCTGATATCCAATCGACAATTATCCTTTACTAATGTTACCTTATGTCCTCTAGTTCTGCTGTCTTTCTTGAGAGAGAAAAAAATATTTCTCTCAATATTTTCAGACCCATTCAATATCCCATTCAATATCTTTAAAAACTTCAATCTGATCTCTTAATTACCCTCCTTGTCTCTAGGGTTGTTAAGCCACATTCTTTTAGGCGTTCTTCATAACTAAAGTATCTCTGTTCTATTCAAGCATACCTATATCCTTCTTACGATATGGTCTCCACGCCAGACTACAGTATTCTAAATGAGGTCTAACTATTGCTTTGTACATAGGTATAATTAGCTTTTTCCTTAAATGTAATGTTTCTCCTAATCAACCCAATAATGTTATTACCCTTTGAAGCTGCAGTACCACACTGCTCTGACAATACCACACTGCTCTGACAATACCACATTCACTGCTCTGACAATACCACACTCACTGCTCTGACAATACCACACTCACTGCTCTGGCAATACCACACTCACTGCTCTGACAATACCACTCACTGCTTTGACAATACCACACTCACTGCTCTGACAATACCGCACTGCTCTGACAATACCGCACTGCTCTGACAATACCGCACTGCTCTGACAATACCACACTGCTCTGACAATACCACACTGCTCTGAAAGTGCTCTGACATTTTCATATCAGCTCCTCTTCCCTTCCCACCATTGCCACAAAGAACTGCCCCAGCTGTTCCATCTCCACATCTAGTTCCTTCATCTTCGCACATCCCCTACACTCAAAACTAAAACTGTCCGCCTGAACCCAGGACTTCTCACACCCCACACCTCTCACACACTTGACGAAGTCCACCCAGATGTGAACGAGAGCCAAACAATATAAAATGCATGAAAAAAAATAATATACAATTAGGTCTAGATGAAGTAAATATAATTTTTAAATACATGTTAGATATTCTAAATTACAGGCATATTTCTTCATTTGATAATTTTTAATAATAATTTTTTAATATATCCATCCTTATTGCAGCTGAAGCGAAGAAATGAGACGCCACTGACTACAGGACAGAACAGTGGATTAAATCTTGGTTGTCCGGATGGGTGGACAGAGACGGCAGTCGAAAACAGAGAACTGAAAACAGAGAGGTACAGTGTACAGTGTAATACCTGTGGTTATATGTGTTGCTGTTACCCTCCTTACCTTAGGGGAGGGTGGGGACATGTCCACATGCTGAGGCATGTCCACACACCCCATTATTGACCACACCACGTGGTTTGTGGTTAAGTGTTATATAATAGCACTTAACCTACACAACAAATGTCTGAACTCAGAGTTTGATTTCATATTATCGTATGAAAGAAATGATCAAATAAAATGTTTATATGCAAAAAATACTGTAATTTTACATTTGTACTGAAACACATGTCACACGGATGTCATTGTAAACTGTATTTTAGTGTTGTTGTCATGAGGATATAATTCAAATAAACCTCACTATCATAAACAGGATTTACAAAAAAAAAATTTCCTTTGCCAACTGGTTGCCTGGGGCATATCTGCACAGCAGTGTGCTCGAGTTGGAATGATAATAATGTAGACATTCTAATAACTTCTAATAATAAGGGCCTACATGTAACCACCCATCAGATCGCCAAGTTGTTCGTTGGGACTGACGGCAACCACAATAAAGGGTGTGAAGTAATTTTGAAAGAAAGGCATTATTCAGTATTGTTCAATATGATGCATGGCTCTGTTGGCCTCTGTGACGTGGGTACCTTTTATCCGGGATGGGATTAATTACCAGTGTAATTCTCATTCTGCAATGACTTCATTTCTATGGTCTAAACTACACAATGCATATATCTACACACACCTTTATGCCCCACTACCCCAGGGAAATGGGACATAACCACACAGGTTACATTTTGCTAAACATACTTTTTCTTATTGCAGTTGTAGCGTGGTAACTGGCAGTTGTGAACAAATATATATACTCTAGTTATCGAGGCCAAATTATACCCTTGTGGCGTAAATAGTTGACTAGCTAGGGTGCATTATACTTTAGAGACGTGGCTGTGCCCCACCATCCCTACTCACTCAACTGTTGAAACTTTATATTGCAAACCTATTTGAGACGGCTAGAGCCTTGGTTTTGAATGTGCTGCTGAGTTTGATGTGCTGTTGAGTTTGATGTGCTGCTGAGTTGATGTGCTGCTGAGTTGATGTGCTGCTGAGTTGATGTGCTGCTGAGTTGATGTGCTGCTGAGTTGATGTGCTGCTGAGTTTGATGTGCTGCTGAGTTTGATGTGCTGCTGCGTTTGATGTGCTGCTGAGTTTGATGTGCTGCTGAGTTGATGTGCTGCTGAGTTGATGTGCTGCTGATTTGATGTGCTGCTGAGTTTGATGTGCTGCTGAGTTGATGTGCTGCTGAGTTTGATGTGCTGCTGAGTTTGGTTCACAAGGATTTTGGTGCAATATGCGTTTTTCTTATTGTATTGTAATATTTTATTGATAAGCTATAATAATTGCAAACAGTATTAACAGTATGTTCTAAACAATCAATATAGAAAGTATCAATCAGTTAAAAAGCAATAGTTGATGGTGATCATCAAAACCATTTCACTTGGCTGCTATTAAGGTGAGACACTACAGCTTAATAGCATTTATTATTATTTTGTTCTGCCCAAACTGTATACGGGGTCTTCCTGAGTAAAACTATACGAGTGATATAAATAGTTCATATTTGACCAAATATACAGTTTTAAGATTCATGTAATATGTCCACATGTTGTTTTGCTCTAATTTGTTTTTACGATTTCCAATAGGCGGTCCTCCATAATTAATAACGACACAGTTGTGGTATTGAAGGCAATCTGACACCACCAGTGGGGTGACTTATTGGGGTGAAATGTGAGTTGTAACGAATGTAAGAACACTTTTCAAGGTATCAGTCGGGACTACTGTGTGCTTCTTAGCCACCACAAAAAGTATAGTTTCTATGTACATAATTCCATTCAGATAATTGAACGTAGAATATAGAAACAAAATTAAGGCAGCACAATTTTATGCTAATTAAATGACCAGTTCTAAAAAATCTACTTGGAATACAGATGCCGAAATTCAGAATTGTTCATATGAAGATTGTAGAATATTGGTTATCAATTTGAAGTGAGACCAAAGTGCATGAGACATTCTGTGATTGGAGATGAAATGATCCAATTTTCATTGGAATTTTTATTTTTAATTGTTTTCTTATATTTGAAACTTGTTAAAAAAAATGTTCAGGATCATCAGTATCTGATTGAACGCTAAGGATGGCCACTGTCTGAATCAACATAGGAGCCTGAGGGAAATGTAACAACAGACCTCGTAAGAAATACTCCTCATGTTGATGCACACCGAGCAAATGAGGCAGTGCTGCACACATTCCCCTGGGATGTGTTCCAGAACCTTTTCTGAAAAAGGCATTCCAACAGCCGTTCATGGATACAAATAATACACAGCGGCAGATTTTCATAACATTCCTGGACTTCCACCTACACGGAAATACATTGTTGACTAAACAGATGTTGGACGTATATTGGCTTTCCCTTTCTGATAAAGACAATGTTTCACTTCACAAAGAGAAACTATGCATATGTTAGAATGCCTATTAAAAAACATTCTCATGTGCATATGCATTGATGCACTCAAACTTAACTTATGTAATATAAGACCAATTGACATGGCGAATACTTTGTACTTTTGTCACTTGTGCCTTTGACTTTCTGATGACATTCTATGTAACTTGTGACATTCTATATTTACTTGTCATTAGTGATCATGTCCTCGAGGTCAGCACCCTTATGACCTATGATCATACCCTCAAGGTCAGCACCTTTATAACCTGTGATCATGTCCTCGAGGTCAGCACCCTTATGACCTGTGATCATGCCCTAGAGGTTAACCCCCCTGACAATCTGTAATCATGTCATCGAGGTCAGCACCCTTATGACCTGTGATCATGCCCTCGTGGTTAACCCCCTGACAATCTGTGATCATGCCATTGAGGTCAGCACCCTTATGACCTGTGATCATGCCCTCAAGGTCAGCACCCTTATGACCTGGGATCACGCCCTCGAGGTCAGCACCCTTATGACCTGTGATTGGAAAGTAAACAATGTTTTTTTCCGAAATACCTTGATGTGTGACACTAAAAGAAACAGCCGCTACCCCCCCCCTCCCCCAACAAACCAATTTCATGTTGTACCATACATTAATGTTTTGGAGGATCAGATCAGAAATTATACTTGTCTCCAGCTGTTGACAGCAGAGCGGCACGCTGTAAATAGAGCAGGATGGAAGGATGCGACCTCCTGGTGTAGTTTGTGGTCAATATGGCCTATGTGTTTAAGTCACAAGGCAGGATGGAAGGATGCGACCTCCTGGTGTAAAGTTTCTGGTCAATATGGCCTATGTGTTTAAGTCACATGGCAAGATGGAAGGATGCGACTTCCTGGTGTAAAGTTTGTGGTCAATATGGCCTATGTGTTTAAGTCACATGGAAGGATGCGACCTCCTGGTGTAAAGTTTCTGGTCAATATGGCCTATGTGTTTAAGTCACATGACAGGATGGAAGGTTGCAACCTCCTGGTGTAATGTTTCTGGTCAATATGGTCTATGTGTTTAAGTCACATGGCAGGATGGAAGGATGCGACCTCCTGGTGTAAAGTTTGTGGTCAATATGATCTATGTGTTTAAGTCACATGGCAGGATGGATGGATGCGACCTCCTGGTGTAAAGTCTCTGGTCAATATGGCCTATGTGTTTCACAAGGCAGGATGGAAAGATGCGACCTCCTGGTGTAAAGTTTGTGGTCAATATGGCCTATGTGTTTAAGCCACAAGGCAGGATGGAAGGATGCGACCTCCCGGTGTAAAGTTTGTGGTCAATATGGCCTGTGTTTAAGTCACAAGGCAGGATGGAAGGATGCGACCTCCTGGTGTAAAGTTTGTGGTCAATATGGCTTATGTGTTTAAGTCATAAGGCAGGATGGAAGGATGCGACCTCCTGGTGTAAAGTTTGTGGTCAATATGGCCTATGTGTTTAAGTCACATGGCAGGATGGAAGGATGCGACCTCCTGGTGTAAAGTTTCTGGTCAATATGGTCTATGTGTTTAAGTCACATGGCAGGATGGAAGGATGCGATCTCCTGGTGTAAAGTTTGTGGTCAATATGGCCTATGTGTTTAAGTCACAAGGCAGGATGGAAGGATGCGACCTCCTGGTGTAAAGTTTGTGGTCAATATGGTATATGTGTTTAAGTCACATGGCAGGATGGAAGGATGCGACCTCCTGGTGTAAAGTTTGTGGTCAATATGGCCTATGTGTTTAAGTCACAAGGCAGGATGGAAGGTGTGCCCTCCTGGTGTAAAGTTTGTTGTCAATATGGCCTATGTGTTTAAGTCACAAGGCAGGATGGAAGGTGTGCCCTCCTGGTGTAAAGTGTGTGGTCAATATGGCCTATGTGTTTAAGTCACAAGGCAGGATGGAAGGTGTGCCCTCCTGGTGTAAAGTTTCTGGTCAATATGGCCTATGTGTTTAAGTCACAAGGCAGGATGGAAGGTGTGCCCTCCTCGTGTAGTGTGTGTGTATATAGGGTCATTCCATATGAAATCAACCAATCAATCTTGATCACCTCCGATTTTAATTAAATTTGGCACACAGGTTGGGCCTGTTGTAAAATTTACCTTGTAACGCATATTTATACATAACTTTGCCCCTAATGGTCCTCAAGTCCTGAGTAAACTCCGATTGTTATCAAATTCGACCATTAGTAAGGTCATTGCATCAACAAGTTCCATTAAAAAATTAGAGATACAACTTAAAGTTAGGATGGTGGCAATGTTACCATTTTGCTAACAGGTCACCATTCCCGCCAGAAGAGCTGCATCATATTGCAGCCAGTCTGGGAGGGTTTCACTTTACAGCCCACTTGGAGGCATTCTGTTTGGCTTTGTGACAGTGGAAGTGTCAGGGGCATTGCACAGCACAGGGCCCAAGGATCTGGTAACTGGCATCATATCAGCCCAATGGATCTGACAGGGGACTGATGCTCAGCTGTGTGTATTGCTACACTGACACTTCCAGTGTTATCATTACAATATGATTTACAACCCCACAGGGTTGATTGTATACAAAACCATGGGTTTAGGTGTTAGTCTGGCTCTGGTGATGGCTCCAAAGAAAAAATCTGTGCATAATCCTGAGTGTTGCAATATGTTTAAGAATCATGAAAGGAGGGTTAAGGTGGTTCATTAAGGGTGTGCGACCGATAACTAGACAAATGTTGGAAAGGGATCCAAGCCTTTGTACCCCATCCAGAACAACTCTCTGTTGCTTCATATGCAGCGTAAAGATTGCATGTAACCGCGATTACTCTGTATTCATGTTCGTGTTCGCTGTCGTTCGAGATAGTTCCATCATTGCATAGTATACAAGCAGCGAACAGTGCAGCTGGATTGAAGTGATGCTTACATATGATAATAATAAAGTAGATATACAGGGCCCGATCAATCAAGGTGCTTTATATACATGTAGTTCATCACTGTTAATTTTTTTTCTTTTTGCTGATGACACCAATATTTTTTGCTCAGGAAATGACCCAGTTGAACTCAGCAAAGACAGGTAAACAACTGGGTTAATTGGTTATGTGGTTTGTAGTTAATAAATTATAACTTAATGTGTTGGACATTAATTTCATGCTATTTAGTAACTATAAAAAAGCCAGTACTAAAGTAAAAATCAATGATATTGAAATGGTATATGTAAGTAAGTTTCTAGATGTTTTAATAGGACCATAACTTTGGAGCTGTCGAAAAGTATTGCAATTATGCGTACTAGTGCAAAATATTTACTAGACAAAAATGCTCCTTTAAAACTATACTATTCACAGTACCTGCCTTGTGTTTTGTGCTGTTGTGAAGTGTGGGGAAATACCTACAAAACAAATATTGACTGCAT
Source organism: Lamellibrachia columna (assembly GCA_963662155.1). Taxonomy (NCBI): domain Eukaryota; kingdom Metazoa; phylum Annelida; class Polychaeta; order Sabellida; family Siboglinidae; genus Lamellibrachia; species Lamellibrachia columna. The sequence continues at coordinate 35,679,941 of OY759269.1, read as the reverse complement.
TTATTTGTTACAAAAGCAATTAGCAAGGACTGTCAGCAATGTACACTATTGCCTTCATACAAATGGATTATCTTGTGTATTGCATATATTAAAGCTATCTAAAAACTCCCATTATAATGTATGAAGCAAACAAAAAGTTGTTACCAAATAATCTGCTGTTGTTATTCAACGGTTTATGACACAACACGTGAAACACGACAAAGTAAAAACTTAAGACAAGTATGTGTAAGAATGACTCTAAAAGCCCAATGTATGTGAAACATGGGTCAGACTGTAACTATCAATAATGCAACTGAGCCAAATATGTGTTTCCTTCGTAACAAGCTGGCTTCATGACACCATCATTTTTGACGTCAAGCTGTGTGAATAATGTGGCAGTCGAGTATTTAGTTGGTATTAACCACATTTCCCTTTAGATAATATCATTATGTTAAGGTCACAAAATCGTGCACCTACCGTCTCGGGTCAGCAACAGATATAACTTCACTGAGCACCTAGCCCCTAAGTATAAAACAAACACACACAGTGCACGCTGTTCTTAGTTCACACGACAGCAAAGTTTGTTGTCATGATCCACAGTAGGAACCACGAGAAGGTGACAAGCGCTTCTCCCACCACAATTATTGTGTGAATGCAGTATAAGTGTGAACAGTTGTACCTGAAACAGAATCATCTCCATCGTTAGCTAGGCTGGCGCTAAATGTGGTAATTTGGGCCATAAACCACATGGCATCAGATTTTGCTAAACAAAAGTTACCCTTTTGAGCATTTTCGTTGAAAAGTATGTAGAATACATGTGAGCTTGTTGTTGTCTTGATGCATGTAAACAAAATGGCAAAACAATTAGGGTTTTAGCCAAAATGGCTAAACAGTTTACATCAGAATTAGCCAAGATTAGTAACACAGTATGACACGCAGAATAATTTCAGCCCATACAGCTGCAACAACAAACGCTCACCCTTCCAAACACCACCTCCCCCAACACCCCCTCGCCCAACACCCCTCCCCCAACACACCCCCACCCACACTGAACAGCTCTTCTAGGGCCAGACTATTGTCCTTTTAGCTGGTCTTAGCTATTGTTTGTGTGCATGTGTGGGAAGTGTCATGTCTCCTCTAGGCTCTACTAGTCTTGGTCTTCTCTGCTATAGGACAGGTTTGGCAGCTTCATTAATAGGGATGTTTCGGTTTGAGAAAGTGTAAAATTGTATATCAAGTTGCAGCACAATGTATATGCAAACACATTATGGAATACTCCTGCTTGTCAAATCATTATTTGTTTGACAGCCAAGTCTAAACAATGCCTTGCCCGTAATATTACCTGAAAACCAGTCACATAATTTAATTATACGTTGATTTTGACACTTGATAAATCATAGATCATGTACACTAGATTTCCAGAGCATTGCAAACCAATGAAGCCTGCTTCCTGTCTCTATAAATAAACTAATGAGTTTATTTTCAAACTAATATTCATATAATTGCTTGATTTTTAACCAAACATGACATAACTTTGTAAGAAAATTGACAGTTTTTCAAATTTAACAGGATTTTGGGTAAATTCCAATGCAATCTTTACTGCACTGTACTTTTTTCATTAATAAATCATATATTCACCAAACAATTTATTTTTAATGTGATTTATGAATGCTGTCACTGGAATGTTCCATGTGTGTAGTGTCGACAGGCCCCTCCACTAATGCTCTCATCGGAATGTTCCATGTGTGTTGTGTCGACAGGCCCCTCCACTAAAGCTGTCATTGGAATGTTCCATGTGTGTAGTGTCGACAGACCCCTCCACTAATGCTGTCATTGGAATGTTCCATGTGTGTAGTGTCGACAGGCCCCTCCACTAATGCTGTCATTGGAATGTTCCACATGTCCACAGCACCTACTGCCGTTTTGAAACTTGAAACAATAATTATAGTAACCCTGGCAGACACCGTCGCTAGCCAGGGGTGGCAGTAGCACTGCAGTACCCCTGGCAGACACCGTCGCTAGCCAGGGGTGGCAGTAGCACTACAGTACCCCTGGCAGACACCGTCGCTAGCCAGGGGTGGCAGTAGCACTACAGTACCCCTGGCAGACACCGTCGCTAGCCAGGGGTGGCAGTAGCACTACAGTACCCCTGGCAGACACCGTCGCTAGCCAGGGGTGGCTGTAGCACTGCAGTACCCCTGGCAGACAGGGGTGGCACTTGCACTGCAGTACCCCTGGCAGACACCGTCGCTAGCCAGGGGTGGCAGTAGCACTACAGTACCCCTGGCAGACACCGTCGCTAGCCAGGGGTGGCAGTAGCACTACAGTACCCCTGGCAGACACCGTCGCTAGCCAGGGGTGGCAGTAGCACTACAGTACCCCTGGCAGACACCGTCGCTAGCCAGGGGTGGCAGTAGAACTGCAGTACCCATGGCAGACACCGTCGCTAGCCAGGGGTGGTAGTAGCACTGCAGTTCCTTGTCACATGTAAGACATAACATATGTGTGCCTGACAAATATAAGACATAACATATGTGTGCCTGACAAATGTAAGACATAACATATTTGTGCCTGACAAATTTAAGACATAACATACGTGTGCCTGACAAATGTAAGACATAACATATTTGTGCCTGACAAATTTAAGGATGATTAAAGGTAATTTTTCAAAGTTTACCAAAGTTTGCATAATTTTTACTGGCACATGTCTCACTTTATAAATAGACAAAGTTAAAATTGCTAAAAAGTCAGTCAAACATTTTGTGTGTAATAGAAACACAAATGTGTATCCATTCAAAGACTATATGGTAATATGTACCTCGTCGTTACCAGACGCCTCAGTCAGTGTGGCAGTCTTCACTATGGGCTGGTCTATGCCTTCAATGAGCACCAAGCTGCAGCAGGTACTTGATTCACCACAATCTTATACCTGCACACAAGTCACATTCAGCAATGGTGTTCTCTCAGTTTGGCTACTGTCTACTGCTTTTAAAGGCATCGACAATGATGTTTGTACTAAATAAATAGTTAGTTTTGATTAAATCAATGGACAAACTAATAAATTATTTCTGTCCAGGTCCTGTAAAAAATTGACGAAAAAATGTCAACCAAAGTTGTTTTGCATTTGTTTGTTACAACTACACTGGTGTAGAGATGCGCATTTCCATTTTGGGTATATTTTTGGCAATCCCTTCTAAAATCCCTTCTAAAAAGGGTGCTGATTATGAAAATTGCCAATGTACTATATTCTCAGTTTTACAAGTTGCCCGATCTAAGGATCACAGTGAATTCTTTCAATGATTTTAACAAAAGTATCCAATCTGTCATTAAACCTGCTGAACATATTACTTAGTGGCTTTAGCAGACCCACGGGTGGGCCTCAGTGGCTTTAGCAGCCCCACGGGTGGGCCTTAGTGGCTTTAGCAGCCCCATGGGTGGGCTTCAGTGGCTTTAGCAGACCCATGGGTGGGCCCCAGTGGCTTTAGCAGACCCATGGGTAGGCCTCAGTGGCTTTAGCAGCCCCATGGGTGGGCCTCAGTGGCTTTAGCAGCCCCATAGGTGGGCCTCAGTGGCTTTAGCAGCCCCATGGGTGGGCCCCAGTGGCTTTAGCAGACCCACGGGTGGGCCCCAGTGGCTTTAGCAGACCCATGGGTGGGCCCCAGTGGCTTTAGCAGACCCATGGGTGGGCCGCAGTGGCTTTAGCAGCCCCACGGGTGGGCCGCAGTGGCTTTAGCAGCCCCACGGGTGTGCTTCAAGGAAAAAAGTTTGGGAACCCCTGACTTAGACCATTCACACACTACAGATGTGAACAACAACAATTCTGATTCACAATGGGCTAAATCAGTTGAGGAAGACGTTTTGACAACACAATCAACTAGTCCTGCTCTTGATGCGCCTCACCAATCCCCAATTGGTCGTGTCGTCCTCCTCCTGCAGGGAGAAGTTTTCTCCCAGGATCCTTATTTCCTGGGTGTCAGGGAGCGTTCCGCTGATGACGCGGCCAAATACATGGAGACTGGTGGCGTCCTCTACTGGATACAGTTTTGTCGTGTGCACCATTTGGGGACCCTATAAAAGGAATATGACACAGGTGTACTGCCACGTAGAAGGTACACTAGACATCAGCGAAGACAAGATCATTCAATAAATTTAGTACAAGTGACAAAATATGCCTATTGAGCAATATAATTATTAATTACAATCAGTTTGGAAACATAGTTTCAGTTCAGTTATCATACCAGAGTTACATTTTTGCTTTGATCACAAATTCTTCTCCTTCTTCAGATTTTGTTCTGGGGTAACATGTATTTATTTTGTGCACAGTTCCAAGATTTAAAAAAATAATAATTCTGTTGATGTGATTATGTTGTGTTCCCATTTAAACAAATCTGTTAATGGTATTATCCGGAGTAGCAGCCTCATCTTATCTAAAAATAAACAATTTAGGTTTTCATATTACATTACAATTTAGGTTTTCATATTACATTACATATTTCAAGTTAGAGTTTTATAAAAGGTCATCTTTGCATACATACGTCTGGGTTGCACTCAAACATGGCTTCAGAGAGCTCCGTGTCGACGGGGCCCGTGTAGATGTGGTCAACCTTGTTGCTGGCATTGGCTAGTGACAATTTCATGAACTGCACATACATTGTTGAGAACCCTGTCACCATGACAATACATAAACACACATGCTACAAATGTAAACATCACATGATGTGTAATTTGGCATTTCACATGTATCAACAGAAAACAGTTTCTTTTCTGGAACACACAAGATGAAAATCTCATTTGCAGTGCTCCAAAAATATTCTTAAGTCTTGCTGCCAGAAGATGAAGGCTCGACATTTTCCTCCAAGGCATGGCATTTATTCTCACATAGAAAAGTTTTTTCCAAATAGCTCATTTAGTTTTTAAACAAACAAAAACAATTTAGACTACTACAATACAATAAAATTCCAACAACTGTTGAGACTTAATATTTCTTTCTCTGAGTGACTAGTGAAATCTGGTTACTTTTACATTCTGAAACCCAGCCGTAGTAAAACATGTTTACACACATTGCAGTGACGTCACAGCTTTGTGTGTATATGTTCCTGGTTTTAGTGGGTTCGTATACAGTAAGCCAGCGACTAGTAAAGCAATCATAATGGCGGCAGTCATCAAATTGTTAAGGTTCTGTGTCTTCTTTTACCCCTTGATTCCTCGTGGGGGGTGGCACATCATTTCTTCCCTCTGGTCCCTTGCGTGGGGGCACATCACGTCTTACCCTGGTCCCTTGCGTGGGGGGGGGGCACATCACTTCTTACCATGGTCCCTTGCGTGGGGGGCACATCACTTCTTACCCTGGTCCCTTGCGTGGGGGGGCACATCACGCAGTCTGTTCTGTCCTCTCATCAAGTTGTCTCCATCCATCGTGATCCATGTGACGTACCTGTGAACTCGCCAAAGAATCGCTGACAGATAAGTCTCAGTAGGGCCATTATATAAAGCTTTAGTTAGGAGTCATTTAGATTATGCAATATCAATATGGTCCCCTTATAAACAGAAATACAAAGATGCCAGAAATACAGAGACGTGCAACAAAGCAGCTTCCTGGTATGAAGGATATACCTTACCAGGAAAGACTTGAGAGATTAAAACTTCCCACACATGCATATAGACGAACACGTGGTGTTATGGTTGAGGTATATAAGCTGCTTCAAGGGAAAGATGCATGTAACATTGTCAAGTTGCATATGATCCGGTACGCTGGTAATTGTCCATTACTAACTGTAGTACGGGCCTTCACACCAGGCGAACAATGTCTGCCAAGGATATGGAGTTTTCTGCGACATGGTATTCTCCTGACGGCGAAAAAACTGTAGTTTCATGGGCGAAAATGGGGTAACAAGAAATGGTAAAATAGTTACCTATTGCACATACTATGTCGCACTAACGGCTGTAACGGGCCAATGTTGTAAGGGATCAGACTACAGTTGATTGTTTGCGTGAAAAACGTGACCAAGCATTCTAAAACTTCACGATACCCACCGGCAAGATGTCACCAATATGCTGAATATGTTTTGTGTTAATCACATACGCTCGGTTAAGTTATGTTAATCCTGTTATAAACGCGATTACCATTAAAAAGGCAGGTCCTTTTAATTTGTTCCTTCCCGAATTCACTTACCGCCGCTCGAAGCTTATTAGGCAATTCCATTCAGCCCCACTTCATTTGCCTCGGTTCGTTCAGCTGTACAGACGAGTGGGCCCCACACAGCAATAGTTTTGGTTCATTCAGCTGTATAGACGAGTGGGCCCCACACAGCAATAGTTTTGGTTCATTCAGCTGTATAGACGAGTGGGCCCCACACAGCAATAGTTTTGGTTAATTCAGCTGTATAGACGAGTGGGCCCCACAAAGCAATAGTTTTGGTTCATTCAACTGTATAGACGAGTGGGCCCCACACAGCAATAGTTTTGGATAACCTTTAATCACTTATTTTATTTTTGACTCGCTGTTGACGTCACGCACCGCACCAATGCCAGTTTAGCTGTAAGCGGAGTAAGGGAAGGTGGGGCATATCCAGACACCACGTCATTGACCACACCGCCAAGTATTTGGCTTCAAACCTGTGTTCTAGCATTTAACTTATACATCGAGCATCTAAACCCGCGAAATGAACTCATTTGTGTCGGTAAGAAAATATAAACTAAAATGTTGTTTTTGCAGAATCTTATGTAATTGTAAACATAATACATTGATACGTAACCCACACTCTTGATAATATAACCATACACATGTGTTTATGCATTTTTGGAATGTGTGTCATTAGTGTTGTCGTTGCACAAATAAACGTTATCGTCATAGACCGCGTGTTTGGGAAAATTGGCAATCTTCCCTCGCCGGTCGTTTGTGGCATAGAGTATATATGATGTAGATGTTATTAGAGTATATATGATGTAGATGTTATTAGAGTATATATGATGTAGATGTTATAGAGTATATATGATGTAGATGTTATAGAGTATATATATGTAGATGTTATTAGAGTATATATGATGTAGATGTTATTAGAGTATATATGATGTAGATGTTATAAGAGTATATATGATGTAGATGTTATTAGAGTATATATTATGTAGATGTTATTAGAGTATATATGATGTATATGTTATAAGAGTATATATGATGTAGATGTTATTAGAGTATATATGATGTAGATGTTATTAGAGTATATATGATGTAGATGTTATTAGAGTATATATGATGTAGATGTTATTAGAGTGTATATGATGTAGATGTTATTAGAGTATATATTTAATTTGGTAAGCCCGTTTATTTACAGATGCAATAGTCATTATATAATATATGGCACACGCCTTACGCCTATGTGAATACTCATCAGCCAACCCATGTACATTATGGAAGAGTACCCCCTGCAAGGGGTACTCAGACACTGCCAGCATACAATCCTTGAGAATTAACTAGCTATAGAGGGGGAATCCCCGATACAAAATGACTTCCAACTCCAGGGGTGGCTACTCGGGCTATGTGGAACTGCACGGAACAACTCCGCCTGCTGCACGGAGTCCTGTATTACCGTTGGAAGGGGACACCGGGTTGACTACTCGGGCTGTGTGGAACTGCACGGAACAACTCCGCCTGCTGCACGGAGTCCTGTATTACCGTTGGAAGGGGACACCGGGTTGACTACTCGGGCTGTGTGGAACTGCACGGAACAACTCCGCCTGCTGCACGGAGTCCTGAATTACCGTTGGAAGGGGACACCGGGTTGACTATTCGGGCTGTGTGGAACTGCACGGAACAACTCCGCCTGCTGCACGGAGTCCTGTATTACCGTTGGAAGGGGACACCGGGTTGACTACTCGGGCTGTGTGGAACTGCACGGAACAAATCCGCCTGCTGCACGGAGTCCTGTATTACCGTTGGAAGGGGACACCGGGTTGGCTACTCGGGCTGTGTGGAACTGCACGGAACAACTCCGCCTGCTGCACGGAGTCCTGTATTACCGTTGGAAGGGGACACCGGGTTGGCTATTCGGGCTGTGTGGAACTGCACGGAACAAATCCGCCTGCTGCACGGAGTCCTGTATTACCGTTGGAAGGGGACACCGGGTTGGCTACTCGGGCTGTGTGGAACTGCACGGAACAACTCCGCCTGCTGCACGGAGTCCTGTATTACCGTTGGAAGGGGACACCGGGTTGGCTATTCGGGCTGTGTGGAACTGCACGGAACAACTCCGCCTGCTGCACGGAGTCCTGTATTACCGTTGGAAGGGGACACCGGGTTGACTACTCGGGCTGTGTGGAACTGCACGGAACAACTCCGCCTGCTGCACGGAGTCCTGTATTACCGTTGGAAGGGGACACCGGGTTGACTACTCGGGCTGTGTGGAACTCCACGGAACAACTCCGCCTGCTGCACGGCGTCCTGAATTACCGTTGGAAGGGGACACCGGGTTGACTATTCGGGCTGTGTGGAACTGCACGGAACAACTCCGCCTGCTGCACGGAGTCCTGTATTACCGTTGGAAGGGGACACCGGGTTGACTACTCGGGCTGTGTGGAACTGCACGGAACAACTCCGCCTGCTGCACGGAGTCCTGTATTACCGTTGGAAGGGGACACCGGGTTGACTACTCGGGCTGTGTGGAACTGCACGGAACAACTCCGCCTGCTGCACGGAGTCCTGAATTACCGTTGGAAGGGGACACCGGGTTGACTATTCGGGCTGTGTGGAACTGCACGGAACAACTCCGCCTGCTGCACGGAGTCCTGTATTACCGTTGGAAGGGGACACCGGGTTGACTACTCGGGCTGTGTGGAACTGCACGGAACAAATCCGCCTGCTGCACGGAGTCCTGTATTACCGTTGGAAGGGGACACCGGGTTGGCTACTCGGGCTGTGTGGAACTGCACGGAACAACTCCGCCTGCTGCACGGAGTCCTGTATTACCGTTGGAAGGGGACACCGGGTTGGCTATTCGGGCTGTGTGGAACTGCACGGAACAAATCCGCCTGCTGCACGGAGTCCTGTATTACCGTTGGAAGGGGACACCGGGTTGGCTACTCGGGCTGTGTGGAACTGCACGGAACAACTCCGCCTGCTGCACGGAGTCCTGTATTACCGTTGGAAGGGGACACCGGGTTGGCTATTCGGGCTGTGTGGAACTGCACGGAACAACTCCGCCTGCTGCACGGAGTCCTGTATTACCGTTGGAAGGGGACACCGGGTTGACTACTCGGGCTGTGTGGAACTGCACGGAACAACTCCGCCTGCTGCACGGAGTCCTGTATTACCGTTGGAAGGGGACACCGGGTTGACTACTCGGGCTGTGTGGAACTCCACGGAACAACTCCGCCTGCTGCACGGAATCTTGTATTACCGTTGGAAGGGGACACCGGGTTGGCTACTCGGGCTGCGTGGAACTGCACGGAACAACTCCGCCTGCTGCACGGAGTCCTGTATTACCGTTGGAAGGGGACACCGGGTTGGCTACTCGGGCTGCGTGGAACTGCACGGAACATCCGCCTGCTGCACGGAGTCCTGTATTACCGTTGGAAGGGGACACCGGGTTGACTACTCGGGCTGCGTGGAACTGCACGGAACAACTCCGCCTGCTGCACGGAGTCCTGTATTACCGTTGGAAGGGGACACCGGGTTGGCTACTCGGGCTGTGTGGAACTGCACGGAACAACTCCGCCTGCTGCACGGAGTCCTGTATTACCGTTGGAAGGGGACACCGGGTTGACTACTCGGGCTGTGTGGAACTGCACGGAACAACTCCGCCTGCTGCACGGAGTCCTGTATTACCGTTGGAAGGGGACACCGGGTTGGCTACTCGGGCTGTGTGGAACTGCACGGAACAACTCCGCCTGCTGCACGGAGTCCTGTATTACCGTTGGAAGGGGACACCGGGTTGACTACTCGGGCTGTGTGGAACTGCACGGAACAACTCCGCCTGCTGCACGGAGTCCTGTATTACCGTTGGAAGGGGACACCGGGTTGGCTACTCGGGCTGTGTGGAACTGCACGGAACAACTCCGCCTGCTGCATGGAGTCCTGTATTACCGTTGGAAGGGGACACCGGGTTGGCTACTCGGGCTGTGTGGAACTGCACGGAACAACTCCGCCTGCTGCACGGAGTCCAGTATTACCGTTGGAAGGGGACACCGGGTTGGCTACTCGGGCTGTGTGGAACTGCACGGAACAACTCCGCCTGCTGCACGGAGTCCTGTATCACCGTTGGAAGAGGACAGCGGGTTGGTTGCACTAAAGGCTGATATTTCTCCACTCAATGAAGCAGGAAGTTCTCTCTCTGACCCATTAACATATCGGGGGACACTGGAATCGTGATGAGATGTATGCTACAGTGAAAAACAGCTTCTTCTGGCCTTATATGCATATGGACTGTCGACAGGTTGTTTAAACACGTGCCGTGGGTCATGTGTCTGATGTTCCAGTGCCGTGGTTCATGTGCCGGATGGTCCAGTGCCGTCACAAGAAATTAAGATTTTGATTCACGGGCACCAATTGGAGAGAGAAAATTCGATGTGGGCGATTAATTTACATTCGACATTCCGTCACCGCAGTAGGACAGAGCAAGAAGCTTCTGTCAGTATGGAGGGGTCAGCTAATAGTTACGGAGGTAATCTCTTCACCCCTGTATCGATTAGCTAGTCGAAATAGGGAGTATGTCAAACATCATGACAAGCTTCGTATATGTGACGATCGGGACATCCCTCTCTGGCGAGGAGGAAGCGACGTATAATCCTCGCAACCTCAGAGGCCCAACCACAGATGTGACAATTGTTGATGAATTGTTGGATGGATTTGGGGCATTGTTTTCGCCCATCCAAACAACTGTTGGCGATGAAGTGACAGTGACCCTGGAGGATGAAAGGACCCTGCCGAAGACCAGGCGGCGTGGTCGTAAGATTACTCCTCCATCCCGGTATAGCGACTAGTTCTAACTAGTGGGTATATGTTTATAAATCGATTACAACACCTCGGACACTGAGAGTAGCCAGAGAAGCGCGTAGCGGGGGGGGGTAATGCACCAGCAACAACCGCAACGAGGGGGGTAACTGTCCAACAGCTAACGGGTGTAATGGCGACCCAGCAATTGGTGCTGCCGCGTTGCTCCGCACCAGCCTCACCTCCATTGCCCGGGCATTACCCCGGGTGAGGGGGGGGGGCTGTGCCAACAACTACATTGGCAGCCACCCCATGACCACCCGCGCCCTGACCCCTGCCACCAGCGGCTTTGGGAGCGGCAGCACCGACAGTGACATCGGAAGCCGAAATTCCCACTCAGCGTAAGTGACGACATTGGTAGTAACAATAACATCATCAACAACAACAACAACAACGACGACAACGACGACAACGACGACAACGACGACAGCGACACATACAACAACAAAGACGACATTGCAAACGATGCCGACGACAACAACAAACACAAAGTACAACGACGGCAACAACGACGACGGCGGTAACGACATCAACAACAATAACGACGACTACGACAACATTCGGCCAAAACGAACACTTGAACTGTGAACTCAGTTAGTTGACAGTCAACAAGCCGAAGACTACAGCCCTGTGAGTGAGAGACAGCACGGGGAGATTCAACTAATGTCAACACGTCCGTAACATCGGGGTTGTACAGTCAACTGTCAACACATCCGCTACATCTGGGCTGTACATTCAGACGTCAACACGTCCGTTACATCTGGCCTGTATATTCAACTGTCAACACGTCCGCTACATCTGAGCTGTACATTCAACCGTCAACACGTCCGTTACGTCGGGGCTGTACATCGAGCCGTTAACACGTTCTTTACATCTGAGCTGTTCATTCCGTACATCGGGCACAAGCGCGCACACAAGCACGCACGCACGCACGCACGCACGCACGCACGCACGCACGCACGCACACACGCACGCACGCACTCTACGAATATTGCGACTCCACGCCGGTTTCACGTGTATCCATGCTTTCTATGTTCTATAAATAACCTATAGATGCTTGACGCGTATCGTCGGTCAATTTGCTTCACTTTCTTCCGCACCAGTTTAGTGATACCCAACCTTGAGTAGTTTCGCGGTTCCCCACTGCCTTTCTCCACTGCGCACGTTCGATGACGACGAATGTATTGTTTACGTCATCGTGTACAAAACAACAGACCAATCGTTAGATTTGCCGAATGACAAATGACTGCAACGACATAGATCATAGTCCCCAAATTTAAGGCGAGTGAAATAAATATTAAATGGTACTTTGCGAAGTGCACCTCCCCCCCCACCCGTACGATTACTTGTGCTGCTCCGTCACCGTCTCTAGTAAGTTCACTGTGGGTCAGAACAAGTAAGTCTCTACTAAGTTCACTGTGGGTCAGAACAAGTAAGTCTCTAGTAAGTTCATTGTGGGTCAGAACAAGTAAGTATCTAGTAAGTTCACTGTGGGTCAAAACAAGTAAGTCTCTAGTAAGTTCACTGTGGGTCAGAACAAGAAAGTCTCTAGTAAGTTCACTGTGGGTCAGAACAAGTAAGTCTCTAGTAAGTTCACTGTGGGTCAGAACAAGTAAGTCTCTAGTAAGTTCACAGTGGGTCAGAACAAGTAAGTCTCTAGTAAGTTCACTGTGGGTCAAAACAATTATCTGTGATGATCACAATTCTATGCGTAGCAAAACTTGTGGACATCTTCTTTATGCTACTCAACAATAAACATAACTGATTTATTTTAAACGTTGCCCATCATTTTGGCCCACCCTGTATACTTGTTATAGGCGCCGTCTCGTTATTAAACAAACCGTCGCCCCTACCAAGCATACCGTCCCTCCCTCAAAACGTCGCCCCTACCAGTCATACGGTCCTTCCTCAAACCGTCGCCCCTACCAGTCATACGGTCCTCCCTCAAAGCGTCGTCCCTACCAGTCATACGGTCCTCCCTCAAAGCATCGCCCCTACCAGTCATACGGCCCTCCCTCAAACCGTCGTCCCTACCAGTCATACGGTCCTCCCTCAAACCGTCGCCCCTACCAGTCATACGGTCCTCCCTCAAAGCGTCGTACCTACCAGTCATACGGTCCTCCCTCAAAGCGTCGTCCCTACCAGTCATACGGTCCCTCCCTCAAACCATCGTCCCTACCAGTCATACGGTCCTCCCTCAAACCGTCGTCCCTACCAGTCATACGGTCCTCCCTCAAAGCGTCGCCCCTACCAGTCATACGGTCCCTCCCTCAAACCGTCGCCCCTACCAGTCATACGGTCCTCCCTCAAAGCGTCGCCCCTACCAGTCATACGGTCCTCCCTCAAACCGTCGTCCCTACCAGTCATACGGCCCTCCCTCAAAGCGTCACCCCTACCAGTCATACGGTCCTCCCTCAAAGCGTCGTCCCTACCAGTCATACGGTTCCTCCCTCAAAGCGTCGTCCCTACCAGTCATACGGTCCTCCCTCAAAGCATCGCCCCTACCAGTCATACGGCCCTCCCTCAAACCGTCGTCCCTACCAGTCATACGGTCCTCCCTCAAAACGTCGCCCCTACCAGTCATACGGCCCTCCCTCAAAGCGTCGTCCCTACCAGTCATACGGTCCTCCCTCCAAGCGTCATCCCTACCAGTCATACGGCCCTCCCTCAAACCGTCGTCCCTACCAGTCATACGGTCCTCCCTCAAACCGTCGCCCCTACCAGTCATACGGTCCTCCCTCAAAGCGTCGTCCCTACCAGTCATACGGTCCTCCCTCAAAGCGTCATCCCTACCAGTCATACGGTCCCTCCCTCAAACCATCGTCCCTACCAGTCATACGGTCCTCCCTCAAACCGTCGTCCCTACCAGTCATACGGTCCTCCCTCAAAGCGTCGCCCCTACCAGTCATATGGTCCCTCCCTCAAACCGTCGCCCCAACCAGTCATACGGTCCTCCCTCAAAGCGTCGCCCCTACAAGTCATACGGTCCTCCCTCAAACCGTCGTCCCTACCAGTCATACGGCCCTCCCTCAAAGCGTCACCCCTACCAGTCATACGGTCCTCCCTCAAAGCGTCGTCCCTACCAGTCATACGGTCCCTCCCTCAAAGCGTCGTCCCTACAAGTCATACGGTCCTCCCTCAAAGCGTCGTCCCGACCATTCATACGGTCCTCCCTCAAAACGTCGTCCCTACCAGTCATACGGTCCTCCTTCAAAACGTCGTCCCTACCAGTCAAACGGTCCTCCCTCAAAGCGTCGTCCCTACCAGTCATATGGTCCTCCCTCAAAGCGTCGTCCCTCCCAGTCATACGGTCCTCCCTCAATGCGCCGTCCATACCAGTGAAATAGTCCTCCCTCAAAGCGTCGTCCCTACCAGTCATACGGTCCTCCCTCAAAGCGTCGCCCCTACCAGTCATACGGTCCTCCCTCAAAGCGTCGCCACTACCAGTCATATGGACCCTCCCTCAAAGCGTCGTCCCTACCATTCATACGGTCCATCCCTCAAAGCGTCGTCCCTACCAGTCATACGGTCCTCCCTCAAAGCGTCGTCCCTACCAGTCATACGGTCCCTCCCTCAAAGCGTCGCCTCTACCAGACATACGGTCCCTCCTTTAAAGCGTCGCCCCTACCAGTCATACGGCCCTCCCTCAAACCGTCGTCCCTACCAGTCATACGGTCCTCCCTCAAACCGTCGCCCCTACCAGTCATACGGTCCTCCCTCAAAGCGTCGTCCCTACCAGTCATACGGTCCTCCCTCAAAGCGTCATCCCTACCAGTCATACGGTCCCTCCCTCAAACCATCGCCCCTACCAGTCATACGGTCCTCCCTCAAAGCGTCGTCCCTACCAGTCATACGGTCCTCCCTCAAAGCATCGCCCCTACCAGTCATACGGCCCTCCCTCAAACCGTCGTCCCTACCAGTCATACGGTCCTCCCTCAAACCGTCGCCCCTACCAGTCATACGGTCCTCCCTCAAAGCGTCGTCCCTACCAGTCATACGGTCCTCCCTCAAAGCGTCGTCCCTACCAGTCATACGGTCCCTCCCTCAAACCATCGTCCCTACCAGTCATACGGTCCTCCCTCAAACCGTCGTCCCTACCAGTCATACGGTCCTCCCTCAAAGCGTCGCCCCTACCAGTCATACGGTCCCTCCCTCAAACCGTCGCCCCTACCAGTCATACGGTCCTCCCTCAAAGCGTCGCCCCTACCAGTCATACGGTCCTCCCTCAAACCGTCGTCCCTACCAGTCATACGGCCCTCCCTCAAAGCGTCACCCCTACCAGTCATACGGTCCTCCCTCAAAGCGTCGTCCCTACCAGTCATACGGTCCCTCCCTCAAAGCGTCGTCCCTACCAGTCATACGGTCCTCCCTCAAAGCATCGCCCCTACCAGTCATACGGCCCTCCCTCAAACCATCGTCCCTACCAGTCATACGGTCCTCCCTCAAAACGTCGCCCCTACCAGTCATACGGCCCTCCCTCAAAGCGTCGTCCCTACCAGTCATACGGTCCTCCCTCCAAGCGTCATCCCTACCAGTCATACGGCCCTCCCTCAAACCGTCGTCCCTACCAGTCATACGGTCCTCCCTCAAACCGTCGCCCCTACCAGTCATACGGTCCTCCCTCAAAGCGTCGTCCCTACCAGTCATACGGTCCTCCCTCAAAGCGTCATCCCTACCAGTCATACGGTCCCTCCCTCAAAGCGTCGCCTCTACCAGACATACGGTCCCTCCTTTAAAGCGTCGCCCCTACCAGTCATACGGTCCTCCATCAAAGCGTCGTGCCTACCAGTCATACGGTCCTCCCTCAAAGCGTCGTCCCTACCAGTCATTCGGTCCTCCCTCAAAGCGTCGTCCCTTCCAGTCATACGGTCCTCCCTCAAAACGTCGCCCCTACCAGTCATACGGTCCTCCCTCAAACCGTCGCCCCTACCAGTCATACGGTCCTCCCTCAAAGCGTCATCCCTACCAGTCATACGGTCCTCCCTCAAAGCATCGCCCCTACTAGTCATACGGCCCTCACTCAAAGTGTCGCCCCTACCAGTCATACGGCCCTCCATCAAACCGTCGTCCCTACCAGTCATACGGCCCTCCCTCAAAGCGTCACCCCTACCAGTCATACGGTCCTCCCTCAAAGCGTCGTCCCTACCAGTCATACGGTCCTCCCTCCAAGCGTCATCCCTACCAGTCATACGGCCCTCCCTCAAACCGTCGTCCCTACCAGTCATACGGTCCTCCCTCAAACCGTCGCCCCTACCAGTCATACGGTCCTCCCTCAAAGCGTCGTCCCTACCAGTCATACGGTCCTCCCTCAAAGCGTCATCCCTACCAGTCATACGGCCCTCCCTCAAACCGTCGTCCCTACCTGTCATACGGTCCTCCCTCAAACCGTCGCCCCTACCAGTCATACGGTCCTCCCTCAAAGCGTCGTCCCTACCAGTCATACGGTCCTCCCTCAAAGCGTCGTCCCTACCAGTCATACGGTCCCTCCCTCAAACCATCGTCCCTACCAGTCATACGGTCCTCCCTCAAACCGTCGTCCCTACCAGTCATACGGTCCTCCCTCAAAGCGTCGCCCCTACCAGTCATACGGTCCCTCCCTCAAACCGTCGCCCCTACCAGTCATACGGTCCTCCCTCAAAGCGTCGCCCCTACCAGTCATATGGTCCTCCCTCAAAGCGTCGTCCCTTCCAGTCATACGGTCCTCCCTCAAAACGTCGCCCCTACCAGTCATACGGTCCTCCCTCAAAACGTCGCCCCTACCAGTCATACGGTCCTCCCTCAAACCGTCGCCCCTACCAGTCATACGGTCCTCCCTCAAAGCGTCATCCCTACCAGTCATACGGTCCTCCCTCAAACCGTCGCCCCTACCAGTCATACGGTCCTCCCTCAAAGCGTCATCCCTACCAGTCATACGGTCCTCCCTCAAAGCGTCGTCCCTACCAGTCATACGGCCCTCCCTCAAAGCGTCACCCCTACCAGTCATACGGTCCTCCCTCAAAGCGTCGTCCCTACCAGTCATACGGTCCCTCCCTCAAAGCGTCGTCCCTACAAGTCATACGGTCCTCCCTCAAAGCGTCGTCCCGACCATTCATACGGTCCTCCCTCAAAACGTCGTCCCTACCAGTCATACGGTCCTCCTTCAAAACGTCGTCCCTACCAGTCAAACGGTCCTCCCTCAAAGCGTCGTCCCTACCAGTCATATGGTCCTCCCTCAAAGCGTCGTCCCTCCCAGTCATACGGTCCTCCCTCAATGCGCCGTCCATACCAGTGAAATAGTCCTCCCTCAAAGCGTCGTCCCTACCAGTCATACGGTCCTCCCTCAAAGCGTCGCCCCTACCAGTCATACGGTCCTCCCTCAAAGCGTCGCCACTACCAGTCATATGGACCCTCCCTCAAAGCGTCGTCCCTACCATTCATACGGTCCATCCCTCAAAGCGTCGTCCCTACCAGTCATACGGTCCTCCCTCAAAGCGTCGTCCCTACCAGTCATACGGTCCCTCCCTCAAAGCGTCGCCTCTACCAGACATACGGTCCCTCCTTTAAAGCGTCGCCCCTACCAGTCATACGGTCCTCCATCAAAGCGTCGTGCCTACCAGTCATACAATCCTCCCTCAAAGCGTCGTCCCTACCAGTCATTCGGTCCTCCCTCAAAGCGTCTCCCTTCCAGTCATACGGTCCTCCCTCAAAACGTCGCCCCTACCAGTCATACGGTCCTCCCTCAAACCGTCGCCCCTACCAGTCATACGGTCCTCCCTCAAAGCGTCATCCCTACCAGTCATACGGTCCTCCCTCAAAGCATCGCCCCTACTAGTCATACGGCCCTCACTCAAAGTGTCGCCCCTACCAGTCATACGGTCCTCCATCAAACCGTCGTCCCTACCAGTCATACGGCCCTCCCTCAAAGCGTCACCCCTACCAGTCATACGGTCCTCCCTCAAAGCGTCGTCCCTACCAGTCATACGGTCCTCCCTCCAAGCGTCATCCCTACCAGTCATACGGCCCTCCCTCAAACCGTCGTCCCTACCAGTCATACGGTCCTCCCTCAAACCGTCGCCCCTACCAGTCATACGGTCCTCCCTCAAAGCGTCGTCCCTACCAGTCATACGGTCCTCCCTCAAAGCGTCATCCCTACCAGTCATACGGTCCCTCCCTCAAACCATCGCCCCTACCAGTCATACGGTCCTCCCTCAAAGCGTCGTCCTACCAGTCATACGGTCCTCCCTCAAAGCATCGCCCCTACCAGTCATACGGCCCTCCCTCAAACCGTCGTCCCTACCAGTCATACGGTCCTCCCTCAAACCGTCGCCCCTACCAGTCATACGGTCCTCCCTCAAAGCGTCGTCCCTACCAGTCATACGGTCCTCCCTCAAAGCGTCGTCCCTACCAGTCATACGGTCCCTCCCTCAAACCATCGTCCCTACCAGTCATACGGTCCTCCCTCAAACCGTCGTCCCTACCAGTCATACGGTCCTCCCTCAAAGCGTCGCCCCTACCAGTCATACGGTCCCTCCCTCAAACCGTCGCCCCTACCAGTCATACGGTCCTCCCTCAAAGCGTCGCCCCTACCAGTCATACGGTCCTCCCTCAAACCGTCGTCCCTACCAGTCATACGGCCCTCCCTCAAAGCGTCACCCCTACCAGTCATACGGTCCTCCCTCAAAGCGTCGTCCCTACCAGTCATACGGTCCCTCCCTCAAAGCGTCGTCCCTACCAGTCATACGGTCCTCCCTCAAAGCATCGCCCCTACCAGTCATACGGCCCTCCCTCAAACCATCGTCCCTACCAGTCATACGGTCCTCCCTCAAAACGTCGCCCCTACCAGTCATACGGCCCTCCCTCAAAGCGTCGTCCCTACCAGTCATACGGTCCTCCCTCCAAGCGTCATCCCTACCAGTCATACGGCCCTCCCTCAAACCGTCGTCCCTACCAGTCATACGGTCCTCCCTCAAACCGTCGCCCCTACCAGTCATACGGTCCTCCCTCAAAGCGTCGTCCCTACCAGTCATACGGTCCTCCCTCAAAGCGTCATCCCTACCAGTCATACGGTCCCTCCCTCAAAGCGTCGCCTCTACCAGACATACGGTCCCTCCTTTAAAGCGTCGCCCCTACCAGTCATACGGTCCTCCATCAAAGCGTCGTGCCTACCAGTCATACGGTCCTCCCTCAAAGCGTCGTCCCTACCAGTCATTCGGTCCTCCCTCAAAGCGTCGTCCCTTCCAGTCATACGGTCCACCCTCAAAACGTCGCCCCTACCAGTCATACGGTCCTCCCTCAAACCGTCGCCCCTACCAGTCATACGGTCCTCCCTCAAAGCGTCATCCCTACCAGTCATACGGTCCTCCCTCAAAGCATCGCCCCTACTAGTCATACGGCCCTCACTCAAAGTGTCGCCCCTACCAGTCATACGGCCCTCCATCAAACCGTCGTCCCTACCAGTCATACGGCCCTCCCTCAAAGCGTCACCCCTACCAGTCATACGGTCCTCCCTCAAAGCGTCGTCCCTACCAGTCATACGGTCCTCCCTCCAAGCGTCATCCCTACCAGTCATACGGCCCTCCCTCAAACCGTCGTCCCTACCAGTCATACGGTCCTCCCTCAAACCGTCGCCCCTACCAGTCATACGGTCCTCCCTCAAAGCGTCGTCCCTACCAGTCATACGGTCCTCCCTCAAAGCGTCATCCCTACCAGTCATACGGCCCTCCCTCAAACCGTCGTCCCTACCTGTCATACGGTCCTCCCTCAAACCGTCGCCCCTACCAGTCATACGGTCCTCCCTCAAAGCGTCGTCCCTACCAGTCATACGGTCCTCCCTCAAAGCGTCGTCCCTACCAGTCATACGGTCCCTCCCTCAAACCATCGTCCCTACCAGTCATACGGTCCTCCCTCAAACCGTCGTCCCTACCAGTCATACGGTCCTCCCTCAAAGCGTCGCCCCTACCAGTCATACGGTCCCTCCCTCAAACCGTCGCCCCTACCAGTCATACGGTCCTCCCTCAAAGCGTCGCCCCTACCAGTCATATGGTCCTCCCTCAAAGCGTCGTCCCTTCCAGTCATACGGTCCTCCCTCAAAACGTCGCCCCTACCAGTCATACGGTCCTCCCTCAAAACGTCGCCCCTACCAGTCATACGGTCCTCCCTCAAACCGTCGCCCCTACCAGTCATACGGTCCTCCCTCAAAGCGTCATCCCTACCAGTCATACGGTCCTCCCTCAAAGCGTCGTCCCTACCAGTCATACGGTCCTCCCTCAAAGCGTCATCCCTACCAGTCATACGGCCCTCCCTCAAACCGTCGTCCCTACCAGTCATACGGTCCTCCCTCAAACCTGTCGCCCCTACCAGTCATACGGTCCTCCCTCAAAGCGTCGTCCCTACCAGTCATACGGTCCTCCCTCAAAGCGTCATCCCTACCAGTCATACGGTCCCTCCCTCAAACCATCGCCCCTACCAGTCATACGGTCCTCCCTCAAAGCGTCGTCCCTACCAGTCATACGGTCCTCCCTCAAAGCATCGCCCCTACCAGTCATACGGCCCTCCCTCAAACCGTCGTCCCTACCTGTCATACGGTCCTCCCTCAAACCGTCGCCCCTACCAGTCATACGGTCCTCCCTCAAAGCGTCGTCCCTACCAGTCATACGGTCCTCCCTCAAAGCGTCGTCCCTACCAGTCATACGGTCCCTCCCTCAAACCATCGTCCCTACCAGTCATACGGTCCTCCCTCAAACCGTCGTCCCTACCAGTCATACGGTCCTCCCTCAAAGCGTCGCCCCTACCAGTCATACGGTCCCTCCCTCAAACCGTCGCCCCTGCCAGTCATACGGTCCTCCCTCAAAGCGTCGCCCCTACCAGTCATACGGTCCTCCCTCAAACCGTCGTCCCTACCAGTCATACGGCCCTCCCTCAAAGCGTCACCCCTACCAGTCATACGGTCCTCCCTCAAAGCGTCGTCCCTACCAGTCATACGGTCCCTCCCTCAAAGCGTCGTCCCTACCAGTCATACGGTCCTCCCTCAAAGCATCGCCCCTACCAGTCATACGGCCCTCCCTCAAACCGTCGTCCCTACCAGTCATACGGTCCTCCCTCAAAACGTCGCCCCTACCAGTCATACGGCCCTCCCTCAAAGCGTCGTCCCTACCAGTCATACGGTCCTCCCTCCAAGCGTCATCCCTACCAGTCATACGGCCCTCCCTCAAACCGTCGTCCCTACCAGTCATACGGTCCTCCCTCAAACCGTCGCCCCTACCAGTCATACGGTCCTCCCTCAAAGCGTCATCCCTACCAGTCATACGGTCCCTCCCTCAAACCGTCGCCCCTACCAGTCATACGGTCCTCCCTCAAAGCGTCGTCCCTACCAGTCATACGGTCCTCCCTCAAAGCATCATCCCTACCAGTCATACGGTCCCTCCCTCAAACCACCGTCCCTACCAGTCATACGGTCCTCCCTCAAACCGTCGTCCCTACCAGTCATACGGTCCTCCCTCAAAGCGTCGCCCCTACCAGTCATATGGTCCCTCCCTCAAACCGTCGCCCCTACCAGTCATACGGACCTCCCTCAAAGCGTCGCCCCTACCAGTCATACGGTCCTCCCTCAAACCGTCGTCCCTACCAGTCATACGGTCCTCCCTCAAACCGTCGTCCCAACCAGTCATACGGTCCTCCCTCAAAGCGTCACCCCTACCAGTCATACGGTCCTCCCTCAAAGCGTCGTCCCTACCTGTCATACGGTCCCTCCCTCAAAGCGTCGTCCCTACCAGTCATACGGTCCTCCCTCAAAGCGTCGTCCCTACCAGTCATACGGTCCTCCCTCAAAACGTCGTCCCTACCAGTCAAACGGTCCTCCCTCAAAGCGTCGTCCCTACCAGTCATACGGTCCTCCCTCAAAGTGTCGTCCCTCCCAGTCATACGGTCCTCCCTCAAAGCGCCGTCCCTACCAGTGATATGGTCCTCCCTCAAAGCGTCGTCCCTACCAGTCATACGGTCCTCCCTCAAAGCGTCGCCCCTACCAGTCATACGGTCCTCCCTCAAAGCGTCGCCACTACCAGTCATATGGTCCCTCCCTCAAAGCGTCGTCCCTACCATTCATACGGTCCATCCCTCAAAGCGTCGTCCCTACCAGTCATACGGTCCTCCCTCAAAGCGTCGTCCCTACCAGTCATACGGTCCCTCCCTCAAAGCGTCGCCCCTACCAGTCATATGGTCCCTCCCTCAAACCGTCGCCCCTACCAGTCATACGGTCCTCCCTCAAAGCGTCGCCCCTACCAGTCATACGGTCCTCCCTCAAACAGTCGTCCCTACCAGTCATACGGCCCTCCCTCAAAGCGTCACCCCTACCTGTCATACGGTCCTCCCTCAAACCGTCGCCCCTACAAGTCATACGGTCCTCCCTCAAAGCGTCGTCTCTACCAGTCATACGGTCCTCCCTCAAAGCGTCATCCCTACCAGTCATACGTTCCCTCCCTCAAACCATCGTCCCTACCAGTCATACGGTCCTCCCTCAAACCGTCGTCCCTACCAGTCATACGGTCCTCCCTCAAAGCGTCGCCCCTACCAGTCATATGGTCCCTCCCTCAAACCGTCGCCCCTACCAGTCATACGGTCCTCCCTCAAAGCGTCGCCCCTACCAGTCATACGGTCCTCCCTCAAACCGTCGTCCCTACCAGTCATACGGTCCCTCCTTCAAAGCGTCGCCCCTACCAGTCATACGGTCCTTCCTCAAAGCGTCGCCCCTACCAGTCATACGGTCCTCCCTCAAACCGTCGTCCCTACCAGTCATACGGCCCTCCCTCAAAGTGTCACCCATACCAGTCATACGGTCCTCCCTCAAAGCGTCGTCCCTACCAGTCATACGGTCCCTCCCTCAAAGCGTCGTCCCTACCAGTCATACGGTCCTCCCTCAAAGCATCGCCCCTACCAGTCATACGGCCCTCCCTCAAACCGTCGTCCCTACCAGTCATACGGTCCTCCCTCAAACCGTCGCCCCTACCAGTCATACGGTCCTCCCTCAAAGCGTCGTCCCTACCAGTCATACGGTCCTCCCTCAAAGCATCATCCCTACCAGTCATACGGTCCCTCCCTCAAACCATCGTCCCTACCAGTCATACGGTCCTCCCTCAAACCGTCGTCCCTACCAGTCATACGGTCCTCCCTCAAAGCGTCGCCCCTACCAGTCATATGGTCCCTCCCTCAATCCGTCGTCCCTACCATTCATACGGTCCCTCCCTCAAAGCGTCGTCCCTACCAGTCATACGGTCCTCCCTCAAAGCGTCATCCCTACCATTCATACGGTCCCTCCCTCAAAGCGTCGCCTCTACCAGACATACGGTCCCTCCTTCAAAGCGTCGCCCCTACCAGTCATACGGTCCTCCATCAAAGCGTCGTGCCTACCAGTCATACGGTCCTCCCTCAAAGCGTCGTCCCTTCCAGTCATACGGTCCTCCCTCAAAACGTCGCCCCTACCAGTCATACGGTCCTCCCTCAAACCGTCGCCCCTTTCAGTCATACGGTCCTCCCTCAAAGCGTCGTCCCTACCAGTCATACTCTCCCTCCCTCAAAGCGTCGTCCCTTCCAATCATAAGGTCCTCCCTCAAAGCATCGCCCCTACTAGTCATACGGCCCTCACTCAAAGCGTCGCCCCTACCAGTCATACGGTCCTCCATCAAACCGTCGTCCCTACCAGTCATACGGCCCTCCCTCAAAGCGTCACCCCTACCAGTCATACGGTCCTCCCTCAAAGCGTCGTCCCTACCAGTCATACGGTCCCTCCCTCAAAGCGTCGCCCCTACCAGTCATACGGTCCTCCCTCAAAGCGTCGCCCCTACCAGTCATACGGTCCTCCCTCAAACCGTCGTCCCTACCAGTCATACGGTCCTCCCTCAAAGCATCGCCCCTACTAGTCATACGGCCCTCACTCAAAGCGTCGCCCCTACCAGTCATACGGTCCTCCATCAAACCGTCGTCCCTACCAGTCATACGGCCCTCCCTCAAAGCGTCACCCCTACCAGTCATACGGTTCTCCCTCAAAGCGTCGTCCCTACCAGTCATACGGTCCCTCCCTCAAAGCGTCGCCCCTAACAGTCATACGGTCCTCCCCCAAAGCGTCGCCCCTACCAGTCATATGGTCCTCCCTCAAACTGTCGTCCCTACCAGTCATACGGCCCTCCCTCAAAGTGTCACCCATACCAGTCATACGGTCCTCCCTCAAAGCGTCGTCCCTATCAGTCATACGGTCCCTCCCTCAAAGTGTCGTCCGTACCAGTCATACGGTCCTCCCTCAAAGCATCGCCCCTACCAGTCAAACGGCCCTCCCTCAAACCGTCGTCCCTACCAGTCATACGGTCCTCCCTCAAACCGTCGCCCCTACCAGTCATACGGTCCTCCCTCAAAGCGTCGTCCCTACCACTCATACGGTCCTCCCTCAAAGCATCATCCCTACCAATCATACGGTCCCTCCCTCAAACCATCGTCCCTACCAGTCATACGGTCCTCCCTCAAACCGTCGTCCCTACCAGTCATACGGTCTTCCCTCAAAGCGTCGCCCCTACCAGTCATATGGTCCCTCCCTCAAACCGTCGCCCCTACCAGTCATACGGGCCTCCCTCAAAGCGTCGCCCCTACCAGTCATACGGTCCTCCCTCAAACCGTCGTCCCTACCAGTCATACGGCCCTCCCTCAAAGCGTCACCCCTACCAGTCATACGGTCCTCCCTCAAAGCGTCGTCCCTACCAGTCATACGGTCCTCCCTCAAAGCGTCGCCCCTGCCAGTCATATGGTCCCTCCCTCAAACCGTCGCCCCTACCAGTCATACGGTCCTCCCTCAAAGCGTCGCCCCTACCAGTCATACGGTCCTCCCTCAAACCGTCGTCCCTACCAGTCATACGGTCCCTCCCTCAAAGCGTCGCCCCTACCAGTCATACGGACCTCCCTTAAAGCGTCGCCCCTACCAGTCATACGGTCCTCCCTCAAACCGTCGACCCTACCAGTCATACGTCCCTCCCTCAAAGTGTCACCCATACCAGTCATACGGTCCTCCCTCAAAGCGTCGTCCCTACCAGTCATACGGTTCCTCCCTCAAAGCGTCGTCCCTACCAGTCATACGGTCCTCCCTCAAAGCATCGCCCCTACCACTCATACGGTCCTCCCTCAAACCGTCGTCCCTACCAGTCATACGGTCCTCCCTCAAACCGTCGTCCCTACCAGTCATACGGCCCTCCCTCCCTCAAAGCGTCACCCCTACCAGTTATACGGTCCTCCCTCAAAGCGTCGTCCCTACCAGTCATACGGTCCCTCCCTCAAAGCGTCGTCCCTACCAGTCATACGGTCCTCCCTCAAAGCGTCGTCCCTACCAGTCATACGGTCCTCCCTCAAAACGTCGTCCCTACCAGTCAAACGGTCCTCCCTCAAAGCGTCGTCCCTACCAGTCATACGGTCCTCCCTCAAAGCGTCGTCCCTCCCAGTCATACGGTCCTCCCTCAAAGCGCCGTCCCTTCCAGTGATACGGTCCTCCCTCAAAGCGTCGCCCCTACCAGTCATACGGTCCTCCCTCAAAGCGTCGCCACTACCAGTCATATGGTCCCTCCCTCAAAGCGTCGTCCCTACCATTCATACGGTCCATCCCTCAAAGCGTCGTCCCTACCAGTCATACGGTCCTCCCTCAAAGCGTCGTCCCTACCAGTCATACGATCCCTCCCTCAAAGCGTCGCCTCTACCAGACATACGGTCCCTCCTTGAAAGCGTCGCCCCTACCAGTCATACGGTCCTCCATCAAAGCGTCGTGCCTACCAGTCATACGGTCCTCCCTCAAAGCGTCGTCTCTACCAGTCATTCGGTCCTCCCTCAAAGCGTCGTCCCTTCCAATCATACGGTCCTCCCTCAAAACGTCGCCCCTACCAGTCATACGGTCCTCCCTCAAAGCGTCGCCCCTACCAGTCATACGGTCCCTCCCTCAAAGCGTCGCCCCTACCAGTCATACGGTCCTCCCTCAAAGCGTCGCCCCTACCAGTCATACGGTCCTCCCTAAAACCGTCGTCCCTACCAGTCATACGGTCCTCCCTCAAAGCATCGCCCCTACTAGTCATACGGCCCTTACTCAAAGCGTCGCCCCTACCAGTCATACGGTCCTCCATCAAACCGTCGTCCCTACCAGTCATACGGCCCTCCCTCAAAGCGTCACCCCTACCAGTCATACGGTCCCTCCCTCAAAGCGTCGCCACTACCAGTCATACGGTCCTCCCTCAAAGCGTCGCCCCTACCAGTCATACGGTCCTCCCTCAAACCGTCGTCCCTACCAGTCATACGGCCCTCCCTCAAAGTGTCACCCATACCAGTCATACGGTCCTCCCACAAAGCGTCGTCCCTACCAGTCATACGGTCCCTCCCTCAAAGCGTCGTCCCTACCAGTCATACGGTCCTCCCTCAAAGCGTCGCCCCTACCAGTCATACGGTCCTCCATCAAACCGTCGTCCCTACCAGTCATACGGACCTCCCTCAAAGCGTCACCCCTACCAGTCATACGGTCCTCCCTCAAAGCGTCGTCCCTACCAGTCATACGGTCCCTCCCTCAAAGCGTCGCCCCTACCAGTCATACGGTCCTCCCTCAAAGCGTCGCCCCTACCAGTCATACGGTCCTCCCTCAAACCGTCGTCCCTACCAGTCATACGGTCCTCCCTCAAAGCATCGCCCCTACTAGTCATACGGCCCTCACTCAAAGCGTCGCCCCTACCAGTCATACGGTCCTCCATCAAACCGTCGTCCCTACCAGTCATACGGCCCTCCCTCAAAGCGTCACCCCTACCAGTCATACGGTCCTCCCTCAAAGCGTCGTCCCTACCAGTCATACGGTCCCTCCCTCAAAGCGTCGCCCCTAACAGTCATACGGTCCTCCCTCAAAGCGTCGCCCCTACCAGTCATACGGTCCTCCCTCAAACCGTCGTCCCTACCAGTCATACGGCCCTCCCTCAAAGTGTCACCCATACCAGTCATACGGTCCTCCCTCAAAGCGTCGTCCCTACCAGTCATACGATCCCTCCCTCAAAGTGTCGTCCGTACCAGTCATACGGTCCTCCCCCAAAGCATCGCCCCTACCAGTCATACGGCCCTCCCTCAAACCGTCGTCCCTACCAGTCATACGGTCCTCCCTCAAACCGTCGCCCCTACCAGCCATACGGTCCTCCCTCAAAGCGTCGTCCCTACCACTCATACGTTCCTCCCTCAAAGCATCATCCCTACCAATCATACGGTCCCTCCCTCAAACCATCGTCCCTACCAGTCATACGGTCCTCCCTCAAACCGTCGTCCCTACCAGTCATACGGTCCTCCCTCAAAGCGTCGCCCCTACCAGTCATATGGTCCCTCCCTCAAACCGTCGCCCCTACCAGTCATACGGACCTCCCTCAAAGCGTCGCCCCTACCAGTCATACGGTCCTCCCTCAAACCGTCGTCCCTACCAGTCATACGGCCCTCCCTCAAAGCGTCACCCCTACCAGTCATACGGTCCTCCCTCAAAGCGTCGTCCCTACCAGTCATACGGTCCTCCCTCAAAGCGTCGCCCCTACCAGTCATATGGTCCCTCCCTCAAACCGTCGCCCCTACCAGTCATACAGTCCTCCCTCAAAGCGTCGCCCCTACCAGTCATACGGTCCTCCCTCAAACCGTCGTCCCTACCAGTCATACGGTCCCTCCCTCAAAGCGTCGCCCCTACCAGTCATACGGTCCTCCCTCAAAGCGTCGCCCCTACCAGTCATACGGTCCTCCCTCAAACCGTCGTCCCTACCAGTCATACGTCCCTCCCTCAAAGTGTCACCCATACCAGTCATACGGTCCTCCCTCAAAGCGTCGTCCCTACCAGTCATACGGTCCCTCCCTCAAAGCGTCGTCCCTACCAGTCATACGGTCCTCCCTCAAAGCATCGCCCCTACCAGTCATACGGCCCTCCCTCAAACCGTCGTCCCTACCAGTCATACGGTCCTCCCTCAAACCGTCGCCCCTACCAGTCATACGGTCCTCCCTCAAAGCGTCGTCCCTACCAGTCATACGGTCCTCCCTCAAAGCATCATCCCTACCAGTCATACGGTCCCTCCCTCAAAACATCGTCCCTACCAGTCATACGGTCCTCCCTTAAACCGTCGTCCCTACCAGTCATACGGTCGTCCCTCAAAGCGTCGCCCCTACAAGTCATATGGTCCCTCCCTCAAACCGTCGCCCCTACCAGTCATACGGAACTCCCTCAAAGCGTCGCCCCTACCAGTCATACGGTCCTCCCTCAAACCGTCGTCCCTACCAGTCATACGGTCCTCCCTCAAACCGTCGTCCCTACCAGTCATACGGCCCTCCCTCAAAGCGTCACCCCTACCAGTTATACGG
This sequence comes from Lamellibrachia columna, assembly GCA_963662155.1. Taxonomy (NCBI): domain Eukaryota; kingdom Metazoa; phylum Annelida; class Polychaeta; order Sabellida; family Siboglinidae; genus Lamellibrachia; species Lamellibrachia columna. Next base: position 35,651,623 of record OY759269.1, on the reverse strand, counting down.
TCCTCCCTCAAAGCGTCGTCCCTACCAGTCATACGGTCCCTCCCTCAAAGCGTCGTCCCTACCAGTCATACGGTCCTCCCTCAAAGCGTCGTCCCTACCAGTCATACGGTCCTCCCTCAAAACGTCGTCCCTACCAGTCAAACGGTCCTCCCTCAAAGCGTCGTCCCTACCAGTCATACGGTCCTCCCTCAAAGCGTCGTCCCTCCCAGTCATACGGTCCTCCCTCAAAGCGCCGTACCTACCAGTGATATGGTCCTCCCTCAAAGCGTCGTCCCTACCAGTCATACGGTCCTCCCTCAAAGCGTCGCCCCTACCAGTCATACGGTCCTCCCTCAAAGCGTCGCCACTACCAGTCATATGGTCCCTCCCTCAAAGCGTCGTCCCTACCATTCATACGGTCCATCCCTCAAAGCGTCGTCCCTACCAGTCATACGGTCCTCACTCAAAGCGTCGTCCCTACCAGTCATACGGTCCCTCCCTCAAAGCGTCGCCTCTACCAGACATACGGTCCCTCCTCCAAAGCGTCGCCCCTACCAGTCATACGGTCCTCCATCAAAGCGTCGTGCCTACCAGTCATACGGTCCTCCCTCAAAGCGTCGTCTCTACCAGTCATTCGGTCCTCCCTCAAAGCGTCGTCCCTTCCAGTCATACGGTCCTCCCTCAAAACGTCGCCCCTACCAGTCATACGGTCCTCCCTCAAAGCGTCGCCCCTACCAGTCATACGGTCCCTCCCTCAAAGCGTCGCCCCTACCAGTAATACGGTCCTCCCTCAAAGCGTCGCCCCTACCAGTCATACGGTCCTCCCTCAAACCGTCGTCCCTACCAGTCATACGGTCCTCCCTCAAAGCATCGCCCCTACTAGTCATACGGCCCTCACTCAAAGCGTCGCCCCTACCAGTCATACGGTCCTCCATCAAACCGTCGTCCCTACCAGTCATACGGCCCTCCCTCAAAGCGTCACAATTACCAGTCATACGGTCCCTCCCTCAAAGCGTCGCCCCTACCAGTCATACGGTCCTCCCTCAGAGCGTCGCCCCTACCAGTCATACGGTCCTCCCTCAAACCGTCGTCCCTACCAGTCATACGGCCCTCCCTCAAAGTGTCACCCATACCAGTCATACGGTCCTCCCTCAAAGCGTCGTCCCTACCAGTCATACGGTCCCTCCCTCAAAGCGTCGTCCCTACCAGTCATACGGTCCTCCCTCAAAGCGTCGCCCCTACCAGTCATACGGCCCTCCCTCAAACCGTCGTCCCTACCAGTCATACGGTCCTCCCTCAAACCGTCGCCCCTACCAGTCATACGGTCCTCCCTCAAAGCGTCGTCCCTACCAGTCATACGGTCCTCCCTCAAAGCATCATCCCTACCAGTCATACGGTCCCTCCCTCAAACCATCGTCCCTACCAGTCATACGGTCCTCCCTCAAACCGTCGTCCCTACCAGTCATACGGTCCTCCCTCAAAGCGTCGCCCCTACCAGTCATATGGTCCCTCCCTCAAACCGTCGCCCCTACCAGTCATACGGACCTCCCTCAAAGCGCCGCCCCTACCAGTCATACGGTCCTCCCTCAAACCGTCGTCCCTACCAGTCATACGGTCCTCCCTCAAACCGTCGTCCCTACCAGTCATACGGCCCACCCGCAAAGCGTCACCCCTACCAGTCATACGGTCCTCCCTCAAAGCGTCGTCCCTACCTGTCATACGGTCCCTCCCTCAAAGCGTCGTCCCTACCAGTCATACGGTCCTCCCTCAAAGCGTCGTCCCTACCAGTCATACGGTCCTCCCTCAAAACGTCGTCCCTACCAGTCAAACGGTCCTCCCTCAAAGCGTCGTCCCTACAAGTCATACGGTCCTCCCTCAAAGCGTCGTCCCTCCCAGTCATACGGTCCTCCCTCAAAGCGCCGTCCCTACCAGTGATATGGTCCTCCCTCAAAGCGTCGTCCCTACCAGTCATACGGTCCTCCCTCAAAGCGTCGCCCCTACCAGTCATACGGTCCTCCCTCAAAGCGTCGTCCCTACCAGTCATACGGCCATCCCTCAAAGCGTCACCCCTACCAGTCATACGGTCCTCCCTCAAAGCGTCGTCCCTACCAGTCATACGGTCCCTCCCTCAAAGCGTCGTCCCTACCAGTCATACGGTCCTCCCTCAAAGCGTCGTCCCTACCAGTCATACGGTCCTCCCTCAAAACGTCGTCCCTACCAGTCATACGGTCCTCCTTCAAAACGTCGTCCCTACCAGTCAAACGGACCTCCTTCAAAGCGTCGTCCCTACCAGTCATACGGTCCTCCCTCAAAGCGTCGTCCCTCCCAGTCATACGGTCCTCCCTCAAAACGCCGTCCCTACCAGTGATATGGTCCTCCCTCAAAGCGTCGTCCCTACCAGTCATACGGTCCTCCCTCAAAGCGTCATCCCTACCAGTCATACGGTCCTCCCTCAAAGCGTCGCCACTACCAGTCATATGGTCCCTCCCTCAAAGCGTCGTCCCTACCATTCATACGGTCCATCCCTCAAAGCGTCGTCCCTACCAGTCATACGGTCCTCCCTCAAAGCGTCGTCCCTACCAGTCATACGGTCCTCCCTCAAAGCGTCGTCCCTACCAGTCATACGGTCCCTCCCTCAAAGCGTCGCCCCTACCAGTCATACGGTCCTCCCTCAAAGCGTCGCCCCTACCAGTCATACGGTCCCTCCCTCAAAGCGTCGCCTCTACCAGACATACGGTCCCTCCTTCAAAGCGTCGCCCCTACCAGTCATACGGTCCTCCATCAAAGCGTCGTGCCTACCAGTCATACGGTCCTCCCTCAAAGCGTCGTCCCTTCCAGTCATACGGTCCTCCCTCAAAACGTCGCCCCTACCAGTCATACGGTCCTCCCTCAAACCGTCGCCCCTTTCAGTCATACGGTCCTCCCTCAAAGCGTCGTCCCTACCAGTCATACTCTCCCTCCCTCAAAGCGTCGTCCCTTCCAGTCATAAGGTCCTCCCTCAAAGCATCGCCCCTACTAGTCATACGGCCCTCACTCAAACCGTCGCCCCTACCAGTCATACGGTCCTCCATCAAACCGTCGTCCCTACCAGTCATACGGCCCTCCCTCAAAGCGTCACCCCTACCAGTCATACGGTCCTCCCTCAAAGCGTCGTCCCTACCAGTCATACGGTCCCTCCCTCAAAGCGTCGCCCCTACCAGTCATACGGTCCTCCCTCAAAGCGTCGCCCCTACCAGTCATACGGTCCTCCCTCAAACCGTCGTCCCTACCAGTCATACGGTCCTCCCTCAAAGCATCTCCCCTACTAGTCATCCGGCCCTCACTCAAAGCGTCGCCCCTACAAGTCATACGGTCCTCCATCAAACCGTCGTCCCTACCAGTCATACGGCCCTCCCTCAAAGCGTCACCCCTACCAGTCATACGGTCCTCCCTCAAAGCGTCGTCCCTACCAGTCATACGGTCCCTCCCTCAAAGCGTCGCCCCTAACAGTCATACGGTCCTCCCTCAAAGCGTCGCCCCTAACAGTCATACGGTCCTCCGTCAAACCGTCGTCCCTACCAGTCATACGGCCCTCCCTCAAAGTGTCACCCATACCAGTCATACGGTCCTCCCTCAAAGCGTCGTCCCTACCAGTCATACGGTCCCTCCCTAAAAGTGTCGTCCGTACCAGTCATACGGTCCTCCCTCAAAGCATCGCCCCTACCAGTCATACGGCCCTCCCTCAAACCGTCGTCCCTACCAGTCATACGGTCCTCCCTCAAACCGTCGCCCCTACCAGTCATACGGTCCTCCCTCAAAGCGTCGTCCCTACCAGTCATACGGTCCTCCCTCAAAGCATCATCCCTACCAATCATACGGTCCCTCCCTCAAACCATCGTCCCTACCAGTCATACGGTCCTCCCTCAAACCGTCGTCCCTACCAGTCATACGGTCCTCCCTCAAAGCGTCGCCCCTACCAGTCATATGGTCCCTCCCTCAAACCGTCGCCCCTACCAGTCATACGGACCTCCCTCAAAGCGTCGCCCCTACCAGTCATACGGTCCTCCCTCAAACCGTCGTCCCTACCAGTCATACGGCCCTCCCTAAAAGCGTCACCCCTACCAGTCATACGGTCCTCCCTCAAAGCGTCGTCCCTACCAGTCATACGGTCCCTCCCTCAAAGCGTCGTCCCTACCAGTCATACGGTCCTCCCTCAAAGCGTCGTCCCTACCAGTCATACGGTCCTCCCTCAAAACGTCGTCCCTACCAGTCATACGGTCCTCCTTCAAAACGTCGTCCCTACCAGTCAAACGGTCCTCCCTCAAAGCGTCGTCCCTCAAAGCGTCGTCCCTCCCAGTCATACGGTCCCTCCCTCAAAGCGTCGTCCCTACCATTCATACGGTCCCTACCTCAAAGCGTTGTCCCCACCAGTCATACGGTCCTCCCTCAAAGCGTCATCCCTACCATTCATACGGTCCCTCCCTCAAAGCGTCGCCTCTACCAGACATACGGTCCCTCCTTCAAAGCGTCGCCCCTACCAGTCATACGGTCCTCCATCAAAGCGTCGTGCCTACCAGTCATACGGTCCTCCCTCAAAGCGTCGTCCCTTCCAGTCATACGGTCCTCCCTCAAAACGTCGCCCCTACCAGTCATACGGTCCTCCCTCAAACCGTCGCCCTTTTCAGTCATACGGTCCTCCCTCAAAGCGTCGTCCCTACCAGTCATACTGTCCCTCCCTCAAAGCGTCGTCCCTACCAGTCATACGGTCCTCCCTCAAAGCATCGCCCCTACCAGTCATACGGCCCTCCCTCAAACTGTCGTCCCTACCAGTCATACGGTCCTCCCTCAAAGCGTCGCCCCTACCAGTCATACGGTCCTCCCTCAAACCGTCGTCCCTACCAGTCATACGGTCCTCCCTCAAAGCATCGCCCCTACTAGTCATACGGCCCTCACTCAAAGCGTCGCCCCTACCAGTCATACGGTCCTCCATCAAACCGTCGTCCCTACCAGTCATACGGCCCTCCCTCAAAGCGTCACCCCTACCAGTCATACGGTCCCTCCCTCAAAGCGTCGCCCCTACCAGTCATACGGTCCTCCCTCAAAGCGTCGCCCCTACCAGTCATACGGTCCTCCCTCAAACCGTCGTCCCTACCAGTCATACGGCCCTCCCTCAAAGTGTCACCCATACCAGTCATACGGTCCTCCATCAAACCGTCGTCCCTACCAGTCATACGGCCCTCCCTCAAAGCGTCACAATTACCAGTCATACGGTCCCTCCCTCAAAGCTTCGCCCCTACCAGTCATACGGTCCTCCCTCAGAGCGTCGCCCCTACCAGTCATACGGTCCTCCCTCAAACCGTCGTCCCTACCAGTCATACGGCCCTCCCTCAAAGTGTCACCCATACCAGTCATACGGTCCTCCCTCAAAGCGTCGTCCCTACCAGTCATACGGTCCCTCCCTCAAAGCGTCGTCCCTACCAGTCATACGGTCCTCCCTCAAAGCGTCGCCCCTACCAGTCATACGGCCCTCCCTCAAACCGTCGTCCCTACCAGTCATACGGTCCTCCCTCAAACCGTCGCCCCTACCAGTCATACGGTCCTCCCTCAAAGCGTCGTCCCTACCAGTCATACGGTCCTCCCTCAAAGCATCATCCCTACCAGTCATACGGTCCCTCCCTCAAACCATCGTCCCTACCAGTCATACGGTCCTCCCTCAAACCGTCGTCCCTACCAGTCATACGGTCCTCCCTCAAAGCGTCGCCCCTACCAGTCATATGGTCCCTCCCTCAAACCGTCGCCCCTACCAGTCATACGGACCTCCCTCAAAGCGCCGCCCCTACCAGTCATACGGTCCTCCCTCAAACCGTCGTCCCTACCAGTCATACGGTCCTCCCTCAAACCGTCGTCCCTACCAGTCATACGGCCCTCCCTCAAAGCGTCACCCCTACCAGTCATACGGTCCTCCCTCAAAGCGTCGTCCCTACCTGTCACACGGTCCTCCCTCAAAGCGTCGTCCCTACCAGTCATACGGTCCCTCCCTCAAAGCGTCGTCCCTACCAGTCATACGGTCCTCCCTCAAAGCGTCGTCCCTACCAGTCATACGGTCCTCCCTCAAAACGTCGTCCCTACCAGTCATACGGTCCTCCTTCAAAACGTCGTCCCTACCAGTCAAACGGACCTCCTTCAAAGCGTCGTCCCTACCAGTCATACGGTCCTCCCTCAAAGCGTCGTCCCTCCCAGTCATACGGTCCTCCCTCAAAACGCCGTCCCTACCAGTGATATGGTCCTCCCTCAAAGCGTCGTCCCTACCAGTCATACGGTCCTCCCTCAAAGCGTCATCCCTACCAGTCATACGGTCCTCCCTCAAAGCGTCGCCACTACCAGTCATATGGTCCCTCCCTCAAAGCGTCGTCCCTACCATTCATACGGTCCATCCCTCAAAGCGTCGTCCCTACCAGTCATACGGTCCTCCCTCAAAGCGTCGTCCCTACCAGTCATACGGCCCTCCCTCAAAGCGTCACCCCTACCAGTCATACGGTCCCTCCCTCAAAGCGTCGCCCCTACCAGTCATACGGTCCTCCCTCAAAGCGTCGCCCCTACCAGTCATACGGTCCTCCCTCAAACCGTCGTCCCTACCAGTCATACGGCCCTCCCTCAAAGTGTCACCCATACCAGTTATACGGTCCTCCATCAAACCGTCGTCCCTACCAGTCATACGGCCCTCCCTCAAAGCGTCACAATTACCAGTCATACGGTCCCTCCCTCAAAGCGTCGCCCCTACCAGTCATACGGTCCTCCCTCAAAGCATCGCCCCTACCAGTCATACGGCCCTCCCTCAAACCGTCGTCCCTACCAGTCATACGGTCCTCCCTCAAACCGTCGTCCCTACCAGTCATACTGTCCTCCCTCAAATCGTCGCCCCTACCAGTCATATGGTCCCTCCCTCAAACCGTCGCCCCTACCAGTCATACGGACCTCCCTCAAAGCGTCGCCCCTACCAGTCATACGGTCCTCCCTCAAACCGTCGTCCCTACCAGTCATACGGCCCTCCCTCAAAGCGTCACCCCTACCAGTCATACGGTCCTCCCTCAAAGCGTCGTCCCTACCAGTCATACGGTCCTCCCTCAAAGCGTCGTCCCTACCAGTCATACGGTCCTCCCTCAAAACGTCGTCCCTACCAGTCATACGGTCCTCCTTCAAAACATCGTCCCTACCAGTCAAACGGTCCTCCATCAAAGCGTCGTCCCTACTAGTCATACGGTCCTCCCTCAAAGCGTCGTCCCTCCCAGTCATACGGTCCCTCCCTCAAAGCGTCGTCCCTACCATTCATACGGTCCCTCCCTCAAAGCGTCGTCCCTACCAGTCATACTGTCCTCCCTCAAAGCGTCATCCCTACCATTCATACGGTCCCTCCCTCAAAGCGTCGCATCTACAAGACATACGGTCCTTCCTTCAAAGCGTCACCCCTACCAGTCATACGGTCCTCCCTCAAAGCGTCGTCCCTACCAGTCATACGGTCCCTCCCTCAAAGCGTCGCCCCTACCAGTCATACGGTCCTCCCTCAAAGCGTCGCCCCTACCAGTCATACGGTCCTCCCTCAAACCGTCGTCCCTACCAGTCATACGGTCCTCCCTCAAAGCATCGCCCCTACTAGTCATACGGCCCTCACTCAAAGCGTCGCCCCTACCAGTCATACGGTCCTCCATCAAACCGTCGTCCCTACCAGTCATACGGCCCTCCCTCAAAGCGTCACCCCTACCAGTCATACGGTCCTCCCTCAAAGCGTCGTCCCTACCAGTCATACGGTCCCTCCCTCAAAGCGCCGCCCCTAACAGTCATACGGTCCTCCATCAAAGCGTCGCCCCTACCAGTCATACGGTCCTCCCTCAAACCGTCGTCCCTACCAGTCATACGGCCCTCCCTCAAAGTGTCACCCATACCAGTCATACGGTCCTCCCTCAAAGCGTCGTCCCTACCAGTCATACGGTCCCTCCCTAAAAGTGTCGTCCGTACCAGTCATACGGTCCTCCCTCAAAGCATCGCCCCTACCAGTCATACGGCCCTCCCTCAAACCGTCGTCCCTACCAGTCATACGGTCCTCCCTCAAACCGTCGCACCTACCAGTCATACGGTCCTCCCTCAAAGCGTCGTCCCTACCAGTCATACGGTCCTCCCTCAAAGCATCATCCCTACCAATCATACGGTCCCTCCCTCAAACCATCGTCCCTACCAGTCATACGGTCCTCCCTCAAACCGTCGTCCCTACCAGTCATACGGTCCTCCCTCAAAGCGTCGCCCCTACCAGTCATATGGTCCCTCCCTCAAACCGTCGCCCCTACCAGTCATACGGACCTCCCTCAAAGCGTCGCCCCTACCAGTCATACGGTCCTCCCTCAAACCGTCGTCCCTACCAGTCATACGGCCCTCCCTCAAAGCGTCACCCCTACCAGTCATACGGTCCTCCCTCAAAGCGTCGTCCCTACCAGTCATATGGTCCCTCCCTCAAAGCGTCGTCCCTACCAGTCATACGGTCCTCCCTCAAAGCGTCGTCCCTACCAGTCATACGGTCCTCCCTCAAAACGTCGTCCCTACCAGTCATACGGTCCTCCTTCAAAACGTCGTCCCTACCAGTCAAACGGTCCTCCCTCAAAGCGTCGTCCCTACTAGTCATACGGTCCTCCCTCAAAGCGTCGTCCCTCCCAGTCATACTGTCCCTCCCACAAAGCGTCGTCCCTACCATTCATACGGTCCCTACCTCAAAGCGTCGTCCCCACCAGTCATACGGTCCTCCCTCAAAGCGTCATCCCTACCATTCATACGGTCCCTCCCTCAAAGCGTCGCCTCTACCAGACATACGGTCCCTCCTTCAAAGCGTCGCCCCTACCAGTCATACGGTCCTCCATCAAAGCGTCGTGCCTACCAGTCATACGGTCCTCCCTCAAAGCGTCGTCCCTTCCAGTCATACGGCCCTCCCTCAAAGCGTCACAATTACCAGTCATACGGTCCCTCCCTCAAAGCGTCGCCCCTACCAGTCATACGGTCCTCCCTCAAAGCATCGCCCCTACCAGTCATACGGCCCTCCCTCAAACCGTCGTCCATACCAGTCATACGGTCCTCCCTCAAACCGTCGTCCCTACCAGTCATACTGTCCTCCCTCAAATCGTCGCCCCTTATCAGTCATATGGTCCCTCCCTCAAACCGTCGCCCCTACCAGTCATATGGACCTCCCTCAAAGCGTCGCCCCTACCAGTCATACGGTCCTCCCTCAAACCGTCGTCCCTACCAGTCATACGGCCCTCCCTCAAAGCGTCACCCCTACCAGTCATACGGTCCTCCCTCAAAGCGTCGTCCCTACCAGTCATACGGTCCTCCCTCAAAGCGTCGTCCCTACCAGTCATACGGTCCTCCCTCAAAACGTCGTCCCTACCAGTCATACGGTCCTCCTTCAAAACATCGTCCCTACCAGTCAAACGGTCCTCCATCAAAGCGTCGTCCCTACTAGTCATACGGTCCTCCCTCAAAGCGTCGTCCCTCCCAGTCATACGGTCCCTCCCTCAAAGCGTCGTCCCTACCATTCATACGGTCCCTCCCTCAAAGCGTCGTCCCTACCAGTCATACTGTCCTCCCTCAAAGCGTCATCCCTACCATTCATACGGTCCCTCCCTCAAAGCGTCGCCTCTACAAGACATACGGTCCCTCCTTCAAAGCGTCGCCCCTACCAGTCATACGGTCCTCCATCAAAGCGTCGTGCCTACCATTCATACGGTCCTCCCTCAAAGCGTCGTCCCTTCCAGTCATACGGTCCTCCCTCAAAACGTCGCCCCTACCAGTCATACGGTCCTCCCTCAAACCGTCGCCCCTTTCAGTCATACGGTCCTCCCTCAAAGCGTCGTCCCTACCAGTCATACTCTCCCTCCCTCAAAGCGTCGTCCCTTCCAGTCATAAGGTCCTCCCTCAAAGCATCGCCCCTACTAGTCATACGGCCCTCACTCAAAGCGTCGCCCCTACCAGTCATACGGTCCTCCATCAAACCGTCGTCCCTACCAGTCATACGGCCCTCCCTCAAAGCGTCACCCCTACCAGTCATACGGTCCTCCCTCAAAGCGTCGTCCCTACCAGTCATACGGTCCCTCCCTCAAAGCGTCGCCCCTACCAGTCATACGGTCCTCCCTCAAAGCGTCGCCCCTACCAGTCATACGGTCCTCCCTCAAACCGTCGTCCCCACCAGTCATACGGTCCTCCCTCAAAGCATCGCCCCTACTAGTCATACGGCCCTCACTCAAAGCGTCGCCCCTACCAGTCATACGGTCCTCCATCAAACCGTCGTCCCTACCAGTCATACGGCCCTCTCTCAAAGCGTCACCCCTACCAGTCATACGGTCCTCCCTCAAAGCGTCGTCCCTACCAGTCATACGGTCCCTCCCTCAAAGCGCCGCCCCTAACAGTCATACGGTCCTCCATCAAAGCGTCGCCCCTACCAGTCATACGGTCCTCCCTCAAACCGTCGTCCCTACCAGTCATACGGCCCTCCCTCAAAGTGTCACCCATACCAGTCATACGGTCCTCCCTCAGAGCGTCGTCCCTACCAGTCATACGGTCCCTCCCTAAAAGTGTCGTCCGTACCAGTCATACGGTCCTCCCTCAAAGCATCGCCCCTACCAGTCATACGGCCCTCCCTCAAACCGTCGTCCCTACCAGTCATACGGTCCTCCCTCAAACCGTCGCCCCTACCAGTCATACGGTCCTCCCTCAAAGCGTCGTCCCTACCAGTCATACGGTCCTCCCTCAAAGCATCATCCCTACCAATCATACGGTCCCTCCCTCAAACCATCGTCCCTACCAGTCATACGGTCCTCCCTCAAACCGTCGTCCCTACAAGTCATACGGTCCTCCCTCAAAGCGTCGCCCCTACCAGTCATATGGTCCCTCCCTCAAACCGTCGCCCCTACCAGTCATACGGACCTCCCTCAAAGCGTCGCCCCTACCAGTCATACGGTCCTCCCTCAAACCGTCGTCCCTACCAGTCATACGGCCCTCCCTCAAAGCGTCACCCCTACCAGTCATACGGTCCTCCCTCAAAGCGTCGTCCCTACCAGTCATACGGTCCTCCCTCAAAGCGTCGTCCCTACCAGTCATACGGTCCTCCCTCAAAACGTCGTCCCTACCAGTCATACGGTCCTCCTTCAAAACATCGTCCCTACCAGTCAAACGGTCCTCCATCAAAGCGTCGTCCCTACTAGTCATACGGTCCTCCCTCAAAGCGTCGTCCCTCCCAGTCATACGGTCCCTCCCTCAAAGCGTCGTCCCTACCATTCATACGGTCCCTCCCTCAAAGCGTCGTCCCTACCAGTCATACTGTCCTCCCTCAAAGCGTCATCCCTACCATTCATACGGTCCCTCCCTCAAAGCGTCGCCTCTACAAGACATACGGTCCCTCCTTCAAAGCGTCGCCCCTACCAGTCATACGGTCCTCCATCAAAGCGTCGTGCCTACCATTCATACGGTCCTCCCTCAAAGCGTCGTCCCTTCCAGTCATACGGTCCTCCCTCAAAACGTCGCCCCTACCAGTCATACGGTCCTCCCTCAAACCGTCGCCCCTTTCAGTCATACGGTCCTCCCTCAAAGCGTCGTCCCTACCAGTCATACTCTCCCTCCCTCAAAGCGTCGTCCCTTCCAGTCATAAGGTCCTCCCTCAAAGCATCGCCCCTACTAGTCATACGGCCCTCACTCAAAGCGTCGCCCCTACCAGTCATACGGTCCTCCATCAAACCGTCGTCCCTACCAGTCATACGGCCCTCCCTCAAAGCGTCACCCCTACCAGTCATACGGTCCTCCCTCAAAGCGTCGTCCCTACCAGTCATACGGTCCCTCCCTCAAAGCGTCGCCCCTACCAGTCATACGGTCCTCCCTCAAAGCGTCGCCCCTACCAGTCATACGGTCCTCCCTCAAACCGTCGTCCCTACCAGTCATACGGTCCTCCCTCAAAGCATCGCCCCTACTAGTCATACGGCCCTCACTCAAAGCGTCGCCCCTACCAGTCATACGGTCCTCCATCAAACCGTCGTCCCTACCAGTCATACGGCCCTCTCTCAAAGCGTCACCCCTACCAGTCATACGGTCCTCCCTCAAAGCGTCGTCCCTACCAGTCATACGGTCCCTCCCTCAAAGCGCCGCCCCTAACAGTCATACGGTCCTCCATCAAAGCGTCGCCCCTACCAGTCATACGGTCCTCCCTCAAACCGTCGTCCCTACCAGTCATACGGCCCTCCCTCAAAGTGTCACCCATACCAGTCATACGGTCCTCCCTCAAAGCGTCGTCCCTACCAGTCATACGGTCCCTCCCTAAAAGTGTCGTCCGTACCAGTCATACGGTCCTCCCTCAAAGCATCGCCCCTACCAGTCATACGGCCCTCCCTCAAACCGTCGTCCCTACCAGTCATACGGTCCTCCCTCAAACCGTCGCCCCTACCAGTCATACGGTCCTCCCTCAAAGCGTCGTCCCTACCAGTCATACGGTCCTCCCTCAAAGCATCATCCCTACCAATCATACGGTCCCTCCCTCAAACCATCGTCCCTACCAGTCATACGGTCCTCCCTCAAACCGTCGTCCCTACAAGTCATACGGTCCTCCCTCAAAGCGTCGCCCCTACCAGTCATATGGTCCCTCCCTCAAACCGTCGCCCCTACCAGTCATACGGACCTCCCTCAAAGCGTCGCCCCTACCAGTCATACGGTCCTCCCTCAAACCGTCGTCCCTACCAGTCATACGGCCCTCCCTCAAAGCGTCACCCCTACCAGTCATACGGTCCTCCCTCAAAGCGTCGTCCCTACCAGTCATACGGTCCCTCCCTCAAAGCGTCGTCCCTACCAGTCATACGGTCCTCCCTCAAAGCGTCGTCCCTACCAGTCATACGGTCCTCCCTCAAAACGTCGTCCCTACCAGTCATACGGTCCTCCTTCAAAACGTCGTCCCTACCAGTCAAACGGTCCTCCCTCAAAGCGTCGTCCCTACTAGTCATACGGTCCTCCCTCAAAGCGTCGTCCCTCCCAGTCATACTGTCCCTCCCACAAAGCGTCGTCCCTACCATTCATACGGTCCCTACCTCAAAGCGTCGTCCCCACCAGTCATACGGTCCTCCCTCAAAGCGTCATCCCTACCATTCATTCGGTCCCTCCCTCAAAGCGTCGCCTCTACCAGACATACGGTCCCTCCTTCAAAGCGTCGCCCCTACCAGTCATACGGTCCTCCATCAAAGCGTCGTGCCTACCAGTCATACGGTCCTCCCTCAAAGCGTCGTCCCTTCCAGTCATACGGTCCTCCCTCAAAACGTCGCCCCTACCAGTCATACGGTCCTCCCTCAAACCGTCGCCCTTTTCAGTCATACGGTCCTCCCTCAAAGCGTCGTCCCTACCAGTCATACTGTCCCTCCCTCAAAGCGTCGTCCCTTCCAGTCATAAGGTCCTCCCTCAAAGCATCGCCCCTACTAGTCATACGGCCCTCACTTAAAGCGTCGCCCCTACCAGTCATACGGTCCTCCATCAAACCGTCGTCCCTACCAGTCATACGGCCCTCCCTCAAAGCGTCACCCCTTCCAGTCATACGGTCCTCCCTCAAAGCGTCGTCCCTACCAGTCATACGGTCCCTCCCTCAAAGCGTCGCCCCTACCAGTCATACGGTCCTCCCTCAAAGCGTCGCCCCTACCAGTCATACGGTCCTCCCTCAAACCGTCGTCCCTACCAGTCATACGGCCCTCCCTCAAAGTGTCATCCATACCAGTCATACGGTCCTCCCTCAAAGCGTCGTCCCTACCAGTCATACGGTCCCTCCCTCAAAGCGTCGTCCCTACAAGTCATACGGTCCTCCCTCAAAGCATCGCCCCTACCAGTCATACGGCCCTCCCTCAAACTGTCGTCCCTACCAGTCATACGGTCCTCCCTCAAACCGTCGCCCCTACCAATCATACGGTCCTCCCTCAAAGCGTCGTCTCTACCAGTCATACGGTCCTCCCTCAAAGCATCATCCCTACCAGTCATACGGTCCCTCCCTCAAACCATCGTCCCTACCAGTCATACGGTCCTCCCTCAAAGCGTCGTCCCTTCCAGTCATAAGGTCCTCCCTCAAAGCATCGCCCCTACTAGTCATACGGCCCTCACTTAAAGCGTCGCCCCTACCAGTCATACGGTCCTCCCTCAAAGCGTCGCCCCTACCAGTCATACGGTCCTCCCTCAAACCGTCGTCCCTACCAGTCATACGGCCCTCCCTCAAAGTGTCATCCATACCAGTCATACAGTCCTCCCTCAAAGCGTCGTCCCTACCAGTCATACGGTCCCTCCCTCAAAGCGTCGTCCCTACCAGTCATACGGTCCTCCCTCAAAGCATCGCCCCTACCAGTCATACGTCCCTCCCTCAAACTGTCGTCCCTACCAGTCATACGGTCCTCCCTCAAACCGTCGCCCCTACCAATCATACGGTCCTCCCTCAAAGCGTCGTCTCTACCAGTCATACGGTCCTCCCTCAAAGGATCATCCCTACCAGTCATACGGTCCCTCCCTCAAACCATCGTCCCTACCAGTCATACGGTCCTCCCTCAAACCGTCGTCCCTACCAGTCATACGGTCCTCCCTCAAAGCGTCGCCCCTACCAGTCATATGGTCCCTCCCTCAAACCGTCGCCCCTACCAGTCATACGGACCTCCCTCAAAGCGTCGCCCCTACCAGTCATACGGTCCTCCCTCAAACCGTCGTCCCTACCAGTCATACGGCCCTCCCTCAAAGCGTCACCCCTACCAGTCATACGGTCCTCCCTCAAAGCGTCGTCCCTACCAGTCATAAGGTCCCTCCCTCAAAGCGTCGTCCCTACCAGTCATACGGTCCTCCCTCAAAGCGTCGTCCCTACCAGTCATACGGTCTTCCCTCAAAACGTCGTCCCTACCAGTCATACGGTCCTCCTTCAAAACGTCGTCCCTACCAGTCAAACGGTCCTCCCTCAAAGCGTCGTCCCTACTAGTCATACGGTCCTCCCTCAAAGCGTCGTCCGTACCAGTCATACGGTCCCTCCCTCAAAGTGTCACCCATACCAGTCATACGGTCCTCCCTCAAAGCGTCGTCCCTACCAGTCATACGGTCCCTCCCTCAAAGTGTCGTCCGTACCAGTCATACGGTCCTCCATCAAAGCATCGCCCCTACCAGTCATACGGCCCTCCCTCAAACCGTCGTCCCTACCAGTCATACGGTCCTCCCTCAAACCGTCGCCCCTACCAGTCATACGGTCCTCCCTCAAAGCGTCGTCCCTACCAGTCATACGGTCCTCCCTCAAAGCATCATCCCTACCAATCATACGGTCCCTCCCTCAAACCATCGTCCCTACCAGTCACACGGTCCTCCCTCAAACCGTCGTCCCTACCAGTCATACGGTCCTCCCTCAAAGCGTCGCCCCTACCAGTCATATGGTCCCTCCCTCAAACCGTCGCCCCTACCAGTCATACGGACCTCCCTCAAAGCGTCGCCCCTACCAGTCATACGGTCCTCCCTCAAACCGTCGTCCCTACCAGTCATACGGCCCTCCCTCAAAGCGTCACCCCTACCAGTCATACGGTCCTCCCTCAAAGCGTCGTCCCTACCAGTCATACGGTCCCTCCCTCAAAGCGTCGTCCCTACCAGTCATACGGTCCTCCCTCAAAGCGTCGTCCCTACCAGTCATACGGTCCTCCCTCAAAACGTCGTCCCTACCAGTCATACGGTCCTCCTTCAAAACGTCGTCCCTACCAGTCAAACGGTCCTCCCTCAAAGCGTCGTCCCTACTAGTCATACGGTCCTCCCTCAAAGCGTCGTCCCTCCCAGTCATACGGTCCCTCCCTCAAAGCGTCGTCCCTACCATTCATATGGTCCCTACCTCAAAGCGTCGTCCCCACCAGTCATACGGTCCTCCCTCAAAGCGTCATCCCTACCATTCATACGGTCCCTCCCTCAAAGCGTCGCCTCTACCAGACATACGGTCCCTCCTTCAAAGCGTCGCCCCTACCAGTCATACGGTCCTCCATCAAAGCGTCTTGCCTACCAGTCATACGGTCCTCCCTCAAAACGTCGCCCCTACCAGTCATACGGTCCTCCCTCAAACCGTCGCCCCTTTCAGTCATACGGTCCTCCCTCAAAGCGTCGTCCCTACCAGTCATACTCTCCCTCCCTCAAAGCGTCGTCCCTTCCAGTCATAAGGTCCTCCCTCAAAGCATCGCCCCTACTAGTCATACGGCCCTCACTCAAAGCGTCGCCCCTACCAGTCATACGGTCCTCCATCAAACCGTCGTCCCTACCAGTCATACGGCCCTCCCTCAAAGCGTCACCCCTACCAGTCATACGGTCCTCCCTCAAAGCGTCGTCCCTACCAGTCATACGGTCCCTCCCTCAAAGCGTCGCCCCTACCAGTCATACGGTCCTCCCTCAAAGCGTCGCCCCTACCAGTCATACGGTCCTCCCTCAAACCGTCGTCCCTACCAGTCATACGGTCCTCCCTCAAAGCATCGCCCCTACTAGTCATACGGCCCTCACTCAAAGCGTCGCCCCTACCAGTCATACGGTCCTCCATCAAACCGTCGTCCCTACCAGTCATACGGCCCTCTCTCAAAGCGTCACCCCTACCAGTCATACGGTCCTCCCTCAAAGCGTCGTCCCTACCAGTCATACGGTCCCTCCCTCAAAGCGCCGCCCCTAACAGTCATACGGTCCTCCATCAAAGCGTCGCCCCTACCAGTCATACGGTCCTCCCTCAAACCGTCGTCCCTACCAGTCATACGGCCCTCCCTCAAAGTGTCACCCATACCAGTCATACGGTCCTCCCTCAAAGCGTCGTCCCTACCAGTCATACGGTCCCTCCCTAAAAGTGTCTTCCGTACCAGTCATACGGTCCTCCCTCAAAGCATCGCCCCTACCAGTCATACGGCCCTCCCTCAAACCGTCGTCCCTACCAGTCATACGGTCCTCCCTCAAACCGTCGCCCCTACCAGTCATACGGTCCTCCCTCAAAGCGTCGTCCCTACCAGTCATACGGTCCTTCCTCAAAGCATCATCCCTACCAATCATACGGTCCCTCCCTCAAACCATCGTCCCTACCAGTCATACGGTCCTCCCTCAAACCGTCGTCCCTACAAGTCATACGGTCCTCCCTCAAAGCGTCGCCCCTACCAGTCATATGGTCCCTCCCTCAAACCGTCGCCCCTACCAGTCATACGGACCTCCCTCAAAGCGTCGCCCCTACCAGTCATACGGTCCTCCCTCAAACCGTCGTCCCTACCAGTCATACGGCCCTCCCTCAAAGCGTCACCCCTACCAGTCATACGGTCCTCCCTCAAAGCGTCGTCCCTACCAGTCATACGGTCCCTCCCTCAAAGCGTCGTCCCTACCAGTCATACGGTCCTCCCTCAAAGCGTCGTCCCTACCAGTCATACGGTCCTCCCTCAAAACGTCGTCCCTACCAGTCATACGGTCCTCCTTCAAAACGTCGTCCCTACCAGTCAAACGGTCCTCCCTCAAAGCGTCGTCCCTACTAGTCATACGGTCCTCCCTCAAAGCGTCGTCCCTCCCAGTCATACTGTCCCTCCCACAAAGCGTCGTCCCTACCATTCATACGGTCCCTACCTCAAAGCGTCGTCCCCACCAGTCATACGGTCCTCCCTCAAAGCGTCATCCCTACCATTCATTCGGTCCCTCCCTCAAAGCGTCGCCTCTACCAGACATACGGTCCCTCCTTCAAAGCGTCGCCCCTACCAGTCATACGGTCCTCCATCAAAGCGTCGTGCCTACCAGTCATACGGTCCTCCCTCAAAGCGTCGTCCCTTCCAGTCATACGGTCCTCCCTCAAAACGTCGCCCCTACCAGTCATACGGTCCTCCCTCAAACCGTCGCCCTTTTCAGTCATACGGTCCTCCCTCAAAGCGTCGTCCCTACCAGTCATACTGTCCCTCCCTCAAAGCGTCGTCCCTTCCAGTCATAAGGTCCTCCCTCAAAGCATCGCCCCTACTAGTCATACGGCCCTCACTTAAAGCGTCGCCCCTACCAGTCATACGGTCCTCCATCAAACCGTCGTCCCTACCAGTCATACGGCCCTCCCTCAAAGCGTCACCCCTTCCAGTCATACGGTCCTCCCTCAAAGCGTCGTCCCTACCAGTCATACGGTCCCTCCCTCAAAGCGTCGCCCCTACCAGTCATACGGTCCTCCCTCAAAGCGTCGCCCCTACCAGTCATACGGTCCTCCCTCAAACCGTCGTCCCTACCAGTCATACGTCCCTCCCTCAAAGTGTCATCCATACCAGTCATACGGTCCTCCCTCAAAGCGTCGTCCCTACCAGTCATACGGTCCCTCCCTCAAAGCGTCGTCCCTACAAGTCATACGGTCCTCCCTCAAAGCATCGCCCCTACCAGTCATACGGCCCTCCCTCAAACTGTCGTCCCTACCAGTCATACGATCCTCCCTCAAACCGTCGCCCCTACCAATCATACGGTCCTCCCTCAAAGCGTCGTCTCTACCAGTCATACGGTCCTCCCTCAAAGCATCATCCCTACCAGTCATACGGTCCCTCCCTCAAACCATCGTCCCTACCAGTCATACGGTCCTCCCTCAAAGCGTCGTCCCTTCCAGTCATAAGGTCCTCCCTCAGAGCATCGCCCCTACTAGTCATACGGCCCTCACTTAAAGCGTCGCCCCTACCAGTCATACGGTCCTCCCTCAAAGCGTCGCCCCTACCAGTCATACGGTCCTCCCTCAAACCGTCGTCCCTACCAGTCATACGGCCCTCCCTCAAAGTGTCATCCATACCAGTCATACAGTCCTCCCTCAAAGCGTCGTCCCTACCAGTCATACGGTCCCTCCCTCAAAGCGTCGTCCCTACCAGTCATACGGTCCTCCCTCAAAGCATCGCCCCTACCAGTCATACGTCCCTCCCTCAAACTGTCGTCCCTACCAGTCATACGGTCCTCCCTCAAACCGTCGCCCCTACCAATCATACGGTCCTCCCTCAAAGCGTCGTCTCTACCAGTCATACGGTCCTCCCTCAAAGCATCATCCCTACCAGTCATACGGTCCCTCCCTCAAACCATCGTCCCTACCAGTCATACGGTCCTCCCTCAAACCGTCGTCCCTACCAGTCATACGGTCCTCCCTCAAAGCGTCGCCCCTACCAGTCATATGGTCCCTCCCTCAAACCGTCGCCCCTACCAGTCATACGGACCTCCCTCAAAGCGTCGCCCCTACCAGTCATACGGTCCTCCCTCAAACCGTCGTCCCTACCAGTCATACGGCCCTCCCTCAAAGCGTCACCCCTACCAGTCATACGGTCCTCCCTCAAAGCGTCGTCCCTACCAGTCATAAGGTCCCTCCCTCAAAGCGTCGTCCCTACCAGTCATACGGTCCTCCCTCAAAGCGTCGTCCCTACCAGTCATACGGTCTTCCCTCAAAACGTCGTCCCTACCAGTCATACGGTCCTCCTTCAAAACGTCGTCCCTACCAGTCAAACGGTCCTCCCTCAAAGCGTCGTCCCTACTAGTCATACGGTCCTCCCTCAAAGCGTCGTCCGTACCAGTCATACGGTCCCTCCCTCAAAGTGTCACCCATACCAGTCATACGGTCCTCCCTCAAAGCGTCGTCCCTACCAGTCATACGGTCCCTCCCTCAAAGTGTCGTCCGTACCAGTCATACGGTCCTCCATCAAAGCATCGCCCCTACCAGTCATACGGCCCTCCCTCAAACCGTCGTCCCTACCAGTCATACGGTCCTCCCTCAAACCGTCGCCCCTACCAGTCATACGGTCCTCCCTCAAAGCGTCGTCCCTACCAGTCATACGGTCCTCCCTCAAAGCATCATCCCTACCAATCATACGGTCCCTCCCTCAAACCATCGTCCCTACCAGTCACACGGTCCTCCCTCAAACCGTCGTCCCTACCAGTCATACGGTCCTCCCTCAAAGCGTCGCCCCTACCAGTCATATGGTCCCTCCCTCAAACCGTCGCCCCTACCAGTCATACGGACCTCCCTCAAAGCGTCGCCCCTACCAGTCATACGGTCCTCCCTCAAACCGTCGTCCCTACCAGTCATACGGCCCTCCCTCAAAGCGTCACCCCTACCAGTCATACGGTCCTCCCTCAAAGCGTCGTCCCTACCAGTCATACGGTCCCTCCCTCAAAGCGTCGTCCCTACCAGTCATACGGTCCTCCCTCAAAGCGTCGTCCCTACCAGTCATACGGTCCTCCCTCAAAACGTCGTCCCTACCAGTCATACGGTCCTCCTTCAAAACGTCGTCCCTACCAGTCAAACGGTCCTCCCTCAAAGCGTCGTCCCTACTAGTCATACGGTCCTCCCTCAAAGCGTCGTCCCTCCCAGTCATACGGTCCCTCCCTCAAAGCGTCGTCCCTACCATTCATATGGTCCCTACCTCAAAGCGTCGTCCCCACCAGTCATACGGTCCTCCCTCAAAGCGTCATCCCTACCATTCATACGGTCCCTCCCTCAAAGCGTCGCCTCTACCAGACATACGGTCCCTCCTTCAAAGCGTCGCCCCTACCAGTCATACGGTCCTCCATCAAAGCGTCTTGCCTACCAGTCATACGGTCCTCCCTCAAAGCGTCGTCCCTTCCAGTCATACGGTCCTCCCTCAAAACGTCGCCCCTACAAGTCATACGGTCCTCCGTCAAACCGTCGCCCTTTTCAGTCATACGGTCCTCCCTCAAAGCGTCGTCCCTTCCAGTCATAAGGTCCTCCCTCAAAGCATCGCCCCTACTAGTCATACGGCCCTCACTTAAAGCGTCGCCCCTACCAGTCATACGGTCCTCCATCAAACCGTCGTCCCTACCAGTCATACGGCCCTCCCTCAAAGCGTCACCCCTTCCAGTCATACGGTCCTCCCTCAAAGCGTCGTCCCTACCAGTCATACGGTCCCTCCCTCAAAGCGTCGCCCCTACCAGTCATACGGTCCTCCCTCAAAGCGTCGCCCTTACCAGTCATACGGTCCTCCCTCAAACCGTCGTCCCTACCAGTCATACGGCCCTCCCTCAAAGTGTCATCCATACCAGTCATACGGTCCTCCCTCAAAGCGTCGTCCCTACCAGTCATACGGTCCCTCCCTCAAAGCGTCGTCCCTACCAGTCATACGGTCCTCCCTCAAAGCATCGCCCCTACCAGTCATACGGCCCTCCCTCAAACTGTCGTCCCTACCAGTCATACGGTCCTCCCTCAAACCGTCGCCCCTACCAATCATACGGTCCTCCCTCAAAGCGTCGTCCCTAACAGTCATACGGTCCTCCCTCAAAGCATCATCCCTACCAGTCATAAGGTCCCTCCCTCAAACCATCGTCCCTACCAGTCATACGGTCCTCCCTCAAACCGTCGTCTCTACCAGTCATACGGTCCTCCCTCAAAGCGTCGCTCCTACCAGTCATATGGTCCCTCCCTCAAACCGTCGCCCCTACCAGTCATACGGACCTCCCTCAAAGCGTCGCCCCTACCAGTCATACGGTCCTCCCTCAAACCGTCGTCCCTACCAGTCATACGGCCCTCCCTCAAAGCGTCACCCCTACCAGTCATACGGTCCTCCCTCAAAGCGTCGTCCCTACCAGTCATACGGTCCCTCCCTCAAAGCGTCGTCCCTACCAGTCATACGGTCCTCCCTCAAAGCGTCGTCCCTACCAGTCATACGGTCCTCCCTCAAAACGTCGTCCCTACCAGTCATACGGTCCTCCTTCGAAACGTCGTCCCTACCAGTCAAACGGTCCTCCCTCAAAGCTTCGTCCCTACTAGTCATACGGTCCTCCCTCAAAGCGTCGTCCCTCCCAGTCATACGGTCCCTCCATCAAAGCGTCGTCCCTACCATTCATACGGTCCCTCCCTCAAAGCGTCGTCCCTACCAGTCATACGGTCCTCCCTCAAAGCGTCATCCCTACCATTCATACGGTCCCTCCCTCAAAGCGTCGCCTCTACCAGACATACGGTCCCTCCTTCAAAGCTTCGCCCCTACCAGTCATACGGTCCTCCATCAAAGCGTCGTGCCTACCAGTCATACGGTCCTCCCTCAAAGCGTCGTCCCTTCCAGTCATACGGTCCTCCCTCAAAACGTCGCCCCTACCAGTCATTCGGTCCTCCCTCAAACCGTCGCCCCTACCAGTCATACGGTCCTCCCTCAAAGCGTCGTCCCTACCAGTCATACTGTCCCTCCCTCAAAGCGTCGTCCCTTCCAGTCATAAGGTCCTCCCTCAAAGCATCGCCCCTACTAGTCATACGGCCCTCACTCAAAGCTTCGCTCCTACCAGTCATACGGTCCTCCATCAAACCGTCGTCCCAACCAGTCATACGGTCCTCCCTCAAAGCTTCGCCCCTACCAGTCATATGGTCCCTCCCTCAAACCGTCGCCCCTACCAGTCATACGGACCTCCCTCAAAGCGTCGCCCTACCAGTCATACGGTCCTCCCTCAAAGCGTCGCCCCTACCAGTCATACGGTCCTCCCTCAAACAGTCGTCCCTACCAGTCATACGGCCCTCCCTCAAAGCGTCACCCCTACCAGTCATACGGTACTCCCTCAAACCGTCGCCCCTACCAGTCATACGGTCCTCCCTCAAAGCGTCGTCCCTACCAGTCATACGGTCCTCCCTCAAAGCGTCATCCCTACCAGTCATACGGTCCCTCCCTCAAACCATCGTCCCTACCAGTCATACGGTCCTCCCTCAAACCGTCGTCCCTACCAGTCATACGGTCCTCCCTCAAAGCGTCGCCCCTACCAGTCATATGGTCCCTCCCTGAAACCGTCGCCCCTACCAGTCATACGGACCTCCCTCAATGCGTCGCCCCTACCAGTCATACGGTCCTCCCTCAAACCGTCGTCCCTACCAGTCATACGGCCCTCCCTCAAAGCGTCACCCCTACCAGTCATAAGTTCCTCCCTCAAAGCGTCGTCCCTACCAGTCATACGGTCCCTCCCTCAAAGCGTCGTCCCTACCAGTCATACGGTCCTCCCTCAAAGCGTCGCCCCTACCAGTCATACGGTCCTCCATCAAACCGTCGTCCCTACCAGTCATACGGCCCTCCCTCAAAGGGTCACCCCTTCCAGTCATACGGTCCTCCCTCAAAGCGTCGTCCCTACCAGTCATACGGTCCCTCCCTCAAAGCGTCGCCCCTACCAGTCATACGGTCCTCCCTCAAAGCGTCGCCCCTACCAGTCATACGGTCCTCCCTCAAACCGTCGTCCCTACCAGTCATACGGCCCTCCCTCAAAGTGTCATCCATACCAGTCATACGGTCCTCCCTCAAAGCGTCGTCCCTACCAGTCATACGGTCCCTCCCTCAAAGCGTCGTCCCTACCAGTCATACGGTCCTCCCTCAAAGCATCGCCCCTACCAGTCATACGGCCCTCCCTCAAACTGTCGTCCCTACCAGTCATACGGTCCTCCCTCAAACCGTCGCCCCTACCAATCATACGGTCCTCCCTCAAAGCGTCGTCTCTACCAGTCATACGGTCCTCCCTCAAAGCATCATCCCTACCAGTCATACGGTCCCTCCCTCAAACCATCGTCCCTACCAGTCATACGGTCCTCCCTGAAACCGTCGTCCCTACCAGTCATACGGTCCTCCCTCAAAGCGTCGCCCCTACCAGTCATATGGTCCCTCCCTCAAACCGTCGCCCCTACCAGTCATACGGACCTCCCTCAAAGCGTCGCCCCTACCAGTCATACGGTCCTCCCTCAAACCGTCGTCCCTACCAGTCATACGGCCCTCCCTCAAAGCGTCACCCCTACCAGTCATACGGTACTCCCTCAAAGCGTCGTCCCTACCAGTCATAAGGTCCCTCCCTCAAAGCGTCGTCCCTACCAGTCATACGGTCCTCCCTCAAAGCGTCGTCCCTACCAGTCATACGGTCTTCCCTCAAAACGTCGTCCCTACCAGTCATACGGTCCTCCTTCAAAACGTCGTCCCCACCAGTCAAACGGTCCTCCCTCAAAGCGTCGTCCCTACTAGTCATACGGTCCTCCCTCAAAGCGTCGTCCGTACCAGTCATACGGTCCCTCCCTCAAAGTGTCACCCATACCAGTCATACGGTCCTCCCTCAAAGCGTCGTCCCTACCAGTCATACGGTCCCTCCCTCAAAGTGTCGTCCGTACCAGTCATACGGTCCTCCCTCAAAGCATCGCCCCTACCAGTCATACGGCCCTCCCTCAAACCGTCGTCCCTACCAGTCATACGGTCCTCCCTCAAACCGTCGCCCCTACCAGTCATACGGTCCTCCCTCAAAGCGTCGTCCCTACCAGTCATACGGTCCTCCCTCAAAGCATCATCCCTACCAATCATACGGTCCCTCCCTCAAACCATCGTCCCTACCAGTCATACGGTCCTCCCTCAAACCGTCGTCCCTACCAGTCATACGGTCCTCCCTCAAAGCGTCGCCCCTACCAGTCATATGGTCCCTCCCTCAAACCGTCGCCCCTACCAGTCATACGGACCTCCCTCAAAGCGTCGCCCCTACCAGTCATACGGTCCTCCCTCAAACCGTCGTCCCTACCAGTCATACGGCCCTCCCTCAAAGCGTCACCCCTACCAGTCATACGGTCCTCCCTCAAAGCGTCGTCCCTACCAGTCATACGGTCCCTCCCTCAAAGCGTCGTCCCTACCAGTCATACGGTCCTCCCTCAAAGCGTCGTCCCTACCAGTCATACGGTCCTCCCTCAAAACGTCGTCCCTACCAGTCATACGGTCCTCCTTCAAAACGTCGTCCCTACCAGTCAAACGGTCCTCCCTCAAAGCGTCGTCCCTACTTGTCATACGGTCCTCCCTCAAAGCGTCGTCCCTCCCAGTCATACGGTCCCTCCCTCAAAGCGTCGTCCCTACCATTCATATGGTCCCTACCTCAAAGCGTCGTCCCCACCAGTCATACGGTCCTCCCTCAAAGCGTCATCCCTACCATTCATACGGTCCCTCCCTCAAAGCGTCGCCTCTACCAGACATACGGTCCCTCCTTCAAAGCGTCGCCCCTACCAGTCATACGGTCCTCCATCAAAGCGTCTTGCCTACAAGTCATACGGTCCTCCCTCAAAGCGTCGTCCCTTCCAGTCATACGGTCCTCCCTCAAAACGTCGCCCCTACAAGTCATACGGTCCTCCCTCAAACCGTCGCCCTTTTCAGTCATACGGTCCTCCCTCAAAGCGTCGTCCCTTCCAGTCATAAGGTCCTCCCTCAAAGCATCGCTCCTACTAGTCATACGGCCCTCACTTAAAGCGTCGCCCCTACCAGTCATACGGTCCTCCATCAAACCGTCGTCCCTACCAGTCATACGGCCCTCCCTCAAAGCGTCACCCCTTCCAGTCATACGGTCCTCCCTCAAAGCGTCGTCCCTACCAGTCATACGGTCCCTCCCTCAAAGCGTCGCCCCTACCAGTCATACGGTCCTCCCTCAAAGCGTCGCCCCTACCAGTCATACGGTCCTCCCTCAAAGCGTCGTCCCTACCAGTCATACGGTCCTCCCTCAAAGCATCGCCCCTACCAGTCATACGGCCCTCCCTCAAACTGTCGTCCCTACCAGTCACACGGTCCTCCCTCAAACCGTCGCCCCTACCAATCATACGGTCCTCCCTCAAAGCGTCGTCCCTAACAGTCATACGGTCCTCCCTCAAAGCATCATCCCTACCAGTCATAAGGTCCCTCCCTCAAACCATCGTCCCTACCAGTCATACGGTCCTCCCTCAAACCGTCGTCCCTACCAGTCATACGGTCCTCCCTCAAAGCGTCGCCCCTACCAGTCATATGGTCCCTCCCTCAAACCGTCGCCCCTACCAGTCATACGGACCTCCCTCAAAGCGTCGCCCCTACCAGTCATACGGTCCTCCCTCAAACCGTCGTCCCTACCAGTCATACGGCCCTCCCTCAAAGCGTCACCCCTACCAGTCATACGGTCCTCCCTCAAAGCGTCGTCCCTACCAGTCATACGGTCCCTCCCTCAAAGCGTCGTCCCTACCAGTCATACGGTCCTCCCTCAAAGCGTCGTCCCTACCAGTCATACGGTCCTCCCTCAAAACGTCGTCCCTACCAGTCATACGGTCCTCCTTCAAAACGTCGTCCCTACCAGTCAAACGGTCCTCCCTCAAAGCGTCGTCCCTACTAGTCATACGGTCCTCCCTCAAAGCGTCGTCCCTCCCAGTCATACGGTCCCTCCCTCAAAGCGTCGTCCCTACCATTCATACGGTCCCTCCCTCAAAGCGTCGTCCCTACCAGTCATACCGTCCTCCCTCAAAGCGTCATCCCTACCATTCATACGGTCCCTCCCTCAAAGCGTCGTCCCTACCAGTCATACGGTCCTCCCTCAAAGCGTCGCCCCTACCAGTCATACGGTCCTCCATCAAACCGTCGTCCCTACCAGTCATACGGCCCTCCCTCAAAGGGTCACCCCTTCCAGTCATACGGTCCTCCCTCAAAGCGTCGTCCCTACCAGTCATACGGTCCCTCCCTCAAAGCGTCGCCCCTACCAGTCATACGGTCCTCCCTCAAAGCGTCGCCCCTACCAGTCATACGGTCCTCCCTCAAACCGTCGTCCCTACCAGTCATACGGCCCTCCCTCAAAGTGTCATCCATACCAGTCATACGGTCCTCCCTCAAAGCGTCGTCCCTACCAGTCATACGGTCCCTCCCTCAAAGCGTCGTCCCTACCAGTCATACGGTCCTCCCTCAAAGCATCGCCCCTACCAGTCATACGGCCCTCCCTCAAACTGTCGTCCCTACCAGTCATACGGTCCTCCCTCAAACCGTCGCCCCTACCAATCATACGGTCCTCCCTCAAAGCGTCGTCTCTACCAGTCATACGGTCCTCCCTCAAAGCATCATCCCTACCAGTCATACGGTCCCTCCCTCAAACCATCGTCCCTACCAGTCATACGGTCCTCCCTGAAACCGTCGTCCCTACCAGTCATACGGTCCTCCCTCAAAGCGTCGCCCCTACCAGTCATATGGTCCCTCCCTCAAACCGTCGCCCCTACCAGTCATACGGACCTCCCTCAAAGCGTCGCCCCTACCAGTCATACGGTCCTCCCTCAAACCGTCGTCCCTACCAGTCATACGGCCCTCCCTCAAAGCGTCACCCCTACCAGTCATACGGTACTCCCTCAAAGCGTCGTCCCTACCAGTCATAAGGTCCCTCCCTCAAAGCGTCGTCCCTACCAGTCATACGGTCCTCCCTCAAAGCGTCGTCCCTACCAGTCATACGGTCTTCCCTCAAAACGTCGTCCCTACCAGTCATACGGTCCTCCTTCAAAACGTCGTCCCCACCAGTCAAACGGTCCTCCCTCAAAGCGTCGTCCCTACTAGTCATACGGTCCTCCCTCAAAGCGTCGTCCGTACCAGTCATACGGTCCCTCCCTCAAAGTGTCACCCATACCAGTCATACGGTCCTCCCTCAAAGCGTCGTCCCTACCAGTCATACGGTCCCTCCCTCAAAGTGTCGTCCGTACCAGTCATACGGTCCTCCCTCAAAGCATCGCCCCTACCAGTCATACGGCCCTCCCTCAAACCGTCGTCCCTACCAGTCATACGGTCCTCCCTCAAACCGTCGCCCCTACCAGTCATACGGTCCTCCCTCAAAGCGTCGTCCCTACCAGTCATACGGTCCTCCCTCAAAGCATCATCCCTACCAATCATACGGTCCCTCCCTCAAACCATCGTCCCTACCAGTCATACGGTCCTCCCTCAAACCGTCGTCCCTACCAGTCATACGGTCCTCCCTCAAAGCGTCGCCCCTACCAGTCATATGGTCCCTCCCTCAAACCGTCGCCCCTACCAGTCATACGGACCTCCCTCAAAGCGTCGCCCCTACCAGTCATACGGTCCTCCCTCAAACCGTCGTCCCTACCAGTCATACGGCCCTCCCTCAAAGCGTCACCCCTACCAGTCATACGGTCCTCCCTCAAAGCGTCGTCCCTACCAGTCATACGGTCCCTCCATCAAAGCGTCGTCCCTACCAGTCATACGGTCCTCCCTCAAAGCGTCTTCCCTACCAGTCATACGGTCCTCCCTCAAAACGTCGTCCCTACCAGTCATACGGTCCTCCTTCAAAACGTCGTCCCTACCAGTCAAACGGTCCTCCCTCAAAGCGTCGTCCCTACTTGTCATACGGTCCTCCCTCAAAGCGTCGTCCCTCCCAGTCATACGGTCCCTCCCTCAAAGCGTCGTCCCTACCATTCATATGGTCCCTACCTCAAAGCGTCGTCCCCACCAGTCATACGGTCCTCCCTCAAAGCGTCATCCCTACCATTCATACGGTCCCTCCCTCAAAGCGTCGCCTCTACCAGACATACGGTCCCTCCTTCAAAGCGTCGCCCCTACCAGTCATACGGTCCTCCATCAAAGCGTCTTGCCTACAAGTCATACGGTCCTCCCTCAAAGCGTCGTCCCTTCCAGTCATACGGTCCTCCCTCAAAACGTCGCCCCTACAAGTCATACGGTCCTCCCTCAAACCGTCGCCCTTTTCAGTCATACGGTCCTCCCTCAAAGCGTCGTCCCTTCCAGTCATAAGGTCCTCCCTCAAAGCATCGCTCCTACTAGTCATACGGCCCTCACTTAAAGCGTCGCCCCTACCAGTCATACGGTCCTCCATCAAACCGTCGTCCCTACCAGTCATACGGCCCTCCCTCAAAGCGTCACCCCTTCCAGTCATACGGTCCTCCCTCAAAGCGTCGTCCCTACCAGTCATACGGTCCCTCCCTCAAAGCGTCGCCCCTACCAGTCATACGGTCCTCCCTCAAAGCGTCGCCCCTACCAGTCATACGGTCCTCCCTCAAAGCGTCGTCCCTACCAGTCATACGGTCCTCCCTCAAAGCATCGCCCCTACCAGTCATACGGCCCTCCCTCAAACTGTCGTCCCTACCAGTCATACGGTCCTCCCTCAAACCGTCGCCCCTACCAATCATACGGTCCTCCCTCAAAGCGTCGTCCCTAACAGTCATACGGTCCTCCCTCAAAGCATCATCCCTACCAGTCATAAGGTCCCTCCCTCAAACCATCGTCCCTACCAGTCATACGGTCCTCCCTCAAACCGTCGTCCCTACCAGTCATACGGTCCTCCCTCAAAGCGTCGCCCCTACCAGTCATATGGTCCCTCCCTCAAACCGTCGCCCCTACCAGTCATACGGACCTCCCTCAAAGCGTCGCCCCTACCAGTCATACGGTCCTCCCTCAAACCGTCGTCCCTACCAGTCATACGGCCCTCCCTCAAAGCGTCACCCCTACCAGTCATACGGTCCTCCCTCAAAGCGTCGTCCCTACCAGTCATACGGTCCCTCCCTCAAAGCGTCGTCCCTACCAGTCATACGGTCCTCCCTCAAAGCGTCGTCCCTACCAGTCATACGGTCCTCCCTCAAAACGTCGTCCCTACCAGTCATACGGTCCTCCTTCAAAACGTCGTCCCTACCAGTCAAACGGTCCTCCCTCAAAGCGTCGTCCCTACTAGTCATACGGTCCTCCCTCAAAGCGTCGTCCCTCCCAGTCATACGGTCCCTCCCTCAAAGCGTCGTCCCTACCATTCATACGGTCCCTCCCTCAAAGCGTCGTCCCTACCAGTCATACCGTCCTCCCTCAAAGCGTCATCCCTACCATTCATACGGTCCCTCCCTCAAAGCGTCGCCTCTACCAGACATACGGTCCCTCCTTCAAAGCTTCGCCCCTACCAGTCATACGGTCCTCCATCAAAGCGTCTTGCCTACCAGTCATACGGTCCTCCCTCAAAGCGTCGTCCCTTCCAGTCATACGGTCCTCCCTCAAAACGTCGCCCCTACCAGTCATTCGGTCCTCCCTCAAACCGTCGCCCCTACCAGTCATACGGTCCTCCCTCAAAGCGTCGTCCCTACCAGTCATACTGTCCCTCCCTCAAAGCGTCGTCCCTTCCAGTCATAAGGTCCTCCCTCAAAGCATCGCCCCTACTAGTCATACGGCCCTCACTCAAAGCGTCGCTCCTACCAGTCATACGGTCCTCCATCAAACCGTCGTCCCAACCAGTCATATGGTCCCTCCCTCAAACCGTCGCCCCTACCAGTCATACGGACCTCCCTCAAACCATCGTCCCTACCAGTCATACGGTCCTCCCTCAAAGCGTCGCCCCTACCAGTCATATGGTCCCTCCCTCAAACCGTCGCCCCTACCAGTCATACGGACCTCCCTCAAAGCGTCGCCCCTACCAGTCATACGGTCCTCCCTCAAAGCGTCGCCCCTACCAGTCATACGGTCCTCCCTCAAACAGTCGTCCCTACCAGTCATACGGCCCTCCCTCAAAGCGTCACCCCTACCAGTCATACGGTACTCCCTCAAACCGTCGCCCCTACCAGTCATACGGTCCTCCCTCAAAGCGTCGTCCCTACCAGTCATACGGTCCTCCCTCAAAGCGTCATCCCTACCAGTCATACGGTCCCTCCCTCAAACCATCGTCCCTACCAGTCATACGGTCCTCCCTCAAACCGTCGTCCCTACCAGTCATACGGTCCTCCCTCAAAGCGTCGCCCCTACCAGTCATATGGTCCCTCCCTGAAACCGTCGCCCCTACCAGTCATACGGACCTCCCTGAAACCGTCGCCCCTACTAGTCATACGGTCCTCCCTCAAACCGTCGTCCCTACCAGTCATACGGCCCTCCCTCAAAGCGTCACCCCTACCAGTCATACGGTCCTCCCTCAAAGCGTCGTCCCTACCAGTCATACGGTCCCTCCCTCAAAGCGTCGTCCCTACCAGTCATACGGTCCTCCCTCAAAGCGTCGTCCCTACCAGTCATACGGTCCTCCCTCAAAACGTCGTCCCTACCAGTCATACGGTCCTCCTTCAAAACGTCGTCCCTACCAGTCAAACGGTCCTCCCTCAAAGCGTCGTCCCTACCATTCATACGGTCCCTCCCTCAAAGCGTCGCCTCTACCAGACATACGGTCCCTCCTTCAAAGCGTCGCCCCTACCAGTCATACGGTCCTCCATCAAAGCGTCGTGCCTACCAGTCATACGGTCCTCCCTCAAAGCGTCGTCCCTTCCAGTCATACGGTCCTCCCTCAAAACGTCGCCCCTACAAGTCATACGGTCCTCCCTCAAACCGTCGCCCTTTTCAGTCATACGGTCCTCCCTCAAAGCGTCGTCCCTTCCAGTCATAAGGTCCTCCCTTAAAGCATCGCCCCTACTAGTCATACGGCCCTCACTTAAAGCGTCGCCCCTACCAGTCATACGGTCCTCCATCGAACCGTCGTCCCTACCAGTCATACGGCCCTCCCTCAAAGCGTCACCCCTTCCAGTCATACGGTCCTCCCTCAAAGCGTCGTCCCTACCAGTCATACGGTCCCTCCCTCAAAGCGTCGCCCCTACCAATCATACGGTCCTCCCTCAAAGCGTCGCCCCTACCAGTCATACGGTCCTCCCTCAAACCGTCGTCCCTACCAGTCATACGGCCCTCCCTCAAAGTGTCATCCATACCAGTCATACGGTCCTCCCTCAAAGCGTCGTCCCTACCAGTCATACGGTCCCTCCCTCAAAGCGTCGTCCCTACCAGTCATACGGTCCTCCCTCAAAGCATCGCCCCTACCAGTCATACGGCCCTCCCTCAAACTGTCGTCCTTACCAGTCATACGGTCCTCCCTCAAACCGTCGCCCCTACCAATCATACGGTCCTCCCTCAAAGCGTCGTCCCTAACAGTCATACGGTCCTCCCTCAAAGCATCATCCCTACCAGTCATAAGGTCCCTCCCTCAAACCATCGTCCCTACCAGTCATACGGTCCTCCCTCAAACCGTCGTCCCTACCAGTCATACGGTCCTCCCTCAAAGCGTCGCCCCTACCAGTCATATGGTCCCTCCCTCAAACCGTCGCCCCTACCAGTCATACGGACCTCCCTCAAAGCGTCGCCCCTACCAGTCATACGGTCCTCCCTCAAACCGTCGTCCCTACCAGTCATACGGCCCTCCCTCAAAGCGTCACCCCTACCAGTCATACGGTCCTCCCTCAAAGCGTCGTCCCTACCAGTCATACGGTCCCTCCCTCAAAGCGTCGTCCCTACCAGTCATACGGTCCTCCCTCAAAGCGTCGTCCCTACCAGTCATACGGTCCTCCCTCAAAACGTCGTCCCTACCAGTCATACGGTCCTCCTTCAAAACGTCGTCCCTACCAGTCAAACGGTCCTCCCTCAAAGCGTCGTCCCTACTAGTCATACGGTCCTCCCTCAAAGCGTCGTCCCTCCCAGTCATACGGTCCCTCCCTCAAAGCGTCGTCCCTACCATTCATACGGTCCCTCCCTCAAAGCGTCGTCCCTACCAGTCATACGGTCCTCCCTCAAAGCGTCATCCCTACCATTCATACGGTCCCTCCCTCAAAGCGTCGCCTCTACCAGACATACGGTCCCTCCTTCAAAGCTTCGCCCCTACCAGTCATACGGTCCTCCATCAAAGCGTCGTGCCTACCAGTCATACGGTCCTCCCTCAAAGCGTCGTCCCTTCCAGTCATACGGTCCTCCCTCAAAACGTCGCCCCTACCAGTCATTCGGTCCTCCCTCAAACCGTCGCCCCTACCAGTCATACGGTCCTCCCTCAAAGCGTCGTCCCTACCAGTCATATTGTCCCTCCCTCAAAGCGTCGTCCCTTCCAGTCATAAGGTCCTCCCTCAAAGCATCGCCCCTACTAGTCATACGGCCGTCACTCAAAGCGTCGCTCCTACCAGTCATACGGTCCTCCATCAAACCGTCGTCCCAACCAGTCATATGGTCCCTCCCTCAAACCGTCGCCCCTACCAGTCATACGGACCTCCCTCAAACCATCGTCCCTACCAGTCATACGGTCCTCCCTCAAAGCATCGCCCCTACCAGTCATATGGTCCCTCCCTCAAACCGTCGCCCCTACCAGTCATACGGACCTCCCTCAAAGCGTCGCCCCTACCAGTCATACGGTCCTCCCTCAAAGCGTCGCCCCTACCAGTCATACGGTCCTCCCTCAAACAGTCGTCCCTACCAGTCATACGGCCCTCCCTCAAAGCGTCACCCCTACCAGTCATACGGTACTCCCTCAAACCGTCGCCCCTACCAGTCATACGGTCCTCCCTCAAAGCGTCGTCCCTACCAGTCATACGGTCCTCCCTCAAAGCGTCATCCCTACCAGTCATACGGTCCCTCCCTCAAACCATCGTCCCTACCAGTCATACGGTCCTCCCTCAAACCGTCGTCCCTACCAGTCATACGGTCCTCCCTCAAAGCGTCGCCCCTACCAGTCATATGGTCCCTCCCTCAAACCGTCGCCCCTACCAGTCATACGGACCTCCCTCAAAGCGTCGCCCCTACCAGTCATACGGTCCTCCCTCAAACCGTCGTCCCAACCAGTCATACGGCCCTCCCTCAAAGCGTCACCCCTACCAGTCATACGGTCCTCCCTCAAAGCGTCGTCCCTACCAGTCATACGGTCCCTCCCTCAAAGCGTCGTCCCTACCAGTCATACGGTCCTCCCTCAAAGCGTCGTCCCTACCAGTCATACGGTCCTCCCTCAAAACGTCGTCCCTACCAGTCATACGGTCCTCCTTCAAAACGTCGTCCCTACCAGTCAAACGGTCCTCCCTCAAAGCGTCGTCCCTACTAGTCATACGGTCCTCCATCAAAGCGTCGTCCCTCCCAGTCATACAGTCCCTCCCTCAAAGCGTCGTCCCTACCATTCATACGGTCCCTCCCTCAAAGCGTCGTCCCTACCAGTCATACGGTCCTCCCTCAAAGCGTCATCCCTACCATTCATACGGTCCCTCCCTCAAAGCGTCGTCCCTACCAGTCATACGGTCCTCCCTCAAAGCGTCATCCCTACCATTCATACGGTCCCTCCGTCAAAGCGTCGCCTCTACCAGACATACGGTCCCTCCTTCAAAGCGTCGACCCTACCAGTCATACGGTCCTCCATCAAAGCGTCGTGCCTACCAGTCATACGGTCCTCCCTCAAAGCGTCGTCACTTCCAGTCATACGGTCCTCCCTCAAAACGTCGCCCCTACCAGTCATACGGTCCTCCCTCAAACCGTCGCCCCTACCAGTCATACGGTCCTCCCTCAAAGCGTTGTCCCTACCAGTCATACGGTCCCTCCCTCAAAGCGTCGTCCCTACCAGTCATACGGTCCTCCCTCAAAGCATCGCCCCTACCAGTCATACGGCCCTCCCTCAAAGCGTCGTCCCTACCATTCATACGGTCCCTACCTCAAAGCGTCGTCCCCACCAGTCATACGGTCCTCCCTCAAAGCGTCATCCCTACCATTCATACGGTCCCTCCCTCAAAGCGTCGCCTCTACCAGACATACGGTCCCTCCTTCAAAGCGTCGCCCCTACCAGTCATACGGTCCTCCATCAAAGCGTCGTGCCTACCAGTCATACGGTCCTCCCTCAAAGCGTCGTCCCTTCCAGTCATACGGTCCTCCCTCAAAACGTCGCCCCTACAAGTCATACGGTCCTCCCTCAAACCGTCGCCCTTTTCAGTCATACGGTCCTCCCTCATAGCGTCGTCCCTTCCAGTCATAAGGTCCTCCCTCAAAGCATCGCCCCTACTAGTCATACGGCCCTCACTTAAAGCGTCGCCCCTACCAGTCATACGGTCCTCCATCAAACCGTCGTCCCTACCAGTCATACGGCCCTCCCTCAAAGCGTCACCCCTTCCAGTCATACGGTCCTCCCTCAAAGCGTCGTCCCTACCAGTCATACGGTCCCTCCCTCAAAGCGTCGCCCCTACCAGTCATACGGTCCTCCCTCAAAGCGTCGCCCCTACCAGTCATACGGTCCCTCCCTCAAACCATCGTCCCTACCAGTCATACGGTCCTCCCTCAAACCGTCGTCCCTACCAGTCATACGGTCCTCCCTCAAAGCGTCGCCCCTACCAGTCATATGGTCCCTCCCTCAAACCGTCGCCCCTACCAGTCATACGGACCTCCCTCAAAGCGTCGCCCCTACCAGTCATACGGTCCTCCCTCAAACCGTCGTCCCTACCAGTCATACGGCCCTCCCTCAAAGCGTCACCCCTACCAGTCATACGGTCCTCCCTCAAAGCGTAGTCCCTACCAGTCATACGGTCCCTCCCTCAAAGCGTCGTCCCTACCAGTCATACGTTCCTCCCTCAAAGCGTCGTCCCTACCAGTCATACGGTCCTCCCTCAAAACGTCGTCCCTACAAGTCATACGGTCCTCCTTCAAAACGTCGTCCCTACCAGTCAAACGGTCCTCCCTCAAAGCGTCGTCCCTACTAGTCATACGCTCCTCCCTCAAAGCGTCGTCCCTCCCAGTCATACGGTCCCTCCCTCAAAGCGTCGTCCCTACCATTCATACGGTCCCTCCCTCAAAGCGTCGTCCCTACCAGTCATACGGTCCTCCCTCAAAGCGTCATCCCTACCATTCATAC
Organism: Lamellibrachia columna; assembly: GCA_963662155.1. Taxonomy (NCBI): domain Eukaryota; kingdom Metazoa; phylum Annelida; class Polychaeta; order Sabellida; family Siboglinidae; genus Lamellibrachia; species Lamellibrachia columna. Next base: position 35,616,289 of record OY759269.1, on the reverse strand, counting down.
GGTCCCTCCCTCAAAGCGTCGCTTCTACCAGACATACGGTCCCTCCTTCAAAGAGTCGCCCCTACCAGTCATACGGTCCTCCATCAAAGCGTCGTGCCTACCAGTCATACGGTCCTCCCTCAAACCGTCGCCCCTACCAGTCATACGGTCCTCCCTCAAAACGTCGCCCCTACCAGTCATACGGTCCTCCCTCAAACAGTCGTCCCTACCAGTCATACGGCCCTCCCTCAAAGCGTCACCCCTACCAGTCATACGGTCCTCCCTCAAACCGTCGCCCCTACCAGTCATACGGTCCTCCCTCAAAGCGTCGTCCCTACCAGTCATACGGTCCTCCCTCAAAGCGTCATCCCTACCAGTCATACGGTCCCTCCCTCAAACCATCGTCCCTACCAGTCATACGGTCCTCCCTCAAACCGTCGTCCCTACCAGTCATACGGTCCTCCCTTAAAGCGTCGCCCCTACCAGTCATATGGTCCCTCCCTCAAACCGTTGCCCCTACCAGTCATACGGACCTCCCTCAAAGCGTCGCCCTTACCAGTCATACGGTCCTCCCTCAAACCGTCGTCCCTACCAGTCATACGGCCCTCCCTCAAAGCGTCACCCCTACCAGTCATACGGTCCTCCCTCAAAGCGTCGTCCCTACCAGTCATACGGTCCCTCCCTCAAAGCGTCGTCCCTACCAGTCATACGGTCCTCCCTCAAAGCGTCGTCCCTACCAGTCATACGGTCCTCCCTCAAAACGTCGTCCCATCCAGTCATACGGTCCTCCTTCAAAACGTCGTCCCTACCAGTCAAACGGTCCTCCCTCAAAGCGTCGTCCCTACTAGTTATACTGTCCTCCCTCAAAGCGTCGTCCCTCCCAGTCATACGGTCCCTCCCTCAAAGCGTCGTCCCTACCATTCATACGGTCCCTCCCTCAAAGCGTCGTCCCTACCAGTCATACGGTCCTCCCTCAAAGCGTCATCCCTACCATTCATACGGTCCCTCCCTCAAAGCGTCGCCTCTACCAGACATACGGTCCCTCCTTCAAAGCGTCGCCCCTACCAGTCATACGGTCCTCCATCAAAGCGTCGTGCCTACCAGTCATACGGTCCTCCCTCAAAGCGTCGTCCCTTCCAGTCATACGGTCCTCCCTCAAAACGTCGCCCCTACCAGTCATACGGTCCTCCCTCAAACCGTCGCCCCTACCAGTCATACGGTCCTCCCTCAAAGCGTCGCCCCTACCAGTCATATGGTCCCTCCCTCAAACCGTCGCCCCTACCAGTCATACGGACCTCCCTCAAAGCGTCGCCCCTACCAGTCATACGGTCCTCCCTCAAACCGTCGACCCTACCAGTCATACGGCCCTCCATCAAAGCGTCACCCCTACCAGTCATACGGTCCTCCCTCAAAGCGTCGTCCCTACCAGTCATACGGTCCCTCCCTCAAAGCGTCGTCCCTACCAGTCATACGGTCCTCCCTCAAAGCGTCGTCCCTACCAGTCATACGGTCCTCCCTCAAAACGTCGTCCCTACCAGTCATACGGTCCTCCTTCAAAACGTCGTCCCTACCAGTCAAACGGTCCTCCCTCAAAGCGTCGTCCCTACTAGTCATACGGTCCTCCCTCAAAGCGTCGTCCCTCCCAGTCATACGGTCCCTCCCTCAAAGCGTCGTCCCTACCATTCATACGGTCCCTCCCTCAAAGCGTCGTCCCTACCAGTCATACGGTCCTCCATGAAAGCGTCATCCCTACCATTCATACGGTCCCTCCCTCAAAGCGTCGCCTCTACCAGACATACGGTCCCTCCTTCAAAGCGTCGCCCCTACCAGTCATACAGTCCTCCGTCAAAGCGTCGTGCCTACCAGTCATACGGTCCTCCCTCAAAGCGTCGTCCCTTCCAGTCATACGGTCCTCCCTCAAAACGTCGCCCCTACCAGTCATTCGGTCCTCCCTCAAACCGTCGCCCCTACCAGTCATACGGTCCTCCCTCAAAGCGTCGTCCCTACCATTCATACGGTCCCTCCCTCAAAGCGTCGCCTCTACCAGACATACGGTCCCTCCTTCAAAGCATCGCCCCTACTAGTCATACGGCCCTCACTCAAAGCGTCGTCCCTACCAGTCATACGGTCCTCCCTCAAACCGTCGTCCCTACCTGTCATACGGTCCTCCCTCAAAGCGTCGCCCCTACCAGTCATATGGTCCCTCCCTCAAACCGTCGCCCCTACCAGTCATACGGACCTCCCTCAAAGCGTCGCCCCTACCAGTCATACGGTCCTCCCTCAAACCGTCGTCCCTACCAGTCATACGGTCCTCCCTCAAACCGTCGTCCCTACCAGTCATACGGCCCTCCCTCAAAGCGTCACCCCTACCAGTCATACGGTCCTCCCTCAAAGCGTCGTCCCTACCAGTCATACGGTCCCTCCCTCAAAGCGTCGTCCCTACCAGTCATACGGTCCTCCCTCAAAGCGTCGTCCCTACCAGTCATACGGTCCTCCCTCAAAACGTCGTCCCTACCAGTCATACGGTCCTCCTTCAAAACGTCGTCCCTACCAGTCAAACGGTCCTCCCTCAAAGCGTCGTCCCTACAAGTCATACGGTCCTCCCTCAAAGCGTCGTCCCTCCCAGTCATACGGTCCCTCCCTCAAAGCGTCGTCCCTACCATTCATACGGTCCCTCCCTCTAAGCGTCGTCCCTACCAGTCATACGGTCCTCCCTCAAAGCGTCATCCCTACCATTCATACGGTCCCTCCCTCAAAGCGTCGCCTCTACCAGACATACGGTCCCTCCTTCAAAGCGTCGCCCCTACCAGTCATACGGTCCTCCATCAAAGCGTCGTGCCTACCAGTCATACGGTCCTCCCTCAAAGCGTCGTCCCTTCCAGTTCCTACGGTCCTCCCTCAAAACGTCGCCCCTACCAGTCATACGGTCCTCCCTCAAACCGTCGCCCCTACCAGTCATACGGTCCTCCCTCAAAGCGTTGTCCCTACCAGTCATACTGTCCCTCCCTCAAAGCGTCGTCCCTTCCAGTCATAAGGTCCTCCCTCAAAGCATCGCCCCTACTAGTCATACGGCCCTCACTCAAAGCGTCGCTCCTACCAGTCATACGGTCCTCCATCAAACCGTCGTCCCAACCAGTCATACGGCCCTCCCTCAAAGCGTCACCCCTACCAGTCATACGGTCCTCCCTCAAAGTGTCGTCCCTACCAGTCATACGGTCCCTCCCTCAAAGCGTCGCCCCTACAAGTCATACGGTCCTCCCTCAAAGCGTCGCCCCTACCAGTCATACGATCCTCCCTCAAACCGTCGTCTCTACCAGTCATACGGCCCTCCCTCAAAGTGTCACCCATACCAGTCATACGGTCCTCCCTCATAGCGTCGTCCCTACCAATCATACGATCCCTCCCTCAAAGCGTCGTCCCTACCAGTCATACGGTCCTCCCTCAAAGCATCGCCCCTACCAGTCATACGGCCCTCCCTCAAAGCGTCGTCCCTACCATTCATACGGTCCCTACCTCAAAGCGTCGTCCCCACCAGTCATACGGTCCTCCCTCAAAGCGTCATCCCTACCATTCATACGGTCCCTCCCTCAAAGCGTCGCCTCTACCAGACATACGGTCCCTCCCTCAAAGCGTCGTCCCTACCAGTCATACGGTCCTCCCTCAAAGCGTCGTCCCTACCAGTCATACAGTCCTCCCTCAAAACGTCACCCCTACCAGTCATACGGTCCTCCCTCAAAGCGTCGTCCCTACCAGTCATACGGTCCTCCCTCAAAGCGTCGTCCCTACCAGTCATACGGTCCTCCCTCAAAACGTCGTCCCTACCAGTCATACGGTCCTCCTTCAAAACGTCGTCCCTACCAGTCAAACGGTCCTCCCTCAAAGCGTCGTCCCTACTAGTCATACGGTCCTCCCTCAAAGCGTCGTCCCTCCCAGTCATACGGTCCCTCCCTCAAAGCGTCGTCCCTACCATTCATACGGTCCCTCCCTCTAAGCGTCGTCCCTACCAGTCATACGGTCCTCCCTCAAAGCGTCATCCCTACCATTCATACGGTCCCTCCCTCAAAGCGTCGCCTCTACCAGACATACGGTCCCTCCTTCAAAGCGTCGCCCCTACCAGTCATACGGTCCTCCATCAAAGCGTCGTGCCTACCAGTCATACGGTCCTCCCTCAAAGCGTTGTCCCTTCCAGTTCCTACGGTCCTCCCTCAAAACGTCGCCCCTACCAGTCATACGGTCCTCCCTCAAACCGTCGCCCCTACCAGTCATACGGTCCTCCCTCAAAGCGTTGTCCCTACCAGTCATACTGTCCCTCCCTCAAAGCGTCGTCCCTTCCAGTCATAAGGTCCTCCCTCAAAGCATCGCCCCTACTAGTCATACGGCCCTCACTCAAAGCGTCGCTCCTACCAGTCATACGGTCCTCCATCAAACCGTCGTCCCAACCAGTCATACGGCCCTCCCTCAAAGCGTCACCCCTACCAGTCATACGGTCCTCCCTCAAAGTGTCGTCCCTACCAGTCATACGGTCCCTCCCTCAAAGCGTCGCCCCTACAAGTCATACGGTCCTCCCTCAAAGCGTCGCCCCTACCAGTCATACGATCCTCCCTCAAACCGTCGTCTCTACCAGTCATACGGCCCTCCCTCAAAGTGTCACCCATACCAGTCATACGGTCCTCCCTCATAGCGTCGTCCCTACCAGTCATACGGTCCCTCCCTCAAAGCGTCGTCCCTACCAGTCATACGGTCTTCCCTCAAAGCATCGCCCCTACCAGTCATACGGCCCTCCCTCAAAGCGTCGTCCCTACCATTCATACGGTCCCTACCTCAAAGCGTCGTCCCCACCAGTCATACGGTCCTCCCTCAAAGCGTCATCCCTACCATTCATACGGTCCCTCCCTCAAAGCGTCGCCTCTACCAGACATACGGTCCCTCCTTCAAAGCGTCGCCCCTACCAGTCATACGGTCCTCCATCAAAGCGTCGTGCCTACCAGTCATACGGTCCTCCCTCAAAGCGTCGTCCCTTCCAGTCATACGGTCCTCCCTCAAAACGTCGCCCCTACAAGTCATACGGTCCTCTCTCAAACCGTCGCCCTTTTCAGTCATACGGTCCTCCCTCAAAGCGTCGTCCCTTCCAGTCATAAGGTCCTCCCTCAAAGCATCGCCCCTACTAGTCATACGGCCCTCACTTAAAGCGTCGCACCTACCAGTCATACGGTCCTCCATCAAACCGTCGTCCCTACCAGTCATACGGCCCTCCCTCAAAGCGTCACCCCTTCCAGTCATACGGTCCTCCCTCAACGCGTCGTCCCTACCAGTCATACGGTCCCTCCCTCAAAGCGTCGCCCCTACCAGTCATACGGTCCTCCCTCAAAGCGTCGCCCCTACCAGTCATACGGTCCTCCCTCAAACCGTCGTCCCTACCAGTCATACGGCCCTCCCTCAAAGTGTCATCCATACCAGTCATACGGTCCTTCCTCAAAGCGTCGTCCCTACCAGTCATACGGTCCCTCCCTCAAAGCGTCGTCCCTACCAGTCTTACGGTCCTCCCTCAAAGCATCGCCCCTACCAGTCATACGGCCCTCCCTCAAACTGTCGTCCCTACCAGTCATACGGTCCTCCCTCAAACCGTCGCCCCTACCAATCATACGGTCCTCCCTCAAAGCGTCGTCCCTAACAGTCATACGGTCCTCCCTCAAAGCATCATCCCTACCAGTCATACGGTCCCTCCCTCAAACCATCATCCCTACCAGTCATACGGTCCTCCCTCAAACCGTCGTCCCTACCAGTCATACGGTCCTCCCTCAAAGCGTCGCCCCTACCAGTCATATGGTCCCTCCCTCAAATCGTCGCCCCTACCAGTCATACGGACCTCCCTCAAAGCGTCGCCACTACCAGTCATACGGTCCTCCCTCAAACCGTCGTCCCTACCAGTCATACGGCCCTCCCTCTAAGCGTCACCCCTACCAGTCATACGGTCCTCCCTCAAAGCGTCGTCCCTACCAGTCATACGGTCCCTCCCTCAAAGCGTCGTCCCTACCAGTCATACGGTCCTCCCTCAAAGCGTCGTCCCTACCAGTCATACGGTCCTCCCTCAAAACGTCGTCCCTACCAGTCATACGGTCCTCCTTCAAAACGTCGTCCCTACCAGTCAAACGGTCCTCCCTCAAAGCGTCGTCCCTACTAGTCATACTGTCCTCCCTCAAAGCGTCGTCCCTACCAGTCATACGGTCCCTCCCTCAAAGCGTCGTCCCTACCAGTCATACGGTCCTCCCTCAAAGCGTCGTCCCTACCAGTCATACGGTCCTCCCTCAAAACGTCGTCCCTACCAGTCATACGGTCCTCCTTCAAAACGTCGTCCCTACCAGTCAAACGGTCCTCCCTCAAAGCGTCGTCCCTACTAGTCATACTGTCCTCCCTCAAAGCGTCGTCCCTCCCAGTCATACTGTCCCTCCCTCAAAGCGTCGTCCCTACCATTCATACGGTCCCTCCCTCAAAGCGTCGTCCCTACCAGTCATACTGTCCTCCCTCAAAGCGTCATCCCTACCATTCATACGGTCCCTCCCTCAAAGCGTCGCCTCTACCAGACATACGGTCCCTCCTTCAAAGAGTCGCCCCTACCAGTCATACGGTCCTCCATCAAAGCGTCGTGCCTACCAGTCATACGGTCCTCCCTCAAAGCGTCGTCCCTTCCAGTCATACGGTCCTCCCTCAAAACGTCGCCCCTACCAGTCATTCGGTCCTCCCTCAAACCGTCGCCCCTACCAGTCATACGGTCCTCCCTCAAAGCGTCGTCCCTACCAGTCATACTGTCCCTCCCTCAAAGCGTCGTCCCTTCCAGTCATAAGGTCCTCCCTCAAAGCATCGCCCCTACTAGTCATACGGCCCTCACTCAAAGCGTCGCTCCTACCAGTCATACGGTCCTCCATCAAACCGTCGTCCCAACCAGTCATATGGTCCCTCCCTCAAACCGTCGCCCCTACCAGTCATACGGACCTCCCTCAAACCATCGTCCCTACCAGTCATACGGTCCTCCCTCAAAGCGTCGCCCCTACCAGTCATATGGTCCCTCCCTCAAACCGTCGCCCCTACCAGTCATACGGACCTCCCTCAAAGCGTCGCCCCTACCAGTCATACGGTCCTCCCTCAAAGCGTCGCCCCTACCAGTCATACGGTCCTCCCTCAAACAGTCGTCCCTACCAGTCATACGGCCCTCCCTCAAAGCGTCACCCCTACCAGTCATACGGTCCTCCCTCAAACCGTCGCCCCTTCCAGTCATACGGTCCTCCCTCAAAGCGTCGTCCCTACCAGTCATACGGTCCTCCCTCAAAGCGTCATCCCTACCAGTCATACGGTCCCTCCCTCAAACCATCGTCCCTACCAGTCATACGGTCCTCCCTCAAACCGTCGTCCCTACCAGTCATACGGTCCTCCCTCAAAGCGTCGCCCCTACCAGTCATATGGTCCCTCCCTCAAACCGTCGCCCCTACCAGTCATACGGACCTCCCTCAAAGCGTCGCTCCTACCAGACATACGGTCCTCCCTCAAACCGTCGTCCCTACCAGTCATACGGCCCTCCCTCAAAGCGTCACCCCTACCAGTCATACGGTCCTCCCTCAAAGCGTCGTCCCTACCAGTCATACGGTCCCTCCCTCAAAGCGTCGTCCCTACCAGTCATACGGTCCTCCCTCAAAGCGTCGTCCCTACCAGTCATACGGTCCTCCCTCAAAACGTCGTCCCTACCAGTCATACGGTCCTCCTTCAAAACGTCGTCCCTACCAGTCAAACGGTCCTCCCTCAAAGCGTCGTCCCTATTAGTCATACGGTCCTCCCTCAAAGCGTCGTCCCTCCCAGTCATACGGTCCCTCCCTCAAAGCGTCGTCCCTACCATTCATACGGTCCCTCCCTCAAAGCGTCGCCTCTACCAGACATACGGTCCCTCCTTCAAAGCGTCGCCCCTACCAGTCATACGGTCCTCCATCAAAGCGTCGTGCCTACCAGTCATACGGTCCTCCCTCAAAGCGTCGTCCCTTCCAGTCATACGGTCCTCCCTCAAAACGTCGCCCCTACCAGTCATACGGTCCTCCCTCAAACCGTCGCCCCTACCAGTCATACGGTCCTCCCTCAAAGCGTTGTCCCTACCAGTCATACTCTCCCTCCCTCAAAGCGTCGTCCCTTCCAGTCATAAGGTCCTCCCTCAAAGCATCGCCCCTACTAGTCATACGGCCCTCACTCAAAGCGTCGCTCCTACCAGTCATACGGTCCTCCATCAAACCGTCGTCCCAACCAGTCATACGGCCCTCCCTCAAAGCGTCACCCCTACCAGTCATACGGTCCTCCCTCAAAGTGTCGTCCCTACCAGTCATACGGTCCCTCCCTCAAAGCGTCGCCCCTACCAGTCATATGGTCCCTCCCTCAAACCGTCGCCCCTACCAGTCATACGGACCTCCCTCAAAGCGTCGCCCCTACCAGTCATACGGTCCTCCCTCAAAGCGTCGCCCCTACCAGTCATACGGTCCTCCCTCAAACAGTCGTCCCTACCAGTCATACGGCCCTCCCTCAAAGCGTCACCCCTACCAGTCATACGGTCCTCCCTCAAACCGTCGCCCCTTCCAGTCATACGGTCCTCCCTCAAAGCGTCGTCCCTACCAGTCATACGGTCCTCCCTCAAAGCGTCATCCCTACCAGTCATACGGTCCCTCCCTCAAACCATCGTCCCTACCAGTCATACGGTCCTCCCTCAAACCGTCGTCCCTACCAGTCATACGGTCCTCCCTCAAAGCGTCGCCCCTACCAGTCATAAGGTCCCTCCCTCAAACCGTCGCCCCTACCAGTCATACGGACCTCCCTCAAAGCGTCGCTCCTACCAGTCATACGGTCCTCCCTCAAACCGTCGTCCCTACCAGTCATACGGCCCTCCCTCAAAGCGTCACCCCTACCAGTCATACGGTCCTCCCTCAAAGCGTCGTCCCTACCAGTCATACGGTCCCTCCCTCAAAGCGTCGTCCCTACCAGTCATACGGTCCTCCCTCAAAGCGTCGTCCCTACCAGTCATACGGTCCTCCCTCAAAACGTCGTCCCTACCAGTCATACGGTCCTCCTTCAAAACGTCGTCCCTACCAGTCAAACGGTCCTCCCTCAAAGCGTCGTCCCTACTAGTCATACGGTCCTCCCTCAAAGCGTCGTCCCTCCCAGTCATACGGTCCCTCCCTCAAAGCGTCGTCCCTACCATTCATACGGTCCCTCCCTCAAAGCGTCGCCTCTACCAGACATACGGTCCCTCCTTCAAAGCGTCGCCGCTACCAGTCATACGGTCCTCCATCAAAGCGTCGTGCCTACCAGTCATACGGTCCTCCCTCAAAGCGTCGTCCCTTCCAGTCATACGGTCCTCCCTCAAAACGTCGCCCCTACCAGTTATACGGTCCTCCCTCAAACCGTCGCCCCTACCAGTCATACGGTCCTCCCTCAAAGCGTTGTCCCTACCAGTCATACTGTCCCTCCCTCAAAGCGTCGTCCCTTCCAGTCATAAGGTCCTCCCTCAAAGCATCGCCCCTACTAGTCATACGGCCCTCACTCAAAGCGTCGCTCCTACCAGTCATACGGCCCTCCATCAAACCGTCGTCCCAACCAGTCATACGGCCCTCCCTCAAAGCGTCACCCCTACCAGTCATACGGTCCTCCCTCAAAGTGTCGTCCCTACCAGTCATACGGTCCCTCCCTCAAAGCGTCGCCCCTACAAGTCATACGGTCCTCCCTCAAAGCGTCGCCCCTACCAGTCATACGATCCTCCCTCAAACCGTCGTCTCTACCAGTCATACGGCCCTCCCTCAAAGTGTCACCCATACCAGTCATACGGTCCTCCCTCATAGCGTCGTCCCTACCAGTCATACGGTCCCTCCCTCAAAGCGTCGTCCCTACCAGTCATACGGTCCTCCCTCAAAGCATCGCCCCTACCAGTCATACGGCCCTCCCTCAAACCGTCGTCCCTACCAGTCATACGGTCCTCCCTCAAACCGTCGCCCCTACCAGTCATACGGTCCTCCCTCAAAGCGTCGTCCCTACCAGTCATACGGTCCTCCCTCAAAGCATCCTCCCTACCAGTCATACGGTCCCTCCGTCAAACCATCGTCCCTACTAGTCATACGTTCCTCCCTCAAACCGTCGTCCCTACCAGTCATACGGTCCTCCCTCAAAGCGTCGCCCCTACCAGTCATATGGTCCCTCCCTCAAACCGTCGCCCCTACCAGTCATACGGACCTCCCTCAAACCATCGTCCCTACCAGTCATACGGTCCTCCCTCAAACCGTCGTCCCTACCAGTCATACGGTCCTCCCTCAAAGCGTCGCCCCTACCAGTCATATGGTCCCTCCCTCAAACCGTCGCCCCTACCAGTCATACGGACCTCCCTCAAAGCGTCGCCCCTACCAGTCATACGGTCCTCCCTCAAAGCGTCGCCCCTACCAGTCATACGGTCCTCCCTCAAACAGTCGTCCCTACCAGTCATACGGCCCTCCCTCAAAGCGTCACCCCTACCAGTCATACGGTCCTCCCTCAAACCGCCGCCCCTACCAGTCATACGGTCCTCCCTCAAAGCGTCGTCCCTTCCAGTCATACGGTCCTCCCTCAAAGCGTCATCCCTACCAGTCATACGGTCCCTCCCTCAAACCATCGTCCCTACCAGTCATACGGTCCTCCCTCAAACCGTCGTCCATACCAGTCATACGGTCCTCCATCAAAGCGTCGCCCCTACCAGTCATATGGTCCCTCCCTCAAACCGTCGCCCCTACCAGTCATACGGACATCCCTCAAAGCGTCGCCCCTACCAGTCATACGGTCCTCCCTCAAACCGTCGTCCCTACCAGTCATACGGCCCTCCCCCAAAGCGTCACCCCTTCCAGTCATACGGTCCTCCCTCAAAGCGTCGTCCCTACCAGTCATACGGTCCCTCCCTCAAAGCGTCGTCCCTACCAGTCATACGGTCCTCCCTCAAAGCGTCGTCCCTACCAGTCATACGGTCCTCCCTCAAAACGTCGTCCCTACCAGTCATACGGTCCTTCCTCAAAGCGTCGTCCCTACTAGTCATACGGTCCTCCCTCAAAGCGTCGTCCCTCCCAGTCATACGGTCCCTCCCTCAAAGCGTCGTCCCTACCATTCATACGGTCCCTCCCTCAAAGCGTCGTCCCTACCAGTCATACGGTCCTCCCTCAAAGCGTCATCTCTACCATTCATACGGTCTCTCCCTCAAAGCGTCGCCTCTACCAGACATACGGTCCCTCCTTCAAAGCGTCGCCCCTACCAGTAATACGGTCCTCCATCAAAGCGTCGTGCCTACCAGTCATACGGTCCTCCCTCAAAGCGTCGTCCCTTCCAGTCATACGGTCCTCCCTCAAAACGTCGCCCCTACCAGTCATACGGTCCTCCCTCAAACCGTCGCCCCTACCAGTCATACGGTCCTCCCTCAAAGCGTCGTCCCTACCAGTCATACTGTCCCTCCCTCAAAGCGTCGTCCCTTCCAGTCATAAGGTCCTCCCTCAAAGTATCGCCCCTACTAGTCATAAGGCCCTCACTCAAAGCGTCGCTCCTACCAGTCATACGGTCCTCCATCAAACCGTCGTCCCAACCAGTCAAACGGCCCTCCCTCAAAGCGTCACCCCTACCAGTCATACGGTCCTCCCTCAAAGTGTCGTCCCTACCAGTCATACGGTCCCTCCCTCAAAGCGTCGCCCCTACCAGTCATACGGCCCTCCTTCAAAGCGTCGCCCCTACCAGTCATACGGTCCTCCATCAAAGCGTCGTGCCTACCAGTCATACGGTCCTCCCTCAAAGCGTCGTCCCTTCCAGTCATACGGTCCTCCCTCAAAACGTCGCCCCTACCAGTCATACGGTCCTCCCTCAAACCGTCGCCCCTACCAGTCATACGGTCCTCCCTCAAAGCGTTGTCCCTACCAGTCATACTGTCCCTCCCTCAAAGCGTCGTCCCTTCCAGTCATAAGGTCCTCCCTCAAAGCATCGCCCCTACTAGTCATACGGCCCTCACTCAAAGCGTCGCTCCTACCAGTCATACGGTCCTCCATCAAACCGTCGTCCCAACCAGTCATACGGCCCTCCCTCAAAGCGTCACCCCTACCAGTCATACGGTCCTCCCTCAAAGTGTCGTCCCTACCAGTCATACGGTCCCTCCCTCAAAGCGTCGCCCCTACAAGTCATACGGTCCTCCCTCAAAGCGTCGCCCCTACCAGTCATACGATCCTCCCTCAAACCGTCGTCTCTACCAGTCATACGGCCCTCCCTCAAAGTGTCACCCATACCAGTCATACGGTCCTCCCTCATAGCGTCGTCCCTACCAGTCATACGGTCCCTCCCTCAAAGCGTCGTCCCTACCAGTCATACGGTCCTCCCTCAAAGCATCGCCCCTACCAGTCATACGGCCCTCCCTCAAAGCGTCGTCCCTACCATTCATACGGTCCCTACCTCAAAGCGTCGTCCCCACCAGTCATACGGTCCTCCCTCAAAGCGTCATCCCTACCATTCATACGGTCCCTCCCTCAAAGCGTCGCCTCTACCAGACATACGGTCCCTCCTTCAAAGCGTCGCCCCTACCAGTCATACGGTCCTCCATCAAAGCGTCGTGCCTACCAGTCATACGGTCCTCCCTCAAAGCGTCGTCCCTTCCAGTCATACGGTCCTCCCTCAAAACGTCGCCCCTACAAGTCATACGGTCCTCCCTCAAACCGTCGCCCTTTTCAGTCATACGGTCCTCCCTCAAAGCGTCGTCCCTTCCAGTCATAAGGTCCTCCCTCAAAGCATCGCCCCTACTAGTCATACGGCCCTCACTTAAAGCGTCGCACCTACCAGTCATACGGTCCTCCATCAAACCGTCGTCCCTACCAGTCATACGGCCCTCCCTCAAAGCGTCACCCCTTCCAGTCATACGGTCCTCCCTCAAAGCGTCGTCCCTACCAGTCATACGGTCCCTCCCTCAAAGCGTCGCCCCTACAAGTCATTCGGTCCTCCCTCAAAGCGTCGCCCCTACCAGTCATACGGTCCTCCCTCAAACCGTCGTCCCTACCAGTCATACGGCCCTCCCTCAAAGTGTCATCCATACCAGTCATACGGTCCTCCCTCAAAGCGTCGTCCCTACCAGTCATACGGTCCCTCCCTCAAAGCGTCGTCCCTACCAGTCATACGGTCCTCCCTCAAAGCATCGCCCCTACCAGTCATACGGCACTCCCTCAAACTGTCGTCCCTACCAGTCATACGGTCCTCCCTCAAACCGTCGCCCCTACCAATCATACGGTCCTCCCTCAAAGCCTCGTCCCTAACAGTCATACGGTCCTCCCTCAAAGCATCATCCCTACCAGTCATACGGTCCCTCCCTCAAACCATCGTCCCTACCAGTCATACGGTCCTCCCTCAAACCGTCGTCCCTACCAGTCATACGGTCCTCCCTCAAAGCGTCGCCCCTACCAGTCATATGGTCCCTCCCTCAAACCGTCGCCCCTACCAGTCATACGGACCTCCCTCAAAGCGTCGCCCCTACCAGTCATACGGTCCTCCCTCAAACCGTCGTCCCTACCAGTCATGCGGCCCTCCCTCTAAGCGTCACCCCTACCAGTCATATGGTCCTCCCTCAAAGCGTCGTCCCTACCAGTCATACGGTCCCTCCCTCAAAGCGTCGTCCCTACCAGTCACACGGTCCTCCCTCAAAGCGTCGTCCCTACCAGTCATACGGCCCTCCCTCAAAACGTCGTCCCTACCAGTCATACGGTCCTCCTTCAAAACGTCGTCCCTACCAGTCAAACGGTCCTCCCTCAAAACGTCGTCCCTACTAGTCATACGGTCCTCCCTCAAAGCGTCGTCCCTCCCAGTCATACTGTCCCTCCCTCAAAGCGTCGTTCCTACCATTCATACGGTCCCTCCCTCAAAGCGTCGTCCCTACCAGTCATACGGTCCTCCCTCAAAGCGTCATCCCTACCATTCATACGGTCCCTCCCTCAAAGCGTCGCCTCTACCAGACATACGGTCCCTCCTTCAAAGAGTCGCCCCTACCAGTCATACGGTCCTCCATCAAAGCGTCGTGCCTACCAGTCATACGGTCCTCCCTCAAAGCGTCGTCCCTTCCAGTCATACGGTCCTCCCTCAAAACGTCGCCCCTACCAGTCATTCGGTCCTCCCTCAAACCGTCGCCCCTACCAGTCATACGGTCCTCCCTCAAAGCGTCGTCCCTACCAGTCATACTGTCCCTCCCTCAAAGCGTCGTCCCTTCCAGTCATAAGGTCCTCCCTCAAAGCATCGCCCCTACTAGTCATACGGCCCTCACTCAAAGCGTCGCTCCTACCAGTCATACGGTCCTCCATCAAACCGTCGTCCCAACCAGTCATATGGTCCCTCCCTCAAACCGTCGCCCCTACCAGTCATATGGTCCCTCCCTCAAACCGTCGTCCCAACCAGTCATACGGCCCTCCCTCAAAGCGTCGCCCCTACCAGTCATATGGTCCCTCCCTCAAACCGTCGCCCCTACCAGTCATATGGTCCCTCCCTCAAACCATCGTCCCTACCAGTCATACGGTCCTCCCTCAAAGCGTCGCCCCTACCAGTCATATGGTCCCTCCCTCAAACCGTCGCCCCTACCAGTCATACGGACCTCCCTCAAAGCGTCGCCCCTACCAGTCATACGGTCCTCCCTCAAAGCGTCGCCCCTACCAGTCATACGGTCCTCCCTCAAACAGTCGTCCCTACCAGTCATACGGCCCTCCCTCAAAGCGTCACCCCTAGCAGTCATACGGTCCTCCCTCAAACCGTCGCCCCTACCAGTCATACGGTCCTCCCTCAAAGCGTCGTCCCTACCAGTCATACGGTCCTCCCTCAAAGCGTCATCCCTACCAGTCATACGGTCCTCCATCAAACCGTCGTCCCAACCAGTCATACGGCCCTCCCTCAAAGCGTCACCCCTACCAGTCATACGGTCCTCCCTCAAAGTGTCGTCCCTACCAGTCATACGGTCCCTCCCTCAAAGCGTCGCCCCTACAAGTCATACGGTCCTCCCTCAAAGCGTCGCCCCTACCAATCATACGATCCTCCCTCAATCCGTCGTCTCTACCAGTCATACGGCCCTCCCTCAAAGTGTCACCCATACCAGTCATACGGTCCTCCCTCATAGCGTCGTCCCTACCAGTCATACGGTCCCTCCCTCAAAGCGTCGTCCCTACCAGTCATACGGTCCTCCCTCAAAGCTTCGCCCCTACCAGTCATACGGCCCTCCCTCAAAGCGTCGTCCCTACCATTCATACGGTCCCTACCTCAAAGCGTCGTCCCCACCAGTCATACGGTCCTCCCTCAAAGCGTCATCCCTACCATTCATACGGTCCCTCCCTCAAAGCGTCGCCTCTACCAGACATACGGTCCCTCCTTCAAAGCGTCGCCCCTACCAGTCATACGGTCCTCCATCAAAGCGTCGTGCCTACCAGTCATACGGTCCTCCCTCAAAGCGTCGTCCCTTCCAGTCATACGGTCCTCCCTCAAAACGTCGCCCCTACAAGTCATACGGTCCTCCCTCAAACCTTCGCCCTTTTCAGTCATACGGTCCTCCCTCAAAGCGTCGTCCCTTCCAGTCATAAGGTCCTCCCTCAAAGCATCGCCCCTACTAGTCATACGGCCCTCACTTAAAGCGTCGCACCTACCAGTCATACGGTCCTCCATCAAACCGTCGTCCCTACCAGTCATACGGCCCTCCCTCAAAGCGTCACCCCTTCCAGTCATACGGTCCTCCCTCAAAGCGTCGTCCCTACCAGTCATACGGTCCCTCCCTCAAAGCGTCGCCCCTACCAGTCATACGGTCCTCCCTCAAAGCGTCGCCCCTACCAGTCATACGGTCCTCCCTCAAACCGTCGTCCCTACCAGTCATACGGCCCTCCCTCAAAGTGTCATCCATACCAGTCATACGGTCCTCCCTCAAAGCGTCGTCCCTACCAGTCATACGGTCCCTCCCTCAAAGCGTCGTCCCTACCAGTCATACGGTCCTCCCTCAAAGCATCGCCCCTACCAGTCATACGGCCCTCCCTCAAACTGTCGTCCCTACCAGTCATACGGTCCTCCCTCAAACCGTCGCCCCTACCAATCATACGGTCCTCCCTCAAAGCGTCGTCCCTAACAGTCATACGGTCCTCCCTCAAAGCATCATCCCTACCAGTCATACGGTCCCTCCCTCAAACCATCGTCCCTACCAGTCATACGGTCCTCCCTCAAACCGTCGTCCCTACCAGTCATACGGTCCTCCCTCAAAGCGTCGCCCCTACCAGTCATATGGTCCCTCCCTCAAACCGTCGCCCCTACCAGTCATACGGACCTCCCTCAAAGCGTCGCCCCTACCAGTCATACGGTCCTCCCTCAAACCGTCGTCCCTACCAGTCATACGGCCCTCCCTCTAAGCGTCACCCCTACCAGTCATACGGTCCTCCCTCAAAGCGTCGTCCCTACCAGTCATACGGTCCCTCCCTCAAAGCATCGTCCCTACCAGTCATACGGTCCTCCCTCAAAGCGTCGTCCCTACCAGTCATACGGTCCTCCCTCAAAACGTCGTCCCTACCAGTCAAACGGTCCTCCCTCAAAGCGTCGTCCCTACTAGTCATACGGTCCTCCCTCAAAGCGTCGTCTCTCCCAGTCATACTGTCCCTCCCTCAAAGCGTCGTTCCTACCATTCATACGGTCCCTCCCTCAAAGCGTCGTCCCTACCAGTCATACGGTCCTCCCTCAAAGCGTCATCCCTACCATTCATACGGTCCCTCCCTCAAAGCGTCGCCTCTACCAGACATACGGTCCCTCCTTCAAAGAGTCGCCCCTACCAGTCATACGGTCCTCCATTAAAGCGTCGTGCCTACCAGTCATACGGTCCTCCCTCAAAGCGTCGTCCCTTCCAGTCATACGGTCCTCCCTCAAAAGTCGCCCCTACCAGTCATTCGGTCCTCCCTCAAACCGTCGCCCCTACCAGTCATACGGTCCTCCCTCAAAGCGTCGTCCCTACCAGTCATACTGTCCCTCCCTCAAAGCGTCGTCCCTTCCAGTCATAAGGTCCTCCCTCAAAGCATCGCCCCTACTAGTCATACGGCCCTCACTCAAAGCGTCGCTCCTACCAGTCATACGGTCCTCCATCAAACCGTCGTCCCAACCAGTCATATGGTCCCTCCCTCAAACCGTCGCCCCTACCAGTCATACGGACCTCCCTCAAACCATCGTCCCTACCAGTCATACGGTCCTCCCTCAAAGCGTCGCCCCTACCAGTCATATGGTCCCTCCCTCAAACCGTCGCCCCTACCAGTCATACGGACCTCCCTCAAAGCGTCGCCCCTACAAGTCATACGGTCCTCCCTCAAAGCGTCGCCCCTACCAGTCATACGGTCCTCCCTCAAACAGTCGTCCCTACCAGTCATACGGCCCTCCCTCAAAGCGTCACCCCTACCAGTCATACGGTCCTCCCTCAAACCGTCGCCCCTACCAGTCATACGGTCCTCCCTCAAAGCGTCGTCCCTACCAGTCATACGGTCCTCCCTCAAAGCGTCATCCCTACAAGTCATACGGTCCCTCCCTCAAACCATCGTCCCTACCAGTCATACGGTCCTCCCTCAAACCGTCGTCCCTACCAGTCATACGGTCCTCCCTCAAAGCGTCGCCCCTACCAGTCATATGGTCCCTCCCTCAAACCGTCGCCCCTACCAGTCATACGGACCTCCCTCAAAGCGTCGCTCCTACCAGTCATACGGTCCTCCCTCAAACCGTCGTCCCTACCAGTCATACGGCCCTCCCTCAAAGCGTCACCCCTACCAGTCATACGGTCCTCCCTCAAAGCGTCGTCCCTACCAGTCATACGGTCCCTCCCTCAAAGCGTCGTCCCTACCAGTCATACGGTCCTCCCTCAAAGCGTCGTCCCTACCAGTCATACGGTCCTCCCTCAAAACGTCGTCCCTACCAGTCATACGGTCCTCCTTCAAAACGTCGTCCCTACCAGTCAAACGGTCCTCCCTCAAAGCGTCGTCCCTACTAGTCATACGGTCCTCCCTCAAAGCGTCGTCCCTCCCAGTCATACGGTCCCTCCCTCAAAGCGTCGTCCCTACCATTCATACGGTCCCTCCCTCAAAGCGTCGTCCCTACCAGTCATACGGTCCTCCCTCAAAGCGTCATCCCTACCATTCATACGGTCCCTCCCTCAAAGCGTCGCCTCTACCAGACATACGGTCCCTCCTTCAAAGCGTCGCCCCTACCAGTCATACGGTCCTCCATCAAAGCGTCGTGCCTACCAGTCATACGGTCCTCCCTCAAAGCGTCGTCCCTTCCAGTCATACGGTCCTCCCTCAAAACGTCGCCCCTACCAGTCATACGGTCCTCCCTCAAACCGTCGCCCCTACCAGTCATACGGTCCTCCCTCAAAGCGTTGTCCCTACCAGTCATACTGTCCCTCCCTCAAAGCGTCGTCCCTTCCAGTCATAAGGTCCTCCCTCAAAGCATCGCCCCTACTAGTCAAACGGCCCTCACTCAAAGCGTCGCTCCTACCAGTCATACGGTCCTCCATCAAACCGTCGTCCCAACCAGTAATACGGCCCTCCCTCAAAGCGTCACCCCTACCAGTCATACGGTCCTCCCTCAAAGTGTCGTCCCTACCAGTCATACGGTCCCTCCCTCAAAGCGTCGCCCCTACAAGTCATACGGTCCTCCCTCAAAGCGTCGCCCCTACCAGTCATACGATCCTCCCTCAAACCGTCGTCTCTACCAGTCATACGGCCCTCCCTCAAAGTGTCACCCATACCAGTCATACGGTCCTCCCTCATAGCGTCGTCCCTACCAGTCATACGGTCCCTCCCTCAAAGCGTCGTCCCTACCAGTCATACGGTCCTCCCTCAAAGCATCGCCCCTACCAGTCATACGGCCCTCCCTCAAACCGTCGTCCCTACTAGTCATACGTTCCTCCCTCAAACCGTCGTCCCTACCAGTCATACGGTTCTTCCTCAAAGCGTCGCCCCTACCAGTCATATGGTCCCTCCCTCAAACCGTCGCCCCTACCAGTCATACGGACCTCCCTCAAACCATCGTCCCTACCAGTCATACGGTCCTCCCTCAAACCGTCGTCCCTACCAGTCATACGGTCCTCCCTCAAAGCGTCGCCCCTACCAGTCATATGGTCCCTCCCTCAAACCGTCGCCCCTACCAGTCATACGGATCTCCCTCAAAGCGTCGCCCCTACCAGTCATACGGTCCTCCCTCAAAGCGTCGCCCCTACCAGTCATACGGTCCTCCCTCAAACAGTCGTCCCTACCAGTCATACGGCCCTCCCTCAAAGCGTCACCCCTACCAGTCATACGGTCCTCCCTCAAACCGTCGCCCCTACAAGTCATACGGTCCTCCCTCAAAGCGTCGTCCCTACCAGTCATACGGTCCTCCCTCAAAGCGTCATCCCTACCAGTCATACGGTCCCTCCCTCAAACCATCGTCCCTACCAGTCATACGGTCCTCCCTCAAACCGTCGTCCATACCAGTCATACGGTCCTCCATCAAAGCGTCGCCCCTACCAGTCATATGGTCCCTCCCTCAAACCGTCGCCCCTACCAGTCATACGGACATCCCTCAAAGCGTCGCCCCTACCAGTCATACGGTCCTCCCTCAAACCGTCGTCCCTACCAGTCATACGGCCCTCCCTCAAAGCGTCACCCCTTCCAGTCATACGGTCCTCCCTCAAAGCGTCGTCCCTACCAGTCATACGGTCCCTCCCTCAAAGCGTCGTCCCTACCAGTCATACGGTCCTCCCTCAAAGCGTCGTCCCTACCAGTCATACGGTCCTCCCTCAAAACGTCGTCCCTACCAGTCATACGGTCCTTCCTCAAAGCGTCGTCCCTACTAGTCATACGGTCCTCCCTCAAAGCGTCGTCCCTCCCAGTCATACGGTCCCTCCCTCAAAGCGTCGTCCCTACCATTCATACGGTCCCTCCCTCAAAGCGTCGTCCCTACCAGTCATACGGTCCTCCCTCAAAGCGTCA
The DNA here is from genome assembly GCA_963662155.1 of Lamellibrachia columna. Taxonomy (NCBI): domain Eukaryota; kingdom Metazoa; phylum Annelida; class Polychaeta; order Sabellida; family Siboglinidae; genus Lamellibrachia; species Lamellibrachia columna. The sequence goes on along the minus strand of OY759269.1, from coordinate 35,596,295 downwards.
TCTCTACCATTCATACGGTCCCTCCCTCAAAGCGTCGCCTCTACCAGACATACGGTCCCTCCTTCAAAGCGTCGCCCCTACCAGTCATACGGTCCTCCATCAAAGCGTCGTGCCTACCAGTCATACGGTCCTCCCTCAACGCGTCGTCCCTTCCAGTCATACGGTCCTCCCTCAAAACGTCGCCCCTACCAGTCATACGGTCCTCCCTCAAACCGTCGCCCCTACCAGTCATACGGTCCTCCCTCAAAGCGTCGTCCCTACCAGTCATACTGTCCCTCCCTCAAAGCGTCGTCCCTTCCAGTCATAAGGTCCTCCCTCAAAGTATCGCCCCTACTAGTCATAAGGCCCTCACTCAAAGCGTCGCTCCTACCAGTCATACGGTCCTCCATCAAACCGTCGTCCCAACCAGTCAAACGGCCCTCCCTCAAAGCGTCACCCCTACCAGTCATTCGGTCCTCCCTCAAAGTGTCGTCCCTACCAGTCATACGGTCCCTCCCTCAAAGCGTCGCCCCTACCAGTCATACGGCCCTCCCTCAAACCGTCGTCCCTACCAGTCATACGGTCCTCCCTCAAACCGTCGCCCCTACCAGTCATACGGTCCTCCCTCAAAGCGTCGTCCCTACCAGTCATACGGTCCTCCCTCAAAGCCTCATCCCTACCAGTCATACGGTCCCTCCGTCAAACCATCGTCCCTACCAGTCATACGGTCCTCCTTCAAAACGTCGTCCCTACCAGTCAAACGGTCCTCCCTCAAAGCGTCGTCCCTACTAGTCATACGGTCCTCCCTCAAAGCGTCGTCCCTCCCAGTCATGCGGTCCCTCCCTCAAAGCGTCGTCCCTACCATTCATACGGTCCCTCCCTCAAAGCGTCGTCCCTACCAGTCATACGGTCCTCCCTCAAAGCGTCATCCCTACCATTCATACGGTCCCTCCCTCAAAGCGTCGCCCCTACCAGTCATATGGTCCCTCCCTCAAACCGTTGCCCCTACCAGTCATACGGACCTCCCTCAAAGCGTCGCCCTTACCAGTCATACGGTCCTCCCTCAAACCGTCGTCCCTACCAGTCATACGGCCCTCCCTCAAAGCGTCACCCCTACCAGTCATACGGTCCTCCCTCAAAGCGTCGTCCCTACCAGTCATACGGTCCCTCCCTCAAAGCGTCGTCCCTACCAGTCATACGGTCCTCCCTCAAAGCGTCGTCCCTACCAGTCATACGGTCCTCCCTCAAAACGTCGTCCCTACCAGTCATACGGTCCTCCTTCAAAACGTCGTCCCTACCAATCAAACGGTCCTCCCTCAAAGCGTCGTCCCTACTAGTCATACGGTCTTCCCTCAAAGCGTCGTCCCTCCCAGTCATACGGTCCCTCCCTCAAAGCGTCGTCCCTACCATTCATACGGTCCCTCCCTCAAAGCGTCGTCCCTACCTGTCATACGGTCCTCCCTCAAAGCGTCATCCCTACCATTCATACGGTCCCTCCCTCAAAGCGTCGCCTCTACCAGACATACGGTCCCTCCTTCAAAGCGTCGCCCCTACCAGTCATACGGTCCTCCATCAAAGCGTCGTGCCTACCAGTCATACGGTCCTCCCTCAAAGCGTCGTCCCTTCCAGTCATACGGTCCTCCCTCAAAACGTCGCCCCTACCAGTCATACGGTCCTCCCTCAAACCGTCGCCCCTACCAGTCATACGGTCCTCCCTCAAAGCGTCGCCCCTACCAGTCATATGGTCCCTCCCTCAAACCGTCGCCCCTACCAGTCATACGGACCTCCCTCAAAGCGTCGCCCCTACCAGTCATACGGTCCTCCCTCAAACCGTCGCCCCTACCAGTCATACGGCCCTCCCTCAAAGCGTCACCCCTACCAGTCATACGGTCCTCCCTCAAAGCGTCGTCCCTACCAGTCATACGGTCCCTCCCTCAAAGCGTCGTCCCTACCAGTCATACGGTCCTCCCTCAAAGCGTCGTCCCTACCAGTCATACCGTCCTCCCTCAAAACGTCGTCCCTACCAGTCATACGGTCCTCCTTCAAAACGTCGTCCCTACCAGTCAAACGGTCCTCCCTCAAAGCGTCGTCCCTACTAGTCATACGGTCCTCCCTCAAAGCGTCGTCCCTCCCAGTCATACGGTCCCTCCCTCAAAGCGTCGTCCCTACCATTCATACGGTCCCTCCCTCAAAGCGTCGTCCCTACCAGTCATACGGTCCTCCATGAAAGCGTCATCCCTACCATTCATACGGTCCCTCCCTCAAAGCGTCGCCTCTACCAGACATACGGTCCCTCCTTCAAAGCGTCGCCCCTACCAGTCATACAGTCCTCCATCAAAGCGTCGTGCCTACCAGTCATACGGTCCTCCCTCACAGCGTCGTCCCTTCCAGTCATACGGTCCTCCCTCAAAACGTCGCCCCTACCAGTCATTCGGTCCTCCCTCAAACCGTCGCCCCTACCAGTCATACGGTCCTCCCTCAAAGCGTCGTCCCTACCAGTCATACTGTCCCTCCCTCAAAGCGTCGTCCCTTCCAGTCATAAGTTCCTCCCTCAAAGCATCGCCCCTACTAGTCATACGGCCCTCACTCAAAGCGTCGCTCCTACCAGTCATACGGTCCTCCATCAAACCGTCGTCCCAACCAGTCATATGGTCCCTCCCTCAAACCGTCGCCCCTACCAGTCATACGGCCCTCCCTCAAAGCGTCACCCCTACAAGTCACGGTACTCCCTCAAACCATCGTCCCTACCAGTCATACGGTCCTCCCTCAAACCGTCGTCCCTACCAGTCATACGGTCCTCCCTCAAAGCGTCGCCCCTACCAGTCATATGGTCCCTCCCTCAAACCGTCGCCCCTACCAGTCATACGGACCTCCCTCAAAGCGTCGCCCCTACCAGTCATACGGTCCTCCCTCAAACCGTCGTCCCTACCAGTCATACGGCCCTCCCTCAAAGCGTCACCCCTACCAGTCATACGGTCCTCCCTCAAAGCGTCGTCCCTACCAGTCATACGGTCCCTCCCTCAAAGCGTCGTCCCTACCAGTCATACGGTCCTCCCTCAAAGCGTCGTCCCTACCAGTCATACGGTCCTCCCTCAAAACGTCGTCCCTACCAGTCATACGGTCCTCCTTCAAAACGTCGTCCCTACCAGTCAAACGGTCCTCCCTCAAAGCGTCTTCCCTACTAGTCATACGGTCCTCCCTCAAAGCGTCGTCCCTCCCAGTCATACCGTCCCTCCATCAAAGCGTCGTCCCTACCATTCATACGGTCCCTCCCTCTAAGCGTCGTCCCTACCAGTCATACGGTCCTCCCTCAAAGCGTCATCCCTACCATTCATACGGTCCCTCCCTCAAAGCGTCGCCTCTACCAGACATACGGTCCCTCCTTCAAAGCGTCGCCCCTACCAGTCATACGGTCCTCCATCAAAGCGTCGTGCCTACCAGTCATACGGTCCTCCCTCAAAGCGTCGTCCCTTCCAGTCATACGGTCCTCCCTCAAAACGTCGCCCCTACCAGTCATACGGTCCTCCCTCAAACCGTCGCCCCTACCAGTCATACGGTCCTCCCTCAAAGCGTTGTCCCTACCAGTCATACTGTCCCTCCCTCAAAGCGTCGTCCCTTCCAGTCATAAGGTCCTCCCTCAAAGCATCGCCCCTACTAGTCATACGGCCCTCACTCAAAGCGTCGCTCCTACCAGTCATACGGTCCTCCATCAAACCGTCGTCCCAACCAGTCATACGGCCCTCCCTCAAAGCGTCACCCCTACCAGTCATACGGTCCTCCCTCAAAGTGTCGTCCCTACCAGTCATACGGTCCCTCCCTCAAAGCGTCGCCCCTACAAGTCATACGGTCCTCCCTCAAAGCGTCGCCCCTACCAGTCATACGATCCTCCCTCAAACCGTCGTCTCTACCAGTCATACGGCCCTCCCTCAAAGTGTCACCCATACCAGTCATACGGTCCTCCCTCATAGCGTCGTCCCTACCAGTCATACGTTCCCTCCCTCAAAGCGTCGTCCCTACCAGTCATACGGTCCTCCCTCAAAGCATCGCCCCTACCAGTCATACGGCCCTCCCTCAAAGCGTCGTCCCTACCATTCATACGGTCCCTACCTCAAAGCGTCGTCCCCACCAGTCATACGGTCCTCCCTCAAAGCGTCATCCCTACCATTCATACGGTCCCTCCCTCAAAGCGTCGCCTCTACCAGACATACGGTCCCTCCTTCAAAGCGTCGCCCCTACTAGTCATACGGTCCTCCATCAAAGCGTCGTGCCTACCAGTCATACGGTCCTCCCTCAAAGCGTCGTCCCTTCCAGTCATACGGTCCTCCCTCAAAACGTCGCCCCTACAAGTCATACGGTCCTCCCTCAAACCGTCGCCCTTTTCAGTCATACGGTCCTCCCTCAAAGCGTCGTCCCTTCCAGTCATAAGGTCCTCCCTCAAAGCATCGCCCCTACTAGTCATACGGCCCTCACTTAAAGCGTCGCACCTACCAGTCATACGGTCCTCCATCAAACCGTCGTCCCTACCAGTCATACGGCCCTCCCTCAAAGCGTCACCCCTTCCAGTCATACGGTCCTCCCTCAAAGCGTCGTCCCTACCAGTCATACGGTCCCTCCCTCAAAGCGTCGCCCCTTCCAGTCATACGGTCCTCCCTCAAAGCGTCGCCCCTACCAGTCATACCGTCCTCCCTCAAACCGTCGTCCCTACCAGTCATACGGCCCTCCCTCAAAGTGTCATCCATACCAGTCATACGGTCCTCCCTCAAAGCGTCGTCCCTACCAGTCATACGGTCCCTCCCTCAAAGCGTCGTCCCTACCAGTCATACGGTCCTCCCTCAAAGCATCGCCCCTACCAGTCATACGGCACTCCCTCAAACTGTCGTCCCTACCAGTCATACGGTCCTCCCTCAAACCATCGCCCCTACCAATCATACGGTCCTCCCTCAAAGCGTCGTCCCTAACAGTCATACGGTCCTCCCTCAAAGCATCATCCCTACCAGTCATACGGTCCCTCCCTCAAACCATCGTCCCTACCAGTCATACGGTCCTCCCTCAAACCGTCGTCCCTACCAGTCATACGGTCCTCCCTCAAAGCGTCGCCCCTACCAGTCATATGGTCCCTCCCTCAAACCGTCGCCCCTACCAGTCATACGGACCTCCCTCAAAGCGTCGCCCCTACCAGTCATACGGTCCTCCCTCAAACCGTCGTCCCTACCAGTCATACGGCCCTCCTTCTAAGCGTCACCCCTACCAGTCATACGGTCCTCCCTCAAAGCGTCGTCCCTACCAGTCATACGGTCCCTCCCTCAAAGCGTCGTCCCTACCAGTCATACGGTCCTCCCTCAAAGCGTCGTCCCTACCAGTCATACGGTCCTCCCTCAAAACGTCGTCCCTACCAGTCATACGGTCCTCCTTCAAAACGTCGTCCCTACCAGTCAAACGGTCCTCCCTCAAAGCGTCGTCCCTACTAGTCATACGGTCCTCCCTCAAAGCGTCGTCCCTCCCAATCATACTGTCCCTCCCTCAAAGCGTCGTCCCTACCATTCATACGGTCCCTCCCTCAAAGCGTCGTCCCTACCAGTCATACGGTCCTCCCTCAAAGCGTCGTCCCTACCAGTCATACGGTCCTCCCTCAAAACGTCGTCCCTACCAGTCATACGGTCCTCCTTCAAAACGTCGTCCCTACCAGTCAAACGGTCCTCCCTCAAAGCGTCGTCCCTACTAGTCATACGGTCTTCCCTCAAAGCGTCGTCCCTCCCAGTCATACGGTCCCTCCCTCAAAGCGTCGTCCCTACCATTCATACGGTCCCTCCCTCAAAGCGTCGTCCCTACCTGTCATACGGTCCTCCCTCAAAGCGTCATCCCTACCATTCATACGGTCCCTCCCTCAAAGCGTCGCCTCTACCAGACATACGGTCCCTCCTTCAAAGCGTCGCCCCTACCAGTCATACGGTCCTCCATCAAAGCGTCGTGCCTACCAGTCATACGGTCCTCCCTCAAAGCGTCGTCCCTTCCAGTCATACGGTCCTCCCTCAAAACGTCGCCCCTACCAGTCATACGGTCCTCCCTCAAACCGTCGCCCCTACCAGTCATACGGTCCTCCCTCAAAGCGTCGCCCCTACCAGTCATATGGTCCCTCCCTCAAACCGTCGCCCCTACCAGTCATACGGACCTCCCTCAAAGCGTCGCCCCTACCAGTCATACGGTCCTCCCTCAAACCGTCGCCCCTACCAGTCATACGGCACTCCCTCAAAGCGTCACCCCTACCAGTCATACGGTCCTCCCTCAAAGCGTCGTCCCTACCAGTCATACGGTCCCTCCCTCAAAGCGTCGTCCCTACCAGTCATACGGTCCTCCCTCAAAGCGTCGTCCCTACCAGTCATACCGTCCTCCCTCAAAACGTCGTCCCTACCAGTCATACGGTCCTCCTTCAAAACGTCGTCCCTACCAGTCAAACGGTCCTCCCTCAAAGCGTCGTCCCTACTAGTCATACGGTCCTCCCTCAAAGCGTCGTCCCTCCCAGTCATACGCTCCCTCCCTCAAAGCGTCGTCCCTACCATTCATACGGTCCCTCCCTCAAAGCGTCGTCCCTACCAGTCATACGGTCCTCCATGAAAGCGTCATCCCTACCATTCATACGGTCCCTCCCTCAAAGCGTCGCCTCTACCAGACATACGGTCCCTCCTTCAAAGCGTCGCCCCTACCAGTCATACAGTCCTCCATCAAAGCTTCGTGCCTACCAGTCATACGGTCCTCCCTCACAGCGTCGTCCCTTCCAGTCATACGGTCCTCCCTCAAAACGTCGCCCCTACCAGTCATTCGGTCCTCCCTCAAACCGTCGCCCCTACCAGTCATACGGTCCTCCCTCAAAGCGTCGTCCCTACCAGTCATACTGTCCCTCCCTCAAAGCGTCGTCCCTTCCAGTCATAAGTTCCTCCCTCAAAGCATCGCCCCTACTAGTCATACGGCCCTCACTCAAAGCGTCGCTCCTACCAGTCATACGGTCCTCCATCAAACCGTCGTCCCAACCAGTCATATGGTCCCTCCCTCAAACCGTCGCCCCTACCAGTCATACGGCCCTCCCTCAAAGCGTCACCCCTACAAGTCATACGGTACTCCCTCAAACCATCGTCCCTACTAGTCATACGGTCCTCCCTCAAACCGTCGTCCCTACCAGTCATACGGTCCTCCCTCAAAGCGTCGCCCCTACCAGTCATATGGTCCCTCCCTCAAACCGTCGCCCCTACCAGTCATACGGACCTCCCTCAAAGCGTCGCCCCTACCAGTCATACGGTCCTCCCTCAAACCGTCGTCCCTACCAGTCATACGGCCCTCCCTCAAAGCGTCACCCCTACCAGTCATACGGTCCTCCCTCAAAGCGTCGTCCCTACCAGTCATACGGTCCCTCCCTCAAAGCGTCGTCCCTACCAGTCATACGGTCCTCCCTCAAAGCGTCGTCCCTACCAGTCATACGGTCCTCCCTCAAAACGTCGTCCCTACCAGTCATACGGTCCTCCTTCAAAACGTCGTCCCTACCAGTCAAACGGTCCTCCCTCAAAGCGTCTTCCCTACTAGTCATACGGTCCTCCCTCAAAGCGTCGTCCCTCCCAGTCATACGGTCCCTCCCTCAAAGCGTCGTCCCTACCATTCATACGGTCCCTCCCTCTAAGCGTCGTCCCTACCAGTCATACGGTCCTCCCTCAAAGCGTCATCCCTACCATTCATACGGTCCCTCCCTCAAAGCGTCGCCTCTACCAGACATACGGTCCCTTCTTCAAAGCGTCGCCCCTACCAGTCATACGGTCCTCCATCAAAGCGTCGTGCCTACCAGTCATACGGTCCTCCCTCAAAGCGTCGTCCCTTCCAGTCATACGGTCCTCCCTCAAAACGTCGCCCCTACCAGTCATACGGTCCTCCCTCAAACCGTCGCCCCTACCAGTCATACGGTCCTCCCTCAAAGCGTTGTCCCTACCAGTCATACTGTCCCTCCCTCAAAGCGTCGTCCCTTCCAGTCATAAGGTCCTCCCTCAAAGCAGCGCCCCTACTAGTCATACGGCCCTCACTCAAAGCGTCGCTCCTACCAGTCATACGGTCCTCCATCAAACCGTCGTCCCAACCAGTCATACGGCCCTCCCTCAAAGCGTCACCCCTACCAGTCATACGGTCCTCCCTCAAAGTGTCGTCCCTACCAGTCATACGGTCCCTCCCTCAAAGCGTCGCCCCTACAAGTCATACGGTCCTCCCTCAAAGCGTCGCCCCTACCAGTCATACGATCCTCCCTCAAACCGTCGTCTCTACCAGTCATACGGCCCTCCCTCAAAGTGTCACCCATACCAGTCATACGGTCCTCCCTCATAGCGTCGTCCCTACCAGTCATACGGTCCCTCCCTCAAAGCGTCGTCCCTACCAGTCATACGGTCCTCCCTCAAAGCATCGCCCCTACCAGTCATACGGCCCTCCCTCAAAGCGTCGTCCCTACCATTCATACGGTCCCTACCTCAAAGCGTCGTCCCCACCAGTCATACGGTCCTCCCTCAAAGCGTCATCCCTACCATTCATACGGTCCCTCCCTCAAAGCGTCGCCTCTACCAGACATACGGTCCCTCCTTCAAAGCGTCGCCCCTACTAGTCATACGGTCCTCCATCAAAGCGTCGTGCCTACCAGTCATACGGTCCTCCCTCAAAGCGTCGTCCCTTCCAGTCATACGGTCCTCCCTCAAAACGTCGCCCCTACAAGTCATACGGTCCTCCCTCAAACCGTCGCCCTTTTCAGTCATACGGTCCTCCCTCAAAGCGTCGTCCCTTCCAGTCATAAGGTCCTCCCTCAAAGCATCGCCCCTACTAGTCATACGGCCCTCACTTAAAGCGTCCCACCTACCAGTCATACGGTCCTCCATCAAACCGTCGTCCCTACCAGTCATACGGCCCTCCCTCAAAGCGTCACCCCTTCCAGTCACACGGTCCTCCCTCAAAGCGTCGTCCCTACCAGTCATACGGTCCCTCCCTCAAAGCGTCGTCCCTACCAGTCATACGGTCCTCCCTCAAAGCGTCGCCCCTACCAGTCATATGGTCCCTCCCTCAAACCGTCGCCCCTACCAGTCATACGGACCTCCCTCAAAGCGTCGCTCCTACCAGTCATACGGTCCTCCCTCAAACCGTCGTCCCTACCAGTCATACTGTCCCTCCCTCAAAGCGTCGTCCCTTCCAGTCATAAGGTCCTCCCTCAAAGCATCGCCCCTACTAGTCATACGGCCCTCACTCAAAGCGTCGCTCCTACCAGTCATACGGTCCTCCATCAAACCGTCGTCCCAACCAGTCATACGGCCCTCCCTCAAAGCGTCACCCCTACCAGTCATACGGTCCTCCCTCAAAGTGTCGTCCCTACCAGTCATACGGTCCCTCCCTCAAAGCGTCGCCCCTACAAGTCATACGGTCCTCCCTCAAAGCGTCGCCCCTACCAGTCATACGATCCTCCCTCAAACCGTCGTCTCTACCAGTCATACGGCCCTCCCTCAAAGTGTCACCCATACCCATACGTGCCTACCAGTCATACGGTCCTCCCTCAACGCGTCGTCCCTTCCAGTCATACGGTCCTCCCTCAAAACGTCGCCCCTACCAGTCATACGGTCCTCCCTCAAAGCATCATCCCTACCAGTCATACGGTCCCTCCGTCAAACCATCGTCCCTACTAGTCATACGTTCCTCCCTCAAACCGTCGTCCCTACCAGTCATACGGTTCTCCCTCAAAGCGTCGCCCCTACCAGTCATATGGTCCCTCCCTCAAACCGTCGCCCCTACCAGTCATACGGACCTCCCTCAAACCATCGTCCCTACCAGTCATACGGTCCACCCTCAAACCGTCGTCCCTACCAGTCATACGGTCCTCCCTCAAAGCGTCGCCCCTACCAGTCATATGGTCCCTCCCTCAAACCGTCGCCCCTACCAGTCATACGGATCTCCCTCAAAGCGTCGCCCCTACCAGTCATACGGTCCTCCCTCAAAGCGTCGCCCCTACCAGTCATACGGTCCTCCCTCAAACAGTCGTCCCTACCAGTCATACGGCCCTCCCTCAAAGCGTCACCCCTACCAGTCATACGGTCCTCCCTCAAACCGTCGCCCCTACAAGTCATACGGTCCTCCCTCAAAGCGTCGTCCCTACCAGTCATACGGTCCTCCCTCAAAGCGTCATCCCTACCAGTCATACGGTCCCTCCCTCAAACCATCGTCCCTACCAGTCATACGGTCCTCCCTCAAACCGTCGTCCATACCAGTCATACGGTCCTCCATCAAAGCGTCGCCCCTACCAGTCATATGGTCCCTCCCTCAAACCGTCGCCCCTACCAGTCATACGGACATCCCTCAAAGCGTCGCCCCTACCAGTCATACGATCCTCCCTCAAACCGTCGTCCCTACCAGTCATACGGCCCTCCCTCAAAGCGTCACCCCTTCCAGTCATACGGTCCTCCCTCAAAGCGTCGTCCCTACCAGTCATACGGTCCCTCCCTCAAAGCGTCGTCCCTACCAGTCATACGGTCCTCCCTCAAAGCGTCGTCCCTACCAGTCATACGGTCCTCCCTCAAAACGTCGTCCCTACCAGTCATACGGTCCTTCCTCAAAGCGTCGTCCCTACTAGTCATACGGTCCTCCCTCAAAGCGTCGTCCCTCCCAGTCATACGGTCCCTCCCTCAAAGCGTCGTCCCTACCATTCATACGGTCCCTCCCTCAAAGCGTCGTCCCTACCAGTCATACGGTCCTCCCTCAAAGCGTCATCTCTACCATTCATACGGTCCCTCCCTCAAAGCGTCGCCTCTACCAGACATACGGTCCCTCCTTCAAAGCGTCGCCCCTACCAGTCATACGGTCCTCCATCAAAGCGTCGTGCCTACCAGTCATACGGTCCTCCCTCAAAGCGTCGTCCCTTCCAGTCATACGGTCCTCCCTCAAAACGTCGCCCCTACCAGTCATACGGTCCTCCCTCAAACCGTCGCCCCTACCAGTCATACGGTCCTCCCTCAAAGCGTCGTCCCTACCAGTCATACTGTCCCTCCCTCAAAGCGTCGTCCCTTCCAGTCATAAGGTCCTCCCTCAAAGTATCGCCCCTACTAGTCATAAGGCCCTCACTCAAAGCGTCGCTCCTACCAGTCATACGGTCCTCCATCAAACCGTCGTCCCAACCAGTCATATGGTCCCTCCCTCAAACCGTCGCCCCTACCAGTCATACGGCCCTCCCTCAAAGCGTCACCCCTACAAGTCATACGGTACTCCCTCAAACCATCGTCCCTACCAGTCATACGGTCCTCCCTCAAACCGTCGTCCCTACCAGTCATACGGTCCTCCCTCAAAGCGTCGCCCCTACCAGTCATATGGTCCCTCCCTCAAACCGTCGCCCCTACCAGTCATACGGACCTCCCTCAAAGCGTCGCCCCTACCAGTCATACGGTCCTCCCTCAAACCGTCGTCCCTACCAGTCATACGGCCCTCCCTCAAAGCGTCACCCCTACCAGTCATACGGTCCTCCCTCAAAGCGTCGTCCCTACCAGTCATACGGTCCCTCCCTCAAAGCGTCGTCCCTACCAGTCATACGGTCCTCCCTCAAAGCGTCGTCCCTACCAGTCATACGGTCCTCCCTCAAAACGTCGTCCCTACCAGTCATACGGTCCTCCTTCAAAACGTCGTCCCTACCAGTCAAACGGTCCTCCCTCAAAGCGTCTTCCCTACTAGTCATACGGTCCTCCCTCAAAGCGTCGTCCCTCCCAGTCATACGGTCCCTCCCTCAAAGCGTCGTCCCTACCATTCATACGGTCCCTCCCTCTAAGCGTCGTCCCTACCAGTCATACGGTCCTCCCTCAAAGCGTCATCCCTACCATTCATACGGTCCCTCCCTCAAAGCGTCGCCTCTACCAGTCATACGGTCCCTCCTTCAAAGCGTCGCCCCTACCATTCATACGGTCCTCCATCAAAGCGTCGTGCCTACCAGTCATACGGTCCTCCCTCAAAGCGTCGTCCCTTCCAGTCATACGGTCCTCCCTCAAAACGTCGCCCCTACCAGTCGTACGGTCCTCCCTCAAACCGTCGCCCCTACCAGTCATACGGTCCTCCCTCAAAGCGTTGTCCCTACCAGTCATACTGTCCCTCCCTCAAAGCGTCGTCCCTTCCAGTCATAAGGTCCTCCCTCAAAGCATCGCCCCTACTAGTCATACGGCCCTCACTCAAAGCGTCGCTCCTACCAGTCATACGGTCCTCCATCAAACCGTCGTCCCAACCAGTCATACGGCCCTCCCTCAAAGCGTCACCCCTACCAGTCATACGGTCCTCCCTCAAAGTGTCGTCCCTACCAGTCATACGGTCCCTCCCTCAAAGCGTCGCCCCTACAAGTCATACGGTCCTCCCTCAAAGCGTCGCCCCTACCAGTCATACGATCCTCCCTCAAACCGTCGTCTCTACCAGTCATACGGCCCTCCCTCAAAGTGTCACCCATACCAGTCATACGGTCCTCCCTCATAGCGTCGTCCCTACCAGTCATACGGTCCCTCCCTCAAAGCGTCGTCCCTACCAGTCATACGGTCCTCCCTCAAAGCATCGCCCCTACCAGTCATACGGCCCTCCCTCAAAGCGTCGTCCCTACCATTCATACGGTCCCTACCTCAAAGCGTCGTCCCCACCAGTCATACGGTCCTCCCTCAAAGCGTCATCCCTACCATTCATACGGTCCCTCCCTCAAAGCGTCGCCTCTACCAGACATACGGTCCCTCCTTCAAAGCGTCGCCCCTACTAGTCATACGGTCCTCCATCAAAGCGTCGTGGCTACCAGTCATACGGTCCTCCCTCAAAGCGTCGTCCCTTCCAGTCATACGGTCCTCCCTCAAAACGTCGCCCCTACAAGTCATACGGTCCTCCCTCAAACCGTCGCCCTTTTCAGTCATACGGTCCTCCCTCAAAGCGTCGTCTCTTCCAGTCATAAGGTCCTCCCTCAAAGCATCGCCCCTACTAGTCATACGGCCCTCACTTAAAGCGTCGCACCTACCAGTCATACGGTCCTCCATCAAACCGTCGTCCCTACCAGTCATACGGCCCTCCCTCAAAGCGTCACCCCTTCCAGTCATACGGTCCTCCCTCAAAGCGTCGTCCCTACCAGTCATACGGTCCCTCCCTCAAAGCGTCGCCCCTTCCAGTCATACGGTCCTCCCTCAAAGCGTCGCCCCTACCAGTCATACGGTCCTCCCTCAAACCGTCGTCCCTACCAGTCATACGGCCCTCCCTCAAAGTGTCATCCATACCAGTCATACGGTCCTCCCTCAAAGCGTCGTCCCTACCAGTCATACTGTCCCTCCCTCAAAGCGTCGTCCCTTCCAGTCATAAAGTCCTCCCTCAAAGCATCGCCCCTACTAGTCATACGGCCCTCACTCAAAGCGTCGCTCCTACCAGTCATACGGTCCTCCATCAAACCGTCGTCCCAACCAGTCATACGGCCCTCCCTCAAAGCGTCACCCCTACCAGTCATACGGTCCTCCCTCAAAGTGTCGTCCCTACCAGTCATACGGTCCCTCCCTCAAAGCGTCGCCCCTACAAGTCATACGGTCCTCCCTCAAAGCGTCGCCCCTACCAGTCATACGATCCTCCCTCAAACCGTCGTCTCTACCAGTCATACGGCCCTCCCTCAAAGTGTCACCCATACCAGTCATACGGTCCTCCCTCATAGCGTCGTCCCTACCAGTCATACGGTCCCTCCCTCAAAGCGTCGTCCCTACCAGTCATACGGTCCTCCCTCAAAGCATCGCCCCTACCAGTCATACGGCCCTCCCTCAAAGCGTCGTCCCTACCATTCATACGGTCCCTACCTCAAAGCGTCGTCCCCACCAGTCATACGGTCCTCCCTCAAAGCGTCATCCCTACCATTCATACGGTCCCTCCCTCAAAGCGTCGCCTCTACCAGACATACGGTCCCTCCTTCAAAGCGTCGCCCCTACTAGTCATACGGTCCTCCATCAAAGCGTCGTGGCTACCAGTCATACGGTCCTCCCTCAAAGCGTCGTCCCTTCCAGTCATACGGTCCTCCCTCAAAACGTCGCCCCTACAAGTCATACGGTCCTCCCTCAAACCGTCGCCCTTTTCAGTCATACGGTCCTCCCTCAAAGCGTCGTCTCTTCCAGTCATAAGGTCCTCCCTCAAAGCATCGCCCCTACTAGTCATACGGCCCTCACTTAAAGCGTCGCACCTACCAGTCATACGGTCCTCCATCAAACCGTCGTCCCTACCAGTCATACGGCCCTCCCTCAAAGCGTCACCCCTTCCAGTCATACGGTCCTCCCTCAAAGCGTCGTCCCTACCAGTCATACGGTCCCTCCCTCAAAGCGTCGCCCCTTCCAGTCATACGGTCCTCCCTCAAAGCGTCGCCCCTACCAGTCATACGGTCCTCCCTCAAACCGTCGTCCCTACCAGTCATACGGCCCTCCCTCAAAGTGTCATCCATACCAGTCATACGGTCCTCCCTCAAAGCGTCGTCCCTACCAGTCATACGGTCCCTCCCTCAAAGCGTCGTCCCTACCAGTCATACGGTCCTCCCTCAAAGCATCGCCCCTACCAGTCATACGGCACTCCCTCAAACTGTCGTCCCTACCAGTCATACGGTCCTCCCTCAAACCATCGCCCCTACCAATCATACGGTCCTCCCTCAAAGCGTCGTCCCTAACAGTCATACGGTCCTCCCTCAAAGCATCATCCCTACCAGTCATACGGTCCCTCCCTCAAACCATCGTCCCTACCAGTCATACGGTCCTCCCTCAAACCGTCGTCCCTACCAGTCATACGGTCCTCCCTCAAAGCGTCGCCCCTACCAGTCATATGGTCCCTCCCTCAAACCGTCGCCCCTACCAGTCATACGGACCTCCCTCAAAGCGTCGCCCCTACCAGTCATACGGTCCTCCCTCAAACCGTCGTCCCTACCAGTCATACGGCCCTCCCTCTAAGCGTCACCCCTACCAGTCATACGGTCCTCCCTCAAAGCGTCGTCCCTACCAGTCATACGGTCCCTCCCTCAAAGCGTCGTCCCTACCAGTCATACGGTCCTCCCTCAAAGCGTCGTCCCTACCAGTCATACGGTCCTCCCTCAAAACGTCGTCCCTACCAGTCATACGGTCCTCCTTCAAAACGTCGTCCCTACCAGTCAAACGGTCCTCCCTCAAAGCGTCGTCCCTACTAGTCATACGGTCCTCCCTCAAAGCGTCGTCCCTCCCAGTCATACTGTCCCTCCCTCAAAGCGTCGTCCCTACCATTCATACGGTCCCTCCCTCAAAGCGTCGTCCCTACCAGTCATACGGTCCTCCCTCAAAGCGTCATCCCTACCATTCATACGGTCCCTCCCTCAAAGCGTCGCCTCTACCAGACATACGGTCCCTCCTTCAAAGAGTCGCCCCTACCAGTCATACGGTCCTCCATCAAAGCGTCGTGCCTACCAGTCATACGGCCCTCCCTCAAAGCGTCACCCCTACCAGTCATACGGTCCTCCCTCAAAGCGTCGTCCCTACCAGTCATACGGTCCCTCCCTCAAAGCGTCGTCCCTACCAGTCATACGGTCCTCCCTCAAAGCGTCGTCCCTACCAGTCATACGGTCCTCCCTCAAAACGTCGTCCCTACCAGTCATACGGTCCTCCTTCAAAACGTCGTCCCTACCAGTCAAACGGTCCTCCCTCAAAGCGTCGTCCCTACTAGTCATACGGTCCTCCCTCAAAGCGTCGTCCCTCCCAGTCATACGGTCCCTCCCTCAAAGCGTCGTCCCTACCATTCATACGGTCCCTCCCTCAAAGCGTCGTCCCTACCAGTCATACGGTCCTCCCTCAAAGCGTCATCCCTACCATTCATACGGTCCCTCCCTCAAAGCGTCGCCTCTACCAGACATACGGTCCCTCCTTCAAAGCGTCGCCCCTACCAGTCATACGGTCCTCCATCAAAGCGTCGTGCCTACCAGTCATACGGTCCTCCCTCAAAGCGTCGTCCCTTCCAGTCATACGGTCCTCCCTCAAAACGTCGCCCCTACCAGTCATACGGTCCTCCCTCAAACCGTCGCCCCTACCAGTCATACGGTCCTCCCTCAAAGCGTTGTCCCTACCAGTCATACTGTCCCTCCCTCAAAGCGTCGTCCCTTCCAGTCATAAGGTCCTCCCTCAAAGCATCGCCCCTACTAGTCAAACGGCCCTCACTCAAAGCGTCGCTCCTACCAGTCATACGGTCCTCCATCAAACCGTCGTCCCAACCAGTAATACGGCCCTCCCTCAAAGCGTCACCCCTACCAGTCATACGGTCCTCCCTCAAAGTGTCGTCCCTACCAGTCATACGGTCCCTCCCTCAAAGCGTCGCCCCTACAAGTCATACGGTCCTCCCTCAAAGCGTCGCCCCTACCAGTCATACGATCCTCCCTCAAACCGTCGTCTCTACCAGTCATACGGCCCTCCCTCAAAGTGTCACCCATACCAGTCATACGGTCCTCCCTCATAGCGTCGTCCCTACCAGTCATACGGTCCCTCCCTCAAAGCGTCGTCCCTACCAGTCATACGGTCCTCCCTCAAAGCATCGCCCCTACCAGTCATACGGCCCTCCCTCAAACCGTCGTCCCTACTAGTCATACGTTCCTCCCTCAAACCGTCGTCCCTACCAGTCATACGGTTCTTCCTCAAAGCGTCGCCCCTACCAGTCATATGGTCCCTCCCTCAAACCGTCGCCCCTACCAGTCATACGGACCTCCCTCAAACCATCGTCCCTACCAGTCATACGGTCCTCCCTCAAACCGTCGTCCCTACCAGTCATACGGTCCTCCCTCAAAGCGTCGCCCCTACCAGTCATATGGTCCCTCCCTCAAACCGTCGCCCCTACCAGTCATACGGATCTCCCTCAAAGCGTCGCCCCTACCAGTCATACGGTCCTCCCTCAAAGCGTCGCCCCTACCAGTCATACGGTCCTCCCTCAAACAGTCGTCCCTACCAGTCATACGGCCCTCCCTCAAAGCGTCACCCCTACCAGTCATACGGTCCTCCCTCAAACCGTCGCCCCTACAAGTCATACGGTCCTCCCTCAAAGCGTCGTCCCTACCAGTCATACGGTCCTCCCTCAAAGCGTCATCCCTACCAGTCATACGGTCCCTCCCTCAAACCATCGTCCCTACCAGTCATACGGTCCTCCCTCAAACCGTCGTCCATACCAGTCATACGGTCCTCCATCAAAGCGTCGCCCCTACCAGTCATATGGTCCCTCCCTCAAACCGTCGCCCCTACCAGTCATACGGACATCCCTCAAAGCGTCGCCCCTACCAGTCATACGGTCCTCCCTCAAACCGTCGTCCCTACCAGTCATACGGCCCTCCCTCAAAGCGTCACCCCTTCCAGTCATACGGTCCTCCCTCAAAGCGTCGTCCCTACCAGTCATACGGTCCCTCCCTCAAAGCGTCGTCCCTACCAGTCATACGGTCCTCCCTCAAAGCGTCGTCCCTACCAGTCATACGGTCCTCCCTCAAAACGTCGTCCCTACCAGTCATACGGTCCTTCCTCAAAGCGTCGTCCCTACTAGTCATACGGTCCTCCCTCAAAGCGTCGTCCCTCCCAGTCATACGGTCCCTCCCTCAAAGCGTCGTCCCTACCATTCATACGGTCCCTCCCTCAAAGCGTCGTCCCTACCAGTCATACGGTCCTCCCTCAAAGCGTCATCTCTACCATTCATACGGTCCCTCCCTCAAAGCGTCGCCTCTACCAGACATACGGTCCCTCCTTCAAAGCGTCGCCCCTACCAGTCATACGGTCCTCCATCAAAGCGTCGTGCCTACCAGTCATACGGTCCTCCCTCAACGCGTCGTCCCTTCCAGTCATACGGTCCTCCCTCAAAACGTCGCCCCTACCAGTCATACGGTCCTCCCTCAAACCGTCGCCCCTACCAGTCATACGGTCCTCCCTCAAAGCGTCGTCCCTACCAGTCATACTGTCCCTCCCTCAAAGCGTCGTCCCTTCCAGTCATAAGGTCCTCCCTCAAAGTATCGCCCCTACTAGTCATAAGGCCCTCACTCAAAGCGTCGCTCCTACCAGTCATACGGTCCTCCATCAAACCGTCGTCCCAACCAGTCAAACGGCCCTCCCTCAAAGCGTCACCCCTACCAGTCATTCGGTCCTCCCTCAAAGTGTCGTCCCTACCAGTCATACGGTCCCTCCCTCAAAGCGTCGCCCCTACCAGTCATACGGCCCTCCCTCAAACCGTCGTCCCTACCAGTCATACGGTCCTCCCTCAAACCGTCGCCCCTACCAGTCATACGGTCCTCCCTCAAAGCGTCGTCCCTACCAGTCATACGGTCCTCCCTCAAAGCCTCATCCCTACCAGTCATACGGTCCCTCCGTCAAACCATCGTCCCTACCAGTCATACGGTCCTCCTTCAAAACGTCGTCCCTACCAGTCAAACGGTCCTCCCTCAAAGCGTCGTCCCTACTAGTCATACGGTCCTCCCTCAAAGCGTCGTCCCTCCCAGTCATGCGGTCCCTCCCTCAAAGCGTCGTCCCTACCATTCATACGGTCCCTCCCTCAAAGCGTCGTCCCTACCAGTCATACGGTCCTCCCTCAAAGCGTCATCCCTACCATTCATACGGTCCCTCCCTCAAAGCGTCGCCCCTACCAGTCATATGGTCCCTCCCTCAAACCGTTGCCCCTACCAGTCATACGGACCTCCCTCAAAGCGTCGCCCTTACCAGTCATACGGTCCTCCCTCAAACCGTCGTCCCTACCAGTCATACGGCCCTCCCTCAAAGCGTCACCCCTACCAGTCATACGGTCCTCCCTCAAAGCGTCGTCCCTACCAGTCATACGGTCCCTCCCTCAAAGCGTCGTCCCTACCAGTCATACGGTCCTCCCTCAAAGCGTCGTCCCTACCAGTCATACGGTCCTCCCTCAAAACGTCGTCCCTACCAGTCATACGGTCCTCCTTCAAAACGTCGTCCCTACCAGTCAAACGGTCCTCCCTCAAAGCGTCGTCCCTACTAGTCATACGGTCTTCCCTCAAAGCGTCGTCCCTCCCAGTCATACGGTCCCTCCCTCAAAGCGTCGTCCCTACCATTCATACGGTCCCTCCCTCAAAGCGTCGTCCCTACCTGTCATACGGTCCTCCCTCAAAGCGTCATCCCTACCATTCATACGGTCCCTCCCTCAAAGCGTCGCCTCTACCAGACATACGGTCCCTCCTTCAAAGCGTCGCCCCTACCAGTCATACGGTCCTCCATCAAAGCGTCGTGCCTACCAGTCATACGGTCCTCCCTCAAAGCGTCGTCCCTTCCAGTCATACGGTCCTCCCTCAAAACGTCGCCCCTACCAGTCATACGGTCCTCCCTCAAACCGTCGCCCCTACCAGTCATACGGTCCTCCCTCAAAGCGTCGCCCCTACCAGTCATATGGTCCCTCCCTCAAACCGTCGCCCCTACCAGTCATACGGACCTCCCTCAAAGCGTCGCCCCTACCAGTCATACGGTCCTCCCTCAAACCGTCGCCCCTACCAGTCATACGGCCCTCCCTCAAAGCGTCACCCCTACCAGTCATACGGTCCTCCCTCAAAGCGTCGTCCCTACCAGTCATACGGTCCCTCCCTCAAAGCGTCGTCCCTACCAGTCATACGGTCCTCCCTCAAAGCGTCGTCCCTACCAGTCATACCGTCCTCCCTCAAAACGTCGTCCCTACCAGTCATACGGTCCTCCTTCAAAACGTCGTCCCTACCAGTCAAACGGTCCTCCCTCAAAGCGTCGTCCCTACTAGTCATACGGTCCTCCCTCAAAGCGTCGTCCCTCCCAGTCATACGGTCCCTCCCTCAAAGCGTCGTCCCTACCATTCATACGGTCCCTCCCTCAAAGCGTCGTCCCTACCAGTCATACGGTCCTCCATGAAAGCGTCATCCCTACCATTCATACGGTCCCTCCCTCAAAGCGTCGCCTCTACCAGACATACGGTCCCTCCTTCAAAGCGTCGCCCCTACCAGTCATACAGTCCTCCATCAAAGCGTCGTGCCTACCAGTCATACGGTCCTCCCTCACAGCGTCGTCCCTTCCAGTCATACGGTCCTCCCTCAAAACGTCGCCCCTACCAGTCATTCGGTCCTCCCTCAAACCGTCGCCCCTACCAGTCATACGGTCCTCCCTCAAAGCGTCGTCCCTACCAGTCATACTGTCCCTCCCTCAAAGCGTCGTCCCTTCCAGTCATAAGTTCCTCCCTCAAAGCATCGCCCCTACTAGTCATACGGCCCTCACTCAAAGCGTCGCTCCTACCAGTCATACGGTCCTCCATCAAACCGTCGTCCCAACCAGTCATATGGTCCCTCCCTCAAACCGTCGCCCCTACCAGTCATACGGCCCTCCCTCAAAGCGTCACCCCTACAAGTCACGGTACTCCCTCAAACCATCGTCCCTACCAGTCATACGGTCCTCCCTCAAACCGTCGTCCCTACCAGTCATACGGTCCTCCCTCAAAGCGTCGCCCCTACCAGTCATATGGTCCCTCCCTCAAACCGTCGCCCCTACCAGTCATACGGACCTCCCTCAAAGCGTCGCCCCTACCAGTCATACGGTCCTCCCTCAAACCGTCGTCCCTACCAGTCATACGGCCCTCCCTCAAAGCGTCACCCCTACCAGTCATACGGTCCTCCCTCAAAGCGTCGTCCCTACCAGTCATACGGTCCCTCCCTCAAAGCGTCGTCCCTACCAGTCATACGGTCCTCCCTCAAAGCGTCGTCCCTACCAGTCATACGGTCCTCCCTCAAAACGTCGTCCCTACCAGTCATACGGTCCTCCTTCAAAACGTCGTCCCTACCAGTCAAACGGTCCTCCCTCAAAGCGTCTTCCCTACTAGTCATACGGTCCTCCCTCAAAGCGTCGTCCCTCCCAGTCATACCGTCCCTCCATCAAAGCGTCGTCCCTACCATTCATACGGTCCCTCCCTCTAAGCGTCGTCCCTACCAGTCATACGGTCCTCCCTCAAAGCGTCATCCCTACCATTCATACGGTCCCTCCCTCAAAGCGTCGCCTCTACCAGACATACGGTCCCTCCTTCAAAGCGTCGCCCCTACCAGTCATACGGTCCTCCATCAAAGCGTCGTGCCTACCAGTCATACGGTCCTCCCTCAAAGCGTCGTCCCTTCCAGTCATACGGTCCTCCCTCAAAACGTCGCCCCTACCAGTCATACGGTCCTCCCTCAAACCGTCGCCCCTACCAGTCATACGGTCCTCCCTCAAAGCGTTGTCCCTACCAGTCATACTGTCCCTCCCTCAAAGCGTCGTCCCTTCCAGTCATAAGGTCCTCCCTCAAAGCATCGCCCCTACTAGTCATACGGCCCTCACTCAAAGCGTCGCTCCTACCAGTCATACGGTCCTCCATCAAACCGTCGTCCCAACCAGTCATACGGCCCTCCCTCAAAGCGTCACCCCTACCAGTCATACGGTCCTCCCTCAAAGTGTCGTCCCTACCAGTCATACGGTCCCTCCCTCAAAGCGTCGCCCCTACAAGTCATACGGTCCTCCCTCAAAGCGTCGCCCCTACCAGTCATACGATCCTCCCTCAAACCGTCGTCTCTACCAGTCATACGGCCCTCCCTCAAAGTGTCACCCATACCAGTCATACGGTCCTCCCTCATAGCGTCGTCCCTACCAGTCATACGTTCCCTCCCTCAAAGCGTCGTCCCTACCAGTCATACGGTCCTCCCTCAAAGCATCGCCCCTACCAGTCATACGGCCCTCCCTCAAAGCGTCGTCCCTACCATTCATACGGTCCCTACCTCAAAGCGTCGTCCCCACCAGTCATACGGTCCTCCCTCAAAGCGTCATCCCTACCATTCATACGGTCCCTCCCTCAAAGCGTCGCCTCTACCAGACATACGGTCCCTCCTTCAAAGCGTCGCCCCTACTAGTCATACGGTCCTCCATCAAAGCGTCGTGCCTACCAGTCATACGGTCCTCCCTCAAAGCGTCGTCCCTTCCAGTCATACGGTCCTCCCTCAAAACGTCGCCCCTACAAGTCATACGGTCCTCCCTCAAACCGTCGCCCTTTTCAGTCATACGGTCCTCCCTCAAAGCGTCGTCCCTTCCAGTCATAAGGTCCTCCCTCAAAGCATCGCCCCTACTAGTCATACGGCCCTCACTTAAAGCGTCGCACCTACCAGTCATACGGTCCTCCATCAAACCGTCGTCCCTACCAGTCATACGGCCCTCCCTCAAAGCGTCACCCCTTCCAGTCATACGGTCCTCCCTCAAAGCGTCGTCCCTACCAGTCATACGGTCCCTCCCTCAAAGCGTCGCCCCTTCCAGTCATACGGTCCTCCCTCAAAGCGTCGCCCCTACCAGTCATACCGTCCTCCCTCAAACCGTCGTCCCTACCAGTCATACGGCCCTCCCTCAAAGTGTCATCCATACCAGTCATACGGTCCTCCCTCAAAGCGTCGTCCCTACCAGTCATACGGTCCCTCCCTCAAAGCGTCGTCCCTACCAGTCATACGGTCCTCCCTCAAAGCATCGCCCCTACCAGTCATACGGCACTCCCTCAAACTGTCGTCCCTACCAGTCATACGGTCCTCCCTCAAACCATCGCCCCTACCAATCATACGGTCCTCCCTCAAAGCGTCGTCCCTAACAGTCATACGGTCCTCCCTCAAAGCATCATCCCTACCAGTCATACGGTCCCTCCCTCAAACCATCGTCCCTACCAGTCATACGGTCCTCCCTCAAACCGTCGTCCCTACCAGTCATACGGTCCTCCCTCAAAGCGTCGCCCCTACCAGTCATATGGTCCCTCCCTCAAACCGTCGCCCCTACCAGTCATACGGACCTCCCTCAAAGCGTCGCCCCTACCAGTCATACGGTCCTCCCTCAAACCGTCGTCCCTACCAGTCATACGGCCCTCCTTCTAAGCGTCACCCCTACCAGTCATACGGTCCTCCCTCAAAGCGTCGTCCCTACCAGTCATACGGTCCCTCCCTCAAAGCGTCGTCCCTACCAGTCATACGGTCCTCCCTCAAAGCGTCGTCCCTACCAGTCATACGGTCCTCCCTCAAAACGTCGTCCCTACCAGTCATACGGTCCTCCTTCAAAACGTCGTCCCTACCAGTCAAACGGTCCTCCCTCAAAGCGTCGTCCCTACTAGTCATACGGTCCTCCCTCAAAGCGTCGTCCCTCCCAATCATACTGTCCCTCCCTCAAAGCGTCGTCCCTACCATTCATACGGTCCCTCCCTCAAAGCGTCGTCCCTACCAGTCATACGGTCCTCCCTCAAAGCGTCGTCCCTACCAGTCATACGGTCCTCCCTCAAAACGTCGTCCCTACCAGTCATACGGTCCTCCTTCAAAACGTCGTCCCTACCAGTCAAACGGTCCTCCCTCAAAGCGTCGTCCCTACTAGTCATACGGTCTTCCCTCAAAGCGTCGTCCCTCCCAGTCATACGGTCCCTCCCTCAAAGCGTCGTCCCTACCATTCATACGGTCCCTCCCTCAAAGCGTCGTCCCTACCTGTCATACGGTCCTCCCTCAAAGCGTCATCCCTACCATTCATACGGTCCCTCCCTCAAAGCGTCGCCTCTACCAGACATACGGTCCCTCCTTCAAAGCGTCGCCCCTACCAGTCATACGGTCCTCCATCAAAGCGTCGTGCCTACCAGTCATACGGTCCTCCCTCAAAGCGTCGTCCCTTCCAGTCATACGGTCCTCCCTCAAAACGTCGCCCCTACCAGTCATACGGTCCTCCCTCAAACCGTCGCCCCTACCAGTCATACGGTCCTCCCTCAAAGCGTCGCCCCTACCAGTCATATGGTCCCTCCCTCAAACCGTCGCCCCTACCAGTCATACGGACCTCCCTCAAAGCGTCGCCCCTACCAGTCATACGGTCCTCCCTCAAACCGTCGCCCCTACCAGTCATACGGCACTCCCTCAAAGCGTCACCCCTACCAGTCATACGGTCCTCCCTCAAAGCGTCGTCCCTACCAGTCATACGGTCCCTCCCTCAAAGCGTCGTCCCTACCAGTCATACGGTCCTCCCTCAAAGCGTCGTCCCTACCAGTCATACCGTCCTCCCTCAAAACGTCGTCCCTACCAGTCATACGGTCCTCCTTCAAAACGTCGTCCCTACCAGTCAAACGGTCCTCCCTCAAAGCGTCGTCCCTACTAGTCATACGGTCCTCCCTCAAAGCGTCGTCCCTCCCAGTCATACGCTCCCTCCCTCAAAGCGTCGTCCCTACCATTCATACGGTCCCTCCCTCAAAGCGTCGTCCCTACCAGTCATACGGTCCTCCATGAAAGCGTCATCCCTACCATTCATACGGTCCCTCCCTCAAAGCGTCGCCTCTACCAGACATACGGTCCCTCCTTCAAAGCGTCGCCCCTACCAGTCATACAGTCCTCCATCAAAGCTTCGTGCCTACCAGTCATACGGTCCTCCCTCACAGCGTCGTCCCTTCCAGTCATACGGTCCTCCCTCAAAACGTCGCCCCTACCAGTCATTCGGTCCTCCCTCAAACCGTCGCCCCTACCAGTCATACGGTCCTCCCTCAAAGCGTCGTCCCTACCAGTCATACTGTCCCTCCCTCAAAGCGTCGTCCCTTCCAGTCATAAGTTCCTCCCTCAAAGCATCGCCCCTACTAGTCATACGGCCCTCACTCAAAGCGTCGCTCCTACCAGTCATACGGTCCTCCATCAAACCGTCGTCCCAACCAGTCATATGGTCCCTCCCTCAAACCGTCGCCCCTACCAGTCATACGGCCCTCCCTCAAAGCGTCACCCCTACAAGTCATACGGTACTCCCTCAAACCATCGTCCCTACTAGTCATACGGTCCTCCCTCAAACCGTCGTCCCTACCAGTCATACGGTCCTCCCTCAAAGCGTCGCCCCTACCAGTCATATGGTCCCTCCCTCAAACCGTCGCCCCTACCAGTCATACGGACATCCCTCAAAGCGTCGCCCCTACCAGTCATACGATCCTCCCTCAAACCGTCGTCCCTACCAGTCATACGGCCCTCCCTCAAAGCGTCACCCCTTCCAGTCATACGGTCCTCCCTCAAAGCGTCGTCCCTACCAGTCATACGGTCCCTCCCTCAAAGCGTCGTCCCTACCAGTCATACGGTCCTCCCTCAAAGCGTCGTCCCTACCAGTCATACGGTCCTCCCTCAAAACGTCGTCCCTACCAGTCATACGGTCCTTCCTCAAAGCGTCGTCCCTACTAGTCATACGGTCCTCCCTCAAAGCGTCGTCCCTCCCAGTCATACGGTCCCTCCCTCAAAGCGTCGTCCCTACCATTCATACGGTCCCTCCCTCAAAGCGTCGTCCCTACCAGTCATACGGTCCTCCCTCAAAGCGTCATCTCTACCATTCATACGGTCCCTCCCTCAAAGCGTCGCCTCTACCAGACATACGGTCCCTCCTTCAAAGCGTCGCCCCTACCAGTCATACGGTCCTCCATCAAAGCGTCGTGCCTACCAGTCATACGGTCCTCCCTCAAAGCGTCGTCCCTTCCAGTCATACGGTCCTCCCTCAAAACGTCGCCCCTACCAGTCATACGGTCCTCCCTCAAACCGTCGCCCCTACCAGTCATACGGTCCTCCCTCAAAGCGTCGTCCCTACCAGTCATACTGTCCCTCCCTCAAAGCGTCGTCCCTTCCAGTCATAAGGTCCTCCCTCAAAGTATCGCCCCTACTAGTCATAAGGCCCTCACTCAAAGCGTCGCTCCTACCAGTCATACGGTCCTCCATCAAACCGTCGTCCCAACCAGTCATATGGTCCCTCCCTCAAACCGTCGCCCCTACCAGTCATACGGCCCTCCCTCAAAGCGTCACCCCTACAAGTCATACGGTACTCCCTCAAACCATCGTCCCTACCAGTCATACGGTCCTCCCTCAAACCGTCGTCCCTACCAGTCATACGGTCCTCCCTCAAAGCGTCGCCCCTACCAGTCATATGGTCCCTCCCTCAAACCGTCGCCCCTACCAGTCATACGGACCTCCCTCAAAGCGTCGCCCCTACCAGTCATACGGTCCTCCCTCAAACCGTCGTCCCTACCAGTCATACGGCCCTCCCTCAAAGCGTCACCCCTACCAGTCATACGGTCCTCCCTCAAAGCGTCGTCCCTACCAGTCATACGGTCCCTCCCTCAAAGCGTCGTCCCTACCAGTCATACGGTCCTCCCTCAAAGCGTCGTCCCTACCAGTCATACGGTCCTCCCTCAAAACGTCGTCCCTACCAGTCATACGGTCCTCCTTCAAAACGTCGTCCCTACCAGTCAAACGGTCCTCCCTCAAAGCGTCTTCCCTACTAGTCATACGGTCCTCCCTCAAAGCGTCGTCCCTCCCAGTCATACGGTCCCTCCCTCAAAGCGTCGTCCCTACCATTCATACGGTCCCTCCCTCTAAGCGTCGTCCCTACCAGTCATACGGTCCTCCCTCAAAGCGTCATCCCTACCATTCATACGGTCCCTCCCTCAAAGCGTCGCCTCTACCAGTCATACGGTCCCTCCTTCAAAGCGTCGCCCCTACCATTCATACGGTCCTCCATCAAAGCGTCGTGCCTACCAGTCATACGGTCCTCCCTCAAAGCGTCGTCCCTTCCAGTCATACGGTCCTCCCTCAAAACGTCGCCCCTACCAGTCGTACGGTCCTCCCTCAAACCGTCGCCCCTACCAGTCATACGGTCCTCCCTCAAAGCGTTGTCCCTACCAGTCATACTGTCCCTCCCTCAAAGCGTCGTCCCTTCCAGTCATAAGGTCCTCCCTCAAAGCATCGCCCCTACTAGTCATACGGCCCTCACTCAAAGCGTCGCTCCTACCAGTCATACGGTCCTCCATCAAACAGTCGTCCCAACCAGTCATACGGCCCTCCCTCAAAGCGTCACCCCTACCAGTCATACGGTCCTCCCTCAAAGTGTCGTCCCTACCAGTCATACGGTCCCTCCCTCAAAGCGTCGCCCCTACAAGTCATACGGTCCTCCCTCAAAGCGTCGCCCCTACCAGTCATACGATCCTCCCTCAAACCGTCGTCTCTACCAGTCATACGGCCCTCCCTCAAAGTGTCACCCATACCAGTCATACGGTCCTCCCTCATAGCGTCGTCCCTACCAGTCATACGGTCCCTCCCTCAAAGCGTCGTCCCTACCAGTCATACGGTCCTCCCTCAAAGCATCGCCCCTACCAGTCATACGGCCCTCCCTCAAAGCGTCGTCCCTACCATTCATACGGTCCCTACCTCAAAGCGTCGTCCCCACCAGTCATACGGTCCTCCCTCAAAGCGTCATCCCTACCATTCATACGGTCCCTCCCTCAAAGCGTCGCCTCTACCAGACATACGGTCCCTCCTTCAAAGCGTCGCCCCTACTAGTCATACGGTCCTCCATCAAAGCGTCGTGGCTACCAGTCATACGGTCCTCCCTCAAAGCGTCGTCCCTTCCAGTCATACGGTCCTCCCTCAAAACGTCGCCCCTACAAGTCATACGGTCCTCCCTCAAACCGTCGCCCTTTTCAGTCATACGGTCCTCCCTCAAAGCGTCGTCTCTTCCAGTCATAAGGTCCTCCCTCAAAGCATCGCCCCTACTAGTCATACGGCCCTCACTTAAAGCGTCGCACCTACCAGTCATACGGTCCTCCATCAAACCGTCGTCCCTACCAGTCATACGGCCCTCCCTCAAAGCGTCACCCCTTCCAGTCATACGGTCCTCCCTCAAAGCGTCGTCCCTACCAGTCATACGGTCCCTCCCTCAAAGCGTCGCCCCTTCCAGTCATACGGTCCTCCCTCAAAGCGTCGCCCCTACCAGTCATACGGTCCTCCCTCAAACCGTCGTCCCTACCAGTCATACGGCCCTCCCTCAAAGTGTCATCCATACCAGTCATACGGTCCTCCCTCAAAGCGTCGTCCCTACCAGTCATACTGTCCCTCCCTCAAAGCGTCGTCCCTTCCAGTCATAAAGTCCTCCCTCAAAGCATCGCCCCTACTAGTCATACGGCCCTCACTCAAAGCGTCGCTCCTACCAGTCATACGGTCCTCCATCAAACCGTCGTCCCAACCAGTCATACGGCCCTCCCTCAAAGCGTCACCCCTACCAGTCATACGGTCCTCCCTCAAAGTGTCGTCCCTACCAGTCATACGGTCCCTCCCTCAAAGCGTCGCCCCTACAAGTCATACGGTCCTCCCTCAAAGCGTCGCCCCTACCAGTCATACGATCCTCCCTCAAACCGTCGTCTCTACCAGTCATACGGCCCTCCCTCAAAGTGTCACCCATACCAGTCATACGGTCCTCCCTCATAGCGTCGTCCCTACCAGTCATACGGTCCCTCCCTCAAAGCGTCGTCCCTACCAGTCATACGGTCCTCCCTCAAAGCATCGCCCCTACCAGTCATACGGCCCTCCCTCAAAGCGTCGTCCCTACCATTCATACGGTCCCTACCTCAAAGCGTCGTCCCCACCAGTCATACGGTCCTCCCTCAAAGCGTCATCCCTACCATTCATACGGTCCCTCCCTCAAAGCGTCGCCTCTACCAGACATACGGTCCCTCCTTCAAAGCGTCGCCCCTACTAGTCATACGGTCCTCCATCAAAGCGTCGTGGCTACCAGTCATACGGTCCTCCCTCAAAGCGTCGTCCCTTCCAGTCATACGGTCCTCCCTCAAAACGTCGCCCCTACAAGTCATACGGTCCTCCCTCAAACCGTCGCCCTTTTCAGTCATACGGTCCTCCCTCAAAGCGTCGTCTCTTCCAGTCATAAGGTCCTCCCTCAAAGCATCGCCCCTACTAGTCATACGGCCCTCACTTAAAGCGTCGCACCTACCAGTCATACGGTCCTCCATCAAACCGTCGTCCCTACCAGTCATACGGCCCTCCCTCAAAGCGTCACCCCTTCCAGTCATACGGTCCTCCCTCAAAGCGTCGTCCCTACCAGTCATACGGTCCCTCCCTCAAAGCGTCGCCCCTTCCAGTCATACGGTCCTCCCTCAAAGCGTCGCCCCTACCAGTCATACGGTCCTCCCTCAAACCGTCGTCCCTACCAGTCATACGGCCCTCCCTCAAAGTGTCATCCATACCAGTCATACGGTCCTCCCTCAAAGCGTCGTCCCTACCAGTCATACGGTCCCTCCCTCAAAGCGTCGTCCCTACCAGTCATACGGTCCTCCCTCAAAGCATCGCCCCTACCAGTCATACGGCACTCCCTCAAACTGTCGTCCCTACCAGTCATACGGTCCTCCCTCAAACCATCGCCCCTACCAATCATACGGTCCTCCCTCAAAGCGTCGTCCCTAACAGTCATACGGTCCTCCCTCAAAGCATCATCCCTACCAGTCATACGGTCCCTCCCTCAAACCATCGTCCCTACCAGTCATACGGTCCTCCCT
This sequence comes from Lamellibrachia columna, assembly GCA_963662155.1. Taxonomy (NCBI): domain Eukaryota; kingdom Metazoa; phylum Annelida; class Polychaeta; order Sabellida; family Siboglinidae; genus Lamellibrachia; species Lamellibrachia columna. The sequence continues at coordinate 35,566,964 of OY759269.1, read as the reverse complement.
CAAACCGTCGTCCCTACCAGTCATACGGTCCTCCCTCAAAGCGTCGCCCCTACCAGTCATATGGTCCCTCCCTCAAACCGTCGCCCCTACCAGTCATACGGACCTCCCTCAAAGCGCCGCCCCTACCAGTCATACGGTCCTCCCTCAAACCGTCGTCCCTACCAGTCATACGGCCCTCCCTCTAAGCGTCACCCCTACCAGTCATACGGTCCTCCCTCAAAGCGTCGTCCCTACCAGTCATACGGTCCCTCCCTCAAAGCGTCGTCCCTACCAGTCATACGGTCCTCCCTCAAAGCGTCGTCCCTACCAGTCATACGGTCCTCCCTCAAAACGTCGTCCCTACCAGTCATACGGTCCTCCTTCAAAACGTCGTCCCTACCAGTCAAACGGTCCTCCCTCAAAGCGTCGTCCCTACTAGTCATACGGTCCTCCCTCAAAGCGTCGTCCCTCCCAGTCATACTGTCCCTCCCTCAAAGCGTCGTCCCTACCATTCATACGGTCCCTCCCTCAAAGCGTCGTCCCTACCAGTCATACGGTCCTCCCTCAAAGCGTCATCCCTACCATTCATACGGTCCCTCCCTCAAAGCGTCGCCTCTACCAGACATACGGTCCCTCCTTCAAAGAGTCGCCCCTACCAGTCATACGGTCCTCCATCAAAGCGTCGTGCCTACCAGTCATACGGTCCTCCCTCAAAGCGTCGTCCCTTCCAGTCATACGGTCCTCCCTCAAAACGTCGCCCCTACCAGTCATTCGGTCCTCCCTCAAACCGTCGCCCCTACCAGTCATACGGTCCTCCCTCAAAGCGTCGTCCCTACCAGTCATACTGTCCCTCCCTCAAAGCGTCGTCCCTTCCAGTCATAAGGTCCTCCCTCAAAGCATCGCCCCTACTAGTCATACGGCCCTCACTCAAAGCGTCGCTCCTACCAGTCATACGGTCCTCCATCAAACCGTCGTCCCAACCAGTCATATGGTCCCTCCCTCAAACCGTCGCCCCTACCAGTCATACGGACGTCCCTCAAACCATCGTCCCTACCAGTCATACGGTCCTCTCTCAAAGCGTCGCCCCTACCAGTCATATGGTCCCTCCCTCAAACCGTCGCCCCTACCAGTCATACGGACCTCCCTCAAACCGTCGTCCCTACCAGTCATACGGTCCTCCCTCAAAGCGTCGCCCCTACCAGTCATATGGTCCCTCCCTCAAACCGTCGCCCCTACCAGTCATACGGATCTCCCTCAAAGCGTCGCCCCTACCAGTCATACGGTCCTCCCTCAAAGCGTCGCCCCTACCAGTCATACGGTCCTCCCTCAAACAGTCGTCCCTACCAGTCATACGGCCCTCCCTCAAAGCGTCACCCCTACCAGTCATACGGTCCTCCCTCAAACCGTCGCCCCTACAAGTCATACGGTCCTCCCTCAAAGCGTCGTCCCTACCAGTCATACGGTCCTCCCTCAAAGCGTCATCCCTACCAGTCATACGGTCCCTCCCTCAAACCATCGTCCCTACCAGTCATACGGTCCTCCCTCAAACCGTCGTCCATACCAGTCATACGGTCCTCCATCAAAGCGTCGCCCCTACCAGTCATATGGTCCCTCCCTCAAACCGTCGCCCCTACCAGTCATACGGACATCCCTCAAAGCGTCGCCCCTACCAGTCATACGGTCCTCCCTCAAACCGTCGTCCCTACCAGTCATACGGCCCTCCCTCAAAGCGTCACCCCTTCCAGTCATACGGTCCTCCCTCAAAGCGTCGTCCCTACCAGTCATACGGTCCCTCCCTCAAAGCGTCGTCCCTACCAGTCATACGGTCCTCCCTCAAAGCGTCGTCCCTACCAGTCATACGGTCCTCCCTCAAAACGTCGTCCCTACCAGTCATACGGTCCTTCCTCAAAGCGTCGTCCCTACTAGTCATACGGTCCTCCCTCAAAGCGTCGTCCCTCCCAGTCATACGGTCCCTCCCTCAAAGCGTCGTCCCTACCATTCATACGGTCCCTCCCTCAAAGCGTCGTCCCTACCAGTCATACGGTCCTCCCTCAAAGCGTCATCTCTACCATTCATACGGTCCCTCCCTCAAAGCGTCGCCTCTACCAGACATACGGTCCCTCCTTCAAAGCGTCGCCCCTACCAGTCATACGGTCCTCCATCAAAGCGTCGTGCCTACCAGTCATACGGTCCTCCCTCAAAGCGTCGTCCCTTCCAGTCATACGGTCCTCCCTCAAAACGTCGCCCCTACCAGTCATACGGTCCTCCCTCAAACCGTCGCCCCTACCAGTCATACGGTCCTCCCTCAAAGCGTCGTCCCTACCAGTCATACTGTCCCTCCCTCAAAGCGTCGTCCCTTCCAGTCATAAGGTCCTCCCTCAAAGTATCGCCCCTACTAGTCATAAGGCCCTCACTCAAAGCGTCGCTCCTACCAGTCATACGGTCCTCCATCAAACCGTCGTCCCAACCAGTCAAACGGCCCTCCCTCAAAGCGTCACCCCTACCAGTCATTCGGTCCTCCCTCAAAGTGTCGTCCCTACCAGTCATACGGTCCCTCCCTCAAAGCGTCGCCCCTACCAGTCATACGGCCCTCCCTCAAACCGTCGTCCCTACCAGTCATACGGTCCTCCCTCAAACCGTCGCCCCTACCAGTCATACGGTCCTCCCTCAAAGCGTCGTCCCTACCAGTCATACGGTCCTCCCTCAAAGCCTCATCCCTATCAGTCATACGGTCCCTCCATCAAACCATCGTCCCTACCAGTCATACGGTCCTCCTTCAAAACGTCGTCCCTACCAGTCAAACGGTCCTCCCTCAAAGCGTCGTCCCTACTAGTCATACGGTCCTCCCTCAAAGCGTCGTCCCTCCCAGTCATTCGGTCCCTCCCTCAAAGCGTCGTCCCTACCATTCATACGGTCCCTCCCTCAAAGCGTCGTCCCTACCAGTCATACGGTCCTCCCTCAAAGCGTCATCCCTACCATTCATACGGTCCCTCCCTCAAAGCGTCGCCCCTACCAGTCATATGGTCCCTCCCTCAAACCGTTGCCCCTACCAGTCATACGGACCTCCCTCAAAGCGTCGCCCTTACCAGTCATACGGTCCTCCCTCAAACCGTCGTCCCTACCAGTCATACGGCCCTCCCTCAAAGCGTCACCCCTACCAGTCATACGGTCCTCCCTCAAAGCGTCGTCCCTACCAGTCATACGGTCCCTCCCTCAAAGCGTCGTCCCTACCAGTCATACGGTCCTCCCTCAAAGCGTCGTCCCTACCAGTCATACGGTCCTCCCTCAAAACGTCGTCCCTACCAGTCATACGGTCCTCCTTCAAAACGTCGTCCCTACCAGTCAAACGGTCCTCCCTCAAAGCGTCGTCCCTACTAGTCATACGGTCCTCCCTCAAAGCGTCGTCCCTCCCAGTCATACGGTCCCTCCCTCAAAGCGTCGTCCCTACCATTCATACGGTCCCTCCCTCAAAGCGTCGTCCCTACCTGTCATACGGTCCTCCCTCAAAGCGTCATCCCTACCATTCATACGGTCCCTCCCTCAAAGCGTCGCCTCTACCAGACATACGGTCCCTCCTTCAAAGCGTCGCCCCTACCAGTCATACGGTCCTCCATCAAAGCGTCGTGCCTACCAGTCATACGGTCCTCCCTCAAAGCGTCGTCCCTTCCAGTCATACGGTCCTCCCTCAAAACGTCGCCCCTACCAGTCATACGGTCCTCCCTCAAACCGTCGCCCCTACCAGTCATACGGTCCTCCCTCAAAGCGTCGCCCCTACCAGTCATATGGTCCCTCCCTCAAACCGTCGCCCCTACCAGTCATACGGACCTCCCTCAAAGCGTCGCCCCTACCAGTCATACGGTCCTCCCTCAAACCGTCGCCCTTACCAGTCATACGGCCCTCCCTCAAAGCGTCACCCCTACCAGTCATACGGTCCTCCCTCAAAGCGTCGTCCCTACCAGTCATACGGTCCCTCCCTCAAAGCGTCGTCCCTACCAGTCATACGGTCCTCCCTCAAAGCGTCGTCCCTACCAGTCATACCGTCCTCCCTCAAAACGTCGTCCCTACCAGTCATACGGTCCTCCTTCAAAACGTCGTCCCTACCAGTCAAACGGTCCTCCCTCAAAGCGTCGTCCCTACTAGTCATACGGTCCTCCCTCAAAGCGTCGTCCCTCCCAGTCATACGGTCCCTCCCTCAAAGCGTCGTCCCTACCATTCATACGGTCCCTCCCTCAATGCGTCGTCCCTACCAGTCATACGGTCCTCCATGAAAGCGTCATCCCTACCATTCATACGGTCCCTCCCTCAAAGCGTCGCCTCTACCAGACATACGGTCCCTCCTTCAAAGCGTCGCCCCTACCAGTCATACAGTCCTCCGTCAAAGCGTCGTGCCTACCAGTCATACGGTCCTCCCTCACAGCGTCGTCCCTTCCAGTCATACGGTCCTCCCTCAAAACGTCGCCCCTACCAGTCATTCGGTCCTCCCTCAAACCGTCGCCCCTACCAGTCATACGGTCCTCCCTCAAAGCGTCGTCCCTACCAGTCATACTGTCCCTCCCTCAAAGCGTCGTCCCTTCCAGTCATAAGTTCCTCCCTCAAAGCATCGCCCCTACTAGTCATACGGCCCTCACTCAAAGCGTCGCTCCTACCAGTCATACGGTCCTCCATCAAACCATCGTCCCAACCAGTCATATGGTCCCTCCCTCAAACCGTCGCCCCTACCAGTCATACGGCCCTCCCTCAAAGCGTCACCCCTACAAGTCATACGGTACTCCCTCAAACCATCGTCCCTACCAGTCATACGGTCCTCCCTCAAACCGTCGTCCCTACCAGTCATACGGTCCTCCCTCAAAGCGTCGCCCCTACCAGTCATATGGTCCCTCCCTCAAACCGTCGCCCCTACCAGTCATACGGACCTCCCTCAAAGCGTCGCCCCTACCAGTCATACGGTCCTCCCTCAAACCGTCGTCCCTACCAGTCATACGGCCCTCCCTCAAAGCGTCACCCCTACCAGTCATACGGTCCTCCCTCAAAGCGTCGTCCCTACCAGTCATACGGTCCCTCCCTCAAAGCGTCGTCCCTACCAGTCATACGGTCCTCCCTCAAAGCGTCGTCCCTACCAGTCATACGGTCCTCCCTCAAAACGTCGTCCCTACCAGTCATACGGTCCTCCTTCAAAACGTCGTCCCTACCAGTCAAACGGTCCTCCCTCAAAGCGTCTTCCCTACTAGTCATACGGTCCTCCCTCAAAGCGTCGTCCCTCCCAGTCATACGGTCCCTCCCTCAAAGCGTCGTCCCTACCATTCATACGGTCCCTCCCTCTAAGCGTCGTCCCTACCAGTCATACGGTCCTCCCTCAAAGCGTCATCCCTACCATTCATACGGTCCCTCCCTCAAAGCGTCGCCTCTACCAGACATACGGTCCCTCCTTCAAAGCGTCGCCCCTACCAGTCATACGGTCCTCCATCAAAGCGTCGTGCCTACCAGTCATACGGTCCTCCCTCAAAGCGTCGTCCCTTCCAGTCATACGGTCCTCCCTCAAAACGTCGCCCCTACCAGTCATACGGTCCTCCCTCAAACCGTCGCCCCTACCAGTCATACGGTCCTCCCTCAAAGCGTTGTCCCTACCAGTCATACTGTCCCTCCCTCAAAGCGTCGTCCCTTCCAGTCATAAGGTCCTCCCTCAAAGCATCGCCCCTACTAGTCATACGGCCCTCACTCAAAGCGTCGCTCCTACCAGTCATACGGTCCTCCATCAAACCGTCGTCCCAACCAGTCATACGGCCCTCCCTCAAAGCGTCACCCCTACCAGTCATACGGTCCTCCCTCAAAGTGTCGTCCCTACCAGTCATACGGTCCCTCCCTCAAAGCGTCGCCCCTACAAGTCATACGGTCCTCCCTCAAAGCGTCGCCCCTACCAGTCATACGATCCTCCCTCAAACCGTCGTCTCTACCAGTCATACGGCCCTCCCTCAAAGTGTCACCCATACCAGTCATACGGTCCTCCCTCATAGCGTCGTCCCTACCAGTCATACGGTCCCTCCCTCAAAGCGTCGTCCCTACCAGTCATACGGTCCTCCCTCAAAGCATCGCCCTTACCAGTCATACGGCCCTCCCTCAAAGCGTCGTCCCTACCATTCATACGGTCCCTACCTCAAAGCGTCGTCCCCACCAGTCATACGGTCCTCCCTCAAAGCGTCATCCCTACCATTCATACGGTCCCTCCCTCAAAGCGTCGCCTCTACCAGACATACGGTCCCTCCTTCAAAGCGTCGCCCCTACTAGTCATACGATCCTCCATCAAAGCGTCGTGCCTACCAGTCATACGGTCCTCCCTCAAAGCGTCGTCCCTTCCAGTCATACGGTCCTCCCTCAAAACGTCGCCCCTACCAGTCATACGGTCCTCCCTCAAACCGTCGCCCCTACCAGTCATACGGTCCTCCCTCAAAGCGTCGCCCCTACCAGTCATATGGTCCCTCCCTCAAACCGTCGCCCCTACCAGTCATACGGACCTCCCTCAAAGCGTCGCCCCTACCAGTCATACGGTCCTCCCTCAAACCGTCGCCCCTACCAGTCATACGGCCCTCCCTCAAAGCGTCACCCCTACCAGTCATACGGTCCTCCCTCAAAGCCTCATCCCTACCAGTCATACGGTCCCTCCGTCAAACCATCGTCCCTACCAGTCATACGGTCCTCCTTCAAAACGTCGTCCCTACCAGTCAAACGGTCCTCCCTCAAAGCGTCGTCCCTACTAGTCATACGGTCCTCCCTCAAAGCGTCGTCCCTAACAGTCATACGGTCCTCCCTCAAAGCATCATCCCTACCAGTCATACGGTCCCTCCCTCAAACCATCGTCCCTACCAGTCATACGGTCCTCCCTCAAACCGTCGTCCCTACCAGTCATACGGTCCTCCCTCAAAGCGTCGCCCCTACCAGTCATATGGTCCCTCCCTCAAACCGTCGCCCCTACCAGTCATACGGACCTCCCTCAAAGCGTCGCCCCTACCAGTCATACGGTCCTCCCTCAAACCGTCGTCCCTACCAGTCATACGGCCCTCCCTCTAAGCGTCACCCCTACCAGTCATACGGTCCTCCCTCAAAGCGTCGTCCCTACCAGTCATACGGTCCCTCCCTCAAAGCGTCGTCCCTACCAGTCATACGGTCCTCCCTCAAAGCGTCGTCCCTACCAGTCATACGGTCCTCCCTCAAAACGTCGTCCCTACCAGTCATACGGTCCTCCTTCAAAACGTCGTCCCTACCAGTCAAACGGTCCTCCCTCAAAGCGTCGTCCCTACTAGTCATACGGTCCTCCCTCAAAGCGTCGTCCCTCCCAGTCATACTGTCCCTCCCTCAAAGCGTCGTCCCTACCATTCATACGGTCCCTCCCTCAAAGCGTCGTCCCTACCAGTCATACGGTCCTCCCTCAAAGCGTCATCCCTACCATTCATACGGTCCCTCCCTCAAAGCGTCGCCTCTACCAGACATACGGTCCCTCCTTCAAAGAGTCGCCCCTACCAGTCATACGGTCCTCCATCAAAGCGTCGTGCCTACCAGTCATACGGTCCTCCCTCAAAGCGTCGTCCCTTCCAGTCATACGGTCCTCCCTCAAAACGTCGCCCCTACCAGTCATTCGGTCCTCCCTCAAACCGTCGCCCCTACCAGTCATACGGTCCTCCCTCAAAGCGTCGTCCCTACCAGTCATACTGTCCCTCCCTCAAAGCGTCGTCCCTTCCAGTCATAAGGTCCTCCCCCAAAGCATCGCCCCTACTAGTCATACGGCCCTCACTCAAAGCGTCGCTCCTACCAGTCATACGGTCCTCCATCAAACCGTCGTCCCAACCAGTCATATGGTCCCTCCCTCAAACCGTCGCCCCTACCAGTCATACGGACCTCCCTCAAACCATCGTCCCTACCAGTCATACGGTCCTCCCTCAAAGCGTCGCCCCTACCAGTCATATGGTCCCTCCCTCAAACCGTCGCCCCTACCAGTCATACGGACCTCCCTCAAAGCGTCGCCCCTACCAGTCATACGGTCCTCCCTCAAAGCGTCGCCCCTACCAGTCATACGGTCCTCCCTCAAACAGTCGTCCCTACCAGTCATACGGCCCTCCCTCAAAGCGTCACCCCTACCAGTCATACGGTCCTCCCTCAAACCGTCGCCCCTACCAGTCATACGGTCCTCCCTCAAAGCGTCGTCCCTACCAGTCATACGGTCCTCCCTCAAAGCGTCATCCCTACCAGTCATACGGTCCCTCCCTCAAACCATCGTCCCTACCAGTCATACGGTCCTCCCTCAAACCGTCGTCCCTACCAGTCATACGGTCCTCCCTCAAAGCGTCGCCCCTACCAGTCATATGGTCCCTCCCTCAAACCGTCGCCCCTACCAGTCATACGGACCTCCCTCAAAGCGTCGCTCCTACCAGTCATACGGTCCTCCCTCAAACCGTCGTCCCTACCAGTCATACGGCCCTCCCTCAAAGCGTCACCCCTACCAGTCATACGGTCCTCCCTCAAAGCGTCGTCCCTACCAGTCATACGGTCCCTCCCTCAAAGCGTCGTCCCTACCAGTCATACGGTCCTCCCTCAAAGCGTCGTCCCTACCAGTCATACGGTCCTCCCTCAAAACGTCGTCCCTACCAGTCATACGGTCCTCCTTCAAAACGTCGTCCCTACCAGTCAAACGGTCCTCCCTCAAAGCGTCGTCCCTACTAGTCATACGGTCCTCCCTCAAAGCGTCGTCCCTCCCAGTCATACGGTCCCTCCCTCAAAGCGTCGTCCCTACCATTCATACGGTCCCTCCCTCAAAGCGTCGTCCCTACCAGTCATACGGTCCTCCCTCAAAGCGTCATCCCTACCATTCATACGGTCCCTCCCTCAAAGCGTCGCCTCTACCAGACATACGGTCCCTCCTTCAAAGCGTCGCCCCTACCAGTCATACGGTCCTCCATCAAAGCGTCGTGCCTACCAGTCATACGGTCCTCCCTCAAAGCGTCGTCCCTTCCAGTCATACGGTCCTCCCTCAAAACGTCGCCCCTACCAGTCATACGGTCCTCCCTCAAACCGTCGCCCCTACCAGTCATACGGTCCTCCCTCAAAGCGTTGTCCCTACCAGTCATACTGTCCCTCCCTCAAAGCGTCGTCCCTTCCAGTCATAAGGTCCTCCCTCAAAGCATCGCCCCTACTAGTCATACGGCCCTCACTCAAAGCGTCGCTCCTACCAGTCATACGGTCCTCCATCAAACCGTCGTCCCAACCAGTCATACGGCCCTCCCTCAAAGCGTCACCCCTACCAGTCATACGGTCCTCCCTCAAAGTGTCGTCCCTACCAGTCATACGGTCCCTCCCTCAAAGCGTCGCCCCTACAAGTCATACGGTCCTCCCTCAAAGCGTCGCCCCTACCAGTCATACGATCCTCCCTCAAACCGTCGTCTCTACCAGTCATACGGCCCTCCCTCAAAGTGTCACCCATACCAGTCATACGGTCCTCCCTCATAGCGTCGTCCCTACCAGTCATACGGTCCCTCCCTCAAAGCGTCGTCCCTACCAGTCATACGGCCCTCCCTCAAAGTGACACCCATACCAGTCATACGGTCCTCCCTCATAGCGTCGTCCCTACCAGTCATACGGTCCCTCCCTCAAAGCGTCGTCCCTACCAGTCATACGGTCCTCCCTCAAAGCGTCGTCCCTTCCAGTCATACGGTCCTCCCTCAAAACGTCGCCCCTACAAGTCATACGGTCCTCCCTCAAACCGTCGCCCTTTTCAGTCATACGGTCCTCCCTCAAAGCGTCGTCCCTTCCAGTCATAAGGTCCTCCCTCAAAGCATCGCCCCTACTAGTCATACGGCCCTCACTGAAAGCGTCGCACCTACCAGTCATACGGTCCTCCATCAAACCGTCGTCCCTACCAGTCATACGGCCCTCCCTCAAAGCGTCACCCCTTCCAGTCATACGGTCCTCCCTCAAAGCGTCGTCCCTACCAGTCATACGGTCCCTCCCTCAAAGCGTCGCCCCTACCAGTCATACGGTCCTCCCTCAAAGCGTCGCCCCTACCAGTCATACGGTCCTCCCTCAAACCGTCGTCCCTACCAGTCATACGGCCCTCCCTCAAAGTGTCATCCATACCAGTCATACTGTCCTCCCTCAAAGCGTCGTCCCTACCAGTCATACGGTCCCTCCCTCAAAGCGTCGTCCCTACCAGTCATACGGTCCTCCCTCAAAGCATCGCCCCAACCAGTCATACGGCCCTCCCTCAAACTGTCGTCCCTACCAGTCATACGGTCCTCCCTCAAACCGTCGCCCCTACCAATCATACGGTCCTCCCTCAAAGCGTCGTCCCTAACAGTCATACGGTCCTCCCTCAAAGCATCATCCCTACCAGTCATACGGTCCCTCCCTCAAACCATCGTCCCTACCAGTCATACGGTCCTCCCTCAAACCATCGTCCCTACCAGTCATACGGTCCTCCCTCAAAGCGTCGCCCCTACCAGTCATATGGTCCCTCCCTCAAACCGTCGCCCCTACCAGTCATACGGACCTCCCTCAAAGCGTCGCCCCTACCAGTCATACGGTCCTCCCTCAAACCGTCGTCCCTACCAGTCATACGGCCCTCCCTCTAAGCGTCACCCCTACCAGTCATACGGTCCTCCCTCAAAGCGTCGTCCCTACCAGTCATACGGTCCCTCCCTCAAAGCGTCGTCCCTACCAGTCATACGGTCCTCCCTCAAAGCGTCGTCCCTACCAGTCATATGGTCCTCCCTCAAAACGTCGTCCCTACCAGTCATACGGTCCTCCTTCAAAACGTCGTCCCTACCAGTCAAACGGTCCTCCCTCAAAGCGTCGTCCCTACTAGTCATACGGTCCTCCCTCAAAGCGTCGTCCCTCCCAGTCATACTGTCCCTCCCTCAAAGCGTCGTTCCTACCATTCATACGGTCCCTCCCTCAAAGCGTCGTCCCTACCCGTCATACGGTCCTCCCTCAAAGCGTCATCCCTACCATTCATACGGTCCCTCCCTCAAAGCGTCGCCTCTACCAGACATACGGTCCCTCCTTCAAAGAGTCGCCCCTACCAGTCATACGGTCCTCCATCAAAGCGTCGTGCCTACCAGTCATACGGTCCTCCCTCAAAGCGTCGTCCCTTCCAGTCATACGGTCCTCCCTCAAAACGTCGCCCCTACCAGTCATTCGGTCCTCCCTCAAACCGTCGCCCCTACCAGTCATACGGTCCTCCATCAAAGCGTCGTCCCTACCAGTCATACTGTCCCTCCCTCAAAGCGTCGTCCCTTCCAGTCATAAAGTCCTCCCTCAAAGCATCGCCCCTACTAGTCATACGGCCCTCACTCAAAGCGTCGCTCCTACCAGTCATACGGTCCTCCATCAAACCGTCGTCCCAACCAGTCATATGGTCCCTCCCTCAAACCGTCGCCCCTACCAGTCATACGGACCTCCCTCAAACCATCGTCCCTACCAGTCATACGGTCCTCCCTCAAAGCGTCGCCCCTACCAGTCATATGGTCCCTCCCTCAAACCGTCGCCCCTACCAGTCATACGGACCTCCCTCAAAGCGTCGCCCCTACCAGTCATACGGTCCTCCCTCAAAGCGTCGCCCCTACCAGTCATACGGTCCTCCCTCAAACAGTCGTCCCTACCAGTCATACGGCCCTCCCTCAAAGCGTCACCCCTACCAGTCATACGGTCCTCCCTCAAACCGTCGCCCCTACCAGTCATACGGTCCTCCCTCAAAGCGTCGTCCCTACCAGTCATACGGTCCTCCCTCAAAGCGTCATCCCTACCAGTCATACGGTCCCTTTCTCAAACCATCGTCCCTACCAGTCATACGGTCCTCCCTCAAACCGTCGTCCCTACCAGTCATACGGTCCTCCCTCAAAGCGTCGCCCCTACCAGTCATATGGTCCCTCCCTCAAACCGTCGCCCCTACCAGTCATACGGACCTCCCTCAAAGCGTCGCTCCTACCAGTCATACGGTCCTCCCTCAAAGCGTCGTCCCTACCAGTCATACGGCCCTCCCTCAAAGCGTCACCCCTACCAGTCATACGGTCCTCCCTCAAAGCGTCGTCCCTACCAGTCATACGGTCCCTCCCTCAAAGCGTCGTCCCTATCAGTCATACGGTCCTCCCTCAAAGCGTCGTCCCTACCAGTCATACGGTCCTCCCTCAAAACGTCGTCCCTACCAGTCATACGGTCCTCCTTCAAAACGTCGTCCCTACCAGTCAAACGGTCCTCCCTCAAAGCGTCGTCCCTACTAGTCATACGGTCCTCCCTCAAAGCGTCGTCCCTCCCAGTCATACGGTCCCTTCCTCAAAGCGTCGTCCCTACCATTCATACGGTCCCTCCCTCAAAGCGTCGTCCCTACCAGTCATACGGTCCTCCCTCAAAGCGTCATCCCTACCATTCATACGGTCCCTCCCTCAAAGCGTCGCCTCTACCAGACATACGGTCCCTCCTTCAAAGCGTCGCCCCTACCAGTCATACGGTCCTCCATCAAAGCGTCGTGCCTACCAGTCATACGGTCCTCCCTCAAAGCGTCGTCCCTTCCAGTCATACGGTCCTCCCTCAAAACGTCGCCCCTACCAGTCATACGGTCCTCCCTCAAACCGTCGCCCCTACCAGTCATACGGTCCTCCCTCAAAGCGTTGTCCCTACCAGTCATACTGTCCCTCCCTCAAAGCGTCGTCCCTACCAGTCATACGGTCCCTCCCTCAAAGCGTCGCCCCTACAAGTCATACGGTCCTCCCTCAAAGCGTCGCCCCTACCAGTCATACGATCCTCCCTCAAACCGTCGTCTCTACCAGTCATAAGGCCCTCCCTCAAAGTGTCACCCATACCAGTCATACGGTCCTCCCTCATAGCGTCGTCCCTACCAGTCATACTGTCCCTCCCTCAAAGCGTCGTCCCTTCCAGTCATAAGGTCCTCCCTCAAAGCATCGCCCCTACTAGTTATACGGCCCTCACTCAAAGCGTCGCTCCTACCAGTCATACGGTCCTCCATCAAACCGTCGTCCCAACCAGTCATATGGTCCCTCCCTCAAACCGTCGCCCCTACCAGTCATACGGACCTCCCTCAAACCTTCGTCCCTACCAGTCATACGGTCCTCCCTCAAAGCGTCGCCCCTACCAGTCATATGGTCCCTCCCTCAAACCGTCGCCCCTACCAGTCATACGGACCTCCCTCAAAGCGTCGCCCCTACCAGTCATACGGTCCTCCCTCAAAGCGTCGCCCCTACCAGTCATACGGTCCTCCCTCAAACAGTCGTCCCTACCAGTCATACGGCCCTCCCTCAAAGCGTCACCCCTACCAGTCATACGGTCCTCCCTCAAACCGTCGCCCCTACCAGTCATACGGTCCTCCCTCAAAGCGTCGTCCCTACCAGTCATACGGTCCTCCCTCAAAGCGTCATCCCTACCAGTCATACGGTCCCTTTCTCAAACCATCGTCCCTACCAGTCATACGGTCCTCCCTCAAACCGTCGTCCCTACCAGTCATACGGTCCTCCCTCAAAGCGTCGCCCCTACCAGTCATATGGTCCCTCCCTCAAACCGTCACCCCTACCAGTCATACGGACCTCCCTCAAAGCGTCGCTCCTACCAGTCATACGGTCCTCCCTCAAACCGTCGTCCCTACCAGTCATACGGCCCTCCCTCAAAGCGTCACCCCTACCAGTCATACGGTCCTCCCTCAAAGCGTCGTCCCTACCAGTCATACGGTCCCTCCCTCAAAGCGTCGTCCCTACCAGTCATACGGTCCTCCCTCAAAGCGTCGTCCCTACCAGTCATACGGTCCTCCCTCAAAACGTCGTCCCTACCAGTCATACGGTCCTCCTTCAAAACGTCGTCCCTACCAGTCAAACGGTCCTCCCTCAAAGCGTCGTCCCTACTAGTCATACGGTCCTCCCTCAAAGCGTCGTCCCTCCCAGTCATACGGTCCCTCCCTCAAAGCGTCGTCCCTACCATTCATACGGTCCCTCCCTCAAAGCGTCGTCCCTACCAGTCATACGGTCCTCCCTCAAAGTGTCATCCCTACCATTCATACGGTCCCTCCCTCAAAGCGTCGCCTCTACCAGACATACGGTCCCTCCTTCAAAGCGTCGCCCCTACCAGTCATACGGTCCTCCATCAAAGCGTCGTGCCTACCAGTCATACGGTCCTCCCTCAAAGCGTCGTCCCTTCCAGTCATACGGTCCTCCCTCAAAACGTCGCCCCTACCAGTCATACGGTCCTCCCTCAAACCGTCGCCCCTACCAGTCATACGGTCCTCCCTCAAAGCGTTGTCCCTACCAGTCATACTGTCCCTCCCTCAAAGCGTCGTCCCTTCCAGTCATAAGGTCCTCCCTCAAAGCATCGCCCCTACTAGTCATACGGCCCTCACTCAAAGCGTCGCTCCTACCAGTCATACGGTCCTCCATCAAACCGTCGTCCCAACCAGTCATACGGTCCTCCCTCAAAGTGTCGTCCCTACCAGTCATACGGTCCCTCCCTCAAAGCGTCGCCCCTACAAGTCATACGGTCCTCCCTCAAAGCGTCGCCCCTACCAGTCATACGATCCTCCCTCAAACCGTCGCCCCTACCAGTCATACGGTCCTCCCTCAAAGCGTCGTCCCTACCAGTCATACGGTCCTCCCTCAAAGCGTCGTCCCTTCCAGTCATACGGTCCTCCCTCAAAACGTCGCCCCTACCAGTCATACGGTCCTCCCTCAAACCGTCGCCCCTACCAGTCATACGGTCCTCCCTCAAAGCGTTGTCCCTACCAGTCATACTGTCCCTCCCTCAAAGCGTCGTCCCTTCCAGTCATAAGGTCCTCCCTCAAAGCATCGCCCCTACTAGTCATACGGCCCTCACTCAAAGCGTCGCTCCTACCAGTCATACGGTCCTCCATCAAACCGTCGTCCCAACCAGTCATACGGTCCTCCCTCAAAGTGTCGTCCCTACCTGTCATACGGTCCCTCCCTCAAAGCGTCGCCCCTACAAGTCATACGGTCCTCCCTCAAAGCTTCGCCCCTACCAGTCATACGGTCCTCCATCAAACCGTCGTCCCAACCAGTCATATGGTCCCTCCCTCAAACCGTCGCCCCTACCAGTCATACGGACCTCCCTCAAACCATCGTCCCTACCAGTCATACGGTCCTCCCTCAAAGCGTCGCCCCTACCAGTCATATGGTCCCTCCCTCAAACCGTCGCCCCTACCAGTCATACGGACCTCCCTCAAAGCGTCGCCCCTACCAGTCATACGGTCCTCCCTCAAAGCGTCGCCCCTACCAGTCATACGGTCCTCCCTCAAACAGTCGTCCCTACCAGTCATACGGCCCTCCCTCAAAGCGTCACCCCTACCAGTCATACGGTCCTCCCTCAAACCGTCGCCCCTACCAGTCATACGGTCCTCCCTCAAAGCGTCGTCCCTACCAGTCATACGGTCCTCCCTCAAAGCGTCATCCCTACCAGTCATACGGTCCCTTTCTCAAACCATCGTCCCTACCAGTCATACGGTCCTCCCTCAAACCGTCGTCCCTACCAGTCATACGGTCCTCCCTCAAAGCGTCGCCCCTACCAGTCATATGGTCCCTCCCTCAAACCGTCGCCCCTACCAGTCATACGGACCTCCCTCAAAGCGTCGCTCCTACCAGTCATACGGTCCTCCCTCAAACCGTCGTCCCTACCAGTCATACGGCCCTCCCTCAAAGCGTCACCCCTACCAGTCATACGGTCCTCCCTCAAAGCGTCGTCCCTACCAGTCATACGGTCCCTCCCTCAAAGCGTCGTCCCTACCAGTCATACGGTCCTCCCTCAAAGCGTCGTCCCTACCAGTCATACGGTCCTCCCTCAAAACGTCGTCCCTACCAGTCATACGGTCCTCCTTCAAAACGTCGTCCCTACCAGTCAAACGGTCCTCCCTCAAAGCGTCGTCCCTACTAGTCATACGGTCCTCCCTCAAAGCGTCGTCCCTCCCAGTCATACGGTCCCTCCCTCAAAGCGTCGTCCCTACCATTCATACGGTCCCTCCCTCAAAGCGTCGTCCCTACCAGTCATACGGTCCTCCCTCAAAGCGTCATCCCTACCATTCATACGGTCCCTCCCTCAAAGCGTCGCCTCTACCAGACATACGGTCCCTCCTTCAAAGCGTCGCCCCTACCAGTCATACGGTCCTCCATCAAAGCGTCGTGCCTACCAGTCATACGGTCCTCCCTCAAAGCGTCGTCCCTTCCAGTCATACGGTCCTCCCTCAAAACGTCGCCCCTACCAGTCATACGGTCCTCCCTCAAACCGTCGCCCCTACCAGTCATACGGTCCTCCCTCAAAGCGTTGTCCCTACCAGTCATACTGTCACTCCCTCAAAGCGTCGTCCCTTCCAGTCATAAGGTCCTCCCTCAAAGCATCGCCCCTACTAGTCATACGGCCCTCACTCAAAGCGTCGCTCCTACCAGTCATACGGTCCTCCATCAAACCGTCGTCCCAACCAGTCATACGGTCCTCCCTCAAAGTGTCGTCCCTACCAGTCATACGGTCCCTCCCTCAAAGCGTCGCCCCTACAAGTCATACGGTCCTCCCTCAAAGCGTCGCCCCTACCAGTCATACGATCCTCCCTCAAACCGTCGTCTCTACCAGTCATACGGCCCTCCCTCAAAGTGTCACCCATACCAGTCATACGGTCCTCCCTCATAGCGTCGTCCCTACCAGTCATACGGTCCCTCCCTCAAACCGTCGTCTCTACCAGTCATACGGCCCTCCCTCAAAGTGTCACCCATACCAGTCATACGGTCCTCCCTCATAGCGTCGTCCCTACCAATCATACGGTCCCTCCCTCAAAGCGTCGTCCCTACCAGTCATACGGTCCTCCCTCAAAGCATCGCCCCTACCAGTCATACGGCCCTCCCTCAAACCGTCGTCCCTACCAGTCATACGGTCCTCCCTCAAACCATCGCCCCTACCAGTCATACGGTCCTCCCTCAAAGCGTCGTCCCTACCAGTCATACGGTCCTCCCTCAAAGCATCATCCCTACCAGTCATACGGTCCCTCCGTCAAACCATCGTCCCTACTAGTCATACGTTCCTCCCTCAAACCGTCGTCCCTACCAGTCATACGGTCCTCCCTCAAAGCGTCGCCCCTACCAGTCATATGGTCCCTCCCTCAAACCGGCGCCCCTACCAGTCATACGGACCTCCCTCAAACCATCGTCCCTACCAGTCATACGGTCCTCCCTCAAACCGTCGTCCCTGCCAGTCATACGGTCCTCCCTCAAAGCGTCGCCCCTACCAGTCATATGGTCCCTCCCTCAAACCGTCGCCCCTACCAGTCATACGGACCTCCCTCAAAGTGTCACCCGTACCAGTCATACGGTCCTCCCTCAAACCGTCGCCCCTACCAGTCATACGGTCCTCCCTCAAAGCGTCGTCCCTACAAGTCATACGGTCCTCCCTCAAAGCGTCATCCCTACCAGTCATACGGTCCCTCCCTCAAACCATCGCCCCTACCAGTCATACGGACCTCCCTCAAAGCGTCGCCCCTACCAGTCATACGGTCCTCCCTCAAAGCGTCGCCCCTATCAGTCATACGGTCCTCCCTCAAACAGTCGTCCCTACCAGTCATACGGCCCTCCCTCAAAGCGTCACCCCTACCAGTCATACGGTCCTCCCTCAAACCGTCGCCCCTACCAGTCATACGGTCCTCCCTCAAAGCGTCGTCCCTACAAGTCATACGGTCCTCCCTCAAAGCGTCATCCCTACCAGTCATACGGTCCCTCCCTCAAACCATCGTCCCTACCAGTCATACGGTCCTCCCTCAAACCGTCGTCCATACCAGTCATACGGTCCTCCATCAAAGCGTCGCCCCTACCAGTCATATGGTCCCTCCCTCAAACCGTCGCCCCTACCAGTCATACGGACATCCCTCAAAGCGTCGCCCCTACCAGTCATACGGTCCTCCCTCAAACCGTCGTCCCTACCAGTCATACGGCCCTCCCTCAAAGCGTCACCCCTTCCAGTCATACGGTCCTCCCTCAAAGCGTCGTCCCTACCAGTCATACGGTCCCTCCCTCAAAGCGTCGTCCCTACCTGTCATACGGTCCTCCCTCAAAGCGTCGTCCCTACCAGTCATACGGTCCTCCCTCAAAACGTCGTCCCTACCAGTCATACGGTCCTTCCTCAAAGCGTCGTCCCTTCTAGTCATACGGTCCTCCCTCAAAGCGTCGTCCCTCCCAGTCATACGGTCCCTCCCTCAAAGCGTCGTCCCTACCATTCATACGGTCCCTCCCTCAAAGCGTCGTCCCTACCAGTCATACGGTCCTCCCTCAAAGCGTCATCTCTACCATTCATACGGTCCCTCCCTCAAAGCGTCGCCTCTACCAGACATACGGTCCCTCCTTCAAAGCGTCGCCCCTACCAGTCATACGGTCCTCCATCAAAGCGTCGTGCCTACCAGTCATACGGTCCTCCCTCAAAGCGTCGTCCCTTCCAGTCATACGGTCCTCCCTCAAAACGTCGCCCCTACCAGTCATACGGCCCTCCCTCAAAGTGTCACCCATACCAGTCATACGGTCCTCCCTCATAGCGTCGTCCCTACCAGTCATACGGTCCCTCCCTCAAAGCGTCGTCCCTACCAGTCATACGGTCCTCCCTCAAAGCATCGCCCCTACCAGTCATACGGCCCTCCTTCAAACCGTCGTCCCTACCAGTCATACGGTCCTCCCTCAAACCGCCGCCCCTACCAGTCATACGGTCCTCCCTCAAAGCGTCGTCCCTACCAGTCATACGGTCCTCCCTCAAAGCATCATCCCTACCAGTCATACGGTCCCTCCGTCAAACCATCGTCCCTACTAGTCATACGTTCCTCCCTCAAACCGTCGTCCCTACCAGTCATACGGTCCTCCCTCAAAGCGTCGCCCCTACCAGTCATATGGTCCCTCCCTCAAACCGTCGCCCCTACCAGTCATACGGACCTCCCTCAAACCATCGTCCCTACCAGTCATACGGTCCTCCCTCAAACCGTCGTCCCTACCAGTCATACGGTCCTCCCTCAAAGCGTCGCCCCTACCAGTCATATGGTCCCTCCCTCAAACCGTCGCCCCTACCAGTCATACGGTCCTCCCTCAAAGCGTCATCTCTACCATTCATACGGTCCCTCCCTCAAAGCGTCGCCTCTACCAGACATACGGTCCCTCCTTCAAAGCGTCGCCCCTACCAGTCATACGGTCCTCCATCAAAGCGTCGTGCCTACCAGTCATACGGTCCTCCCTCAAAGCGTCGTCCCTTCCAGTCATACGGTCCTCCCTCAAAACGTCGCCCCTACCAGTCATACGGTCCTCCCTCAAACCGTCGCCCCTACCAGTCATACGGTCCTCCCTCAAAGCGTCGTCCCTACCAGTCATACTGTCCCTCCCTCAAAGCGTCGTCCCTTCCAGTCATAAGGTCCTCCCTCAAAGTATCGCCCCTACTAGTCATAAGGCCCTCACTCAAAGCGTCGCTCCTACCAGTCATACGGTCCTCCATCAAACCGTCGTCCCAACCAGTCAAACGGCTCTCCCTCAAAGCGTCACCCCTACCAGTCATACGGTCCTCCCTCAAAGTGTCGTCCCTACCAGTCATACGGTCCCTCCCTCAAAGCGTCGCCCCTACCAGTCATACGGCCCTCCCTCAAACCGTCGTCCCTACCAGTCATACGGTCCTCCCTCAAACCGTCGCCCCTACCAGTCATACGGTCCTCCCTCAAAGCGTCGTCCCTACCAGTCATACGGTCCTCCCTCAAAGCCTCATCCCTACCAGTCATACGGTCCCTCCGTCAAACCATCGTCCCTACCAGTCATACGGTCCTCCTTCAAAACGTCGTCCCTACCAGTCAAACGGCCCTCCCTCAAAGCGTCGTCCCTACTAGTCATACGGTCCTCCCTCAAAGCGTCGTCCCTCCCAGTCATACGGTCCCTCCCTCAAAGCGTCGTCCCTACCATTCATACGGTCCCTCCCTCAAAGCGTCGTTCCTACAAGTCATACGGTCCTCCCTCAAAGCGTCATCCCTACCAGTCATACGGTCCCTCCCTCAAAGCGTCGTCCCTACCAGTCATACGGTCCTCCCTCAAAGCGTCGTCCCTACCAGTCATACGGTCCTCCCTCAAAACGTCGTCCCTACCAGTCATACGGTCCTCCTTCAAAACGTCGTCCCTACCAGTCAAACGGTCCTCCCTCAAAGCGTCGTCCCTACTAGTCATACGGTCCTCCCTCAAAGCGTCGTCCCTCCCAGTCATACGGTCCCTCCCTCAAAGCGTCGTCCCTACCATTCATACGGTCCCTCCCTCAAAGCGTCGTCCCTACCAGTCATACGGTCCTCCCTCAAAGCGTCATCCCTACCATTCATACGGTCCCTCCCTCAAAGCGTCGCCTCTACCAGACATACGGTCCCTCCTTCAAAGCGTCGCCCCTACCAGTCATACGGTCCTCCATCAAAGCGTCGTGCCTACCAGTCATACGGTCCTCCCTCAAAGCGTCGTCCCTTCCAGTCATACGGTCCTCCCTCAAAACGTCGCCCCTACCAGTCATACGGTCCTCCCTCAAACCGTCGCCCCTACCAGTCATACGGTCCTCCCTCAAAGCGTTGTCCCTACCAGTCATACTGTCCCTCCCTCAAAGCGTCGTCCCTTCCAGTCATAAGGTCCTCCCTCAAAGCATCGCCCCTACTAGTCATACGGCCCTCACTCAAAGCGTCGCTCCTACCAGTCATACGGTCCTCCATCAAACCGTCGTCCCAACCAGTCATACGGTCCTCCCTCAAAGTGTCGTCCCTACCAGTCATACGGTCCCTCCCTCAAAGCGTCGCCCCTACAAGTCATACGGTCCTCCCTCAAAGCGTCGCCCCTACCAGTCATACGATCCTCCCTCAAACCGTCGTCTCTACCAGTCATAAGGCCCTCCCTCAAAGTGTCACCCATACCAGTCATACGGTCCTCCCTCATAGCGTCGTCCCTACCAGTCATACGGTCCCTCCCTCAAACCGTCGTCTCTACCAGTCATACGGCCCTCCCTCAAAGTGTCACCCATACCAGTCATACGGTCCTCCCTCATAGCGTCGTCCCTACCAATCATACGGTCCCTCCCTCAAAGCGTCGTCCCTACCAGTCATACGGTCCTCCCTCAAAGCATCGCCCCTACCAGTCATACGGCCCTCCCTCAAACCGTCGTCCCTACCAGTCATACGGTCCTCCCTCAAACCATCGCCCCTACCAGTCATACGGTCCTCCCTCAAAGCGTCGTCCCTACCAGTCATACGGTCCTCCCTCAAAGCATCATCCCTACCAGTCATACGGTCCCTCCGTCAAACCATCGTCCCTACTAGTCATACGTTCCTCCCTCAAACCGTCGTCCCTACCAGTCATACGGTCCTCCCTCAAAGCGTCGCCCCTACCAGTCATATGGTCCCTCCCTCAAACCGTCGCCCCTACCAGTCATACGGACCTCCCTCAAACCATCGTCCCTACCAGTCATACGGTCCTCCCTCAAACCGTCGTCCCTACCAGTCATACGGTCCTCCCTCAAAGCGTCGCCCCTACCAGTCATATGGTCCCTCCCTCAAACCGTCGCCCCTACCAGTCATACGGACCTCCCTCAAAGCGTCACCCGTACCAGTCATACGGTCCTCCCTCAAACCGTCGCCCCTACCAGTCATACGGTCCTCCCTCAAAGCGTCGTCCCTACAAGTCATACGGTCCTCCCTCAAAGCGTCATCCCTACCAGTCATACGGTCCCTCCCTCAAACCATCGCCCCTACCAGTCATACGGACCTCCCTCAAAGCGTCGCCCCTACCAGTCATACGGTCCTCCCTCAAAGCGTCGCCCCTATCAGTCATACGGTCCTCCCTCAAACAGTCGTCCCTACCAGTCATACGGCCCTCCCTCAAAGCGTCACCCCTACCAGTCATACGGTCCTCCCTCAAACCGTCGCCCCTACCAGTCATACGGTCCTCCCTCAAAGCGTCGTCCCTACAAGTCATACGGTCCTCCCTCAAAGCGTCATCCCTACCAGTCATACGGTCCCTCCCTCAAACCATCGTCCCTACCAGTCATACGGTCCTCCCTCAAACCGTCGTCCATACCAGTCATACGGTCCTCCATCAAAGCGTCGCCCCTACCAGTCATATGGTCCCTCCCTCAAACCGTCGCCCCTACCAGTCATACGGACATCCCTCAAAGCGTCGCCCCTACCAGTCATACGGTCCTCCCTCAAACCGTCGTCCCTACCAGTCATACGGCCCTCCCTCAAAGCGTCACCCCTTCCAGTCATACGGTCCTCCCTCAAAGCGTCGTCCCTACCAGTCATACGGTCCCTCCCTCAAAGCGTCGTCCCTACCAGTCATACGGTCCTCCCTCAAAGCGTCGTCCCTACCAGTCATACGGTCCTCCCTCAAAACGTCGTCCCTACCAGTCATACGGTCCTTCCTCAAAGCGTCGTCCCTTCTAGTCATACGGTCCTCCCTCAAAGCGTCGTCCCTCCCAGTCATACGGTCCCTCCCTCAAAGCGTCGTCCCTACCATTCATACGGTCCCTCCCTCAAAGCGTCGTCCCTACCAGTCATACGGTCCTCCCTCAAAGCGTCATCTCTACCATTCATACGGTCCCTCCCTCAAAGCGTCGCCTCTACCAGACATACGGTCCCTCCTTCAAAGCGTCGCCCCTACCAGTCATACGGTCCTCCATCAAAGCGTCGTGCCTACCAGTCATACGGTCCTCCCTCAAAGCGTCGTCCCTTCCAGTCATACGGTCCTCCCTCAAAACGTCGCCCCTACCAGTCATACGGCCCTCCCTCAAAGTGTCACCCATACCAGTCATACGGTCCTCCCTCATAGCGTCGTCACTACCAGTCATACGGTCCCTCCCTCAAAGCGTCGTCCCTACAAGTCATACGGTCCTCCCTCAAAGCATCGCCCCTACCAGTCATACGGCCCTCCCTCAAACCGTCGTCCCTACCAGTCATACGGTCCTCCCTCAAACCGTCGCCCCTACCAGTCATACGGTCCTCCCTCAAAGCGTCGTCCCTACCAGTCATACGGTCCTCCCTCAAAGCATCATCCCTACCAGTCATACGGTCCCTCCGTCAAACCATCGTCCCTACTAGTCATACGTTCCTCCCTCAAACCGTCGTCCCTACCAGTCATACGGTCCTCCCTCAAAGCGTCGCCCCTACCAGTCATATGGTCCCTCCCTCAAACCGTCGCCCCTACCAGTCATACGGACCTCCCTCAAACCATCGTCCCTACCAGTCATACGGTCCTCCCTCAAACCGTCGTCCCTACCAGTCATACGGTCCTCCCTCAAAGCGTCGCCCCTACCAGTCATATGGTCCCTCCCTCAAACCGTCGCCCCTACCAGTCATACGGTCCTCCCTCAAAGCGTCATCTCTACCATTCATACGGTCCCTCCCTCAAAGCGTCGCCTCTACCAGACATACGGTCCCTCCTTCAAAGCGTCGCCCCTACCAGTCATACGGTCCTCCATCAAAGCGTCGTGCCTACCAGTCATACGGTCCTCCCTCAAAGCGTCGTCCCTTCCAGTCATACGGTCCTCCCTCAAAACGTCGCCCCTACCAGTCATACGGTCCTCCCTCAAACCGTCGCCCCTACCAGTCATACGGTCCTCCCTCAAAGCGTCGTCCCTACCAGTCATACTGTCCCTCCCTCAAAGCGTCGTCCCTTCCAGTCATAAGGTCCTCCCTCAAAGTATCGCCCCTACTAGTCATAAGGCCCTCACTCAAAGCGTCGCTCCTACCAGTCATACGGTCCTCCATCAAACCGTCGTCCCAACCAGTCAAACGGCTCTCCCTCAAAGCGTCACCCCTACCAGTCATACGGTCCTCCCTCAAAGTGTCGTCCCTACCAGTCATACGGTCCCTCCCTCAAAGCGTCGCCCCTACCAGTCATACGGCCCTCCCTCAAACCGTCGTCCCTACCAGTCATACGGTCCTCCCTCAAACCGTCGCCCCTACCAGTCATACGGTCCTCCCTCAAAGCGTCGTCCCTACCAGTCATACGGTCCTCCCTCAAAGCCTCATCCCTACCAGTCATACGGTCCCTCCGTCAAACCATCGTCCCTACCAGTCATACGGTCCTCCTTCAAAACGTCGTCCCTACCAGTCAAACGGCCCTCCCTCAAAGCGTCGTCCCTACTAGTCATACGGTCCTCCCTCAAAGCGTCGTCCCTCCCAGTCATACGGTCCCTCCCTCAAAGCGTCGTCCCTACCATTCATACGGTCCCTCCCTCAAAGCGTCGTTCCTACAAGTCATACGGTCCTCCCTCAAAGCGTCATCCCTACCATTCATACGGTCCCTCCCTCAAAGCGTCGCCTCTACCAGACATACGGTCCCTCCTTCAAAGCGTCGCCCCTACCAGTCATACGGTCCTCCATCAAAGCGTCGTGCCTACCAGTCATACGGTCCTCCCTCAAAGCGTCGTCCCTTCCAGTCATACTGTCCTCCCTCAAAACGTAGCCCCTACCAGTCATACGGCCCTCCCTCAAAGCGTCACCCCTTCCAGTCATACGGTCCTCCCTCAAAGCGTCGTCCCTACCAGTCATACGGTCCCTCCCTCAAAGCGTCGTCCCTACCAGTCATACGGTCCTCCCTCAAAGCGTCGTCCCTACTAGTCATACGGTCCTCCCTCAAAGCGTCGTCCCTCCCAGTCATACGGTCCCTCCCTCAAAGCGTCGTCCCTACCATTCATACGGTCCCTCCCTCAAAGCGTCGTCCCTACCAGTCATACGGTCCTCCCTCAAAGCGTCATCTCTACCATTCATACGGTCCCTCCCTCAAAGCGTCGCCTCTACCAGACATACGGTCCCTCCTTCAAAGCGTCGCCCCTACCAGTCATACGGTCCTCCATCAAAGCGTCGTGCCTACCAGTCATACGGTCCTCCCTCAAAGCGTCGTCCCTTCCAGTCATACGGTCCTCCCTCAAAACGTCGCCCCTACCAGTCATACGGTCCTCCCTCAAACCGTCGCCCCTACCAGTCATACGGTCCTCCCTCAAAGCGTCGTCCCTACCAGTCATACTGTCCCTCCCTCAAAGCGTCGTCCCTTCCAGTCATAAGGTCCTCCCTCAAAGTATCGCCCCTACTAGTCATAAGGCCCTCACTCAAACCGTCGCTCCTACCAGTCATACGGTCCTCCATCAAACCGTCGTCCCAACCAGTCAAACGGCCCTCCCTCAAAGCGTCACCCCTACCAGTCATACGGTCCTCCCTCAAAGTGTCGTCCCTACCAGTCATACGGTCCCTCCCTCAAAGCGTCGCCCCTACCAGTCATACGGCCCTCCCTCAAACCGTCGTCCCTACCAGTCATACGGTCCTCCCTCAAACCGTCGCCCCTACCAGTCATACGGTCCTCCCTCAAAGCGTCGTCCCTACCAGTCATACGGTCCTCCCTCAAAGCCTCATCCCTACCAGTCATACGGTCCCTCCGTCAAACCATCGTCCCTACCAGTCATACGGTCCTCCTTCAAAACGTCGTCCCTACCAGTCAAACGGTCCTCCCTCAAAGCGTCGTCCCTACTAGTCATACGGTCCTCCCTCAAAGCGTCGTCCCTCCCAGTCATACGGTCCCTCCCTCAAAGCGTCGTCCCTACCATTCATACGGTCCCTCCCTCAAAGCGTCGTCCCTACCAGTCATACGGTCCTCCCTCAAAGCGTCATCCCTACCATTCATACGGTCCCTCCCTCAAAGCGTCGCCTCTACCAGACATACGGTCCCTCCTTCAAAGCGTCGCCCCTACCAGTCATACGGTCCTCCATCAAAGCGTCGTGCCTACCAGTCATACGGTCCTCCCTCAAAGCGTCGTCCCTTCCAGTCATACTGTCCTCCCTCAAAACGTAGCCCCTACCAGTCATACGGTCCTCCCACAAACCGTCGCCCCTACCAGTCATACGGTCCTCCCTCAAAGCGTCGTCCCTACCAGTCATACTGTCCCTCCCTCAAAGCGTCGTCCCTTCCAGTCATAAGGTCCTCCCTCAAAGCATCGCCCCTACTAGTCATACGGCCCTCACTCAAAGCGTCGCCCCTACCAGTCGTACGGTCCTCCATCAAACCGTCGTCCCTACCAGTCATACGGCCCTCCCTCAAAGCGTCACCCCACCAGTCATACGGTCCTCCCTCAAAGCGTCGTCCCTACCAGTCATACGGTCCCTCCCTCAAAGCGTCGCCCCTACCAGTCATACGGTCCTCCCTCAAAGCGTCGCCCCTACCAGTCATACGGTCCTCCCTCAAACCGTCGTCCCTACCAGTCATACGGCCCTTCCTCAAAGTGTCACCCATACCAGTCATACGGTCCTCCCTCAAAGCGTCGTCCCTACCAGTCATACGGTCCCTCCCTCAAAGCGTCGTCCCTACCAGTCATACGGTCCTCCCTCAAAGCATCGCCCCTACCAGTCATACGGCCCTCCCTCAAACCGTCGTCCCTACCAGTCATACGGTCCTCCCTCAAACCGTCGCCCCTACCAGTCATACGGTCCTCCCTCAAAGCGTCGTCCCTACCTGTCATACGGTCCTCCCTCAAAGCATCATCCCTACCAGTCATTCGGTCCCTCCGTCAAACCATCGTCCCTACCAGTCATACTGTCCTCCCTCAAACCGTCGTCCCTACCAGTCATACTGTCCTCCCTCAAAGCGTCGCCCCTACCAATCATATGGTCCCTCCCTCAAACCGTCGCCCCTACCAGTCATACGGACCTCCCTCAAAGCGTCGCCCCTACCAGTCATACGGTCCTCCCTCAAACCGTCGTCCCTACCAGTCATACGGCCCTCCCTCAAAGCGTCACCCCTACCAGTCATACGGTCCTCCCTCAAAGCGTCGTCCCTACCAGTCATACGGCCCTCCCTCAAAGCGTCACCCCTACCAGTCATACGGTCCTCCCTCAAAGCGTCGTCCCTACCAGTCATACGTATCTCCCTCAAAGCGTCGTCCCTACCAGTCATACGGTCCTCCCTCAAAACATCGTCCCTACCAGTCATACGGTCCTCCTTCAAAACGTCGTCCCTACCAGTCAAACGGTCCTCCCTCAAAGCGTCGTCCCTACCAGTCATATGGTCCCTCCCTCAAAGCTTCGCACCTACCAGTCATATGGTCCTCCATCAAAGCGTCGTCTCTACCAGTCAAACGGTCCTCCCTCAAAGCGTCGTCCCTACCATTCATACGGTCCTCCCTCAAACCATCGCCCCTACCAGTCATACGGTCCTCCCTCAAAGCGTCGCCCCTACTAGTCATACGGTCCTCCCTCAAACCGTCGCCCCTACCAGTCATACGGTCCTCCCTCAAAGCGTCGTCCCTACCAGTCATACGGTTCTCCCTCAAAGCATCATCCCTACCAGTCATACGGTCCCTCCGTCAAACCACAGTCATACGGTCCTCCATCAAACCGTCGTCCCAACCAGTCAAACGGCTCTCCCTCAAAGCGTCACCCCTACCAGTCATACGGTCCTCCCTCAAAGTGTCGTCCCTACCAGTCATACGGTCCCTCCCTCAAAGCGTCGCCCCTACCAGTCATACGGCCCTACCTCAAACCGTCGTCCCTACCAGTCATACGGTCCTCCCTCAAACCGTCGCCCCTACTAGTCATACGGTCCTCCCTCAAACCGTCGCCCCTACCAGTCATACGGTCCTCCCTCAAAGCGTCGTCCCTACCAGTTATACGGTCCCTCCCTCAAAGCGTCGTCCCTACCAGTCATACGGTCCTCCCTCAAAGCGTCGTCCCTACCAATCATACGGTCCTCCCTCAAAGCATCGTCCCTACCAGTCATACGGTCCTCCCTCAAAGCATCGTCCCTACCAGTCATACGGTCCTTCCTCAAACCGTCGCCCCTACCAGTCATACGGTCCCTCCCTCAAAACGTCGCCCCTACCAGTCATACGGTCCCTCCCTCAAAGCGTCGCCCCTACCAGTCATACGGTCCTCCATCAAAGCGTCGTCTCTACCAGTCAAACGGTCCTCCCTCAAAGAGTCGTCCCTACCAGTCATACGGTCCTCCCTCAAAGCATCGTCCCTTCCAGTTATACGGTCCTCCCTGAAAGCGTCGTCCCTACCAGACATACGGTCCTCCCTCAAAGCGTCGTCCCTACCAGTCATACGGTCCTCCCTCAAAGTGTCGTCCCTACCAGTCAAACGGTCCTCCATCAAAGCGTCTTCCCTACCAGTCATACGGTCCTCCCTCAAAGCGTCGTCCCTACCAGTCATACGATCCTCCCTCAAAGCGTCGCCCTTACCAATCATACGGTCCTCCCTCAAAGCGTCGCCCCTACCAGTCATACGGTCCCTCCCTCAAAGCGTCGTCCCTACCAGTCATACGGTCCCTCCCTCAAAGCGTCGTCCCTACTAGTCACACGGTCCTCCCTCAAAGCGTCGTCCCTACCAGTCATACGGTCCTCCCTCAAAGCGTCGCCTCTACCAGTCATACGGTCCTCCCTCAAAGCGTCACCCCTACCTGTCATACGGTCCTCCCTCAAAGCGTCGTCCCTACCAGTCATACGGTCCATCCCTCAAAGCGTCGTCCCTACCAGTCATACGGTCCTTCCTTAAACCGTCGCCCCTACCAGTCATACGCTCCCTCCCTCAAACCGTCGCCCCTACCAGTCATACGGTCCCTCCCTCAAAGCGTCGCCTCTACCAGTCATAGGTTCCCTCCCTCAAAGCGTCGCCCCTCCCAGTCATACGGTCCTCCCTCAAAGCGTCGCCTCTACCAGTCATACGGTCCCTTCCTCAAAGCGTCGTCCCTACCAGTCATACGGTGCTCCTTCAAAACGTCGTCCCTACCAGTCAAACGGTCCTCCCTCAAAGCGTCGACCCTACCAGTCATAAGGTCCCTCCCTCAAAGCGTCGTCCCTACCATTCATACGGTCCCTCCCTCAAAGCGTCGTCCCTACCAGTCATACGGTCCTTCCTCAAAGCGTCTTCCCTACCAGTCATACGGTCCCTCCCTCAAAGCGTCGCCTCTACCAGTCATACGGTCCCTCCTTCAAAGCGCCGCCCCTACCAGTCATACGGTCCTCCATCAAAGCGTCGTGCCTACCAGTCATACGGCCTTCCCTCAAAGCGTCGTCCCTACCAGTCATTCGGTCCTCCTTCAAAGCGTCGTCCCTTCCACTCATACGGTCCTCCCTCAAACCGTCGCCCCTACCAGTCATACGGTCGTCCCTCAAAGCGTCGTCCCTACCAGTCATACGGTCCTCCTTCAAAGCGTCGTCCCTACCATTTATACGGTCCTCCCTCAAAGCGTCGTCCCTTCCAATCATACGGTCCCTACCTCAAAGCGTCGTCCCTACCAGTCATACGGTCCTCCCTCAAAGCGTCATCCCTACCAGTCATACAGTCCTCCCTCAAAGCATCGCCCCTACCAGTCAAACGGTCCTCCGTCAAAGCGTCGCCCCTACAAGTCATACGGTCCCTCCCTGAAACCGTCGCCCCTACCAGTCATACGGTCCTCCCTCAAAGCGTCTTCCCTACTAGTCATACGGTCCTCCCTCAAAGCGTCGTCCCTACCAGTCGTACGGTCCTCCCTCAAAGCGTCGCCCTTACCAATCATACGGTCCTCCCTCAAAGCGTCGCACCTATCAGTAATACGGTCCCTCCCTCAAAGCGTCGCCCCTACCAGTCATACGGTCCTCCATCAAAGCGTCGTCCCTACCAGTCATACGGTCCCTCCCTCAAATCGTCGCCCCTACCAGTCATACGGTCCTCCCCCAAAGCATCGTCCCTACCAGTCATATGGTCTTCCCTCAAAGCGTCGTCCCTACCAGTCTTACGGTCCTCCCTCAAAGCGTCGCCCCTACCAGTCATACGGTCCTCCCTCAAAGCGTCGCCCCTACCAGTCATACGGTCCTCCCTCAAAGCGTCGTCCCTACCAGTCATACGGTCCCTCCCTCAAACCATCGCCCCTACCAGTCATACGGTCCTTCCTCAAAGCGTCGTCCTTACCAGTCATACGGTCCTCCCTCAAAGCGTCATCCCTTCCAGTCATACGGTCCTCCCTCAAAGCGTCGTCCCTACCAGTCATACGGTCCTCCCTCAAACCGTCGCCCCTACCAGTCATACGGTCCTCCCTCAAAGCATCGTCCCTACCAGTCATATGGTTCTCCCTCAAAGCGTCGTCCCTACAAGTCATACGGTCCTCCCTCAAAGCGTCGCCCCTACCAGTCATACGGTCCTCCCTCAAAGCGTCGTCCCTACCAGTCATACGGTCCTCCCTCAAAGCGTCGCCCCTACCAGTCATACGGTCCCTCCTTCAAAACGTCGTCCATACCAGTCATACGTTCCCTCCCTCAAAGCGTCGCCCCTCCCAGTCATATTGTCCTCCCTCAAAGCGTCGCCCCTACCAGTCATACTGTCCTCCCTCAAAGCGTCGTCCTTACCAGTCATACTGTCCTCCCTGAAAGCGTCATCCCTTCCAGTCATACCGTCCTCCCTCAAAACGTCGTCCCTACCAGTCATACGGTCCTCCCTCAAAGCGTCGCCCCTACCAGTCATACGGTCCTCCCTCAAAGCGTCGTCCCTACCAGTCATACGGTCCTCCCTCAAAGCGTCGCCCCTACCAGTCATACGGTCCCTCCCTCAAAGCGTCGTCCGTACAAGTCATACGGTCCCTCCCTCAAAGCGTCGCCCCTCCCAGTCATATGGTCCTCCCTCTAAGCGTCGCCCCTACCAGTCATACGGTCCTCCCTCAAAGCGTCGTCCTTACCAGTCATACGGTCCTCCCTCAAAGCGTCGTCCTTACCAGTCATACGGTCCACCCTCAAAGCATCATCCCTTCCAGTCATACTGTCCTCCCTCAAAACGTCGTCCCTACCAGTCATACGGTCCTCCCTCAAACCGTCGCCCTTACCAGTCATACGGTCCTCCCTCAAAGCGTCGTCCCTACCAGTCATACGGTCCTCCCTCAAAGCGTCGCCCCTACCAGTCATACGGTCCTCCCTGAAAGCGTCGTCCCTACCTGTCATACGGTCCTCCCTCCAAGCTTCGTCCCTACCAGTCATACGGTGCTCCTTCAAAACGTCGTCCCTACCAGTCAAACGGTCCTCCCTCAAAGCGTCGACCCTACCAGTCATAAGGTCCCTCCCTCAAAGCGTCGTCCCTACCATTCATACGGTCCCTCCCTCAAAGCGTCGTCCCTACCAGTCATACGGTCCTTCCTCAAAGCGTCGTCCCTACCAGTCATACGGTCCCTCCCTCAAAGCGTCGCCTCTACCAGTCATACGGTCCCTCCTTCAAAGCGTCGCCCCTACCAGTCATACGGTCCTCCATCAAAGCGTCGTGCCTACCAGTCATACGGTCTTCCCTCAAAGCGTCGTCCCTACCAGTCATTCGGTCCTCCTTCAAAGCGTCGTCCCTTCCACTCATACGGTCCTCCCTCAAACCGTCGCCCCTACCAGTCATACGGTCGTCCCTCAAAGCGTCGTCCCTACCAGTCATACGGTCCTCCCTCAAAGCGTCGTCCCTACCATTTATACGATCCTCCCTCAAAGCGTCGTCCCTTCCAGTCATACGGTCCCTCCCTCAAAGCGTCGTCCCTAACAGTCATACGGTCCCTCCCTCAAACCGTCGTCCCTACCAGTCATACAGTCCTCCCTCAAAGCATCGCCCCTACCAGTCAAACGGTCCTCCGTCAAAGCGTCGCCCCTACCAGTCATACGGTCCCTCCCTGAAACCGTCGCCCCTACCAGTCATACGGTCCTCCCTCAAAGCGTCTTCCCTACCAGTCATACGGTCCTCCCTCAAAGCGTCGTCCCTACCAGTCATACGGTCCTCCCTCAAAGCGTCGCCCTTACCAATCATACGGTCCTCCCTCAAAGCGTCGCACCTATCAGTAATACGGTCCCTCCCTCAAAGCGTCGCCCCTACCAGTCATACGGTCCTCCATCAAAGCGTCGTCCCTACCAGTCATACGGTCCCTCCCTCAAACCGTCGCCCCTACCAGTCATACGGTCCTCCCTCAATGCATCGTCCCTACCAGTCATATGGTCTTCCCTCAAAGCGTCGTCCCTACCAGTCTTACGGTCCTCCCTCAAAGCGTCGCCCATACCAGTCATACGGTCCTCCCTCAAAGCGTCGCCCCTACCAGTCATACGGTCCTCCCTCAAAGCGTCGTCCCTACCAGTCATACGGTCCCTCCCTCAAACCATCGCCCCTACCAGTCATACGGTCCTTCCTCAAAGCGTCGTCCTTACCAGTCATACGGTCCTCCCTCAAAGCGTCATCCCTTCCTGTCATACGGTCCTCCCTCAAAGCGTCGTCCCTACCAGTCATACGGTCCTCCCTCAAACCGTCGCCCCTACCAGTCATACGGTCCTCCCTCAAAGCATCGTCCATACCAGTCATATGGTTCTCCCTCAAAGCGTCTTCCCTACCAGTCATACGGTCCTCCATCAAAGCGTCGCCCCTACCAGTCATACGGTCCTCCCTCAAAGCGTCGTCCCTACCAGTCATACGGTCCTCCCTCAAAGCGTCGCCCCTACCAGTCATACGGTCCCTCCTTCAAAACGTCGTCCATACCAGTCATACGGTCCTTCCCTCAAAGCGTCGCCCCTCCCAGTCATATTGTCCTCCCTCAAAGCGTCGCCCCTACAAGTCATACGGTCCTCCCTCAAAGCGTCGTCCTTACCAGTCATACTGTCCTCCCTCAAAGCGTCATCCCTTCCAGTCATACGGTCCTCCCTCAAAACGTCGTCCCTACCAGTCATACGGTCCTCCCTCAAAGCGTCGCCCCTACCAGTCATACGGTCCTCCCTCAAAGCGTCGTCCCTACCAATCATACGGTCCTCCCTCAAAGCGTCGCCCCTACCAGTCATACGGTCCCTCCCTCAAAGCGTCGTCCGTACCAGTCATACGGTCCCTCCCTCAAAGCGTCGCCCCTACCAGTCATACGGTCCTCCCTCAAAGCGTCGCCCCTACCAGTCATACGGTCCTCCCTGAAAGCGTCGTCCCTACCAGTCATACGGTCCTCCCTCAAACCGTCGCCCCTACCAGTCATACGGTCCTCCCTCAAAGCATCGTCCCTACCAGTCATATGGTCCTCCCTCAAAGCGTCGTCCCTACCAGTCATACGGTCCTCCCTCAAAGCGTCGCCCCTACCAGTCATACGGTCCTCCCTGAAAGCGTCGTCCCTACCAGTCATACGGTCCTCCCTCAAAGCGTCGCCCCTACCAGTCATACGGTCCCTCCCTCAAAGCGTCTTCCCTACCAGTCATACGGTCCTCCCTGAAAGCGTCGTCCCTACCAGCCATACGGTCCCTCCCTCAAACCGTCGTCCCTACCAGTCATACGGTCCTCCCTCAAAACGTCGTCCCTACCAGTCATACGGTCCTCCCTCAAACCGTCGTCCCTACCAGTCATACGGTCCTCCCTCAAAGCATCGTCCCTACCAGTCATACGGTCCTCCATCAAGGCGTCGTCCCTACCAGTCATACGGTCCTCCGTCAAAACGTCATCCCTACCAGTCATACGGTCCTCCCTCAAAGCGTCGCCCCTACCAATCATACGGTCCTCCCTCCAAGCGTCGCCCCTACCAGTCATACGGTCCCTACCTCAAAGCGTCGTCCCTACCAGTCATACGGTCCTCCCTCAAAGCGTCGTCCCTACCAGTCATACGGTATTCCCTCAAAGCGTCGCCCCTACCAGTCATACGGTCCTCCCTCAAAGCGTCGTCCCTACCAGTCATACGATCCTCCCTCAAACCGTCGCCCCTACCAGTCATACGGTCCTCCCTCAAAGCATCGTCCCTACCAGTCATATGGTCCTCCCTCAAAGCGTCGTCCCTACCAGTCATACGGTCCTCCCTCAAAGCATCGCCCCTACCAGTCATACGGTCCTCCCTGAAAGCGTCGTCCCTACCAGTCATACGGTCCTCCCTCAAAGCGTCGCCCCTACCAGTCATACGGTCCTCCCTCAAAACGTCGTCCCTACCAGTCATACGGTCCTCCCTCAAACCGTCGTCCCTACCAGTCATACGGTCCTCCCTCAAAGCATCGTCCCTACCAGTCATACGGTCCTCCATCAAGGTGTCGTCCCTACCAGTCATACGGTCCTCCGTCAAAGCGTCATCCCTACCAGTCATACGGTACTCCCTCAAAGCGTCGCCCCTACCAATCATACGGTCCTCCCTCCAAGCGTCGCCCCTACCAGTCATACGGTCCCTCCCTCAAAGCGTCGTCCCTACAAGTCATACGGTCCTCCCTCAAAGCGTCGTCCCTACCAGTCATACGGTCTTCCCTCAAAGCGTCGCCCCTACCAGTCATACTGTCCTCCCTCAAAGCGTCGCCCATACCAGTCATACGGTCCTCCCTCAAAGCGTCGCCCCTACCAGTCATACGGTCCTCCCTCAAAGCATCGTCCCTACCAGTCATACGGTCCCTCCCTCAAAACATCGCCCCTACCAGTCATACGGTCCTTCCTCAAAGCGTCGTCCTTACCAGTCATACGGTCCTCCCTCAAAGCGTCATCCCTTCCTGTCATACGGTCCTCCCTCAAAGCGTCGTCCCTACCAGTCATACGGTCCTCCCTCAAACCGTCGCCCCTACCAGTCATACGGTCCTCCCTCAAAGCATCGTCCATACCAGTCATATTGTCCTCCCTCAAAGCGTCGCCCCTACCAGTCATACGGTCCTCCCTCAAAGCGTCGTCCTTACCAGTCATACTGTCCTCCCTCAAAGCGTCATCCCTTCCAGTCATACGGTCCTCCCTCAAAACGTCGTCCCTACCAGTCATACGGTCCTCCCTCAAAGCGTCGCCCCTACCAGTCATACGGTCCTCCCTCAAAGCGTCGTCCCTACCAATCATACGGTCCTCCCTCAAAGCGTCGCCCCTACCAGTCATACGGTCCCTCCCTCAAAGCGTCGTCCGTACCAGTCATACGGTCCCTCCCTCAAAGCGTCGCCCCTACCAGTCATACGGTCCTCCCTCAAAGCGTCGTCCTTACCAGTCATACGGTCCACCCTCAAAGCATCATCCCTTCCAGTCATACGGTCCTCCCTCAAAACGTCGTCCCTACCAGTCATACGGTCCTCCCTCAAACCGTCGCCCCTACCAGTCATACGGTCCTCCCTCAAAGCATCGTCCCTACCAGTCATATGGGCCTCCCTCAAAGCGTCGCCCCTACCAGTCATACGGTCCTCCCTGAAAGCGTCGTCCCTACCAGTCATACGGTCCTCCCTCAAACCGTCGCCCCTACCAGTCATACGGTCCTCCCTCAAAGCATCGTCCCTACCAGTCATATGGTCCTCCCTCAAAGCGTCGTCCCTACCAGTCATACGGTCCTCCCTCAAAGCGTCGCCCCTACCAGTCATACGGTCCTCCCTGAAAGCGTCGTCCCTACCAGTCATACGGTCCTCCCTCAAAGCGTCGCCCCTACCAGTCATACGGTCCCTCCCTCAAAGCGTCTTCCCTACCAGTCATACGGTCCTCCCTGAAAGCGTCGTCCCTACCAGCCATACGGTCCCTCCCTCAAACCGTCGTCCCTACCAGTCATACGGTCCTCCCTCAAAACGTCGTCCCTACCAGTCATACGGTCCTCCCTCAAACCGTCGTCCCTACCAGTCATACGGTCCTCCCTCAAAGCATCGTCCCTACCAGTCATACGGTCCTCCATCAAGGCGTCGTCCCTACCAGTCATACGGTCCTCCGTCAAAACGTCATCCCTACCAGTCATACGGTCCTCCCTCAAAGCGTCGCCCCTACCAATCATACGGTCCTCCCTCCAAGCGTCGCCCCTACCAGTCATACGGTCCCTCCCTCAAAGCGTCGTCCCTACCAGTCATACGGTCCTCCCTCAAAGCGTCGTCCCTACCAGTCATACGGTCTTCCCTCAAAGCGTCGCCCCTACCAGTCATACGGTCCTCCCTCAAAGCGTCGTCCCTACCAGTCATACGGTCCTCCCTCAAACCGTCGCCCCTACCAGTCATACGGTCCTCCCTCAAAGCATCGTCCCTACCAGTCATATGGTCCTCCCTCAAAGCGTCGTCCCTACCAGTCATACGGTCCTCCCTCAAAGCGTCGCCCCTACCAGTCATACGGTCCTCCCTGAAAGCGTCGTCCCTACCAGTCATACGGTCCTCCCTCAAAGCGTCGCCACTACCAGTCATACGGTCCTCCCTCAAAACGTCGTCCCTACCAGTCATACGGTCCTCCCTCAAACCGTCGTCCCTACCAGTCATACGGTCCTCCCTCAAAGCATCGTCCCTACCAGTCATACGGTCCTCCATCAAGGCGTCGTCCCTACCAGTCATACGGTCCTCCGTCAAAGCGTCATCCCTACTAGTCATACGGTCCTCCCTCAAAGCGTCGCCCCTACCAATCATACGGTCCTCCCTCCAAGCGTCGCCCCTACCAGTCATACGGTCCCTCCCTCAAAGCGTCGTCCCTACAAGTCATACGGTCCTCCCTCAAAGCGTCGTCCCTACCAGTCATACGGTCTTCCCTCAAAGCGTCGCCCCTACCAGTCATACTGTCCTCCCTCAAAGCGTCGTCCCTACCAGTCATACGGTCCTCCCTCAAAGCGTCGTCCCTACCAGTCATATGTTCCTCCCTCAAAGCGTCGCCCCTACCAGTCATACGGTCCCTCCCTCAAAGCGTCGTCCGTACCAGTCATACGGTCCCTCCCTCAAGGCGTCGTCCTTACCAGTCATACGGTCCTCCCTCAAAGCGTCATCCCTTCCAGTCATACGGTCCTCCCTCAAAGCGTCGTCCCTACCAGTCATACGGTCCTCCCTCAAACCGTCGCCCCTACCAGTCATACGGTCCTCCCTCAAAGCATCGTCCCTACCAGTCATATGGTTCTCCCTCAAAGCGTCGTCCCTACCAGTCATACGGTCCTCCCTCAAAGCGTCGCCCCTACCAGTCATACGGTCCTCCCTCAAAGCGTCGTCCCTACCAGTCATACGGTCCTCCCTCAAAGCGTCGCCCCTACCAGTCATACGGTCCCTCCTTCAAAACGTCGTCCATACCAGTCATACGTTCCCTCCCTCAAAGCGTCGCCCCTCCCAGTCATATTGTCCTCCCTCAAAGCGTCGCCCCTACCAGTCATACGGTCCTCCCTCAAAGCGTCGTCCTTACCAGTCATACTGTCCTCCCTCAAAGCGTCATCCCTTCCAGTCATACCGTCCTCCCTCAAAACGTCGTCCCTACCAGTCATACGGTCCTCCCTCAAAGCGTCGCCCCTACCAGTCATACGGTCCTCCCTCAAAGCGTCGACCCTACCAGTCATACGGTCCTCCCTCAAAGCGTCGCCCCTACCAGTCATACGGTCCCTCCCTCAAAGCGTCGTCCGTACAAGTCATACGGTCCCTCCCTCAAAGCGTCGCCCCTCCCAGTCATATGGTCCTCCCTCTAAGCGTCGCCCCTACCAGTCATACGGTCCTCCCTCAAAGCGTCGTCCTTACCAGTCATACGGTCCACCCTCAAAGCATCATCCCTTCCAGTCATACGGTCCTCCCTCAAAACGTCGTCCCTACCAGTCATACGGTCCTCCCTCAAACCGTCGCCCCTACCAGTCATACGGTCCTCCCTCAAAGCATCGTCCCTACCAGTGATATGGTCCTCCCTCAAAGCGTCGTCCCTACCAGTCATACGGTCCTCCCTCAAAGCGTCGCCCCTACCAGTCATACGGTCCTCCCTGAAAGCGTCGTCCCTACCTGTCATACGGTCCTCCCTCCAAGCTTCGTCCCTACCAGTCATACGGTGCTCCTTCAAAACGTCGTCCCTACCAGTCAAACGGTCCTCCCTCAAAGCGTCATCCCTTCCAGTCATACGGTCCCTCCCTCAAAGCGTCGTCCCTACCAGTCATACGGTCCTTCCTCAAAGCGTCGTCCCTACCAGTCATACGGTCCCTCCCTCAAAGCGTCGCCTCTACCAGTCATACGGTCCCTCCTTCAAAGCGTCGCCCCTACCAGTCATACGGTCCTCCATCAAAGCGTCGTGCCTACCAGTCATACGGTCTTCCCTCAAAGCGTCGTCCCTACCAGTCATTCGGTCCTCCTTCAAAGCGTCGTCCCTTCCACTCATACGGTCCTCCCTCAAACCGTCGCCCCTACCAGTCATACGGTCGTCCCTCAAAGCGTCGTCCCTACCAGTCATACGGTCCTCCCTCAAAGCGTCGTCCCTACCATTTATACGATCCTCCCTCAAAGCGTCGTCCCTTCCAGTCATACGGTTCCTCCCTCAAAGCGTCGTCCCTACCAGTCATACGGTCCCTCCCTCAAACCGTCGTCCCTACCAGTCATACGGTCCTCCCTCAAAGCATCGCCCCTACCAGTCATACAGTCCTCCCTCAAAGCATCGCCCCTACCAGTCAAACGGTCCTCCGTCAAAGCGTCGCCCCTACCAGTCATACGGTCCCTCCCTGAAACCGTCGCCCCTACCAGTCATACGGTCCTCCCTCAAAGCGTCTTCCCTACCAGTCATACGGTCCTCCCTCAAAGCGTCGTCCCTACCAGTCATACGGTCCTCCCTCAAAGCGTCGCCCTTACCAATCATACGGTCCTCCCTCAAAGCGTCGCACCTATCAGTAATACGGTCCCTCCCTCAAAGCGTCGCCCCTACCAGTCATACGGTCCTCCATCAAAGCGTCGTCCCTACCAGTCATACGGTCCCTCCCTCAAACCGTCGCCCCTACCAGTCATACGGTCCTCCCTCAATGCATCGTCCCTACCAGTCATATGGTCTTCCCTCAAAGCGTCGTCCCTACCAGTCTTACGGTCCTCCCTCAAAGCGTCGCCCATACCAGTCATACGGTCCTCCCTCAAAGCGTCGCCCCTACCAGTCATACGGTCCTCCCTCAAAGCGTCGTCCCTACCAGTCATACGGTCCCTCCCTCAAACCATCGCCCCTACCAGTCATACGGTCCTTCCTCAAAGCGTCGTCCTTACCAGTCATACGGTCCTCCCTCAAAGCGTCATCCCTTCCAGTCATACGGTCCTCCCTCAAAGCGTCGTCCCTACCAGTCATACGGTCCTCCCTCAAACCGTCGCCCCTACCAGTCATACGGTCCTCCCTCAAAGCATCGTCCATACCAGTCATATGGTTCTCCCTCAAAGCGTCGTCCCTACCAGTCATACGGTCCTCCATCAAAGCGTCGCCCCTACCAGTCATACGGTCCTCCCTCAAAGCGTCGTCCCTACCAGTCATACGGTCCTCCCTCAAAGCGTCGCCCCTACCAGTCATACGGTCCCTCCTT
This sequence comes from Lamellibrachia columna, assembly GCA_963662155.1. Taxonomy (NCBI): domain Eukaryota; kingdom Metazoa; phylum Annelida; class Polychaeta; order Sabellida; family Siboglinidae; genus Lamellibrachia; species Lamellibrachia columna. The sequence goes on along the minus strand of OY759269.1, from coordinate 35,527,800 downwards.
CAAAACGTCGTCCATACCAGTCATACGGTCCCTCCCACAAAGCGTCGCCCCTCCCAGTCATATTGTCCTCCCTCAAAGCGTCGCCCCTACCAGTCATACGGCCCTCCCTCAAAGCGTCGTCCTTACCAGTCATACTGTCCTCCCTCAAAGCGTCATCCCTTCCAGTCATACGGTCCTCCCTCAAAATGTTGTCCCTACCAGTCATACGGTCCTCCCTCAAAGCGTCGCCCCTACCAGTCATACGGTCCTCCCTCAAAGCGTCGTCCCTACCAATCATACGGTCCTCCCTCAAAGCGTCGCCCCTACCAGTCATACGGTCCCTCCCTCAAAGCGTCGTCCGTACCAGTCATACGGTCCCTCCCTCAAAGCGTCGCCCCTACCAGTCATACGGTCCTCCCTCAAAGCGTCGTCCTTACCAGTCATACGGTCCACCCTCAAAGCATCATCCCTTCCAGTCATACGGTCCTCCCTCAAAACGTCGTCCCTACCAGTCATACGGTCCTCCCTCAAACCGTCGCCCCTACCAGTCATACGGTCCTCCCTCAAAGCATCGTCCCTACCAGTCATATGGTCCTCCCTCAAAGCGTCGTCCCTACCAGTCATACGGTTCTCCCTCAAAGCGTCGCCCCTACCAGTCATACGGTCCTCCCTGAAAGCGTCGTCCCTACCAGTCATACGGTCCTCCCTCAAAGCGTCGCCCCTACCAGTCATACGGTCCCTCCCTCAAAGCGTCTTCCCTACCAGTCATACGGTCCTCCCTGAAAGCGTCGTCCCTACCAGCCATACGGTCCCTCCCTCAAACCGTCGTCCCTACCAGTCATACGGTCCTCCCTCAAAACGTCGTCCCTACCAGTCATACGGTCCTCCCTCAAAGCATCGTCCCTACCAGTCATACGGTCCTCCATCAAGGCGTCGTCCCTACCAGTCATACGGTCCTCCGTCAAAACGTCATCCCTACCAGTCATACGGTCCTCCCTCAAAGTGTCGCCCCTACCAATCATACGGTCCTCCCTCCAAGCGTCGCCCCTACCAGTCATACGGTCCCTCCCTCAAAGCGTCGTCCCTACCAGTCATACGGTCCTCCCTCAAAGCGTCGTCCCTACCAGTCATACGGTCTTCCCTCAAAGCGTCGCCCCTACCAGTCATACGGTCCTCCCTCAAAGCGTCGTCCCTACCAGTCATACGGTCCTCCCTCAAACCGTCGCCCCTACCAGTCATACGGTCCTCCCTCAAAGCATCGTCCCTACCAGTCATATGGTCCTCCCTCAAAGCGTCGTCCCTACCAGTCATACGGTCCTCCCTCAAAGCGTCGCCCCTACCAGTCATACGGTCCTCCCTGAAAGCGTCGTCCCTACCAGTCATACGGTCCTCCCTCAAAGCGTCGCCCCTACCAGTCATACGTTCCCTCCCTCAAAGCGTCGTCCCTACCAGTCATACGGTCCTCCCTGAAAGCGTCGTCCCTACCAGTCATACGGTCCCTCCCTCAAACCGTCGTCCCTACCAGTCATACGGTCCTCCCTCAAAACGTCGTCCCTACCAGTCATACGGTCCTCCCTCAAACCGTCGTCCCTACCAGTCATACGGTCCTCCCTCAAAGCATCGTCCCTACCAGTCATACGGTCCTCCATCAAGGCGTCGTCCCTACCAGTCATACGGTCCTCCGTCAAAGCGTCATCCCTACCAGTCATACGGTCCTCCCTCAAAGCGTCGCCCCTACCAATCATACGGTCCTCCCTCCAAGCGTCGCCCCTACCAGTCATACGGTCCCTCCCTCAAAGCGTCGTCCCTACCAGTCATACGGTCCTCCCTCAAAGCGTCGTCCCTACCAGTCATACGGTCTTCCCTCAAAGCGTCGCCCCTACCAATCATACTGTCCTCCCTCAAAGCGTCGTCCCTACCAGTCATACGGTCCTCCCTCAAAGCGTCGTCCCTACCAGTCATATGTTCCTCCCTCAAAGCGTCGCCCCTACCAGTCATACGGTCCCTCCCTCAAAGCGTCGTCCGTACCAGTCATACGGTCCCTCCCTCAAAGCGTCGTCCTTATAAGTCATACGGTCCTCCATCAAGGCGTCGTCCTTACCAGTCATACGGTCCTTCCTCAAACCGTCGCCCCTACCAGTCATACGGTCCCTCCCTCAATGCGTCGCCCCTACCAGTCATACGGTCCCTCCCTCAAAGCGTCGCCCCTCCAAGTCATACAGTCCTCCCTCCATGCGTCGCCCCTACAAGTCATACGGTCCTCCATCAAAGCGTCGTCCCTACCAGTCATACGGTCCTCCCTCAAAGCGTCGCCCCTACCAATTATACGGTCCTCCCTCAAAGCGTCGCCCCTACCAGTCATACGGTCCCTCCCTCAAAGCGTCGTCCCTCCCAGTCATATGGTCCTCCCTCAAAGCGTCGCCCCTACCAGTCATACGGTCCTCCCTCAAAGCGTAGTCCTTACCAGTCATACGGTCCTCCCTCAAAGCGTCATCCCTTCCAGTCATACGGTCCTCCCTCAAAACGTCGTCCCTACCAGTCATACGGTCCTCCCTCAAACCGTCGCCCCTACCAGTCATACGGTCCTCCCTCAAAGCATCGTCCCTACCAGTCATATACTCCTCCCTCAAAGCGTCGTCCCTACCAGTCATACGGTCCTCCCTCAAAGCGTCGCCCCTACCAGTCATACGGTCCTCCCTGAAAGCGTCGTCCCTACCAGTCATACGGTCCTCCCTCAAAGCGTCGCCCCTACCAGTCATACGGTCCCTCCCTCAAAGCGTCGTCCCTACCAGTCATATGTTCCTCCCTCAAAGCGTCGCCCCTACCAGTCATACGGTCCCTCCCTCAAAGCGTCGTCCGTACCAGTCATACGGTCCCTCCCTCAAAGCGTCGTCCTTACAAGTCATACGGTCCTCCATCAAGGCGTCGTCCTTACCAGTCATACGGTCCTCCCTCAAACCGTCGCCCCTACCAGTCATACGGTCCCTCCCTCAAAGCGTCGCCCCTACCAGTCATACGGTCCCTCCCTCAAAGCGTCGCCCCTCCAAGTCATACAGTCCTCCCTCCATGCGTCGCCCCTACAAGTCATACGGTCCTCCATCAAAGCGTCGTCCCTACCAGTCATACGGTCCTCCCTCAAAGCGTCGCCCCTACCAATTATACGGTCCTCCCTCAAAGCGTCGCCCCTACCAGTCATACGGTCCCTCCCTCAAAGCGTCGTCCCTCCCAGTCATATGGTCCTCCCTCAAAGCGTCGCCCCTACCAGTCATACGGTCCTCCCTCAAAGCGTAGTCCTTACCAGTCATACGGTCCTCCCTCAAAGCGTCATCCCTTCCAGTCATACGGTCCTCCCTCAAAACGTCGTCCCTACCAGTCATACGGTCCTCCCTCAAACCGTCGCCCCTACCAGTCATACGGTCCTCCCTCAAAGCATCGTCCCTACCAGTCATATACTCCTCCCTCAAAGCGTCGTCCCTACCAGTCATACGGTCCTCCCTCAAAGCGTCGCCCCTACCAGTCATACGGTCCTCCCTGAAAGCGTCGTCCCTACCAGTCATACGGTCCTCCCTCAAAGCGTCGCCCCTACCAGTCATACGGTCCCTCCCTCAAAGCGTCGTCCGTACCAGTCATACGGTCCCTCCCTGAAAGCGTCGTCCCTACCAGTCATACGGTCCTCCCTGAAAGCGTCGTCCCTACCAGTCATACGGTCCCTCCCTCAAACCGTCGTCCCTACCAGTCATACGGTCCTCCCTCAAAACGTCGTCCCTACCAGTCATACAGTCTTTCCTCAAACCGTCGTCCCTACCAGTCATACGGTCCTCCCTCAAAGCATCGTCCCTACCAGTCATACGGTCCTCCATCAAGGCGTCGTCCATACCAGTCATACGGTCCTCCGTCAAAGCGTCATCCCTACCAGTCATACGGTCCTCCCTCACAGCGTTGCCCCTACCAATCATACGGTCCTCCCTCAAAGCGTCGCCCCTACGAGTCATACGGTCTCTCCCTCAAAGCGTCGTCCCTACCAGTCATACGGTCCTCCCTCAAAGCGTCGTCCCTACCAATCATACGGTCCTCCCTCAAAGCGTCGTCCCTACCAGTCATACGGTCCCTCCCTCAAACCTTCGCCCCTACCAGTCATACGGTCCTCCCTCAAAGCGTCGTCCCTACCAGTCATAAGGTCCTTCCTCAAAGCGTCGTCCCTACCAATCATACGGTCCCTCCCTCAAAGCGTCGCCCCTACCAGTCATACGGTCCTCCCTCAAAGCGTCGCCCCTACCAGTCAAACGGTCCTCCCTCAAAGCGTCGCCCGTACGAGTCATACGGTCCCTCCCTGAAACCGTCGCCACTACCAGTCATACCGTCCTCCCTGAAACCGTCGCCCCTACCAGTCATACCGTCCTCCCTCAAAGCGTCGTCCCTACCAGTCATACGGTCCCTCCCTCAAACCGTCGCCCCTACCAGTCATACGGTATATCCCTCAAAGCGTTGTCCCTACCAGTCATACGGTCCCTCCCTCAAAACGTCGCCCCTACCAATCATACGGTCCCTCCCTCAAAGCGTCGCCCCTACCAGTCATACGGTCCCTCCCTCAAAGCATCGCCCCTACCAATCATACGTTCCTCCATCAAAGCGTCGCCACTCCCAGTCATACGGTCCTCCCTCAAAGCGTCGTCCCTACCAGTCATACGGTCCTCCCTCAAAGCGTCGTCCCTTCCAGTCATACGGTCCTCCCTCAAAGTTTCGTCCCTACCAGTCATACGGTCCTCCCTCAAAACGTCGCCCCTACCAGTCAAACGGTCCTCCCTCAAAGCGTCGCCCCTACAAGTCATACGGTCCTCCATCAAAGCGTTGTGCCTAACAGTCATACGGTCCTCCCTCAAAGCGTCGTCCCTACCAGTCATACGGTCCTCCCTCAAAGCGTCATCCCTTCCAGTCATACGGTCCTCCCTCAAAGCGTCGTCCCTACCAGTCATACGGTCCTCCCTCAAAGCGTCGTCCCTACCAGTCATACGGTCCCTCCCTCAAACCTTCGCCCCTACCAGTCATACGGTCCTCTCTCAAAGCGTCGTCCCTACCAGTCATTAGGTCCTCCCTCAAAGCGTCGTCCCTACCAATCATACGGTCCCTCCCTCATAGCGTCGTCCCTACCAGTCATACGGTCCTCCCTCATACCGTCGGCCCTACCAGTCATACGGTCCCTCCCTCAAACCGTCGCCCCTACCAGTCATACGGTCCCTCCCTCAAAGCGTCGCCCCTACCAATCATACGGTCCCTCCCTCAAAGCGACGCCCCTCCCAGTCATACGGTCCTCCCTCAAAGCGTCGCCCCTACCAGTCATACGGTCCTCCCTCAAACTGTCGTCCCTACCAGTCATAAGGTCCTCCCTCAAAGCGTCGTCACTACCAGTCATACGGTCCTCCCTGAAAGCGTCGTCCCTTCCAGTCATACGGTCCTCCCTCAAAGCGTCGTCCCTACTAGTCATACGGTCCTCCCTCAAAGCGTCGCCCCTACCAGTCATACAGTCCTCCCTCAAACATTCGCCCCTACCAGTCATACGTTCCTCCCTCAAAGCGTCGTCCCTACCAGTCATACGGTCCTCCCTCAAAGCGTCGTCCCTACCAGTCATATGGTCCCTCCCTCAAAGCGTCGCCCCTACCAGTCATACTGTCCTCCCTCAAAGCGTCGCCTCTACCAGTCAAACGGTCCTCCCTCAATGCGTCGCCCCTACCAGTCATACGGTCCCTCCCTCAAACCGTCGCCCCTACCAGTCATACGGTCGTCCCTCAAAGCGTCGTCCTTACCAGTCAAACGGTCCTCCCTCAAAGCGTCGTCCCTACCAGTCATACGGTCCCTCCCTCAAACCGTCGCCTCTACCAGTCATTCGGTCCTCCTTCAAAGCGTCGCCCCTACCAGCCATACGGTCCTCCCTCAAACCGTCGCCCCTACCTGTCATACGGTACTCCCTCAAAGCGTCGTCCCTACCAGTCATACGGTCCTCCCTCAAAGCGTCGTCCCTACCAGTCATACGGTCCCTCCCTCAAACCATCGCCCCTACCAGTCATACGTTCCCTCCCTCAAAGCGTTGTCCCTACCAGTCGTACGGTCCCTCCCTCAAAGCGTCGCCCCTACCAATCATACGGTCCCTCCCTCAAAGCGTTGCCCCTACCAATCATACGGTCCTCCCTCAAAGCGTCGCCCCTACCAGTCATACGGTCCCTCCCTCAAAGCGTCGTCCCTACCAGTCATACGGTCCTCCCTCAAAGCGTCGTCCCTACCAATCATACGGTCCTCCCTCAAAGCGTCGTCCCTACCAGTCATACGGTCCCTCCCTCAAACCTTCGCCCCTACCAGTCATACGGTCCTCCCTCAAAGCGTCGTCCCTACCAGTCATAAGGTCCTTCCTCAAAGCGTCGTCCCTACCAATCATAAGGTCCCTCCCTCAAAGCGTCGCCCCTACCAGTCATACGGTCCTCCCTCAAAGCGTCGCCCCTACCAGTCAAACGGTCCTCCCTCAAAGCGTCGCCCGTACGAGTCATACGGTCCCTCCCTGAAACCGTCGCCACTACCAGTCATACCGTCCTCCCTGAAACCGTCGCCCCTACCAGTCATACCGTACTCCCTCAAAGTGTCGTCCCTACCAGTCATACGGTCCCTCCCTCAAACCGTCGCCCCTACCAGTCATACGGTATATCCCTCAAAGCGTTGTCCCTACCAGTCATACGGTCCCTCCCTCAAAACGTCGCCCCTACCAATCATACGGTCCCTCCCTCAAAGCGTCGCCCCTACCAGTCATACGGTCCCTCCCTCAAAGCATCGCACCTACCAATCATAATTTCCTCCATCAAAGCGTCGCCACTCCCAGTCATACGGTCCTCCCTCAAAGCGTCGTCCCTACCAGTCATACGGTCCTCCCTCAAAGCGTCGTCCCTTCCAGTCATACGGTCCTCCCTCAAAGTTTCGTCCCTACCAGTCATACGGTCCTCCCTCAAAACGTCGCCCCTACCAGTCAAACGGTCCTCCCTCAAAGCGTCGCCCCTACAAGTCATACGGTCCTCCATCAAAGCGTTGTGCCTAACAGTCATACGGACCTCCCTCAAAGCGTCGTCCCTACCAGTCATACGGTCCTCCCTCAAAGCGTCATCCCTTCCAGTCATACGGTCCTCCCTCAAAGCGTCGTCCCTACCAGTCATACGGTCCTCCCTCAAAGCGTCGCCCGTACGAGTCATACGGTCCCTCCCTGAAACCGTCGCCACTACCAGTCATACCGTCCTCCCTGAAACCGTCGCCCCTACCAGTCATACCGTCCTCCCTCAAAGCGTCGTCCCTACCAGTCATACGGTCCCTCCCTCAAACCGTCGCCCCTACCAGTCATACGGTATATCCCTCAAAGCGTTGTCCCTACCAGTCATACGGTCCCTCCCTCAAAACGTCGCCCCTACCAATCATACGGTCCCTCCCTCAAAGCGTCGCCCCTACCAGTCATACGGTCCCTCCCTCAAAGCATCGCCCCTACCAATCATACGTTCCTCCATCAAAGCGTCGCCACTCCCAGTCATACGGTCCTCCCTCAAAGCGTCGTCCCTACCAGTCATACGGTCCTCCCTCAAAGCGTCGTCCCTTCCAGTCATACGGTCCTCCCTCAAAGTTTCGTCCCTACCAGTCATACGGTCCTCCCTCAAAACGTCGCCCCTACCAGTCAAACGGTCCTCCCTCAAAGCGTCGCCCCTACAAGTCATACGGTCCTCCATCAAAGCGTTGTGCCTAACAGTCATACGGTCCTCCCTCAAAGCGTCGTCCCTACCAGTCATACGGTCCTCCCTCAAAGCGTCATCCCTTCCAGTCATACGGTCCTCCCTCAAAGCGTCGTCCCTACCAGTCATACGGTCCTCCCTCAAAGCGTCGTCCCTACCAGTCATACGGTCCCTCCCTCAAACCTTCGCCCCTACCAGTCATACGGTCCTCTCTCAAAGCGTCGTCCCTACCAGTCATTAGGTCCTCCCTCAAAGCGTCGTCCCTACCAATCATACGGTCCCTCCCTCATAGCGTCGTCCCTACCAGTCATACGGTCCTCCCTCATACCGTCGGCCCTACCAGTCATACGGTCCCTCCCTCAAACCGTCGCCCCTACCAGTCATACGGTCCCTCCCTCAAAGCGTCGCCCCTACCAATCATACGGTCCCTCCCTCAAAGCGACGCCCCTCCCAGTCATACGGTCCTCCCTCAAAGCGTCGCCCCTACCAGTCATACGGTCCTCCCTCAAACTGTCGTCCCTACCAGTCATAAGGTCCTCCCTCAAAGCGTCGTCACTACCAGTCATACGGTCCTCCCTGAAAGCGTCGTCCCTTCCAGTCATACGGTCCTCCCTCAAAGCGTCGTCCCTACTAGTCATACGGTCCTCCCTCAAAGCGTCGCCCCTACCAGTCATACAGTCCTCCCTCAAACATTCGCCCCTACCAGTCATACGTTCCTCCCTCAAAGAGTCGTCCCTACCAGTCATACGGTCCTCCCTCAAAGCGTCGTCCCTACCAGTCATATGGTCCCTCCCTCAAAGCGTCGCCCCTACCAGTCATACTGTCCTCCCTCAAAGCGTCGCCTCTACCAGTCAAACGGTCCTCCCTCAATGCGTCGCCCCTACCAGTCATACGGTCCCTCCCTCAAACCGTCGCCCCTACCAGTCATACGGTCGTCCCTCAAAGCGTCGTCCTTACCAGTCATACGGTCCTCCCTCAAAGCGTCGTCCCTACCAGTCATACGGTCCCTCCCTCAAACCGTCGCCTCTACCAGTCATTCGGTCCTCCTTCAAAGCGTCGCCCCTACCAGCCATACGGTCCTCCCTCAAACCGTCGCCCCTACCTGTCATACGGTACTCCCTCAAAGCGTCGTCCCTACCAGTCATACGGTCCTCCCTCAAAGCGTCGTCCCTACCAGTCATACGGTCCCTCCCTCAAACCATCGCCCCTACCAGTCATACGTTCCCTCCCTCAAAGCGTTGTCCCTACCAGTCGTACGGTCCCTCCCTCAAAGCGTCGCCCCTACAAATCATACGGTCCCTCCCTCAAAGCGTTGCCCCTACCAATCATACGGTCCTCCCTCAAAGCGTCGCCCCTACCAGTCATACGGTCCCTCCCTCAAAGCGTCGTCCCTACCAGTCATACGGTCCTCCCTCAAAGCGTCGTCCCTACCAATCATACGGTCCTCCCTCAAAGCGTCGTCCCTACCAGTCATACGGTCCCTCCCTCAAACCTTCGCCCCTACCAGTCATACGGTCCTCCCTCAAAGCGTCGTCCCTACCAGTCATAAGGTCCTTCCTCAAAGCGTCGTCCCTACCAATCATACGGTCCCTCCCTCAAAGCGTCGCCCCTACCAGTCATACGGTCCTCCCTCAAAGCGTCGCCCCTACCAGTCAAACGGTCCTCCCTCAAAGCGTCGCCCGTACGAGTCATACGGTCCCTCCCTGAAACCGTCGCCACTACCAGTCATACCGTCCTCCCTGAAACCGTCGCCCCTACCAGTCATACCGTCCTCCCTCAAAGCGTCGTCCCTACCAGTCATACGGTCCCTCCCTCAAACCGTCGCCCCTACCAGTCATACGGTATATCCCTCAAAGCGTTGTCCCTACCAGTCATACGGTCCCTCCCTCAAAACGTCGCCCCTACCAATCATACGGTCCCTCCCTCAAAGCGTCGCCCCTACCAGTCATACGGTCCCTCCCTCAAAGCATCGCCCCTACCAATCATACGTTCCTCCATCAAAGCGTCGCCACTCCCAGTCATACGGTCCTCCCTCAAAGCGTCGTCCCTACCAGTCATACGGTCCTCCCTCAAAGCGTCGTCCCTTCCAGTCATACGGTCCTCCCTCAAAGTTTCGTCCCTACCAGTCATACGGTCCTCCCTCAAAACGTCGCCCCTACCAGTCAAACGGTCCTCCCTCAAAGCGTCGCCCCTACAAGTCATACGGTCCTCCATCAAAGCGTTGTGCCTAACAGTCATACGGACCTCCCTCAAAGCGTCGTCCCTACCAGTCATACGGTCCTCCCTCAAAGCGTCATCCCTTCCAGTCATACGGTCCTCCCTCAAAGCGTCGTCCCTACCAGTCATACGGTCCTCCCTCAAAGCGTCGTCCCTACCAGTCATACGGTCCCTCCCTCAAACCTTCGCCCCTACCAGTCATACTGTCCTCTCTCAAAGCGTCGTCCCTACCAGTCATTAGGTCCTCCCTCAAAGCGTCGTCCCTACCAATCATACGGTCCCTCCCTCAAAGCGTCGCCCCTACCAGTCATACGGTCCTCCCTCAAAGCGTCGCCCCTACCAGTCAAACGGTCCTCCCTCAAAGCGTCGCCCCTACCAGTCATACGGTCCCTCCCTGAAACCGTCGCCCCTACCAGTCATACGGTCCTTCCTCAAAGCGTCGTCCCTATCAGTCATACGGTCCTCTCTCAAAGCGTCGTCCCTACCAGTCATACGGTCACTCCCTCATAGCGTCGTCCCTACCAGTCATACGGTCCTCCCTCATACCGTCGGCCCTACCAGTCATACGTTCCCTCCCTCAAAGCGTTGTCCCTACCAGTCGTACGGTCCCTCCCTCAAAGCGTCGCCCCTACCAATCATACGGTCCCTCCCTCAAAGCGTCGCCCCTACCAGTCATACGGTCCCTCCCTCAAAGCGTCGCCCCTACCAGTCATACGGTCCTCCATCAAAGCGTTGTGCCTAACAGTCATACGGTCCTCCCTCAAAGCGTCGTCCCTACCAGTCATAAGTTCCTTCCTCAAAGCGTCGTCCCTACCAATCATACGGTCCCTCCCTCAAAGCGTCGCCCCTACCAGTCATACGGTCCTCCCTCAAAGCGTCGCCCCTACCAGTCAAACGGTCCTCCCTCAAAGCGTCGCCCCTACGAGTCATACGGTCCCTCCCTGAAACCGTCGCCCCTACCAGTCATACCGTCCTCCCTCAAAGCGTCGTCCCTACCAGTCATACGGTCACTCCCTCATAGCGTCGTCCCTACCAGTCATACGGTCCTCCCTCATACCGTCAGCCCTACCAGTCATACGGTCCCTCCCTCAAACCGTCGCCCCTACCAGTCATACGGTCCCTCCCTCAAAGCGTCGCCCCTACCAGTCATACGGTCCCTCCCTCAAAGCGACGCCCCTCCCAGTCATACGGTCCTTTCTCAAACCGTCGCCCCTACCAGTCATACGGTCCTCCCTCAAAGCATCGTCCCTACCGGTCATATGGTCCTCCCTCAAAGCGTCGTCCCTACCAGTCATACGGTCCTCCCTCAAAGCCTCGTCCCTACCAGTCATACGGTCCCTCCCTCAAACAGTCGCCCCTACCAGTCATACGGTCCATCCCTCAAAGCGTCGTCCCTACCAGTCATATGGTCCTTCCTTAAACCGTCGCCCCTACCAGTCATACGTTCCCTCCCTCAAACCGTCGCCCCTACCAGTCATACGGTCCCTCCCTCAAAGCGTCGCCCCTACCAATCATACGGTCCCTCCCTCAAAGCGACGCCCCTCCCAGTCATACGGTCCTCCCTCAAAGCGTCGCCCCTACCAGTCATACGGTCCTCCCTCAAACTGTCGTCCCTACCAGTCATTAGGTCCTCCCTCAAAGCGTCGTCACTACCAGTCATACGGTCCTCCCTGAAAGCGTCGTCCCTTCCAGTCATACGGTCCTCCCTCAAAGCGTCGTCCCTACTAGTCATACGGTCCTCCCTCAAAGCGTCGCCCCTACCAGTCATACAGTCCTCCCTCAAACATTCGCCCCTACCAGTCATACGTTCCTCCCTCAAAGCGTCGTCCCTACCAGTCATACGGTCCTCCCTCAAAGCGTCGTCCCTACCAGTCATATGGTCCCTCCCTCAAAGCGTCGCCCCTACCAGTCATACTGTCCTCCCTCAAAGCGTCGCCTCTACCAGTCAAACGGTCCTCCCTCAAAGCGTTGTCCCTACCAGTCATACGGTCCCTCCCTCAAAACGTCGCCCCTACCAATCATACGGTCCCTCCCTCAAAGCGTCGCCCCTACCAGTCATACGGTCCCTTCCTCAAAGCATCGCCCCTACCAATCATACGGTCCTCCCTCAAAGCGTCGTCCCTACCAGTCATACGGTCCTCCCTCAAAGTGTCGTCCCTTCCAGTCATACGGTCCTCCCTCAAAGTTTCGTCCCTACCAGTCATACGGTCCTCCCTCAAAACGTCGCCCCTACCAGTCAAACCGTCCTCCCTCAAAGCGTCGCCCCTACCAGTCATACGGTCCTCCATCAAAGCGTTGTGCCTAACAGTCATACGGTCCTCCCTCAAAGCGTCGTCCCTACCAGTCATACGGTCCTCCCTCAAAGCGTCATCCCTTCCAGTCATACGGTCCTCCCTCAAAGCGTCGTCCCTACCAGTCATACGGTCCTCCCTCAAAGCGTCGTCCCTACCAGTCATACGGTCCCTCCCTCAAACCTTCGCCCCTACCAGTCATACGGTCCTCTCTCAAAGCGTCGTCCCTACCAGTCATAAGGTCCTCCCTCAAAGCATCGTCCCTACCAATCATACGGTCCCTCCCTCAAAGCGTCGCCCCTACCAGTCATACGGTCATCCCTCAAAGCGTCGCCCCTACCAGTCAAACGGTCCTCCCTCAAAGCGTCGTCCCTACCAGTCATACGGTCCCTCCCTCAAACCGTCGCCCCTACCAGTCATACGGTCTATCCCTCAAAGCGTTGTCCCTACCAGTCATACGGTCCCTCCCTCAAAACGTCGCCCCTACCAATCATACGGTCCCTCCCTCAAAGCGTCGCCCCTACCAGTCATACGGTCCCTCCCTCAAAGCATCGCCCCAACCAATCATACGTTCCTCCATCAAAGCGTCGCCACTCCCAGTCATACGGTCCCTCCCTCAAAGCGTCGCCCCTCCCAGTCATATTGTCCTCCCTCAAAGCGTCGCCCCTACCAGTCATACGGTCCTCCCTCAAAGCGTCGTCCTTACCAGTCATACTGTCCTCCCTCAAACGGTCATCCCTTCCAGTCATACGGTCCTCCCTCAAAACGTCGTCCCTACCAGTCATACGGTCCTCCCTCAAAGCGTCGCCCCTACCAGTCATACGGTCCTCCCTCAAAGCGTCGTCCCTACCAATCATACGGTCCTCCCTCAAAGCGTCGCCCCTACCAGTCATACGGTCCCTCCCTCAAAGCGTCGTCCGTACCAGTCATACGGTCCCTCCCTCAAAGCGTCGCCCCTACCAGTCATACGGTCCTCCCTCAAAGCGTCGTCCTTACCAGTCATACGGTCCACCCTCAAAGCATCATCCCTTCCAGTCATACGGTCCTCCCTCAAAACGTCGTCCCTACCAGTCATACGGTCCTCCCTCAAACCGTCGCCCCTACCAGTCATACGGTCTTCCCTCAAAGCATCGTCCCTACCAGTCATATGGTCCTCCCTCAAAGCGTCGTCCCTACCAGTCATACGGTCCTCCCTCAAAGCGTCGCCCCTACCAGTCATACGGTCCTCCCTGAAAGCGTCGTCCCTACCAGTCATACGGTCCTCCCTCAAAGCGTCGCCCCTACCAGTCATACGGTCCCTCCCTCAAAGCGTCTTCCCTACCAGTCATACGGTCCTCCCTCAAAGCGTCGCCCCTACCAGTCATACGTTCCCTCCCTCAAAGCGTCGTCCCTACCAGTCATACGGTCCTCCCTGAAAGCGTCGTCCCTACCAGTCATACGGTCCCTCCCTCAAACCGTCGTCCCTACCAGTCATACGGTCCTCCCTGAAAGCGTCGTCCCTACCAGTCATACGGTCCTCCCTCAAAGCGTCGCTCCTACCAGTCATACGTTTCCTCCCTCAAAGCATCGTCCCTACCAGTCATACGGTCCTCCATCAAGGCGTCTTCCCTACCAGTCATACGGTCCTCCGTCAAAGCGTCATCCCTACCAGTCATACGGTCCTCCCTCAAAGCGTCGCCCCTACCAATCATACGGTCCTCCCTCCAAGCGTCGCCCCTACCAGTCATACGGTCCCTCCCTCAAAGCGTCGTCCCTACCAGTCATACGGTCCTCCCTCAAAGCGTCGTCCCTACCAGTCATACGGTCTTCCCTCAAAGCGTCGCCCCTACCAGTCATACTGTCCTCCCTCAAAGCGTCGTCCCTACCAGTCATATGTTCCTCCCTCAAAGCGTCGCCCCTACCAGTCATACGGTCCCTCCCTCAAAGCGTCGTCCGTACCAGTCATACGGTCCCTCCCTCAAAGCGTCGTCCTTACAAGTCATACGGTCCTCCATCAAGGCGTCGTCCTTACCAGTCATACGGTCCTCCCTCAAACCGTCGCCCCTACCAGTCATACGGTCCCTCCCTCAAAGCGTCGCCCCTACCAGTCATACGGTCCCTCCCTCAAAGCGTCGCCCCTCCAAGTCATACAGTCCTCCCTCCATGCGTCGCCCCTACAAGTCATACGGTCCTCCATCAAAGCATCGTCCCTACCAGTCATACGGTCCTCCCTCAAAGCGTCGCCCCTACCAATTATACCGTCCTCCCTCAAAGCGTCGCCCCTACCAGTCATACGGTCCCTCCCTCAAAGCGTCGTCCCTCCCAGTCATATGGTCCTCCCTCAAAGCGTCGCCCCTACCAGTCATACGGTCCTCCCTCAAAGCGTAGTCCTTACCAGTCATACGGTCCTCCCTCAAAGCGTCATCCCTTCCAGTCATACGGTACTCCCTCAAAACGTCGTCCCTACCAGTCATACGGTCCTCCCTCAAACCGTCGCCCCTACCAGTCATACGGTCCTCCCTCAAAGCATCGTCCCTACCAGTCATATACTCCTCCCTCAAAGCGTCGTCCCTACCAGTCATACGGTCCTCCCTCAAAGCGTCGCCCCTACCAGTCATACGGTCCCTCCCTCAAAGCGTCTTCCCTACCAGTCATACGGTCCTCCCTCAAAGCGTCGCCCCTACCAGTCATACGTTCCCTCCCTCAAAGCGTCGTCCCTACCAGTCATACGGTCCTCCCTGAAAGCGTCGTCCCTACCAGTCATACGGTCCCTCCCTCAAACCGTCGTCCCTACCAGTCATACGGTCCTCCCTGAAAGCGTCGTCCCTACCAGTCATACGGTCCTCCCTCAAAGCGTCGCTCCTACCAGTCATACGTTTCCTCCCTCAAAGCATCGTCCCTACCAGTCATACGGTCCTCCATCAAGGCGTCTTCCCTACCAGTCATACGGTCCTCCGTCAAAGCGTCATCCCTACCAGTCATACGGTCCTCCCTCAAAGCGTCGCCCCTACCAATCATACGGTCCTCCCTCCAAGCGTCGCCCCTACCAGTCATACGGTCCCTCCCTCAAAGCGTCGTCCCTACCAGTCATACGGTCCTCCCTCAAAGCGTCGTCCCTACCAGTCATACGGTCTTCCCTCAAAGCGTCGCCCCTACCAGTCATACTGTCCTCCCTCAAAGCGTCGTCCCTACCAGTCATATGTTCCTCCCTCAAAGCGTCGCCCCTACCAGTCATACGGTCCCTCCCTCAAAGCGTCGTCCGTACCAGTCATACGGTCCCTCCCTCAAAGCGTCGTCCTTACAAGTCATACGGTCCTCCATCAAGGCGTCGTCCTTACCAGTCATACGGTCCTCCCTCAAACCGTCGCCCCTACCAGTCATACGGTCCCTCCCTCAAAGCGTCGCCCCTACCAGTCATACGGTCCCTCCCTCAAAGCGTCGCCCCTCCAAGTCATACAGTCCTCCCTCCATGCGTCGCCCCTACAAGTCATACGGTCCTCCATCAAAGCATCGTCCCTACCAGTCATACGGTCCTCCCTCAAAGCGTCGCCCCTACCAATTATACCGTCCTCCCTCAAAGCGTCGCCCCTACCAGTCATACGGTCCCTCCCTCAAAGCGTCGTCCCTCCCAGTCATATGGTCCTCCCTCAAAGCGTCGCCCCTACCAGTCATACGGTCCTCCCTCAAAGCGTAGTCCTTACCAGTCATACGGTCCTCCCTCAAAGCGTCATCCCTTCCAGTCATACGGTACTCCCTCAAAACGTCGTCCCTACCAGTCATACGGTCCTCCCTCAAACCGTCGCCCCTACCAGTCATACGGTCCTCCCTCAAAGCATCGTCCCTACCAGTCATATACTCCTCCCTCAAAGCGTCGTCCCTACCAGTCATACGGTCCTCCCTCAAAGCGTCGCCCCTACCAGTCATACGGTCCTCCCTGAAAGCGTCGTCCCTACCAGTCATACGGTACTCCCTCAAAGGGTCGCCCCTACCAGTCATACGGTCCCTCCCTCAAAGCGTCGTCCGTACCAGTCATACGGTCT
This sequence comes from Lamellibrachia columna, assembly GCA_963662155.1. Classification (NCBI taxonomy): domain Eukaryota; kingdom Metazoa; phylum Annelida; class Polychaeta; order Sabellida; family Siboglinidae; genus Lamellibrachia; species Lamellibrachia columna. The sequence continues at coordinate 35,511,543 of OY759269.1, read as the reverse complement.
CTCCCTCAAAGCGTCGTCCCTACCAGTCATACGGTCCTCCCTGAAAGCGTCGTCCCTACCAGTCATACGGTCCCTCCCTCAAACCGTCTTCCCTACCAGTCATACGGTCCTCCCTCAAAACGTCGTCCCTACCAGTCATACGGTCTTTCCTCAAACCGTCGTCTCTACCAGTCATACGGTCCTCCCTCAAAGCATCGTCCCTACCAGTCATACGGTCCTCCATCAAGGCGTCGTCCCTACCAGTCATACGGTCCTCCGTCAAAGCGTCATCCCTACCAGTCATACGGTCCTCCCTCACAGCGTTGCCCCTACCAATCATACGGTCCTCCCTCAAAGCGTCGCCCCTACCAGTCATACGGTCCCTCCCTCAAAGCGTCGTCCCTACCAGTCATACGGTCCTCCCTCAAAGCGTCGTCCCTACCAATCATACGGTCCTCCCTCAAAGCGTCGTCCCTACCAGTCATACGGTCCCTCCCTCAAACCTTCGCCCCTACCAGTCATACGGTCCTCCCTCAAAGCGTCGTCCCTACCAGTCATAAGGTCCTCCCTCAAAGCGTCGTCCCTACCAGTCATAAGGTCCTCCCTCAAAGCGTCGTCCCTACCAATCATACGGTCCCTCCCTCAAAGCGTCGCCCCTACCAGTCATACGGTCCTCCCTCAAAGCGTCGCCCCTACCAGTCAAACTGTCCTCCCTCAAAGCGTCGCCCCTACCAATCATACGGTCCCTCCCTGAAACCGTCGCCCCTACCAGTCATACGGTCCTCCCTCAAAGCGTCGACCCTACCAGTCATACGGTCCTCCCTCAAAGCGTCGTCCCTACCAGTCATACGGTCACTCCCTCATAGCGTCGTCCCTACCAGTCATACGGTCCTCCCTCATACCGTCGGCCCTACCAGTCATACGGTCCCTCCCTCAAACCGTCGCCCCTTCCAGTCATACGGTCCCTCCCTCAAAGCGTCGCCCCTACCAATCATACGTTCCCTCCCTCAAAGCGACGCCCCTCCCAGTCATACGGTCCTCCCTCAAAGCGTCGCCCCTACCAGTCATACGGTCCTCCCTCAAACTGTCGTCCCTACCAGTCATAAGGTCCTCCCTCAAAGCGTCGTCACTACCAGTCATACGGTCCTCCCTCAAAGCGTCGTCCCTTCCAGTCATACGGTCCTCCCTCAAAGCGTCGTCCCTACTAGTCATACGGTCCTCCCTCAAAGCGTCGCCCCTACCAGTCATACAGTCCTCCATCAAACCTTCGCCCCTACCAGTCATATGTTCCTCCCTCAAAGCGTCGTCCCTACCAGTCATACGGTCCTCCCTCAAAGCGTCGTCCCTACTAGTCATACGGTCCTCCCTCAAAGCGTCGCCCCTACCAGTCATACAGTCCTCCATCAAACCTTCGCCCCTACCAGTCATACGTTCCTCCCTCAAAGCGTCGTCCCTACCAGTCATACGGTCCTCCCTCAAAGCGTCGTCCCTACCAGTCATATGGTCCCTCCCTCAAAGCGTCGCCCCTACCAGTCATACTGTCCTCCCTCTAAGCGTCGCCCCTACCAGTCAAACGGTCCTCCCTCAATGCGTCGCCCCTACCAGTCATACTGTCCCTCCCTCAAACCGTCGCCCCTACCAGTCATACGGTCCTCCCTCAAAGCGTCGTCCTTACCAGTCATACGGTCCTCCCTCAAAGCGTCGTCCCTACCAGTCATACGGTCCCTCCTTCGAACCGTCGTCCCTACCAGTCATACGGTCCTCCCTCAAACCGTCGCCTCTACCAGTCATTCGGTCCTCCTTCAAAGAGTCGCCCCTACCAGCCATACGGTCCTCCCTCAAACCGTCGACCCTACCAGTCATACGGTACTCCCTCAAAGCGTCGCCCCTACCAATCATACGGTCCCTCCCTCAAAGCGTCGCCCCTACCAGTCATACGGTCCTCTCTCAAAGCGTCGTCCCTACCAGTCATAAGGTCCTCCCTCAAAGCGTCGTCCCTACCAATCATACGGTCCCTCCCTCAAAGCGTCGCCCCTACCAGTCATACGGTCCTCCCTCAAAGCGTCGCCCCTACCAGTCAAACGGTCCTCCCTCAAAGCGTCGCCCCTACCAGTCATACGGTCCCTCCCTGAAACCGTCGCCCCTACCAGTCATACGGTCCTCCCTCAAAGCGTCGTCCCTACCAGTCATACGGTCCTCCCTCAAAGCGTCGTCCCTACCAGTCATACGGTCACTCCCTACTAGCGTCGTCCCTACCAGTCATACGGTCCTCCCTCATACCGTCGGCCCTACCAGTCATACGTTCCCTCCCTCAAACCGTCGCCCCTACCAGTCATACGGTCCCTCCCTCAAAGCGTCGCCCCTACCAATCATACGGTCCCTCCCTCAAAGCGACGCCCCTCCCAGTCATACGGTCCTCCCTCAAAGCGTCGCCCCTACCAGTCATACGGTCCTCCCTCAAACTGTCGTCCCTACCAGTCATAAGGTCCTTCCTCAAAGCGTCGTCCCTACCAATCATACGGTCCCTCCCTCAAAGCGTCGCCCCTACCAGTCATACGGTCCTCCCTCAAAGCGTCGCCCCTACCTGTCAAACGGTCCTCCCTCAAAGCGTCGCCCCTACGAGTCATACGGTCCCTCCCTGAAACCGTCGCCCCTACCAGTCATACCGTCCTCCCTCAAAGCGTCGTCCCTACCACTCATACGGTCCTCCCTCAAAGCGTCGTCCCTACCAGTCATACGGTCACTCCCTCATAGCGTCGTCCCTACCAGTCATACGGTCCTCCCTCATACCGTCGGCCCTACCAGTCATACGGTCCCTCCCTCAAATCGTCGCCCCTACCAGTCATACGGTCCCTCCCTCAAAGCGTCGCCCCTACCAGTCATACGGTCCCTCCCTCAAAGCGACGCCCCTCCCAGTCATACGGTCCTCCCTCAAAACGTCGCCCCTACCAGTCATACGGTCCTCCCTCAAAGCATCGTCCCTACCGGTCATATGGTCCTCCCTCAAAGCGTCGTCGCTACCAATCATACGGTCCTCCCTCAAAGCGTCGTCCCTACCAGTCATACGGTCCCTCCCTCAAACCGTCGCCCCTACCAGTCATACGGTCTATCCCTCAAAGCGTTGTCCCTACCAGTCATACGGTCCCTCCCTCAAAACGTCGCCCCTACAAATCATACGGTCCCTCCCTCAAAGCGTCGCCCCTACCAGTCATACGGTCCCTCCCTCAAAGCATCGCCCCTACCAATCATACGTTCCTCCATCAAAGCGTCGCCACTCCCAGTCATACGGTCCTCCCTCAAAGCGTCGTCCCTACCAGTCATACGGTCCTCCCTCAAAGCGTCGTCCCTTCCAGTCATACGGTCCTCCCTCAAAGTTTCGTCCCTACCAGTCATACGGTCCTCCCTCAAAACGTAGCCCCTACCAGTCAAACGGTCCTCCCTCAAAGCGTCGCCCCTACAAGTCATACGGTCCTCCATCAAAGCGTTGTGCCTAACAGTCATACGGTCCTCCCTCAAAGCGTCGTCCCTACCAGTCATACGGTCCTCCCTCAAAGCGTCATCCCTTCCAGTCATACGGTCCTCCCTCAAAGCGTCGTCCCTACCAGTCATACGGTCCTCCCTCAAAGCGTCGTCCCTACCAGTCATACGGTCCCTCCCTCAAACCTTCGCCCCTACCAGTCATACGGTCCTCTCTCAAAGCGTCGTCCCTACCAGTCATAAGGTCCTCCCTCAAAGCGTCGTCCCTACCAATCATACGGTCCCTCCCTCAAAGCGTCGCCCCTACCAGTCATACGGTCCTCCCTCAAAGCGTCGCCCTTACCAGTCAAACGGTCCTCCCTCAAAGCGTCGCCCCTACCAGTCATACGGTCCCTCCCTGAAACCGTCGCCCCTACCAGTCATACGGTCCTCCCTCAAAGCGTCGTCCCTACCAGTCATACGGTCCTCTCTCAAAGCGTCGTCCCTACCAGTCATACGGTCACTCCCTCATAGCGTCGTCCCTACCAGTCATACGGTCCTCCCTCATACCGTCGGCCCTACCAGTCATACGGTCCCTCCCTCAATCCGTCGCCCCTACCAGTCATACGGTCCCTCCCTCAAAGCGTCGCCCCTACCAATCATACGGTCCCTCCCTCAAAGCGACGCCCCTCCCAGTCATACGGTCCTCCCTCAAAGCGTCGCCCCTACCAGTCATACGGTCCTCCCTCAAACTGTCGTCCCTACCAGTCATAAGGTCCTCCCTGAAAGCGTCGTCACTACCAGTCATACGGTCCTCCCTGAAAGCGTCGTCCCTTCCAGTCATACGGTCCTCCCTCAAAGCGTCGTCCCTACTAGTCATACTGTCCTCCCTCAAAGCGTCGCCCCTACCAGTCATACAGTCCTCCCTCAAACATTCGCCCCTACCAGTCATACGTTCCTCCCTCAAAGCGTCGTCCCTACCAGTCATACGGTCCTCCCTCAAAGCGTCGTCCCTACCAGTCATATGGTCCCTCCCTCAAAGCGTCGCCCCTACCAGTCATACTGTCCTCCCTCAAAGCGTCGCCTCTACCAGTCAAACGGTCCTCCCTCAATGCGTCGCCCCTACCAGTCATACGGTCCCTCCCTCAAACCGTCGCCCCTACCAGTCATACGGTCTTCCCTCAAAGCGTCGTCCCTACCAGTCGTACGGTCCCTCCCTCAAAGCGTCGCCCCTACCAGTCATACGGTCCTCCCTCAAAGCGTCGTCCCTACCAGTCATACGGTCCCTCCCTCAAACCGTCGCCTCTACCAGTCATTCGGTCCTCCTTCAAAGCGTCGCCCCTACCAGCCATACGGTCCTCCCTCAAACCGTCGCCCCTACCTGTCATACGGTACTCCCTCAAAGCGTCGTCCCTACCAGTCATACGGTCCTCCCTCAAAGCGTCGTCCCTACCAGTCAAACGGTCCCTCCCTCAAACCATCGCCCCTACCAGTGATACGTTCCCTCCCTCAAAGCGTTGTCCCTACCAGTCGTACGGTCCCTCCCTCAAAGCGTCGCCCCTACAAATCATACGGTCCCTCCCTCAAAGCGTCGTCCCTACCAGTCATACGGTCCCTCCCTCAAAGCGTCGCCCCTACCAGTCATACGGTCCCTCCCTCAAACCTTCGCCCCTACCAGTCATACGGTCCTCCCTCAAAGCGTCGTCCCTACCAGTCATAAGGTCCTTCCTCAAAGCGTCGTCCCTACCAATCATACTGTCCCTCCCTCAAAGCGTCGCCCCTACCAGTCATACGGTCCTCCCTCAAAGTTTCGTCCATACCAGTCATACGGTCCTCCCTCAAAACGTCGTCCCTACCAGTCATACGGTCCTCCCTCAAAAAGTCGTCCCTATCAATCATACGGTCCCTCCCTCAAACCGTCGCCCCTACCAGTCATACGGTCCTCCCTCAAAGCGTCGCCCCTACCAGTCAAACGGTCCTCCCTCAAAGCGTCGCCCCTACCAGTCATACGGTCCTCCATCAAAGCGTTGTGCCTAACAGTCATACGGTCCTCCCTCAAAGCATCGTCCCTACCAGTCATACGGACCTCCCTCAAAGCGTCATCCCTTCCAGTCATACGGTCCTCCCTCAAAGCGTCGTCCCTACCAGTCATACGGTCCTCCCTCAAAGCGTCGTCCCTACCAGTCATACGGTCCCTCCCTCAAACCTTCGCCCCTACCAGTCATAAGGTCCTCCCTCAAAGCGTCGTCCCTACCAGTCATAAGGTCCTCCCTCAAAGCGTCGTCCCTACCAATCATACGGTCCCTCCCTCAAAGCGTCGCCCCTACCAGTCATACGGTCCTCCCTCAAAGCGTCGCCCCTACCAGTCAAACGGTCCTCCCTCAAAGCGTCGCCCCTACCAATCATACGGTCCCTCCCTGAAACCGTCGCCCCTACCAGTCATACGGTCCTCCCTCAAAGCGTCGACCCTACCAGTCATACGGTCCTCCCTCAAAGCGTCGTCCCTACCAGTCATACGGTCACTCCCTCATAGCGTCGTCCCTACCAGTCATACGTTCCTCCCTCATACCGTCGGCCCTACCAGTCATACGGTCCCTCCCTCAAACCGTCGCCCCTACCAGTCATACGGTCCCTCCCTCAAAGCGTCGCCCCTACCAATCATACGGTCCCTCCCTCAAAGCGACGCCCCTCCCAGTCATAAGGTCCTTCCTCAAAGCGTCGTCCCTACCAATCATACTGTCCCTCCCTCAAAGCGTCGCCCCTACCAGTCATACGGTCCTCCATCAAAGTTTCGTCCCTACCAGTCATACGGTCCTCCCTCAAAACGTCGTCCCTACCAATCATACCGTCCCTCCCTCAAACCGTCGCCCCTACCAGTCATACGGTCCTCCCTCAAAGCGTCGCCCCTACCAGTCAAACGGTCCTCCCTCAAAGCGTCGCCCCTACCAGTCATACGGTCCTCCATCAAAGCGTTGTGCCTAACAGTCATACGGTCCTCCCTCAAAGCATCGTCCCTACCAGTCATACGGTCCTCCCTCAAAGCGTCATCCCTTCCAGTCATACGGTCCTCCCTCAAAGCGTCGTCCCTACCAGTCATACGGTCCTCCCTCAAAGCGTCGTCCCTACTAGTCATACGGTCCCTCCCTCAAACCTTCGCCCCTACCAGTCATACGGTCCTCCCTCAAACCGTCGCGCCTACCAGTCATACGGTCTCTCCCTCAAAGCGTTGTCCCTACCAGTCATACGTTCCCTCCCTCAAAGCGTCGCCCCTACCAGTCATACGGTCCTCCCTCAAAGCGTCGTCCCTACCAGTCATACGGTCCTCCCTCAAAGCGTCATCCCTTCCAGTCATATGGTCCTCCGTCAAAGCGTCGTCCCTACCAGTCATACGGTCCTCCCTCAAACCGTCGCCCCTACCAGTCATACGGTCCTCTCTCAAAGCATCGTCCCTACCGGTCATATGGTCCTCCCTCAAAGCGTCGTCCCTACCAGTCATACGGTCCTCCCTCAAAGCGTCGCCCCTACCAGTCATACGGTCCTCCCTCAAAGCGTCCTCCCTACCAGTCATACGGTCCCTCCCTCAAAACGTCGCCCCTACCAGTCATGCGTTCTCTCCCTCAAAGCGTTGTCCCTACCAGTCATAAGGTCCCTCCCTCAAAGCGTCGCTCCTACCATTCATACGGTCCCTCCCTCAAAGCGTCTCCCCTTCCAGTCATACGGTCCTCCATCAAAGCGTTGTGCCTAACAGTCATACGGACCTCCCTCAAAGCGTCGTCCCTACCAGTCATACGGTCCTCCCTCAAAGCGTCATCCCTTCCTGTCATACGGTCCTCCCTCAAAGCGTCGTCCCTACCAGTCATACGGTCCTCCCTCAAAGCGTCGTCCCTACCAGTCATACGGTCCCTCCCTCAAACCTTCGCCCCTACAAGTCATACGGTCCTCCCTCAAAGCGTCGTCCCTACCAGTCATACGGTCCTCCCACAAAGCGTCGCCCCTACCAGTCATACGGTCCCTCCGTGAAACCGTCGCCCCTACCAGTCATACGGTCCTCCCTCAAAGCGTCGTCCCTACCAGTCATACGGTCCCTCCCTCAAACCGTTGCCCCTACCAGTCATACGGTCCCTCCCTTAAAGCGTTGTCCCTACCAGTCATACGGTCCCTCCCTCAAAGCGTTGTCCCTACCAGTCATACGGTCCCTCCCTCAAAGCGTCGCCCCTACCAATCATACGGTCCCTCCCTCAAAGCGACGCTCCTCCCAGTCATACGGTCCTCCCTCAAAGCGTCGCCCCTACCAGTCATACGGTCCTCCCTCAAACTGTCGTCCCTACCAGTCATAAGGTCCTCCCTGAAAGCGTCGTCACTACCAGTCATACGGTCCTCCCTGAAAGCGTCGTCCCTTCCAGTCATACGGTCCTCCCTCAAAGCGTCGTCCCTACTAGTCATACTGTCCTCCCTCAAAGCGTCGCCCCTACCAGTCATACAGTCCTCCCTCAAACATTCGCCCCTACCCGTCATACGTTTCTCCCTCAAAGCGTCGTCCCTACCAGTCATACGGTCCTCCCTCAAAGCGTCGTCCCTACCAGTCATATGGTCCCTCCCTCAAAGCGTCGCCCCTACCAGTCATACTGTCCTCCCTCAAAGCGTCGCCTCTACCAGTCAAACGGTCCTCCCTCAATGCGTCGCCCCTACCAGTCATACGGTCCCTCCCTCAAACCGTCGCCCCTACCAGTCATACGGTCGTCCCTCAAAGCGTCGTCCCTACCAGTCGTACGGTCCCTCCCTCAAAGCGTCGCCCCTACCAGTCATACGGTCCTCCCTCAAAGCGTCGTCCCTACCAGTCATACGGTCCCTCCCTCAAACCGTCGCCTCTACCAGTCATTCGGTCCTCCTTCAAAGCGTCGCCCCTACCAGCCATACGGTCCTCCCTCAAACCGTCGCCCCTACCTGTCATACGGTACTCCCTCAAAGCGTCGTCCCTACCAGTCATACGGTCCTCCCTCAAAGCGTCGTCCCTACCAGTCAAACGGTCCCTCCCTCAAACCATCGCCCCTACCAGTGATACGTTCCCTCCCTCAAAGCGTTGTCCCTACCAGTCGTACGGTCCCTCCCTCAAAGCGTCGCCCCTACAAATCATACGGTCCCTCCCTCAAAGCGTCGTCCCTACCAGTCATACGGTCCCTCCCTCAAAGCGTCGCCCCTACCAGTCATACGGTCCCTCCCTCAAACCTTCGCCCCTACCAGTCATACGGTCCTCCCTCAAAGCGTCGTCCCTACCAGTCATAAGGTCCTTCCTCAAAGCGTCGTCCCTACCAATCATACTGTCCCTCCCTCAAAGCGTCGCCCTACCAGTCATACGGTCCTCCCTCAAAGTTTCGTCCATACCAGTCATACGGTCCTCCCTCAAAACGTCGTCCCTACCAGTCATACGGTCCTCCCTCAAAAAGTCGTCCCTACCAATCATACGGTCCCTCCCTCAAACCGTCGCCCCTACCAGTCATACGGTCCTCCCTCAAAGCGTCGCCCCTACCAGTCAAACGGTCCTCCCTCAAAGCGTCGCCCCTACCAGTCATACGGTCCTCCATCAAAGCGTTGTGCCTAACAGTCATACGGTCCTCCCTCAAAGCATCGTCCCTACCAGTCATACGGACCTCCCTCAAAGCGTCATCCCTTCCAGTCATACGGTCCTCCCTCAAAGCGTCGTCCCTACCAGTCATACGGTCCTCCCTCAAAGCGTCGTCCCTACCAGTCATACGGTCCCTCCCTCAAACCTTCGCCCCTACCAGTCATAAGGTCCTCCCTCAAAGCGTCGTCCCTACCAGTCATAAGGTCCTCCCTCAAAGCGTCGTCCCTACCAATCATACGGTCCCTCCCTCAAAGCGTCGCCCCTACCAGTCATACGGTCCTCCCTCAAAGCGTCGCCCCTACCAGTCAAACGGTCCTCCCTCAAAGCGTCGCCCCTACCAATCATACGGTCCCTCCCTGAAACCGTCGCCCCTACCAGTCATACGGTCCTCCCTCAAAGCGTCGACCCTACCAGTCATACGGTCCTCCCTCAAAGCGTCGTCCCTACCAGTCATACGGTCACTCCCTCATAGCGTCGTCCCTACCAGTCATACGTTCCTCCCTCATACCGTCGGCCCTACCAGTCATACGGTCCCTCCCTCAAACCGTCGCCCCTACCAGTCATACGGTCCCTCCCTCAAAGCGTCGCCCCTACCAATCATACGGTCCCTCCCTCAAAGCGACGCCCCTCCCAGTCATAAGGTCCTTCCTCAAAGCGTCGTCCCTACCAATCATACTGTCCCTCCCTCAAAGCGTCGCCCCTACCAGTCATACGGTCCTCCATCAAAGTTTCGTCCCTACCAGTCATACGGTCCTCCCTCAAAACGTCGTCCCTACCAGTCATACGGTCCTCCCTCAAAACGTCGTCCCTACCAATCATACCGTCCCTCCCTCAAACCGTCGCCCCTACCAGTCATACGGTCCTCCCTCAAAGCGTCGCCCCTACCAGTCAAACGGTCCTCCCTCAAAGCGTCGCCCCTACCAGTCATACGGTCCTCCATCAAAGCGTTGTGCCTAACAGTCATACGGTCCTCCCTCAAAGCATCGTCCCTACCAGTCATACGGTCCTCCCTCAAAGCGTCATCCCTTCCAGTCATACGGTCCTCCCTCAAAGCGTCGTCCCTACCAGTCATACGGTCCTCCCTCAAAGCGTCGTCCCTACTAGTCATACGGTCCCTCCCTCAAACCTTCGCCCCTACCAGTCATACGGTCCTCCCTCAAACCGTCGCGCCTACCAGTCATACGGTCTCTCCCTCAAAGCGTTGTCCCTACCAGTCATACGTTCCCTCCCTCAAAGCGTCGCCCCTACCAGTCATACGGTCCTCCCTCAAAGCGTCGTCCCTACCAGTCATACGGTCCTCCCTCAAAGCGTCATCCCTTCCAGTCATATGGTCCTCCCTCAAAGCGTCGTCCCTACCAGTCATACGGTCCTCCCTCAAACCGTCGCCCCTACCAGTCATACGGTCCTCTCTCAAAGCATCGTCCCTATCGGTCATATGGTCCTCCCTCAAAGCGTCGTCCCTACCAGTCATACGGTCCTCCCTCAAAGCGTCGCCCCTACCAGTCATACGGTCCTCCCTCAAAGCGTCCTCCCTACCAGTCATACGGTCCCTCCCTCAAAACGTCGCCCCTACCAGTCATGCGTTCTCTCCCTCAAAGCGTTGTCCCTACCAGTCATAAGGTCCCTCCCTCAAAGCGTCGCTCCTACCATTCATACGGTCCCTCCCTCAAAGCGTCTCCCCTTCCAGTCATACGGTCCTCCATCAAAGCGTTGTGCCTAACAGTCATACGGACCTCCCTCAAAGCGTCGTCCCTACCAGTCATACGGTCCTCCCTCAAAGCGTCATCCCTTCCTGTCATACGGTCCTCCCTCAAAGCGTCGTCCCTACCAGTCATACGGTCCTCCCTCAAAGCGTCGTCCCTACCAGTCATACGGTCCCTCCCTCAAACCTTCGCCCCTACCAGTCATACGGTCCTCCCTCAAAGCGTCGTCCCTACCAGTCATACGGTCCTCCCACAAAGCGTCGCCCCTACCAGTCATACGGTCCCTCCGTGAAACCGTCGCCCCTACCAGTCATACGGTCCTCCCTCAAAGCGTCGTCCCTACCAGTCATACGGTCCCTCCCTCAAACCGTTGCCCCTACCAGTCATACGGTCCCTCCCTCAAAGCGTTGTCCCTACCAGTCATACGGTCCCTCCCTCAAAGCGTCGCCCCTACCAATCATACGGTCCCTCCCTCAAAGCGTCGCCCCTACCAGTCATACGGTCCCTCCCTCAAAGCGTCGCCCCTACCAGTCATACGGTCTTCCATCAAAGCGTTGTGCCTAACAGTCATATGGTCCTCCCTCAAAGCGTCGTCCCTACCAGTCATACGGTCCTCCCTCAAAGCGTCATCCCTTCCAGTCATACGGTCCTCCCTCAAAGCGTCGTCCATACCAGTCATACGGTCCCTCCCTCAAACCTTCGCCCCTACCAGTCATACGGTCCTCCCTCAAAGCGTCGTCCCTACCAGTCATAAGGTCCTCCCTCAAAGCGTCGTCCCTACCAATCATACGGTCCCTCCCTCAAAGCGTCGCCCCTACCAGTCATACGGTCCTCCCTCAAAGCGTCGCCCCTACCAGTCAAACGGTCCTCCCTCAAAACGTCGCCCCTACCAGTCATACGGTCCCTCCCTGAAACCGTCGCCCCTACCAGTCATACGGTCCTCCCTCAAAGCGTCGTCCCTACCAGTCATACGGTCCTCCCTCAAAGCGTCGTCCCTACCATTCATACGGTCACTCCCTCATAGCGTCGTCCCTACCAGTCATAAGGTCCTCCCTCATACCGTCGGCCCTACCAGTCATACGGTCCCTCCCTCAAACCGTCGCCCCTACCAGTCATACGGTCCCTCCCTCAAAGCGTCGCCCCTACCAGTCATATGGTCCCTCCCTCAAAGCGACGCCCCTCCCGCTCATACGGTCCTCCCTCAAAGCGTCGCCACTACCAGTCATACGGTCGTCCCTCAAACTGTCGTCCCTACCAGTCATAAGGTCCTCCCTCAAAGCGTCGTCACTACCAGTCATACGGTCCTCCCTCAAAGCGTCGTCCCTTCCAGTCATACTGTCCTCCCTCAAAGCGTCGTCCCTACTAGTCATACTGTCCTCCCTCAAAGCGTCGCCCCTACCAGTCATACAGTCCTACCTCAAACCTTCGCCACTACCAGACATACGGTCCTCCCTCAAAGCGTCGTCCCTACCAGTCATACGGTCCTCCCTCAAAGCGTCGTCCCTACCAGTCATATGGTCCCTCCCTCAAAGCGTCGCCCCTTCCAGTCATACTGTCCTCCCTCAAAGCGTCGCCCCTACCAGTCAAACGGTCCTCCCTCAATGCGTCGCCCCTACCAGTCATACAGTCCCTCCCTCAAACCGTCGGCCCTACCAGTCATACGGTCCTCCCTCAAAGCGTCGTCCTTACCAGTCATACGGTCCTCCCTCAAAGCGTCGTCCCTACCAGTCATACGGTCCCTCCCTCGAACCGTCGTCCCTACCAGTCATACGGTCCTCCCTCAAACCGTCGCCTCTACCAGTCATACGGTCCTCCTTCAAAGCGTCGCCCCTAACAGTCATACGGTCCTCCCTCAAAAAGTCGCCCCTACCAGTCATACGGTCCTCCCTCAAAGCGTCGTCCCTACCAGTCATACGGTCCTCCCTCAAAGCGTCGTCCCTACCAGTCATACGGTCCCTCCCTCAAACCGTCGCCCCTACCAGTCATACGGTCCCTCCCTCAAAGCGTTGTCCCTACCACATACTCCCTCAAAGCGTCGCCCCTACCAATAATACGGTCCCTCCCTCAAAGCGTCGCCCCTGCCAGTCATACGGTCCCTCCCTCAAAGCGTCGCCCCTTCCAGTCATACGGTCCTTCATCAAAGCGTTGTGCCTAACAGTCATACGGTCCTCCCTCAAAGCGTCGTCCCTACCAGTCATACGGTCCTCCCTCAAAGCGTCATCCCTTCCAGTCATACGGTCCTCCCTACAAAGCGTCGTCCCTACCAGTCATACGGTCCTCCCTCAAAACTTCGTCCCTACCAGTCATACGGTCCTCCCTCAAAGCGTCGTCCCTACCAGTCATACGGTCCTCCCTCAAAGCGTCGTCCCTACCAGTCATACGGTCCCTCCCTCAAACCTTCGCCCCTACCAATCATACGGTCCTCCCTCAGAGCGTCGTCCCTACAAGTCATTAGGTCCTCCCTCAAAGCATCGTCCCTACCAATCATACGGTCCTTCCCTCAAATCGTCGCCCCTACCAGTCATACGGCCCTCCCTCAAAGCGTCGCCCCTACCAGTCAAACGGTCCTCCCTCAAAGCGTCGCCCCTACCTGTCATACGGTCCCTCCCTGAAACCGTCGCCCCTACCAGTCATACGGTCCTCCCTCAAAGCGTCGTCCCTACCAATCATACGGTCCTCCCTCAAAGCGTCGTCCCTACCAGTCATACGGTCCTCCCTCATACCGTAGCCCCTACCAGTCATACGGTGTCTCCCTCAAACCGTCGCCCCTACCAGTCATACGGTCCTCCCTCAAAGCGTCGTCCCTTCCAGTCATACGGTCCTCCCTCAAAGCGTCGTCCTACTAGTCATACGGTCCTCCCTCAAAGCGTCGCCCCTACCAGTCATACAGTCCTCCCTCAAACCTTCGCCCCTACCAGTCATACGGTCCTCCCTCAAAGCGTCGTCCCTACCAGTCATACGGTCCTCCCTCAAAGCGTCGTCCCTACCAGTCATATGGTCCCTCCCTCAAAGCTTCGCCCCTACCAGTCATACTGTCCTCCCTCAAAGCGTCGCCCCTACCAGTCAAACGGTCCTCCCTCAATGCGTCGCCCCTACCAGTCATACGGTCCCTCCCTCAAAACGTCGCCCCTACCAGTCATACGGTCCTCCCTCAAAGCGTCGTCCTTACCAGTCATACGGTCCTCCCTCAAAGCGTCGTCCCTACCAGTCATACGGTCCCTCCCTCGAACCGTCGTCCCTACCAGTCATACGGTCCTCCCTCAAACCGTCGCCTCTTCCAGTCATACCGTCCTCCTTCAAAGCGTCGCCCCTACCGGTCATACGGTCCTCCCTCAATCCGTCGCCCCTACCAGTCATACGGTCCTCCCTCAAAGCGTCGTCCCTACCAGTCATACGGTCCTCCCTCAAAGCGTCGTCCCTACCAGTCATACGGTCCCTCCCTCAAACCGTCGCCCCTACCAGTCATACGGTCCCTCCCTCAAAGCGTTGTCCCTACCAATCATACGGTCCCTCCCTCAAAGCGTCGCCCCTACCAGTCATACGGTCCTCCATCAAAGCGTTGTGTCTAACAGTCATACGGTCCTCCCTCAAAGTGTCGTCCCTACCAGTCATACGGTCCTCCCTCAAAGCGTCATCCCTTCCAGTCATACGGTTCTCCCTCAAAGCGTCGTCCCTACCAGTCATACGGTCTTCCCTCAAAGCGTCGCCCCTACCAGTCTTACGGTCCTCCCTCAAACCGTCGCCCCTACCATTCATACGGTCCTCACTCAAAGCGTCGCCCCTACCAGTCATACGGCCCTTCCTCAAAGCGTCGTCCCTACCAGTCATACGGTCCCTCCCTCAAAGCGTCGCCCCTACCAGTCGTACGGTCCTCCCTCAAACCGTCGTCCCTACCAGTCGTACGGTCCTCCCTCAAAGCGTCGCCAGTAGTAGGTAAGTCTTTTTCATACCCCCAATTGTGGGTCGATTGTTGTTGGTGGTAGCTAAAAATAGACATTGGTTAATTTGAATTTTCTAAAAACAGACATTGGTTAATTTTAATTTTAATTTTAATTTTTAATTTTAATTTTAATTTTAATTTTAATTTTAATTTTAATTTTAATTTTAATTTTAATTTTAATTTTAATTTTAATTTTTAATTTTTATTTTTATTTTTATTTTTATTTATTTTTTTTTTTTTATTTTCATTTACTAAAAATAGACATTAGGAAAAACCCACATATCTCTGATTATCTTTGTAAATATTTACTTCTAAGTTTTAAGACCTGTTGTCCCTGTGAAGGGAAACACACGTGCTGCCTCCTGGTGACTGCTTATGCAATTGGAAAATGATATCTATTTATATGACCTACTCCAAAATGGCCGACTCCAGTTCAAGCAGAGCAAATGTACCCCGACAAGTTTTGTTGCCTCAACAATCTAATTTTTATTTATTTAATTAAATTGTTGATCTACTACATTTACCATATCATGCTTGTGTTCAAATTAATGTAACCAGAATTAGCTGATTGCTTAAATTAACTGAATGAACGACCTTGTAATGTATATGTCCCTGTACGTGGACACTCGGTCTGAATCACTCAAATGTGGTGCAGCAAAGGGTGAGCGATAATAAGAGCATTTTCGTAGTTAGTCTTGTATTTTGTTTGAATTTTTAACACTTAGGTATAATAAACATTGTACTACCCCTAGGCTATATGTATGATTGTTAGTGAGTATCTGTCACTACTTGTAATAAGTATACTTATTATGTATCCTTCTTCTATTTCAGAAAGATCATGTCATCACCGTTTGACTGCGGAAGACATTCTCGAGCTGATGGACAATTCAGATATAGATTTGTCTGACGATGAAACCAACCTTGCTGAGATGGAACGTGAGGCTATGATAGCAACCTTGACAGCAGCGATGATGATACTGTCCTATACAGCGGTTATGCTCCATCTGACGAGGAAGCTGTGGTGCCAACACCTCGCAAGAGAAGAACCATCTGGAGGAAGACGGCAACGTTTGACCCAGCAGTTGTTCCCGCACCTCTGCGACACGACTACTCAGGAGATCGTCAGGCGTGGTCACCAGCTGATTATTTCGATATGTACCTGAATGATGCCACATATGCGGAGATGTCGGACATGACTGGTCGTCACTACAAGCAGGCCACAGGAAGGAACATTCAGACATCGTCGACAGAGATGAAACAGTTCATCGGCATGTCCATCATGATGGGATGCCTCAGCATGAAACGTATTAGATCATACTGGCAGCGAGCAACCCGCATACCAGTAATCGCCAACTGCCTCGAGATCGCTACTCAAAGCTGCGAAATCACTTTACGGTTGTCGAAAATTTGGATGTTACCAACGAACAGATGGCTGCTGACCGGTTGTGGAAGGTGCGCCCATTTGTAGACCGCATACAGCGAGTGTGTGTTGGACTGCCTCGAGAAGCCAACGTTTCAATTGATGAACAAATGATCTCGTTTACTGGCCGCTGTCCTTCTCGCCATTATGTGCCGCGGAAGCCGAGTCCAACTGGGCTGAAGAACTTTGTTCTGGCTGGGGCTTCTGGTTTGGTGTTGGACTTTGAGCTATACCAGGGGGCAGGAACATTTGATCAGTATGAGCTGGACGGTAAGAAGGCAGGCCAGGGAACAGGTGCAGTGCTGCGTCTCACAGAGACGCTGACCAACGGACATCACCTGTTCTGTGACAGATTTTTTACCACACTACCGCTAATTTGTCACCTTTTAGAGAAACATATATATATGACAGGAACAATCACAAAACGAAAGCTGCCCGTGCCTTTCACAGCTGACGTGGCAATGTCAAAGAAAGGACGGGGAACATACCAGCAGTATGTCAGCGGTAACTCAGCTGTATCCTTGGTCAAATGGTTTGACAATAAATCGATCCTGATGGCGTCATCAATCTATGGCGTAGAGCCCGAAGACGACTGTCGTCGATGGTCCAAGAAGGACAGGGCACATGTTCAGGTCCGTCGTCCGAACGTCATCACCCAGTATAATAAGAACATGGGTAGAGTTGATCTGTGTGATCGTATGATATCATACCACCGCATGGAAGCTCGCCTGTGGGATCAACACTACACGGTAGCATAGTAAACTAATAGCATAGTAAACTAATAGCATAGTAAACCAATAGGTGACTAAGTTTGGCCCTCTTTGGTTTCCCCTTTGCGATATCTTAAGATCGATGTACGCCGAATTATGGCTCATTTTCTAATTTTTCTAAAAGTAAATGAGTGTTATCGTCCACGTGCGTTCAACTGCAAAAGTTGTGTTTGGGACAAGCTGTTAAACTTTTATTGGGGCAATTTGTTACAAATGCAACAACGTTCGGGCAGCTCGCACCGATGGCTCACCCAGCGAGTGGTGTACTGAAAATAACCGAAAGAACAACACTTATTTAACCACGACATATTACCGCTTTATGTTTAAGTGCGTGTATCATTCTATCAAGTACAAGTCGCATTACATATATATATAAATATATATATATATATATATATATATATATATATATATATATATATATATATATATATATATATATATATATATATATATATATATATATATATATATATATATATCCATTCAATATTTCCTACTCCATTCAATAATTAATATTCCATTCACAATTGTTTGTTATGTAAGAATCCGGGGAATGAGTCCCCTTTGGTAAAAACAATGAAAGCTTAATATATGAAGCTGTGATCACCTACGCACAATGTGTATAAGATATATAAAGCATCTGCCTTAATTTTCACAAAAAGTGACTTTAACTGAAAATTGTAACAATTAGCCCCGGTCTCCCCTACTTTACTACTTATTCTCGTCACGTAAATTCGCTTCTTCGACAACGCTGCGTCGCCGTCGTTCGTGATTTAAACGGTAGTTCAAAACCTCGTAATTAATGTGCTACATTGGCACAATAACTCAACGTGCCTTGTTAGACATTTCTGTTGACTCGTTACAAGGTGAACAAGATCGAACGTTCAAGGTAAATATTGCGGGAAATAATTCCACATCATTAGTTGAAGCGTCCCGAAAATGCGGGTCACGTGACACATTGGTGCCATTTTGTTTCCAAATATAGTCACCAGCGTCTAATTCAACGCATTCCTAAATTCAACCCATTGAAATCTATTTTGATATATAATATATAGCACGGAACACTTTTATGATATTCAAAATGCAAGTTAGGTGGGTGGTTGTATGGGGCAGTGTGGGCTGTAGGGGGTTGTAGGGGTTTGTATAGGGCTGTGTGGGCTGTAGGGGGCTGTATGGGGTTGTATGGGACTGTGTGGGCTGAAGGGGGATGTATGGGGTTGTATGGGGCTGTGTGGGCTGTAGGGGGTTGTATGGGGTTGTATGGGGCTGTGTGGGCTGTAGGAGGCTGTATGGGGTTGTATGGGGCTGTTTGGGCTGTAGGGGGTTGTATGGGGTTGTATGGGGCTGTGTGGGCTGTAGGGGGTTGTATGGGGTTGTATGGGGCTGTGTGGGCTGTAGGAGGCTGTATGGGGTTGTAAGGGGCTGTGTGGGCTGTAGGGGGTTGTATGGGGCTGTGTGGGCTGTAGGGGGCTGTATGGGGTTGTATGGGGCTGTGTGGGCTGTAGGGGACTGTAGGGGGTTGTACGGGGCTGTGTGGGCTGTAGGGGGTTGTATGGGGCTGTGTGGGCTGTAGGGGGCTGTATGGGGTTGTATGGGGCTATGTGGGCTGTAGGGGGCTGTATGGGGTTGTATGGGGTTGCATGGGGCTATGTGGGCTGTATGGGGCTGTAGGGGGCTGTAGGGGGTTGCATGGGGTTGTATGGGGCTTTGTGGGTTGTAGGGGGCTGTATGGGGCTGTGTGGGATGTAGGGGGTTGTATGGGGCTGTGTGCGCTGTGGGGGACTGTAGGGGGTTGTATGGGGTTGTATGGGGCTGTGTGCGCTGTAGGGGACTGTAGGAGGTTGTATGGGGCTGTTTGAGCTGTAAGGTTTACAACAATAACGATAGAGAGTCTTGTCTGAGCAAAATATATTTTGATATATAACATATAGCACGGAACACTTTTATGATATTCAAAATGCAAGTTAGGTGGGTCCTTCAAGGTCATGTCTAATGAATATCTTGTTTTTTTTAAAGAAATTACAAAGTGGGTAGATGATGGGTCACCAGTGCAGTGGATGTTGTCTACTTAGATTTTCAGAAAGCTTTCGATAGGGGACAGTGTGGGACTGTAGGGGGCTGTACGGGTTGTATGGGGCAGTATTGGCTGTAGGGGACTGTATAGGACTGTAGGGGATGTATGGGTTTGTAGGGGGTTGTATGGGGCTGTGTGGGCTGTATAGGACTGTATGTGACTGTATGTGGTTGCATGGGGCAGTGTGGGCTGTAGGGGGCTGTAGGGGTTTGTATGGGGCTGTGTGGGCTGTAGGGGGCTGTATGGGGTTGTATGGGGCTGTGTGGGCTGTAGGGGGTTGTATGGGGTTGTATGGGGCTGTGTGGGATGTATGGGGTTGTATGGGGCTCTGTGGGCTGTAGGAGGTTGTACGGGGTTGTATGGGGCTGTGTGGGCTGTAGGGGGTTGTATGGGGTTGTATGGAGCTGTGTGGGCTGTAGGGGGTTGTATGGGGTTGTATGGGGCTGTGTGGGCTGTAGGGGACTGTAGGGGGTTGTATGGGGCTGTGTGGGCTGTAGGGGGTTGTATGGGGATGTGTGGGCTGTAGGGGGCTGTATGGGGTTGTATGGGGCTGTGTGGGCTGTAGGGGGCTGTATGGGGTTGTATGGGGCTATGTGGGCTGTAGGGGGCTGTATTGGGTTGTATGGGGTTGCAAGGGGCTATGTGGGCTGTATGGGGCTGTAGGGGGCTGTAGGGGGTTGCATGGGGTTGTATGGGGCTTTGTGGGCTGTAGGGGGCTGTATGGGGATGTGTGGGATGTAGGGGGTTGTATGGGGTTGTATGGGGCTGTAGGGGATTGTAGGGGTTGTATGGGGTTGTATGGGGCTGTGTGCGCAGTGGGGGACTGTAGGAGGTTGTATGGGGTTGTATGGAGCTGTGTGCGCTGTAGGGGACTGTAGGAGGTTGTATGGGGCTGTTTGAGCTGTAAGCGACTGTAGGGGGTTGTATGGGGCTGTGTGAGCTGTAGGGAGTTGTATGGAGCTGTGTGAGCTGTAGTGGGTTGTGTCGGGCTGTGTGGGCTGTAGAGGACTATAGGGGGTTGTATGGGGTTGTATGGGGCTGTGTGGGCTGTAGGGGACTGTAGGGGGCTGTAGCGGGTTGTATGGGGCTGTGTTGGCTGTAGGGGACTGTAGGGGGTTGTATGGGGTTGCGTGGGGCTGTGTGGGCTCTGGTGGACTGTAGGGGGTTGTATGGGGCTGTGTGTGCTGTAGGGGATTGTATGGGGCTGTGTGGGTTGTAGGGGACTGTATGGGGCTGTGTGGGCTGTAGGGGACTATAGTGCTGTATGTGGTTGTATGGGGCAGTGTGGGCTGTGGGGGACTGTAGGGGGTTGTATGGGGTTGTATGGGGCTGTGTGGGCTGTAGGGGGCTGTAGGGGGCTGTATGGGCTGTAGGGGGTTGTATGGGGCTGTGTGGGATGTAGGGGGTTGTATGGGGTTGTATGGGCCTGTGTGGGCTGTAGGGGACTGTAGGGGGTTGTATGGGGTTGTATGGGGTTGTGTGTGCTGTAGGGGACTGTATGGGGCTGTGTGGGCTTTAGGGGACAGTAGGGGGTTGTATGGGGTGTGTATTGGGCTGTGTGTGCTGTGGGGGACTGTAGGGGGTTATATGGGGTTGTATATGGCTGTGTGGGTTGTAGGGGACTTTAGGGGGCTGTAGGGGACTGTAGGGGGTTGCATGGGGTTGTATAGAGCTGTGTGTGGTTGTATGGGGCAGTGTGGGCTGTGGGGGACTGTAAGGGGTTGTAGGTGGTTGCATGGGGCTGTGTGGGCTGTAGGGGACGGTATGGGACTGTAGGGGGGCTGTATGGGGCTATGGGTCTGTAGGGGGCTGTATGGGGTTGTGTGGTCTGTAGGGGGTTGTATGGGGTTGTATGGGGATGTGTGGGTTGTAGAGGGTTTTATGGGGCTGTGTGGGCTGTATGGGTTGTATGGGGCTGTATGGGCTGTAGGGGGTTGTATGGGTTTGTATGGAGCTGTATGGGCTGTAGGGGAGTGTAGGGGTTTGTATGGTTTTGTATGGTGCTGTGTGGGTTGTAGGGGACTGTAGGGGGCTGTAGCGGGTTGTATGGGGCTGTGTTGGCTGTAGGGTACTGTAGGGTGTTGTATGGGGCTGTGTGAGCTGTAGGGGACTGTAGGTGGCTGCAGGGGGCTGTGTGGGCTGTAGGGGACTGTATGGGGTTGCATGGGTTTGTATAGTGCTGAATGTGGTTGTATGGGGCAGTGTGGGCTGATGGGGACTGTAGGGGGCTGTTGGCGGTTGTATGGGGCTGTGTGGGCTGTAGGGGGCTGTATGGGCTGTAGGGGGTTGTATGGGGCTGTGTGGGATGTAGGGGTTGTATTGGGTTGTATGGGGCTTTGTGGGCTGTACGGGGTTGTATGGGGTTGTATGGGGTTGTGTGTGCTGTAGGGGACTGTATGGGGCTGTGTGGGCTTTATGGGACAGTAGGGGGTTGTATGGGGTTGTGTGGGGCTGTGTGGGATGTGGGGGACTGTAGGGGTTTGTATGGGGTTGTATGTGGTTGTGTAGGCTGTAGGGGGACTTTAGGGGGCTGTTTGGGCTGTAGGGGACTGTAGGGGGTTGCATGGGGTTGTATAGAGCTGTATGTGGTTGTATGGGGCAGTGTGGGCTGTGGGGGACTGTAAGGGGTTGTAGGGGGTTGCATGGGGCTGTTTTGGGCTGTAGGGGACTGTATGGGACTGTATGGGGGCTGTATGGGGTTGTATATGGCTGTGTGGGCTGTAGGGGACTTTAGGGGGCTGTAGGGGACTGTAGGGGGTTGCATGGGGTTGTATAGAGCTGTGTGTGGTTGTGTGGGGCAGTGTGGGCTGTGGGGGACTGTAAGGGGTTGTAGGGGGTTGCATGGGGCTGTGTGGGCTGTAGGGGACTGTATGGGACTGTATGGGGGCTGTATGGGGCTATGGGTTATGTAGGGGGCTGTATGGGGTTGTGTGGTCTGTAGGGGGTTGTATGGGGTTGTATGGGGATGTGTGGGTTGTAGAGGGTTTTATGGGGCTGTGTGGGCTGTAGGGGGTTGTATGGGGCTGTATGGGCTGTAGGGGGTTGTATGGGGTTGTATGGAGCTGTGTGGGCTGTAGGGGAGTGTAGGGGTTTGTATGGGGTTGTATGGTGCTGTGTGGGTTGTAGGGGACTGTAAGGGGCTGTAGCGGGTTGTATGGGGCTGTGTTGGCTGTAGGGGGTTGTATGGGGCTGTGTGAGCTGTAGGGGAATGTAGGTGGCTGCAGGGGGCTGTGTGGGCTGTAGGGGACTGTATGGGGTTGCATGGGGTTGTATAGTGCTGTATGTGGTTGTATGGGGCAGTGTGGGCTGTGGGGGACTGTAGGGGGCTGTATGGGCTGTAGGGGGTTGTATGGGGCTGTGTGGGATGTAGGGGTTGTATGGGGTTGTATGGGGCTTTGTGGGCTGTAGGGGACTGTAGGGGGTTGTATGGGGTTGTATGGGGTTGTGTGTGCTGTAGGGGACTGTATGGGGCTGTGTGGGCTTTATGGGACAGTAGGGGATTGTATGGGGTTGTGTGGGGCTGTGTGGGCTGTGGGGGACTGTAGGGGTTTGTATGGGGTTGTATGTGGTTGTGTGGGCTGTAGGGGACTTTAGGGGGCTGTGTGGGCTGTAGGGGACTGTAGGGGGTTGCATGGGGTTGTATAGAGCTGTATGTGGTTGTATGGGGCAGTGTGGGCTGTGGGGACTGTAAGGGGTTGTAGGGGGTTGCATGGGGCTGTTTTGGGCTGTAGGGGACTGTATGGGGGCTGTATGGGGTTTTATGGGCTGTGTGGGCTGTAGGGAACATTATCGGACTGTAGGTGGCTGTAGGGTTTGTATGGGGCTGTGTGGGCTGTATGGAGACAGTAGGGTGCTGTATAGGACTGTAGGGGGTGTAGGGGGTTGTAGCGGGTTGTAGGAGGCTGTAGGGGGTTGTATGATGTTCTGTGGGGCTGTGTGGACTGCAGGGGACATTATGGGACTGTAGGGGTTGTAGGGGGTTGTGTGGACAGTAGGGGACATTATGGGAATGTAGGGGTTGTAGGGGGTTGTAGGGGTTTGTAGCGGTTTGTAGGAGGTTGTAGTGGGTTGTATGGGGCTGTGTGTGTTGTAGGGGGTTGTATGGGGCTGTATGGGCTGTAGTGGGTTGTATGGGGTTGTATGGAGCTGTGTGGGCTGTAGGGGAGTGTAGGGGGCTGTAGCGGTTTGTATGGGGCTGTGTTGGCTGTAGGGGACTGTAGGTGGCTGCATGGGGCTGTGTGGGCTGTAGGGGACTGCAGGGGGTTGCATGGGGTTGTATAGTGCTGTATGTGGTTGTATGGGGCAGTGTGGGGGACTGTAGGGGGCTGTTGGGGGTTGTATGGGGCTGTGTGGGCTGTAGGGGACTGTATGGGACTGTATGATGCTGTAGGGGGTTGTATGGGGGTTGTGTGGGTTGTATGGGGACTGTATGGGTTTTTGGGGGGCTGTGTTTATTGTAGGGGACTGTATGGGACTGTTGGATGGTGTAGGGGATTGTATGGGGGCTGTGTGGGTTGTATGGGGACTGTATGGGTTTTTATGGGGCTGTGTGGGCTGTAGGGGACTGTATGGGACTGTAGGACGCTGTATGGGGTTGTATGGGGCTGAATGGGCCTGTGTGGGCTGTATTGGGACTGTGTGGGACTGTATGGGGGCTGTATGGGGTTTTATCGGCTGTGTGGGCTGTAGGGGACATTATCGGACTGTAGGTGGCTGTAGGGTTTGTATGGGGCTGTGTGGGCTCTATGGGGACAGTAGGGTGCTGTATAAGACTGTAGGGGGTGTAGGGGGTTGTAGCGGGTTGTAGGAGGCTGTAGGGGATTGTATGAGGTTTTGTGGGGCTGTGTGGACTGTAGGGGACATTATGGGACTGTATGGGTTGTAGGGGGCTGTGTGGACAGTAGGGGACATTATGGGGCTGTAGGGGGTTGTAGGGGTTTGTAGCGATTTGTAGGAGGCTGTAGTGGGTTGTATTGGGTTGTATGGTGCTGTGTGGGCTGTAGGGGACTGTAGGGGGCTGTAGGGGTTGTATGGGGCTGTGGGGGCTGTAGGGAACTGTAGGGGGTTGCATGGGGTTGATCTCTCTCTCTCTCTCTCACTATCACTTTCGCATTCTCACTGTATGTCCCTCCCTCCCCTATATCTCCCACTCTCTGCCCCTCTCTCTCCCCCTTTCTCCTCTCTTTCTCTCTCTCTGTCACTCTCGCATTCTCACTATCTTACCCTCCCTCTCTCTTACCTCTTTCCCTCTTCTCTCTCCCTCGCTCACTCTCTTTCACCCCATCCCACCTCTCTACCCCCCTCTCACTCCCTCTGTTCTATCATCTATGTGCTGTACATTTGTTGCGTAAACCTGTGCGGGTGTGCTGCATGTATGTTTGCGTGTGTTCATGTGTGTTTGCATGTGTTCGTGTGTGTAAAAGACTAACATTTAGTATAAACTGAATGCACATTTCTATATCTCTGTTTATCAATCAGTAGTTTCTCTGCATGTATGTATGTTTATCTGCATGTCAGCACATATATGTCTGTCTATATTTTCCCCTCTCACTCTCTGGCATTCTCGCTACCCAAACCCTCACCCCTCCCGCCCTTCGTCATTCCGTCGTGCCTCCGTGCCTCTGTCCATCCATCCGTCTGTCCGTCCCTCCCTCCCTCCCTCCCTCCCTGCCTCCCTCCCGCCGTCCCTCTCCCTCTTTCTCCCTCCCTCCCTCATTCCCTAATTCCCTCCCGCCCCCTCTTTATATCTCGTTCTCACAGTCTCACTATCTGTCTCCCCTCCCTTCCCACTCTATCTCCTTCCCTCTCTCCCCCTCTCACACACTCTATCTGTGTCTCCATCTCTCCCCTAACTCATACTCTATCTCTCCCACTCTCTCTCCCCTGTCTCACCCCATCTCCCCTCCTTCCTCCCTCTCCCACTCTCTCCCCCTCACTCTCGCACTCTAACTATAACTTTTTCTCCCCCTCTCTCCCTCACCCACTCTTTCTCTACCTCTTTCTCCCCATCTCTCCCCCTCTCTCACTCTCACTTTCGCACTCTCACTATCTCTCTCTTCCTCCCCATCTCTCTCTTCTCTCACTTTCCCTTCCCTTCCTCCTCCTCCTCCTCCTCTCTCTCTCTCTCTCTCTCTCTCTCACCCTCGCATTCTCACTATGTCCTCATCCTTCTCTGTCCCCTCTCCTCCCCCCTCTCTCTGTCGCTCTCGCACTCTCTCTATCTCTCCCTTCGTCCCTACCTCCCTCCCTCCCCGCTCTCCTCCTCTCGTTCACTTCCTCCTCCTCTCACACTCTCTCTTTCTAACCCTCTATCACCCCCCTCTGTCTGCCCCACCTTTCTATCCCCCTCTCTTTATCTCTCTCCCATTCTCTTTCTGCATGTATGTCAGTATGTCACAACATATCGTTGTCTGTTTGTCTCTCTGCATGTCTGTCTGTCTGTCTTCACCTATATTTATATGTCATTATTTGCCAGTCAGTCAGTCTGTCTGGCTGTCTGCTCGTGGCTGTCCGCCTGGCTGTCCGCCTGGCTGTGTGTCTACTACATCAACACTTGCGTATTTCCCCTCTATTTTTTTTCACTTACAATCCCACCTAAGCCAATCCTACATCCTCCCTGTGGGCCAAGCATATCTTTCACTCTCTTGCTTCTATCTTCCCTTCCTTCCTCAACAACTCCTTCCTGTCATCCCACCCCTCTCCCATCTGCCTGCTTTATTCTTCCTAGTTCAAGAAGCTGATACAATTCTGTGATTCTCCTGGTGACTAAAACGACTGAAAACGTTCCCGACAATCACCGATTAAATGTTTATGAATAAACCTGCTCCTACTTTTGCGACTGCTTCGAGTTCTTTTATGAATACAAATGTTGCATGGCTTTGAAACGTTATAAAACGTTTGTGGTTGTAAACACATCCATACACCCCCCCCCCCACACACACACCCACCGCAAGTGCCACGTATTTGTTGATAATGACAAACGGACAGTCTATTCACCGGAACCCAGCATTTACCTTTCAACCACACAACTGTGTACCCGGGGCCACACAGGTGTGTGTGTTCATATGTGTGTAGTCAGGCATGACCACAAGTACGTCACCAGCTGTTGATTGTATGCACACCGCAAGCCACCGACACTGCCACCGTTGACACAGTGACACGCCCCCCCCAAGAACAAGAACGTTCAAAAGGAGAGATGACAGGCACGTCGGCTACCCGATGCATACATAATAATAAATATTATTATATGTAGCTGAATACAAACTTAAGAACAACAGTAAACACGGCCTACACGCAAGCTGCCCTATACTTTGCCCGTTGTATACAACTTGAGTGCAGTGGCGTGTTTGGGGGGAGGGAGCATTGTAAACTACTGGGTGAGCTTGACCCACCTCGGCCCTTTGCGAGATCCTAGGTACGTCACTGCTGGAGTGATGCACCTTCTGACAATGACACTACGCGATGATGGAGTAGGGTTGAACGTTGAAACATCATTGACAACTAGACACCACAGAGGAGCTACGTGAATAAATCATACACAATTTGTAAAGTGTTAAGAATCCATGTGTTCTTCAAGTTCCTTCCATAGTGGGTAAGACTGATTAGCGCAGTGTTGCTTTGACCAGTATTCTCCTCCGCCCTGTTGTCAACGTTGTGCCAGCGTTGTCTCTCCATTGTCTCTCCATTCACCTCCTCCAGTGGTCCCATGACCCAACTGTCCTCGCACACCTACATCTCTGTAACATCCCTCTTCAAGCTGAAGTCCCACGGCCTAACCAAATATTTAAACTAATAGTATTCATATGTTAAAACTAATAGTATCCATAGCTATCCATAACTAATAGTAGGCTACCATCAGCAGCAACCATATCCTATCAATCCTCCCTTTATAAATTCATCTTGTCCTTCGCATCCCTGCTGCTCCACTCTTCCTAATCTTCTCGTTAAGAATCCTCTCCTCGTCTCCAAGCTCCTCCTTGCTCTCTGTACTCCTCTTTCTCCTTGAGTGTTTACTCCTCCCTTTCTCTCATATCCCCTCTGTCACTCTACTGCTCCCTCTCTCCTCCCCTCCCTGTCACTCTACTGCTCCCTCTCTCCTCCCCTCTCTGTCCTCGTTATCTATCCGCTCTCTCTCTCTCCTCCTTTTTCCTCATCCCCCTCTCTTCCTCTATATCCGTAAAATAATTTTAGCACCGTGCACATGACGAAACTGTGTTGACAATACTGTCATCGATACCTCTATGACGTTTGATTGGTTCAGTGGACACAACACGGACCGCCCCCAATGTGTATAAGAAGGGGGTCTCCGGGCGAGGTCCCGCTTAATCGGTAGCAACTGCGAACGTCACACATTGAACACAACACAGATGTTATCGCCTCGCCTGGTAAGTACAGATGTAGAGACATTGACAACTATTTGCGAGACACTGAACAAAGTGTGACGGGACTGCGACAGCGCCGTGGTAGAATGGCCTCGGTTGAGGCCCGACTCGCTAGACTTGTTGTTGTGTGGGGATATCCGGGGAAGAGGGCGTCAGCCTAGTCCTGTAGCGGCAGTGTATCGATTATCGATTAAACGGCCTCGGTTGAGATCCGACTCACTACGCTCGTTGCCTAGTGAGTCGCTACGATCGTGCGTCAGCCTAGGTTTAGAAAGGCGGTTTATCGGTTGAGGTCCGTTCACTAGACTAGTTGTTTTGTGATACCCAGGGGAGGAGGCCGTCAGCCTAGGTTTAGAAAGGTGGTTTATCGATTGAGGCCCGTGCACTAGACTCGTTGTTTGGGATACCCCGGGGAGGAGGGCGTTAGCCTAGGTTTAGAAAGGTGGTTTATCGATTGAGGCCCGTGCACTAGACTCGTTGTTTTGTGATACCCCGGGGAGGAGGGCGTTAGCCTAGGTTTAGAAAGGTGGTTTATCGATTGAGGCCCGTGCACTAGACTCGTTGTTTGGGATACCCCGGGGAGGAGGGCGTTAGCCTAGGTTTAGAAAGGTGGTTTATCGATTGAGGCCCGTGCACTAGACTCGTTGTTTTGTGATACTCCGGGGAGGAGGGCGTTAGCCTAGGTTTAGAAAGGTGGTTTATCGATTGAGGCCCGTGCACTAGACTCGTTGTTTTGGGATACCCCGGGGAGGAGGGCGTTAGCCTAGGTTTAGAAAGGTGGTTTATTGATTGAGGCCCGTGCACTAGACTCGTTGTTTTGGTATACCTCGGGGAGGAGGGCGTTAGCCTAGGTTTAGAAAGGCGGTTTATCGATTGAGGCCCGTGCACTAGACTCGTTGTTTTGGGATACTTCGGGGAGGAGGGCGTTAGCCTAGGTTTAGAAAGGCGGTTTATTGATTGAGACCCGGCTCAGTAGACTCGCTAAGTTGGGTATACCTAGGGGAAGGTGGGGTGTCAGCCTAGCTCGATAAGGAGGGTTTATCGATTGAGGCCTGGCTCACTAGACTCGCTGTGTGGGGATACCCCGGGGAAGGTGGGGTGTCAGCCTAGCTCGAGAAGGAGGGTTTATCGATTGAGGCCCGGCTCACTAGACCTATATTGTGTGGGTTTGGAAGGTTTGGATTTGGAACCGCGATGTATAGATTGAGGCAGAAATAACTAGACTCGTTGTTTTGGGATATCCTGGGGGCATCAGCCTAGCCCTAGAACAGAGGTTTGTCGATTGAGGCCCGATTCACTAGACACTGTGAGGATACCAAGGAAGGGGGCGTCAGGCCACTTGCAAAAGGGCGGTTTATAGACTTTGAACGTGGTAGTAGTGTTGCTCAGTGGCAGTAGAAATCATCAGTTCAATACATTCCGAATATGGTGTTAACGTTGAAGTTTGGATGCAACCTTTGGGCGCGAGTAACCGGCGATAGCTCCGCCTCTATTTATTTTTTGTTGTATATGGTATAACACCAAATTCACAAAGAAGTCCACTGTGTTGGAAGTCGAGTATTTCGTTTCTTATAAACCCCACTTTGGGTGTCAAGCTGGCGACTGCGAGCCCCGAAAGGGGTGACACTAAACAACAGCAACGTGTCACTAAATTGTTAAGTTCACTCTGTATTTTATGTCTTAAGGTACCGGTCTATTTTTCTTTGTGAAACCAGCTTCAAATGAGGTAAATCAATTTTAATAAGGCCAACGTCTTTAAGCCCTATTTTCTATGACTTCTCTTTTTAGTGAGGATATATTACTATGACCATAGTAATTTAACCCTACTTTTACAAACCTGGTGCATGTGCCGGGGTGAATAAGGCACGTGGGGGCACATTTGTTACCTGTCGTGAACTCACAGAGATGGTCAATACCTGTAGAAAAAAATCACTAACATAGAAACATGATTGCGTTAGCTCCACTACCCCCTCCCTCGCCCCACTCCCCCCTCCCTCACCCCACCCCCCCCTCCCTCGCCCTCTCACCCATCACTCTCTATCTCACTATTCTCCTTTCTCTTTCTATTCTCCTTTCTCTCCTCGTCTCTCCCTCGTGTCTCTTTTTTGTTCTCTCTCGTTCTCTTCCTCTCCTCTATGTCTCCACCTCTCACTCGTCTCTCTCCCCCCGTCTCTCTCTCTCTCTCTCACTCTACCTCCTCCTCCCTCCCCCCTCTATATCTCTCTATCCACAAAATAAAATAAACAAAACCAATGTCAGTATTTTTATCTTCCCCCGGAAGAAGCTAGATTAAAATATTCCTTTATTGAGCGAAAATTCGGTTTTAGCCACGAAACATACCGCCTAAAACCACCCCTCGGAAGAACCTGTCAACCGCATTATGCAGGTATGTCAAACATATGTTATTGGAAAGTCGTTGGACATTGCCGACAAATGACGCGGCGTTCTGCAGAGAGATACACAGACAAAGCCAATAGAAATTTGTATGACCGATGACAACGAAACAAACCGGTGATATCTCCGGATAAGACATGCACAATTAGAAGAAAGAGTGTAATTTGATGTTATCAGTAGTGAGTAGGCAGAACTCTTATGGCGCATGAGTTATCGTTTCACCGAAATCTTACGCCGCCGGCACCCCGCGTCGACAACATTCCCACAGCAGAACCATGTACAATAGTTGAATTGGGTTCCGTCGCACCTCCGCATACCTAGTTAAAGAAACCTCTCTCCTCCCCTCTCTCCCCTTCCCTCTCTCCTCCCCCTATGCTTTTCTCCGTCTCTCTACCTCTTTTTTCCTCGTCTCTCTCCTCGCGTATCTCTCCCATCTCTCTCTTTCCATCCCTCTCTCTTTCCCTCTAACTCATTCTCTACTCCCTGCTTACTCCCTCTATCTCCATATCTCTGTACCACTCTCTCTACGCCTCTCTCTCCCCCTATCTCCCACTTTCTTGCCTCCTCCCTTCTCTGTTCTATCTCTCCTGATATATCTTCTCTCTATAAATCCCTCTCTTCTCTCTCCTCGTTTCTTTCTTCCTCTCTCTTTCCTGCTCTCCCACTCCATCCTTTTGATGTTATCAATAACGAGCAGTCAGAACTGCCAATATATATTTCTGATATGGCGATTATGCATTTTATCTCACTGTCTCGCTCCCTATCTCCCTCTATCACTTCTCTCCTCTATATCTTTCTTCCTATTTCTCCCCCGCCATTTCTCTCCTCCTCTGTATATCCACCGCGGTCTCATCCTCCTATTTTCTCCTTTTATCTCTGCTCGCACTCTCCCTCTCTCTCTATTATCGCCCTCTCTCCACTCTCCTCCTCTGTCTTCCTCTCCCCCTATCTCATCCTGTCTCTCCTTCTCTCTCCTCCCCTTTCTCCCCGCCATTCACGCCCGTTTTCCTCTATCTTCCGCTCTCTACCTCCGCCCCTTTCTCTCCTCTTCTCTCTTCTGCTCTTCTTTCTATCCTCCTAATCTATCTCCCCCTCATTTTCTTCCTCTCATTCGCTCTTCCTCTTTCTCTCTCATCCTCTCGGTATGTCTGTCTGTCTGACAGAATGTCTCTCTCTCTACGCCCCCGTCTCTTCTCTCTACATCTCACTTTCTCGCTTTCCTCTATCTCCGTTTCCCGCACTCTCCTCCCGCATGTCCCCTCTCCCTTCTCCACTCATCTTTATCCCTTCTTTTCTCTATAACCATATTTCTCTATACTCCCTATTTCTCTCCCTCTTTCTTCTTGTTTTCTCTCTCTCTCTCTCCCTATGCTTCTCTCCTCTCTCACCTCCTTCTCTCACCTCCTCTTCTCTCCACCTCTCTCATCATATCTCCCCATCTCTTCTCCTCTCTCTTGTCTCCTCCTCTGTCCTAATCTCTCTCCCCCTCTCTCCTCTGCTATCGTCCTATCTCATCCTCTCACTTCCTCTCCCTCGTGTCTCCTCCTATCTCCACCTATATCCTCTCTCCTATCTCCTCATCTCTTCTCCTCTATCATGTGTCCTCCTCTGTCCTCCTCTGTCATCCTCTGTCCTCTTCTCTCCTCCTTTGTCCTCCTCTCACTGCGCTCTCCTCCTGTATCTCCTCCTCTCTCTCTCATCCCATTTCTTCCCTTCCTTCTCTCCCTCTCCCTTTTATCTTCCACTCTCTGTGTCCGCCCCATCTCTTTCCTCATCTCTCCCCCTCGCTCTCTCCAATTAATTCTTACTCTCCCTCAATACGCCCCTCTCTCCCCCCTCCTATCTCCTCCTATCTCTCTCACCGCTTTATCCCCCTCTCATTCTCTCTCGCCTCTCTCGTCCTGTATGTCTGTCTGTGTCTGTCTATGCCTATTTCTCTTCTATGCCACTCTCTTCTCTCTTCCTCTAGCTCCCGCCTCTACCCCTCTCCCCACTCTCCACCCCGGTATCCCCTCTCCCTTCTCTCCTCCTCTTTATAATTTATCTTCTCCTTTACCCATCTCTATCTCCATATTTTCTATACTCCCTCTTTCTCCCTCTATCCTCTTGTTTTTCTCTCTCCTCCATATGGTTCCTCTCTCACCTCATTCTCCCCCTCCTCTTCTATCCCGTTCTCTTCTCCCCCTCTCGCTACTCCCCTTTCTCTCCACATAATTCCAATTCACGATCTATAGATTAGGCTTTATATTAAAACTGACACAATCAATGTCAGTTGTTCTGTCATCCTCTCGAAGAAGCTGGATTAAATTATTTCTTTACAAACTGAAAATTCGGTTTTAACCGATGAAAATACCGCATATTTCCTCCCTCGGAAGAACCTATCAACCGTAGTATGCAGGTATGTCAAACAGATGTCATTGATAAGTCGTAGGACATTGCGGACAAATGACGCGGTGTTCTGTGTAGAGAGAGAGGCACACAAAGCCACTGTGTGGTAGAAACCATTTGACCGTCGACAACGACACAAACCGGCGATAAAGAGTTTAATATGTTATCAGTAGTGAATTGTCAGAACTCTGCTGGTGCAGGCGTTATCGTTTCATCGGAATCTTACGCCGCCGGCGCCCCAAGTCAATAACATTCCCACGAGAGAACCATGTACAGTATTTGAATACGATTCCGGCGCACGTCCGCTTAGCTACTAAGAAACCTCTCTCTCTCTCTCTCTCTCTCTCTCTTTAATCTCCCCCCTCTCCCCTCCACTCTCTATTCTTCCTATGCCTCTCTCCCCTCTACCTCTTTCTTCCTCGTCTCTCCTTGTTTCCTTCCTTATCCACTGTATCACACCATCTCTCCCCCTCTCTCCTTTCCTCTATCCCCCTCTCTCCCCAACTTACTCTCTCTATCTCCTCTCTTTCCTCCCCCTCTCGTTCTCCCCCCTCTCTCTCTCCGTATCTCTCCCCCTCTCTCTCTCGAGACTGCTCCCCTCTCTGTTCTCATTCCTCTTATCCATCTTCTCTCTATGTATCTCTCTATTTCCATTCATCCTCATATTTCCTTGTATATCTCTTTCTCTCTCTCCTGCTCTCCACCATCTTAATGTTATCAATAACAATCCCATCCTCTCTGTCTTTCTCCCCCTCTCCCTCTCTCTCTCTCCTCTTATCTCCCCCCGTCTCTCTCTCTCTCCTCTCCTCTCCCCCCTCTCTCTTCTGCTCTCTCACTCCACCTTCTTGATGTTATTAGTAACGAGCAGTCAGAACTGTGCTGACACATGTAAGATCGACAACATTCCGACGAGAGAACCATGTACAGTAGTTGAATTATGTCGAACACCCGCTTAGCTGTTTTCAAACACCTTTGGCTATAAACTGGACCCTTTGATATTAGACGTTTTGAAATTGACCAGCGATAGAGTACAGTCAATCATACAGGATGTAGCTGGTGTTCCCAACATGCCAGTCTTTGTGATAATATCTACATGAATCTCTTCCCAAATGGGGAGAGTGACGTATCTAGGATCTCACAAAGGGGGGACAAACGGGGGTGGGGGAGCAAGCTTAGTCACCCATTAGCTTACCAGGGTACCCTGTAGTGGTTCAACATGTTACATACAACAACAAGTCGACGCCACTGAATGGGGACAGTCGTGATGCGCGTCAATGTCGTTTTGTCAGAAACACCTGACGGACAGGCGCCTACATTTACAGAAACCCCGCATGGGTTCAGTTTAGTGCTGTCAGACAAATGTAACGATCTTATATTTCCGTCCCATTAATTGCGTGTTGCCGTGTCATATGAGTCATACGTTGTGTACAAAGAACGAGTTGTTCATTGGACCAGAACACTACTGCCTTGTTCAATGCAGCTCTGATCTTCAGACAAGGCCACGACCTGCCGTGCAGCTACTGATGTCAATGTATTCGTGGATCTTCTCAGGCGTGCGGATCTGAATGTCAAACGACGTCATAGATTGTCGCCGGGCTATGAGACGTACTTCCTATTGCTACATGGTCTCTTATCACATCAGTGGCCGGCGTATGACTCCCCCCCCGCCATAAAACCGTACACCGGAAAACATACCATATGGTAGAATTTCCCCCTGAAAGAATACAAAATGTTTGAGTTTCTTCGCCAGAAACAATACCAATGACGTAATATGACATACCCGTCAAAATAATTCGTCCACCTACACCTATGGGATGGAAACAATACCAATGACGTAATATGACATACCTGTCAAAATAATTCGTCCACCTACACATATGGG
Organism: Lamellibrachia columna; assembly: GCA_963662155.1. Taxonomy (NCBI): domain Eukaryota; kingdom Metazoa; phylum Annelida; class Polychaeta; order Sabellida; family Siboglinidae; genus Lamellibrachia; species Lamellibrachia columna. Next base: position 35,477,530 of record OY759269.1, on the reverse strand, counting down.
ATGGAAACAGTACCAATGACGTAATATGACATACCCGTCAAAATAATTCGTCCACCTACACATATGGGATGGAAACAGTACCAATGACGTAATATGACATACTCGTCAAAATAATTCGTCCACCTACACATATGGGATGGAAACAATACCAATGACGTAATATGACATACCCGTCAAAATAATTCGTCCACCTACACGTATGGGATGGAAACAGTACCAATGACGTAATATGACATACCCGTCAAAATAATTCGTCCACATACACATATGGGATGGAAACAATACCAATGACGTAATATGGCATACCCGTCAAAATAATTCGTCCACCTACACATATGGGATGGAAACAATACCAATGACGTAATATGACATGCCCGTCAAAATAATTCGTCCACCTACACATATGGGATGGAAACAATACCAATGACGTAATATGACATACCCATCAAAATAATTCGTCCACCTACACATATGGGATGGAAAATGCAATATAATCTCATTTGGGTTCAGCTGTAATCGTTTCAACTATGTTGCTCTTTAATCTCCATATTTTATCCACCAACATTATTTCTAATACTCATAGTTTTGATAAAACCTCGTGACAAGACATAGCAAATTCAAAGCGCAAACACTGACATAATTTTATAATGCCAAATTCAAATGACACATCCACAAATAAGGTACATTATACTGTGATAATAGATAGGTACATTTTACTGTGATAATATATAGGTACATTCTACTGTGAGAATAAATAGGTACATTATACTGTGATAATAGATAGGTACATTCTACTGTGAGAATAGATAAGTACATTCTACTGTGAGAATAGATAGGTACATTCTACTGTGAGAATATATAGGTTCATTCTACTGTGAGAAGAGATAGGTTCATTCTACTGTGAGAATAGATAGGTACATTCTACTGTGAGAATAGATAGGTACATTATATTGTGAGAATAGATAGGTACATTATACTGTGAGAATAGATAGGTACATTCTACTGTGAGAATAGATAGGTACATTCTACTGTGAGAATAGATAGGTTCATTCTACTGTGAGAAGAGATAAGTTCACTCTACTGTGAGAATAGATAGGTACATTCTACTGTGAGAATAGGTAGGTACATTCTATTGTGAGAATAGATAGGTACATTCTACTGTGAGAATAGATAGGCACATTCTACTGTGAGAATAGATAGGTACATTCTACTGTGAGAATAGATAGGTTCAAAAGTAGATTGTGATGCAGCTAAATATACATAGATGTGCTGAGGTGTAGGCCCATAGAATAATTGGTATATCAAACTGCCCGCCAGGCCCCGGCGCCAAGCGCAGTCAGGTGTACCGCGAGACACACACATATCGCACGAGTAAAGTAGCAGACGTGCAGCGCTGAATGTAACGAGAAAGTCGTGTTTTATAACAGGTTTTATATAAATGTTCTCGTGCGTGCAGACCGCAACATAACGTTACCGACTTACATAAAGTGACCTTGAGGTAGACGGGGTCGACCGTGTCACGTGCTTTCCGCTACCCCGAGTTTTAGCAGATGTTATCATTAATGGCCCGCGCGTATCAAAGGAGCCATACTTGTTAGAATTGTTATGTCGGCGTCGCAAAGTCGATCAGATAACATATAGAACTTACGGTATCTATTAGTGCGCCCTCCCGTAGACTGTGTCTCGTTCCGAGTCATTAATTCGTCCGCCCGCCCGTTCGTATCAAGATCGTGTTATCAACAACGAAACACTATAATCTGAACTACTGCTGGCACTCGTGTCTCTTCATCGCAAGTTTCCGCCGCTTACGTCCCGAGACAGCGACAGTCTTACATACGGGGTTGGGGGAGGGAGGAAGCAGGCCGGGGAGGTACTCAAACACCCTCATTTAGTCATGCTTCCCATTTGTGACCGCTTTTGATATGGTGACACGGTGACTTTCATTGGTGTGGAGCTTACGGGTGGTCTCACAAGTTACGAGTGGTCTCCCAAGTTCACACACAAAACCTATGGCGTTTAGTATTGGATCAAGTCACCACTCACCACCCCAATACGTGGTGTGGCACTTCAGATAACGCGCTCTTACGTAAAATGTCGCGGGGTATGTAAGGGACAAACGTTTCATATTCGACCTGCTACCACATAATTCTAGCAGATGCTATTATTATTGGCCCGTGTTTACCTGTTGACCGGCGCTCCCGTCACATTTATGTCGACAGCACCGATCAAATTTGAATATATATAATTAGAATCTGATTGTGAGTGTTCACCTTTCCGTAGACGGCAGTCTGTCCGTCCGTCCGTCCGTCTTAAAAGGTATTCACACTGGCGACAGTCGTCCTCTGTCCCCCGCCAACATTCGACCTTCCCACGCGAGGCAGACGACCGCGAACTGTCTGTTATGTCAAGAGACTGATACATACGCAGGCACGCACGCACACACACATTGGGAAAGAGTTACCATAGCGGGAGAGGGAGAGTGAGAGAGATAGAGAGAGAGGAGAGTGAGAGAGTGAGAGAGAGAGTGTGTGAGAGAGAGAGAGAGAGGGGAGAGAGAGAAAGAGGGGAGAAAGAGAGAGAGAGAGAGAGAGAGAGGAGAGAGAGAGAGAGGAGAGAGAGAGAGTGAGATAGAGAGAGGAGAGAGAGGAGTTATAGAGAGAGTAAGAGAGAGAGGAGACAGAGAGTGAGAGAGAGAGAGGAGAGAGAGAGGAGAGAGAGAGTGTGTGTTAAAGAGAGAGAGAGAGCGATGAGAGAGAGAGAGGAGAGAGAGAGAGAGGAGAGAGAGAAAGAGTGAGAGAGAGGAGAGAGTGAGTGAGAGAGAGAGGAGATATAGAGTGAGAGAGAGAGAGGAGAGAGAGAGTGAGTGAGAGAGAGGAGAGAGAGAGTGAGAGAGAGGAGAGAGAGTGAGAGAGAGAGAGGAGAGAGAGTGAGAGAGAGAGAGAGAGAGGAGAGAGAGAGATTGAGAGAGAGAGAGTGAGAGAGAGAGAGAGAGAGGAGAGAGAGTGAGTGAGAGAGAGGCGAGAGAGAGAGGGAGTGAGAGAGAGAGGAGAGAGTGAGTGAGAGAGAGGAGAGAGAGAGAGTGAGAGAGAGAGGAGAGAGAGTGAGTGAGAGAGAGGCGAGAGAGAGAGGGAGTGAGAGAGAGAGGAGAGAGAGTGAGAGAGATGAGAGAGAGAGAGAGAGTGAGAGAGAGAGAGAGGAGAGAGAAAGAGTGAGAGAGAGAGAGAGAGAGAGGAGAGAGAGCGTGAGTGTGAGAGAGAGTGTGTGAGAGAGAGAGAGAGATGAGAGAGAGAGAGGGAGAGGAGAGAGATGAGAGAGTGAGAGAGAGAGGCGAGAGAGAGAGTGTGTGTGTGAGAGAAAGAGAGAGAGAGAGTGTGTGAGAGAGAGAGGATAGAGAGAGAGAGAGAGTGAGAGAGAGTGAGTGAGAGAGAGAGAGAGGAGAGAGAGAGAGAGAGGGAGTGAGAGAGAGAGAGAGAGAGAGAGAGAGAGGGAGAGAGAGAGAGGAGAGAGAGAGAGAGAGGAGAGAGAGAGAGAGGAGAGAGAGAGAGGTGAGAGAGAGAGAGAAAGAGTGAGAGAGAGGAGAGAGGAGAGAGAGATGAGAGAGGAGAGAGAGAGAGAGACGTGTCGCACGATAAACGTATCAGGCGTGTAGCGCTGAAAGCAACGAGAAAGTCGTGCTGTAAAACAGGTGTTATATAATTGTTCTAGTGCGTGCAGACTGCAACGTAATGTCACCGATTTACATAAAGTGACATTGGGGTACGCAAGGGTCGACTGTATCACGTGCTTCCAGCAACGCCGAGTTGCAGCAGATGTTATCATTAATGGCTCGGGCATATCAAAGGAGCTACACTTTTGTTCGAATTGTCCTGTCGACGGCGCAACGTCAGACAACACATGAAGCTTACGGCATCTTCTAATGCCCCCTTCGCGTAGACCGCGCTTCGTTCATTGATTCGTCCGGCCGCCCTTTCGTATCAAGATCATTTTATCAACAACGACACACATAAATAAAAACTGCTGCTGGCACTTATGTGTAAGGAACTATCTCTTCATCGGTAGTTTCCACCGCCTACGTCCCGAGACAGCGGCAGGGACTGTTCGAATTTACGCGACCACTCTTTACATCGTGACTAGTACGGGGCTCGAATAGCAGGCCTGAATACACAATTACACAAGAATACCGTAATCCCCAATGTGCCAGTATTTGTCATAGTTGGGGGGACTCTCTCCCATTTAGTCGTATATGTGCGTAACCGCTATTACGTTGGACTCGGGCGTGTCAGCCCTCAGTAGGCTCCCTTGAATGATGTCATGTCACTTAGGTAACGAGGACGCAATTCTAAATGGTTATGTGTATTATTTTATGTGAGAGCATGTACGGCACATATATAATACGTTTGTGTAACGGCTTCACGTTGGATGGTCAGTAAGGTTTCACCCACAAACACGTTAGTGATACTTTTATTAACTATAACGTTGTCAGATGTTAATACAACCGAGTGGATCTATTGCCGTCAACTAACTAGTTGTGATTTGTCATCTCATGAGTCATAAACTGCATACACAGAACGAGCTGTTCGGTTGAATTAAACACTAGAGTCTTGTTCAATGCCGCTATGCGGCTTTGATGTAAAAACAAGATTACAGCAACCCGCGTAGCTATTGAAATGATTATGCTCGAATAGCTGATATAAATCAGCCCATGCGTGCTGACACCAACGCACGTCTACAACGTACGTGAAATGTCTTACGGGCGGGTAAGGGAATGTTATCATTGTTGGCCCGTGTTTATCTATTGACACGTACTTCCGTCACAACAGTTATGACGGCGGCATCGATTCATGTCGAATATGTATCGTGAACACCTGATTGTAACTGTTCACCTTCCAGTAGGCGTCAGTATGTCCGTCAGTCTCTCATTCAGTCTGTCCGTGGTAGTAGTGTCGAGTTTGAACGTGTTAGTAGTGTCCACTTTGAACACGGTAGTAGTGTCGACTTTGAACGGTGTAGTAGTGTCGACTTTGAACGTGGTAGTAGTGTCGACTTTGAACGTGGTAGTAGTATCAACTTTGAACGCGGTAGTAGTGTCGACTTTGAACGCGGTAATAGTGTCGACTTTGAACGCGGTAGTAGTGTCGACTTTGAACGCGGTAGTAGTGTCGACTTTGAACGCGGTAGTAGTGTCGACTTTGAACGGTGTAGTAGTGTCGACTTTGAACACGGTAGTAGTGTCGACTTTGAACGGTGTAGTAGTGTCGACTTTGAACGTTGTAGTAGTATCAACTTTGAACGCGGTAGTAGTGTCGACTTTGAACGCGGTAGTAGTGTCGACTTTGAACGCGGTAGTAGTGTCGACTTTGAACGGTGTAGTAGTGTCGACTTTGAACGTGGTAGTAGTATCAACTTTGAACGCGGTAGTAGTGTCGACTTTGAACGCGGTAGTAGTGTAGACTTTGAACGGTGTAGTAGTGTTGACTTTGAACGCGGTAGTAGTGTCGACTTTGAACGCGGTAGTAGTGTCGACTTTGAACGGTGTAGTAGTGTCGACTTTGAACGCGGTAGTAGTGTCGACTTTGAACGCGGTAGTAGTGTCGACTTTGAACGCGGTAGTAGTGTAGACTTTGAACGGTGTAGTAGTGTCGACTTTGAACGTGGTAGTAGTATCAACTTTGAAAGCGGTAGTAGTGTCGACTTTGAACGTGGTAGTAGTGTCGACTTTGAACGTGGTAGTAGTGTCGCTCAGCGGCAGCAGAAGTCATCAGTTAAGTACATTCCGAATGTGGTGTTAACGTTGAAGTCTGGGTGCAACCTTTGGGCGCGTGTAAGCGGCGATAGCTCCGCCTCTATTTGTTTTTTTTTGTATTTGGTATAACACCAAATTCACAAAGAAGTCCACTGTGTTGGAAGTTGAGTATTTCGTTTCTTATAAACCCCACATTAGGTGTCAAGCTGGCGACTGCGAGCCCCGAAAGGGTTGACACTAAACAACAACAACGTGTCACTAAATTGTTAAGTTCACTCTGTATTTTATGTCTTAAGATACCCGTCTTATTTTTCTTTATGAAACCAACTTCACAGGAGGTAAGTTCATTTTAACGTCTTTAAGCTCTATTTTCTACGACTTCTCTTTTCAGTGAGGATATATTACTATGACCATAGTAATTTAACCCCACTATCACAAACCTGGTGCCGGGGGTGAATAGGGCACATGGGGGCACATTTGTTACCTGTCGTGAACTCACAGAGATGGTCAATAACTGTAGATAAAATTACTAACATAGAAACATGATTGCGTTAGCTCCACTCCCGCTCCCTAGCCCTCTCAACCACCTCTCTATCTCCCTATTCTCCTTTCTCTGTCTATTCTCCTTTCTCTCCTCCTCGTCTCTCCCTCGTGTCTCTTTTTTGTTCGCTCTCGTTCTCTCCCTCTCCTCTAAGTCTCCACCTCTCTCTCCTCATCTCACTCCTCATCCACTCTCCCTCTCTCTCTCTCTCTCCCCCCCTCCCTATCTCCCTCCCCCATTCTCTCTCTCTATCCACATAATTCCAACTCATGGTCAATTGCATAGGTTTTGTATTAAAATAAACAAAACCAATGTAAGTTTTTCTATCTTCCTCCGGAAGAAGCTAGATTAAAATATTCCTTTAGTGACCGAAAATTCGGTTTTAGCCACGAAACATACCGCCTAAAACCACCCCTCGGAAGAACCTGTCAACCGCATTATGCAGGTATGTCAAACATATGTTATTGGAAAATCGTCGGACATTGCGGACAAATGACGCGGCGTTCTGCAGAGACACACACAAACAAAGCCTATAGAAATTGTATGACCGATGACAACGACACAAACCGGTGATATCTCCGGATAAGACATGCAAAATTAGAAGAAAGAGTGTAATTTGATGTTATTAGTAGTGAGTAGTCATGACTCTTATGGCGCATGAGTTATCGTTTCATCGGAATCTTACGCCGCCGGCGCCTCGAGTCGACAACATTCCCACGAGAGAACCATGTACAATAGTTGAATTGGGTTCCATCGCACCTCCGCTTACCTAGTTAAAAAAAAACTCTCTCCTCCCCTCTCTCCCCTTTCCTCTCTCCTCCTCCTATGCCTTTCTCCGACTCTCTCCCCTCTACCTCTTTCTTCCTCGTATCTCTCTCCCATCTCTCCATCTCTCTCTCTTCCTCTCTAACTCATTCTCTACTCCCTTCTTACTCCCTCTATCTCCATATATCTATCCCACTCTCTCTCTCTACGTCTCTCTCTCTCCCTCTATCTCCCACTTTCTGGCATCCTCCCCTCTCTGTTCTATCTCTCCTGATATATCTTCTCTCTATAAGTCCCTCTCTTCTCTCTCCTCATCTCTCCTCGTCACTTTCTTCCTCTCTCTTTCCTGCTCTCTCACTCCACCCTTTTGATGTTATCAAAAACGAGTAGTCAACACTGCCAATATATATTTCTGATACGGCGATTATGCACTTTATCTCACTGTCTCTCTCCCTATCTCCCTCTCTCACCTCTCTCCTCTATATCTTTCTTCCTATTTCTCCCCGCCATTTCCCTCCTCCTCTGTATATCCACCGCGGTCTCATCCTCCTATATTTCTCCTTTTATCTCTGCTCGCACTCTCCCTCTCTCTCTATTATCGCCCTCTCTCCACTCTCCTCCTCTGTCCTCCTCTCCCCCATCTCATCCTGTCTCTCCTCTCTCCTCCCCTTTCTCCCGCCATTCACGCCTGTTTCCCTCTATCTTCCGCTCTCTATCTCCGCCCCTTTCCTCATATATCTCCTTCTGTCTCCTCTTCTCTCTTCTGCCTTTCTTTCTATCCTAATCTATCTCCCCCTCATTTTATCCCTCTCATTTGCTCTTCCTCTTTCTCTCTCATCCACTCTGTATGTCTGTCTGTCTGACCGAATGTCTCTGTCTACGCCCCCGTCTCTTCTCCCTACATCTCACTTTCTCGCTTCCTCTATCTCCGTTTCCCACACTCTCCTCCCGCATGTCCCCTCTCCCTTCTCCACTCATCTTTATCCCTTCTTTTCTCTATATCCATCTTTCTCTATTTTCCCAATTTATCTCCCTCTCTCGTCTTGTTTTCTCTCTCTCCCTATGCCTCTCTCCTCTCTCACCTCCTTCTCTCACCTCCTCTTCTCCCCACCTCTCTCATCATATCTCCCCATCTCTTCTCCTCTCTCTTGTCTCCTCATCTGTCCTAATCTCTCTCCCCCTCTCTCCTCTTCTATCATCCTATCTCCTCCTCTCACTTCCTCTCCCTCGTGTCTCCTCCTATCTCCACCTATATCCTCTCTCCTATCTCCTCATCTCTTCTCCTCTATCATGTGTCCTCCTCTGTCCTCCTCTGTCATCCTTTGTCCTACTCTGTCCTCCTCTCTCCTTCTTTGTCCTCCTCTCCCTGCGCTCTCCTCCTGTATGTCATCCTCTCTCTCTAATCCCATTTCTTCGCTTCCTTCTCTCCCTCTCCCTTTTATCTTCCACTCTCTATGTCCGCCCCCATTTCTTTCCTCATCTATCTCTCCCCTCACTCTCTCCAATTAATTCTTACTCTCCCTCAGTACGCCCCTCTCTCCTCCCCCTCCTGTCTCCTCCTATCTCTCTCACCGCTTTATCCCCCTCTTATTCTCTCTCCCCTTTCTCGTCCTGTATATCTGTCTGTGTCTGTCTATGCGTCTCTCTCTTCTATGCCTCTCTCTTCTCTCTTCCTCTATCTCCCGCCTCTACCCCTCTCCCCACTCTCCACCCCGGTATCCCCTCTCCCTTCTCTCCTCCTCTTTATCCTTTCTCTTCTCCTTTACCCATCTCTATCTCCATATTTTCTATACTCCCTCATTCTTCCTCTATCCTCTTGTTTTTCTCTCTCCTCCATATGGTTCTCACTCCTCTCTCACCTCATTCTCTCCCCTCCTCTGCTCTCCCGTTCTCTTCTCCTCCTCTCGCTACTCCCCCTTCTCTCCACATAATTGCAATTCACGATCTATGGCTTAGGCTTTATATTAAAACTGACACAATCAATGTCAGTTATTCTGTCATCCTCTCGAAGAAGCTGGATTAAATTATTTCTTTATAAACTGAAAATTCGGTTTAAACCGATGAAAATACCGCATATTTCCTCCCCTCGGAAGAACCTATCAACCGTATTACGTAGGTATGTCAAACAGATGTCATTGACAAGTCGTAGGACATTGCGGACAAATGACGCGGTGTTCTGTGTAGAGAGAGAGAGAGGCACACAAAGCCAGTGTGTGGTAGAAACCTATTTGACCGTCGACAACGACACAAACCGGCGATAAAGAGTTTAATTTGTTATCAATAGTGAATTGTCAGAATTCTGCTGGTGCAGGCGTTATCGTTTCATCGGAATCTTTCGCCGACAGCGCCCCGAGTCAATAACATTCCCACGAGAGAACCATGTACAGTATTTGAATACGATTCCGTCGCACGCCCGCTTAGCTACTAAAAAACCTCTCTCTCTCTCTTTAATTTCCCCCTCTCCCCCCACTCTCTATTCTTCCTATGCCTCTCTCCCCTCTACCTCGTTCTTCCTCGTCTCTCCTTGCTTCCTTCCTTATCCACTGTATCACACCATCTCTCCCCCTCTCTCCTTTCCTCTATCCCCCTCTCTCCCCCACTTACTCTCCTATCTCCTCTCTTTCCTCCCCCTCTCGTTCTCTCCCCTCTCTCTCTCTCTCTCCGTAACTCTCCCCTCTCTCTCTCTCTCGTGACTGTTCCCCTCTCTGTTCTCATTCCTTTTATCCATCTTCTCTCTATCTATCTCTCTATTTCCATTCATCCTCATATTTCCTCGTATATCTCTTCCTCTCTCTCATGCTCTCTTACTCAATAACAATCCCATCCTCTCTGTCTTTCTCCCCCTCTCTCTCTCCTCTTCTCTCCCCCTCTCTCTCCTGCTCTCTCACTCCACCCTCTTGATGTTATCAATAACAAGCAGTCAGAACTGTGCTGACACATGTAAGATCGACAACATTCCGACGAGAGAACTATGTACAGTAGTTGAATTATGTCGAACACCCGCTTAGCTGTTTTCAAACACCTTTGGCTATAAACTGGACCCTTTGATATTAGACGTTTTGAAACTGACCAGCGATATAGTACAGTCAATCATACAGGATGTAGCTGTTGTTCCCAACATGCCAGTCTTTGTGATAATATCTACATGAATTTCTTCCCAAATGGGGACAGTGACGTATCTGGGATCTCACAAAGGGGGAACAAACGTGGGTGGGGGAGCAAGCTTAGTCACCCATTAGCTTACCAGGGTACCCTGTAGTGGCTCAACATGTTACATACAACAACTAGTCGACGCCACTAAATGGGGACAGTCGTGATGCGCGTCAAAGTTGTTTTGTCAGAAACCCCTGACGGACAGGCGCCTACATTTACAGAAACCCCGCATGGGTTCAGTTTAGTGCTGTCAGACAAATGTTGTATTTCCGTCCCATTAATTGCGTGTTGCCGTGTCGCATGAGTTATACGTTGTGTACAAAGAACGAGTTGTTCGTTGGACCAGAACACTACTGCCTTGTTCAATGCAGCTGTGATCTCCGGGCAAGGCCACGACCTGCCGTGCAGCTACTCCAGTCAGAAGTGGTTATACTCCAAACAGCCCAAACTTGGGCTAACGCAGGAGTTTGTGGTGGACTGTGCGCATGCGCTGTGGGTGGTACATACGACTAAAGGACTAGTATCTTTAATATTGCTGAAAGGGATTTTATCTGACAGTTTTATTTATTTTATGTATAGGATGTTAAACGAAAATTTCGAATAGGTTGGTTATGTGTGTGGATACTGTCGCTGTCTTGCCACATGCACACATAGACAGTCTCCACACCATGGATAAGTTTACGCTGAGCACTGTGCTTTAAAGGCAGTTTAGGTGAGGAAGTGTGGTGAAAGGGAGTTCCATAATAGCTTCTTGAAAGGATTTTGGGTTTTTTATGTTTGTAATTTTTGGTGGAATCATATTCCATATGCGAATGGCTCGGGGATAAAATTAAAAGACCATTGCATTGATACGACACCTGGGGGCTATGTATTGTCCACGGGTTCGAGAGCGGGTTAGTAGGCCGGGGGGGGGGGTGATCTCAATAATGTTATTTAGAATTTTGTAGAAGGTTGTGGCTTGTTTAATGATACGTCTTCGTTCAAGGGTTGGCCATCCAAGGGCAGTAATTAGATCTGCTGGATTTGTGTTCCGTTTGTAATAACTTTTTACTGATGTCATGACCTGCCGTGCAGCTCTGATCTCCAGGCAAAGCCATGGCCTGCCGTGCAGCTCTGATCTCCAGGCACGGCCATGACCTGCCGTGCAGCTGTGATCTCCAGGCACGGCCATGACCTTCCGTGCAGCTGTGATCTCCAGGCACGGCCATGACCTGTTGTGCAGCTGTGATATCCAGGCACGGCCGTGACCTGCCGTGCAGCTGTGATCTCCAGGCACGGCCATGACCTAACGTGCAGCTTTGATCTCCAGGCACGGCCATGATCTGCCGTGCAGCTGTGATCTCCAGGCACGGCCACGACCTGCCGTGCAGCTGTGCTATCCAGGCACGGCCACGACCTGCCGTGCAGCTGTGATCTCCAGGCACGGCCATGACCTGCTGTGCAGCTGTGATCTCCAGGGACGGCCATGATCTGCCGTGCAGCTGTGATCTCCAGGCACGGCCATGATCTACTGTGCAGCTGTGATCTCCAGGCATGGCCATGATCTGCCGTGCAGCTACTGATGTCGATGTATTCGTGGATATTCTCCGGTGGATCTGAACGTCAAACGACGTTATAGATTGTCGCCGGGCTATGAGACGTGCTTCCTATTGCTACATGGTCTCTTATCACATCAGTGGCCGGCGTATGACCCCCCCCCCCGCCATAGAACCGTACACCGGAAAACATACCATATGGTAGAACTTCCCCCTGAAAGAATACAAAATGTTTGAGTTTCTTCGGGAGAAACAATACCAATGACGTAATATGACATACCCGTCAAAATAATTCGTCCACCTACACATATGGGATGGAAACAATACCAATGACGTAATATGACATACCCGTCAAAATAATTCGTCCACCTACACATATGGGATGGAAACAATACCAATGACGTGATATGACATACCCGTCAAAATAATTCGTCCACCTACACATATGGGATGGAAAATGCCATGTTATCCCATTTGGGTTCAGCTGTAGTCGCTTCAACTTTGCTCTTTATTCTCCATATCTTATCCACCAACACTCTTTCTAATATTTATAGTTTTTTTTTAAACCTCGTGACAAGACAGCAAATTCAAAGCGCAAACACTGACATATTTTTATAATGCCAAATTGAAATGACACATCCACAAATAAGGTACATTCTACTGTGAGAATAGATAGGTACATTCTACTGTGGGAATAGATAGGTACATTCTACTGTGAGAATAGAAAGGTACATTCTACTGTGAGAATAGATAGGTACATTCTAATGTGAGAATAGATAGGTACATTCTACTGTGAAAATAGATAAGTTCAATAGTAGATTGTGATGCAGCTAAATATACATAGATGTGCTGAGGTAGGCCCATAGAATGATTTGTATATCAAACTGCCCGCCCGCGAGACACACACACGCACGCACGCACGCTCGCACGCTCGCTCGCTCACACACACATCGCTTGAGTAAAGTAGCAGACGTGCAGCGCTGAATGTAACGAGAAAGTCGTGTTTTATAACAGGTGTTATATAAATGTTCTCGTGCGTGCAGACCGCAACGTAACGTTACCGACTTACATAAAGTGACCTTGAGGTAGACGGGGTCGACCGTGTCACATGCTTTCCGCTACCCCGAGTTTTAGCAGATGTTATCATTAATGGCCCGCGCATATCAAAGGAGCCATACTTGTCAGAATTGTTATGTCTGCGTCGCAAAGTCGATCAGATAACACCTGGATCTTACGGTATCTACTAATGCCCCCTCGCGTAGACTGTGTCTCGTTCCGAGTCATTAATTCGTCCGCCCGCCCGTTCGTATCAAGATCGTGTTATCAACAACGAAACACTATAATCTGAACTACTGCTGGCACTCGTGTGTAAGGAGCTGTCTCTTCATCGCAAGTTTCCGTCACTTACGTCCCGAGACATTCAGCTACGTTGCAATTTTGTACATCCAAGGAACAACTTTAATACCAATTAAAATTGCCTTTTTTATTGCAGTAACTGCGCTATCACCAGTACTACCAGAAAAACTAAGATCTACTATAACATGTAGTGCATTCAAATTAAACAATTATATCTTGTTATGCTGATCAAACATGTTTCATTGTTTACATATTTTGGTGCTTACAGACTGTGCATTGTGAAGTCTTACTATCGACCTCGACTAGGACAAGACGCTTTGTTGTCACTAGACTGAACCATCAGCCTCTAACAGTGGGAAATACGTCTCAAGACCACACACTGGTACATCTTGACGACAAGACACTGTGTTGTAACTACACTAAACCATCAGCCTTTAACAGTGGGAAAGACGTCTCAAGACTGCACCCTGGTACATATTGACGACAAGACACTGTGTTGTCACTAGACTGACACTGTCAGTTTCTAACTCTGGGACCAGACGCCACAAGATCACAACATATACGTTTTGACAACAAGACACTTTTTGTCTCTAGACTGACTCGTCTGAATCTAAATCTGAGGTCAGACGTCTCAAGACCACACACGTCTTGACAACAATACACTTTGTTGAGATTAGACTGACACCATCAGCCTCTAACAGTGGAAGACAACCGGGTACGTCTTGACAACAGTACACGTTGTTGTCACTAGACTAAACCGTCAGCCTTTAACGCTGAGACAAGACGTCTCAAGACCACACCTTGACAACCTTGGTACGTCTTGACAACAATACACCAGTGTTACATTACAATGTGATCACATGTCGTGACAACAATACACCAGTAGTACATTACAATGTGATCACATGTCGTGACAACAATACACCAGTAGTACATTACAATGTGATCACATGTCGTGACAACAATACACCAGTAGTACATTACAATGTGATCACATGTCGTGACAACAATACACCAGTAGTACATTACAATGTGATCACATGTCGTGACAACAATACACCAGTAGTACATTACAATGTGATCACATGTCTTGACAACAATACACCAGTAATACATTTCAATGTGATCACATGTATTGACAACAATACACCAGTAGTACATTACAATGTGATCACATGTCGTGATAACAATACACCAGTAGTACATTACAATGTGATCACATGTCGTGACAACAATACACCAGTAGTACATTACAATGTGATCACATGTCGTGACAACAATACCCCAGTAGTACATTACAATGTGATCACATGTCGTGACAACAATACCCCAGTAGTACATTACAATGTGATCACATGTCGTGACAACAATACACCAGTAGTACATTACAATGTGATCACATGTCGTGACAACAATACACCAGTAGTACATTACAATGTGATCACTTGTCTTGACAACAATACACCAGTAGTACATTACAATGCGATCACATGTCGTGACAACAATACACCAGTAGTACATAACAATGTGATCACATGTCGTGACAACAATACACCAGTAGTACATTACAATGTGATCACATGTCGTGACAACAATACACCAGTGTTACATTACAATGTGATCACATGTCGTGACAACAATACACCAGTAGTACATTACAATGTGATCACATGTCGTGACAACAATACACCAGTAGTACATTACAATGTGATCACTTGTCTTGACAACAATACACCAGTAGTACATTACAATGCGATCACATGTCGTGACAACAATACACCAGTAGTACATTACAATGTGATCACATGTCGTGACAACAATACACCAGTAGTACATTACAATGCGATCACATGTCGTGACAACAATACACCAGTAGTACATTGCAATGCGATCACATGTCGTGACAACAATACACCAGTAGTACATTACAATGCGATCACATGTCGTAACAACAATACACCAGTAGTACATTACAATGCGATCACATGTCGTGACAACAATACACCAGTAGTACCTTACAATGTGATCACATGTCGTGACAACAATACACCAGTAGTACATTACAATGTGATAACATATCGTGCATAACATGAATGTTTTTCTAATGGAAGTAAGTTGATCCTTTGAAAATTACCGATAATACGTTAACGTTATAATTTAATATTATAACACATCGTTGATAACATGTGCGTCATCACGTCTTCACGTAAACGGGTACACTTGCCAAAATGCACTTTCCCTCATTTATTAAAAAAATTCATCGTGTAATATTATGCTTAAACATGGGTGTAGCTGCTCCGGTAATTGGTGTGTGTTAAATGGAATGTCGTCTCCAGATCAACGTTCTTTCATATGCTTTGGCTATGTCAGAATTGACAGGTATAAAAGTGTGTAAGTAATAATAATAATAATAATTTTATTCTTATGTCACGCTAAAATCGTGCTTATAGCACTTCAGTGCGTGTTACAATATAAAAGACATTTAATATAATATAATTGCACATAAAGTAAAACAGTAATTATTATTATGAACAATTAAAATAAAAAAACATGCTATGCACGTATAACTTGATCATAATGTGTTGTGTCAAGCGGCCTCGCGGGCTATGGCTGATATGACACAGATGATAAAAGGGTAACTTGTTCGGACTGTATAATTAAAACAAACAATTAAATAATGTTGTGCAACCATCAGGTGTATAGTTTACCTTCAACAATTAAATAATGTTGTACAACCATCAGGTGTATAGTTTACCTCCAACAATTAAATAATGTTTACAACCATCAGGTGTATGGTTTACCTCCAACAATTAAATAATGTTGTACAACCATCAGGTGTATAGTTTACCTCCAACAATTAAATAATGTTGTACAACCATCAGGTGTATGGTTTACCTCCAACAATTAAATAATGTTGTACAACCATCAGATGTATAGTTTACCTCCAACAATTAAATAATGTTGTACAACCATCAGGTGTATGGTTTACTTCCAACAATTAAATAAGGTTGTACAACCATCAGGTGTATAGTTTACCTCCAACAATTAAATAATGTTGTGCAACCATCAGGTGTATAGTTTACCTCCAACAATTAAATAATGTTGTACAACCATCAGGTGTATAGTTTACCTCCAACAATTAAATAGTGTTGTACAACCATCAGGTGTATAGTTTACCTCCAACAATTAAATAATGTTGTACAACCATCAGGTGTATGGTTTACTTCCAACAATTAAATAATGTTGTACAACCACCAGGTGTATAGTTTACCTCCAACAATTAAATAATGTTGTACAACCATCGGGCCATCAGTTGTATAGTTTACCTCCAACAATCAAATCATGTTGTGTAACCATCAAATGTGTAGTTTACCTTCAACAATTAAATCATGTTGTACAACCATCAGGTGTATAGTTTACCTCCAACAATTAAATAATGTTGTGCAACCATCAGGTGTGTAGTTTACCTCCAACAATTAAATGATGTCGTACAACCATCAGGTGTATAGTTTACCTCCACCAATTAAATAATGTTGTGCAACCATCAGGTGTATAGTTTACCTCCAACAATTAAATAATGTTGTACAACCATCAGGTGTATGGTTTACCTCCAACAATTAAATAATGTTGTACAATCATCAGGTGTATAATTTACCTCCAACAATTAAATAATGTTGTACAACCATCAGGTGTATGGTTTACCTCCAACAATTAAATAATGTTGTACAACCATCAGGTGTATAGTTTACCTCCAACAATTAAATAGTGTTGTACAACCATCAGGTGTATGGTTTACCTCCAACAATTAAATAATGGTGTACAACCACCAGGTGTATAGTTTACCTCCAACAATTAAATAATGTTGTACAACCATCAGATGTATAGTTTACCTCCAACAATTAAATAATGGTGTACAACCATCAGGCCATCAGTTGTATAGTTTACCTCCAACAATCAAATCATGTTGTGCAACCATCAGATGTGTAGTTTACCTCCAACAATTAAATCATGTTGTGCAACCATCAGGTGTATAGTTTACATCCAACAATTAAATAATGTTGTGCAACCATCAGGTGTTTAGTTTACCTCCAACAATTAAATAATGTTGTACAACCATCAGGTGTATAGTTTACCTCCAACAATTAAATAGTGTTGTACAACCATCAGGTGTATAGTTTACGTCCAACAATTAAATAATGTTATGCAACCACCAGGTGTGTAGTTTACCTCCAACAATTAAATTAGGTTGTGCAACCATCAGATGTATAGTTTACCTCCAATAATTACATAATGTTTTGCAACCAATGTTTTACTGGCTTCTTCATTGCGTGGAAACAGTCGTCACATTTAATGTTTGTTACTGGCTTCTTCATTGCGTGGAAACAGGCGTCAAATTTAATGTTTTTGTAGAACAGGAGTGAAATAAATCAACATGGGAATAGTGTCTAGCACGCTTCGACGATTGCGTCGGCCACGTACTTCCCACGCAGTTGCCAGATTCCGCCGGTCTGACTACATCAACTGGCTGAAGGTCGGCCAAGGGTTGCAGTGTTGTGCTGAATGCCTCATTGACTTCTGTACGAATGTCATCGACAGCTTCCACAGCTCACTGATCGCTCAGTATGGAGTATGTACCTTTCCAAACACTGCCAAGAACATCATATATGACAGAGGGAACAGGTGCTGGAAAGTCACCTGCCCATGTGGTGTGTGTGACAGTTGGTTTAGGAGCATTGCACTGGAAAAGGCTACAGGTCAGTTCTCTTGGAAGAATACTGAACTCCAAGAATGGCCACTTCACCCTTGGCAACTGGCCAAGATATTCATGGGGCAAGGCCAAGACCCCACGAGTCATGACCCGGCAGACACGGACCCGGCTGGATTTCTTCAAGTCATTCTCAACTGTAAGAAGTTTGCAGGTCTTGTGGATGCAGCAAAAGTACGGGCGGTAAGTCTGTTTTTATTTAATGCATCTATTTATCTAAACAAAAGTAAGTATTAATCCAGTTGTGTGAAAACACATTATTTTTATGTGTTTTCTGTCACTGGTCACCTGAGTCATTGCAGGTAAAACTATTAAGATAAGATAAGATAAGATACGTTTTATTACCAAGTAGCAAGTACAAGGAATTTGTTGTGTTGTGGCGTTAGCACAAACATACACTCATGCACCCAATCACACACGGAACTAAACATTACATATCACAATCGTAATACTAAAAACAGTTGAAAACAAGCGAGAGTAATATAATAGGTTGCAAGATTTAAAAAAAAAAATTTTTTTTAAATAAATAAAACATTAAAAAGTATAGTATAGTATAAATAAAAGTATGAAAGTAGTGTAGTGTATGAAAGTATGAAAGTTGTGTAGTAGTAGTATGAAAGTAGTGTAGTAGTATGGAAGTAGTGTAGTAGTATGGAAGTAGTGTAGTAGTATGGAAGCATGAAAGTAGTGTTGTTGCTACAATTCCAGTTCTTATTCAGTATTACATTTGTTCATATGGTAGAACTATACATACAATATATGGGAGTAAAACAGGACGCAGGCGAATACCAGTAGGGAATCAGGGAATGAGGACAACATGTGTTAAAACAATTAATAGAGAAAAGAATGACGGTTTCAAAATCTTGAGAAGGTTTTAGACACGGTCCAAATATAGATGATTACGACAACGGTGGACCGATGGGAGTACCTAACTGCAATTGTGATGGGAAGGTAGCGTTTCGAGGGATGTAGGAAAGGCGCAGGAGGGTGACAAGTTATAAGAGAGAAGGGGAAAATGTGTCAGCCGGGGCGGAGCAGGAGCGAAGGAAGCCACGAGGAAGAACATCATGTGTCAGCTTCTTCTTCCGAGTTCTTCTTGTTGTCGAACATATGTACTTAGTCTCGGCCATCTAAGTTTCTTAGTTGGATTGCGAGCGTCTGAGCACAGGCTCGTTAGTATGATAATAGTCCTACACGGACAGCCACGGCTCGTCCACAGTGTCGACGCGAACGTCGGCATATGTCCTACTTGGTCGTCCAGTGCTCGCACGCTCGTTGCCGTCTCATTTTGGCGTCAGCTGCTCCCGCAGACTCGGTTTCGAAGGCCCCTTGTCACTGTTTCTTGTCGACACCTGCGTCGTTGAGTTGTCATTTTGTTTGGCCTGCCGTAGCTCACCGTAGAAGACTGCCTTTGATAGTCGACCCTCGTTCATGCTTACAACGTGGCCGATCCATGTGAGTGGTGGCTTCAAGAGCATCATCTCGATGCTCGGCATGCCAGCACGTCCTACGACCTCATTGATCGTCACACGGTCTGACCACCTTTCTCCAAGGATAAGTGGCATGTGGCGAAGATATTAGTCGGACGTAGTATGTGTAGTGTGTACGTCACTGAGCTGTAGAGGAGACACAAGACGATAGCACGACAGACATTGCATTTTTATTTTTATATTGTCTTGACTTACTTAACGTAAATGCATAGGCAATATTGACCCTCGCTGTCATCCGGGAAATTGTACCCGTCAACTGTATTCAATTTATTGCATGCCGCTGTGCTGTCGATAGTTTTATTCCTGATCTTGTCACTTCTCGTCTTCAGTGGCCTTCCTTTACTCCGCCCTCCTTCCCTCCTTCCCTCTGTCCCTCCCTCCCTCCCTCCTCCCTCCCTCTTATCTGTATGTGACACTTATGGTCTAAAACATGAAATGAAATTTAATCATAACAAAAAAGTGGAATAATCACAAGTAGAGGAAAGCATATGAAAAATGTATGTCACCTTGCATTTAAGCTAAATGGAGAGGATATTAAAGAAGTGAATAGTGTAAAACACCTGGGTCATATGATAAGCAGTGATTTTAAGGATGACAAATATATAATGTGTCAGTGTCGTCAGTTGCATGCCCGTGGTGATGTAATGCTTAGGACATTTTATGTGTGCACAGTCACAGTCACAGTCACAAACACAGTCACAGACACAGTCACAGTCACAGTCACACTCACAGTCACAGTCACAGTCACATACACAGTCACAGTCACAGACCCAGTCACAGTCACAGTCACATACACAGTCACAGTCACAGTCACAGTCACAGTCACAGTCACAGTCACAGACACAGTCACAGTCACAGTCACAGACACAGTCACAGACACAGTCACAGACACAGTCACAGTCACAGTCACAGACACAGTCACAGTCACAGTCACAAACACAGTCACATACACAGTCACAGACACAGTCACAGTCACATACACAGTCACAGTCACAGTCACAAACACAGTCACATACACAGTCACAGTCACAGACCCAGTCACAGTCACAGTCACAGACACAGTCACAAACACAGTCACAGTCACAGTCACAGTCACAGTCACAGTCACAGTCACAGTCACAGTCACAGACACAGTCACAGTCACAGTCACAGTCACAGTCACATACACAGTCACAGACACAGTCACAGTCACAGTCACAGTCACAGTCACAAACACAGTCACATACACAGTCACAGTCACAGACCCAGTCACAATCACAGTCACAGACACAGTCACAAACACAGTCACAGTCACAGTCACAGTCGCAGTCACAGTCACAGTCACAGTCACAAACACAGTCACAGTCACAGTCACAGTCACAGTCACATACACAGTCACAGTCACATACCCAGTCACAGTCACAGTCACAGACACAGTCACAGTCACAGTCACAGTCACAGTCACAGACACAGTCACAGTCACAGTCACAGACACAGTCACAGACACAGTCACAGACACAGTCACAGTCACAGTCACAGACACAGTCACAGTCACAGTCACAGTCACAAACACAGTCACATACACAGTCACAGACACAGTCACAGTCACATACACAGTCACAGTCACATTCACAGTCACAAACACAGTCACATACACAGTCACAGTCACAGACCCAGTCACAGTCACAGTCACAGACACAGTCACAAACACAGTCACAGTCACAGTCACAGTCACAGTCACAGTCACAGTCACAGTCACAGTCACAGACACAGTCACAGTCACAGTCACAGTCACAGTCACATACACAGTCACAGACACAGTCACAGTCACAGTCACAGTCACAGTCACAAACACAGTCACATACACAGTCACAGTCACATACCCAGTCACAATCACAGTCACAGACACAGTCACAAACACAGTCACAGTCACAGTCACAGTCGCAGTCACAGTCACAGTCACAGTCACAAACACAGTCACAGTCACAGTCACAGTCACAGTCACAGTCACAGTCACAGTCACAAACACAGTCACATACACAGTCACATACACAGTCACAGACACAGTCACAGACCCAGTCGCAGTCACAGTCACAGACAAAGACACAGTCACAGACACAGTCACAGTCACAGTCACATACACAGTCACAAACACAGTCGCAGACACAGTCACATACACAGTCACATGCACAGTCACATACACAGTCACAGACCCAGTCACAGTCACATACACAGTCACATGCACAGTCACATACACAGTCACATACACAGTCACAAACACAGTCACATACACAGTCACATACACAGTCACATACACAGTCACAGACACAGTCACATACACAGACACAGTCACAGTCACAGACACAATTACAGTCACAGACACAGTCACAGACACAGACACAGTCACAGACACAGACACAGTCACAGACACAGACGCTGACACAATCACAGTCACAGACACAGTCACAGACACAATCACAGTCACAGACACATACACAGTCACATACATAGTCACAGACACAGTCACATACACAGTCACAGTCACAGACACAGACACAGACACAGACACAGACACAGACTCAGTCACATACACAGTCACAGACACAGACACAGAAATAATCACAGTCACAGACACAGACACAGTCACAGTCACAGACACAGAAACAATCACAGTCACAGACACAGTCACATACACAGTCACAGTCACATACACATACACATACACATACACAGTCACAGACACAGTCACATACACAGTCACAGTCACATACGCAGACGCAGTCACAGTCACAGACACAGAAACAATCACAGTCACAGACACAGTCACATACACAGTCACAGTCACAGACACAGAAACAATCACAGTCACAGACGCAGACGCAGACGCAGACGCAGACACAGACACATACACAGACGCAGTCACAGTCACAGACACATACACAGACGCAGTCACAGTCACAGACACAGACACAGACACATACACAGTCACAGTCACAGTCACAGACACAGACACAGACAGACACGATCACAGACATAGTCACAGACACAGACACAGTCACAGTCGCAGTCGCAGTCGCAGTCGCAGTCGCAGTCGCAGTCGCAGACGCAGACGCAGTCGAAGTCGCAGACGCAGTCGCAGTCGCAGTCGCAGACGCAGACGCAGACGCAATCGCAGACGCAGTCGCAGACGCAGACGCAGACGCAGCCGCAGACGCAGTCGCAGTCGCAGTCGCAGACGCAGTCGCAGTCGCAGACGCAGACGCTGTCGCAGTCGCAGACGCAGACGCAGACGCAGTCGCAGACGCAGACGCAGACGCAGACTCAGACGCAGACGCAGACGCAGACGCAGACGCAGACGCAGACGCAGTCGCAGTCGCAGTCGCAGTCGCAGACGCAGACGCAGACGCAGACGCAGACGCAGACGCAGTCGCAGACACAGACACAGACACAGTCACAGACAAATATCATGCCAGATGATGTCAATATCAAACTGTTTAATACATTATGCTCATCTATGTATACAGCTCAACTGAGAATCATTCTGTATATAGCATCGACAGATTACATGTATGTTACAATAATGTGTTTAGACGATTACTCACACTTCCAAAATACCGAATTAAAGAATTTAACAAGATTTTACAAGATTGCCATTCAAGGCAAAGGCCCATATAGCAAGTGGTCAAGGAAGCCATTGGTTTATCAAGAGTCCAACATTTTTAATTTATGTGTAATTGGCCCTCCTGAGATATGTGTCAACTTTTTTTAAACATATTCACGCTGCTAGCATTTACACAATCTGTAGATAATTTGTTCCATTCATTGATTGTCCTCTGTGAGAACGAGTACTTCCTGATATCCAATCTACACTGATCCTTTACTAATGTTACCTCATGTCATCTAGTTCTATTATCTTTCTTGAGTGAGAACAAATATTTCTATCAATATTTTCATACCCATTCAATATCTTAAAACTTTGATCTCATCATAACCGCCTTGTCTCTAGGGTTGTTAAACCACATTCTTTTAGTCGTTCTTCACAACTAAGGTTTCTCAGTTCTGGAATCATTTTAGTTGTTCTCCTATGTATTCTTTCAAGCGTATATATATCCTTCTTACGATATGGTCTCCAAGGTTGTATGCAGTACTCTAAATAAGGCCTAACTATTGCTTTATACAGATGTGTAATTAGCTTTTTCTCCTTGTATGTTATATTTCTCCTAATCAAATCAAGAATTTGATTAACCTTTGAAGCTGCAAAACCACACTATGAAACTTTCTTATCAACGCTTATTGTAACTCCTAAGTCCATTTCTTTAACAGTAAATAATTGTATGATGTTTGCTTCTTTCCATTCAACAGGAACTACTCCCTTTGGCTCTTTTAATGACACGTTGAACAGTCTTGCAAGTGGTATACTCATTTGTTCTACTGTTTCCATTAGTAGTTTTGGAGGAATTCCATCCAATCCAGGTGATTTATTGTCCTTCATTACCTTTATTGTCTTAGCTACCATTTCTGGAGTTACAATTAACTGCCCTAAATAGTCCGATTTAGCCTCCTGAAACTGAGCATCTGAATTGAATATGAATCGA
The DNA here is from genome assembly GCA_963662155.1 of Lamellibrachia columna. NCBI lineage: Eukaryota > Metazoa > Annelida > Polychaeta > Sabellida > Siboglinidae > Lamellibrachia > Lamellibrachia columna. The sequence goes on along the minus strand of OY759269.1, from coordinate 35,453,608 downwards.
CGCAGTCAATTAATAATCGGTCCTCTTTGTTTACATTTTTTCATGCGACGCACTGCCTTTGACCTGGATATCGATTTCTAAACACTGCAGATGCGAGTATAACGTATCGTAACATTTTACAAAATGCTTAATTGGTGCATAACTGGATGTCGTCGTCGTCGATACCCACTTATAAATTCTCATGACGTCGTAACACTGATGGCGCAGAACTGACGAGAAAGGTGCGTCTTGCATTGTCGTAACTTTACGCAAAAATGCAGGCCATTTTTACGCAAATTGATATCTGAAATGTTTCGAGGATAGCACTTGTACAAATTCGTAAAAATACGCTGTTTCGCCCGCCATATTTGGCAAAACCTGTAGTTACGATTTCGTAGGTCGTTCTAGAATACGGGTTCAGCGGTTTGTTTTGTTCGAAAGATTTTTCTTACAGTTGCCGTTGCGTTGGGTGAAAATCGTGAATCATGTTGTGCAATGCCAATGAATTAAATCCGCATTGTGATTCTGGAAGGACATCGTTTGTTACGATATGCTGCCCGCAGAGCAACATTTTTAATGAAAAATTTGTTGGCGATGGCTACAGTAGCGATAACCCGCGATAGTTGCCGCAGTCCTGTCGGTCTCCTTTACATAATATGACATGACTATATTATAGTGATATACATCTACATGTCATGAATAACGGGAATAACCATTCGGTGTATAATCCCGGGGATAGCACCAGTCACTAAGAATTAGAAAAATAAACAAAAACACATTACTTGTAGAGATAATGAACAAGTAATTTCAGTGACGTAGTTATGTCTATGGATGCTGTCCGCGGGGCTTCCAATTACCTACACTAATAATAACGTTTTTTTTCTAAACTGCTTATAAAACTGGAGTAGAGCCTAGAGCCTAGGTCTAGGAGGAATGGAGTGGTGACATTCACTCGATCTAGTGTGGTGAGTAGACGTTGTCTTGGACGGTTGGCCAGTTAAGTGTGGACAACTTACAAATAACACTGGATTCTCTAGAAAAATCGTGGAGTACAAAACGGGCAGCTTTGCGTTGGATTTCTCCATTTGAATAATTGGACATTTACTGTATGGGTCCCACACGGCTGAGGAATATTCAAGCTGCCTTATGCCAGTCAAGGTTGATGTATGCTTTCGCCTTTACTACTTGTGAACACATATAGATTTCTTTTGATTAGCCCGAGAGTTTTATTTGTTTTAGAGATTTATGTTATCGATGTGGGTTTTTCATTTGAGATTTCGTTGTAATTCAACTCCAATATATGGATGTTGACTGAGAGACTAGGAGTGACACCTTCCATGAAATAGTCCATTTTAGTGGGTTTTATACATATGGAGTGTAGAGCATTTTTCTGGGTTAAAAATCATTTGCCATTTCTGGGCCCAGAGTGAGATTTTGCTGAGATAATTTTGAAGAGCAATAGCGCCAGCGACACTGTCAACTGTGTCAGTAACACTGTCAACTGTGTCAGCGACACTGTCAATTATCCTGAACAGCTGACAGTCATCAACAAATAGTTTAATTTGGGAAGTAAGATTCTTTCCAATATAATTTTATGTATAACAGAAATATGAGCATTGCAAGCACAGTACTCTGGGAAATGCCAGAAAACATTCGGATTTTGTGTGAAGCGTCACCAACTACAAACCGCTGTGTCCTATTTGTAATACAAGAACTGATCCAGTGCCATGTCTTTCCATGGACGCCAGTGTTTTAGTTTGAGAAGGAGTCTTTGGTGAGGGACAGTGTCGAAAGATTTGGAGAAATCTAGGATTAGAACATTTGTCTGTTTATGGTTTTATATAGATCTTGCAAGAGAGTCAACGGTTATTTGTGACCTCTCCATAGTGTGGGGGTGTTCTCAGAGAGTTGTTTACTATGTCTGTCATCTTGTTATTTCTGTCCTCTCCATAGTGTGGGGGTGTTCTCAGAGAGTTGTTTACTATGTCTGTCATCTTGTTATTTCTGTCCTCTCCATAGTGTGGGGGTGTTCTCAGAGAGTTGTTTACTATGTCTGTCATCTTGTTATTTCTGTCCTCTCCATAGTGTGGGGGTGTTCTCAGAGAGTTGTTTACTATGTCTGTCATCTTGTTATGTGTTACCTCTCCATGGTGTGGGGGTGTTCTCAGAGAGTTGTTTACTATGTCTGTCATCTTGTTATTTGTGACCTCTCCATAGTGTGGGGGTGTTCTCAGAGAGTTGTTTACTATGTCTGTCATCTTGTTATTTGTGACCTCTCCATAGTGTGGGGGTGTTCTCAGAGAGTTGTTTACTATGTCTGTCATCTTGTTATGTGTTACCTCTCCATGGTGTGGGGGTGTTCTCAGAGAGTTGTTTACTATGTCTGTCATCTTGTTATTTCTGTCCTCTCCATGGTGTGGGGGTGTTCTTAGAGAGTTGTTTACTATGTCTGTCATCTTGTTATTTCTGTCCTCTCCATGGTGTGGGGGTGTTCTTAGAGAGTTGTTTACTATGTCTGTCATCTTGTTATGTGTTACCTCTCCATGGTGTGGGGGTGTTCTCAGAGAGTTGTTTACTATGTCTGTCATCTTGTTATTTATGTCCTCTCCATAGTGTGGGGGTGTTCTCAGAGAGTTGTTTACTATGTCTGTCATCTTGTTATTTATGTCCTCTCCATAGTGTGGGGGTGTTCTCAGAGAGTTGTTTACTATGTCTGTCATCTTGTTATTTCTGTCCTCTCCATAGTGTGGGGGTGTTCTCAGAGAGTTGTTTACTATGTCTGTCATCTTGTTATTTCTGTCCTCTCCATAGTGTGGGGGTGTTCTCAGAGAGTTGTTTACTATGTCTGTCATCTTGTTATTTGTGACCTCTCCATAGTGTGGGGGTGTTCTCAGAGAGTTGTTTACTATGTCTGTCATCTTGTTATTTCTGTCCTCTCCATAGTGTGGGGGTGTTCTCAGAGAGTTGTTTACTATGTCTGTCATCTTGTTATTTCTGTCCTCTCCATAGTGTGGGGGTGTTCTCAGAGAGTTGTTTACTATGTCTGTCATTTTGTTATTTGTGACCTCTCCATAGTGTGGGGGTGTTCTCAGAGAGTTGTTTACTATGTCTGTCATCTTGTTATTTCTGTCCTCTCCATAGTGTGGGGGTGTTCTCAGAGAGTTGTTTACTATATCTGTCATTTTGTTATTTTTGTCCTCTCCAAAGTGTGGGGGTGTTCTCAGAGAGTTGTTTACTATGTCTGTCATCTTGTTATTTGTGACCTCTCCATAGTGTGGGGGTGTTCTCGAAGAGTTGTTTGCTATGTCTATCATCTTGTTATTTCTGCCCTCTCCACTTGGCAGCGTATTACCAAAACAAGTTTGCTGAAGCTTCATAAGTGAAAATTGAAGCTGAAGAAACATTAGGTTGTGGTGATGCTACAATGCTATCTCTTAGAGTCTTACAGCAATAAATACTCCTCCACCAGGTATATTGTATGTTTCTGTCTTTGCGAAATATTTCATAGTTATGTGGGAAGATTTCATTGGAGCATATGCTATCATCTAAGTGACTTTCCGTTCCCAGTATAATATCTCGTTTCTCTGCTTCTACTAAGCTTCGAAATTGGGGTTTTTTTGTTGGTGCTTCGCATACTCCTCCTTGTTATCATTATTTTGAGTTTTTTCAATGGTTCCTACTTTTTGTGTATGATATTTACTACAGGAGTTGGTGGGGTTTGTGAGGGGAGCTCAACAGTTTACTGTATGAGTTGGTGGGGTCTGTGAGGGGAACTCAACAGTTTACTGTATGGATTGGTGGAGTCTGTGAAGGGAACTCCACAGTTTACTGCACGACATGTGAAAGGAAAGAGGGAAACGGAGAGTGGGAGATGGAGAGTGGGAGACGGAGAGTTGGTGACGGAGAGTGGGAGACGGAGAGTGGGAGACGGAGAGAGGGAGACGGATGGAGGGAGACGGAGAGAGGGAGACAGAGAGAAGGAGAAGGAGAGTGGGAGACGGAGAGTGGGAGACGGAGAGTCGTAGATGGAGGGAGGGAGACTGAGGGAGCGAAGCAGTGGGAGGGAGACGGTTGAGGGAGGCGGAGGGAGGGAGGCGGATATATATATTGATACGATTAGTTTTTTGTGATATATATATAATAATTAGTACTAATTTAGAATACTACATTCAAGCAAAACACAGATGTGCAAATTTCACCATACATATATATATATATATATATATATATAATATATATATATATATATATATATATATATATATATATATATATATATATATATATATATATATATATATATATATATATATATATATATATATATATGTATATATATATATATATATGTATATATATATATATATATATGTATATATATATATATGTAGATATGCATATATATATATATATATATATATATTATACACACACACACACACACACATGCACACACACACTTCAACAGTAATTCCTCTAATTTGTAATAACTTTGATAATTTTATTAATTAGTTTTAAGTATTTTATACCCTCTGATGAGAAAGATACCCAAATAAAAAATAATGTTATTTATACAATTATAATAACTATAATTAGGTCATATGGAATGGACATATGAATGTGGAATCAGACAACCACAACATTGAATCTGGTTGTATATTGTCTAGCAATTGTGGTTTTCACTTGAACATGCACCTGCCGAATAGCCAACACTAGTTACCTAAATGTACTTGACGTGTGCATAAATATGTGTCTATTTTATATATTATTTTTTGTGTCCAAAGTGCAACAGTTGTTACAAGAAAGCTACTTCAGAGAGTGTACACTTCATAACAATGGTCAAGATACAGAGCCTCTGAGTTGAGCCAACTATGTTACTCAGTGTCCTTAATTGTTGTTGCCTGTAGGTGAGAGACGTGAGGAACTGCATTATGCACTCGGGCAAGTTTGAGGTGACTTCGGCCGAACTGACGACACACCTCTCAACCATATCCGACTTGCTACAAGAGCCAGCGCTGCGCAAGTACGCGTCAGCAAAGAGAGCAGTCGTTGAGATTACGAAGGTAGCTACTATTATGTGTGCATGAATTGTTAAGTCTGTTTAACATGTGGTGTCAATGGAGAGAAATAAATATTAATGTTATTGCCCTAATCAGTGACCACATTCATTGTCTCCCATTAATTGATCATATAAATAATATTAGTTTACATATTGGTTTTCATCAACACCCACCCATGCGTGAACACGTGCCTGTTCGTGCGTGAACACGTGCCTGTTCGTGCCTGTTCGTGTGAGCAGTTAACGAAGCAATAGCAATACGTTCAATGCAATATATTGATACAAGACCTACGTTATGCGTCAGATTGAAACCCTACCCCTCGACGTCAATGTCGCCGCAGTGCGTGAACTGGAGCGCAGTGCATGGAAATCTATGGTGGAAGATCAGACCACGAATAAGCAGGTAATTGTTATGTGGCGTAGTCAAGCATAACATAACATCTATGGCAGTAACACCTTTCATGTTAACTGGTAAAACACTACTACTACAGTGGACTTCACTAACACAATCATTTGGAGCCTGAGTAATGTGATTGTGTTTATAGTCAAACATAACATAACATCTATGGCAGTAACACCCTTCATGTTAACTGGTAAGACACTACTACAACAGTAGACTTCACTAACACAATCACTTGGAGCCTGAGTAATGTGATTGTGTTTATAGTCAAACATAACATAACATCTATGGCAGTAACACCCTTCATGTTAACTGGTAAGACACTACTACAACAGTGGACTTCACTAACACAATCACTTGGAGCCTGAGTAATGTGATTGTGTTTATAGTTAAACATAATCACTTGGGGCCTGAGTAATGAGATTGTGTTCATAGTCAAACATAACATAACATGTATGGCAGTAACACCCTTCATGTTAACTGGTAAGACATTACTACCGCAACAGTGGACTTCACTAACATAATCACTTGGGGTCAGAGCTATGCGATGGTATTACGATGCTGATTATTTCAAGCGAATGTCTGGAGAACAAATGACTCATAATGATGTAGAAGTTAAGCGGACGTGATTCTGTTAAGCAAGGCATTGCTACACATGGGGAATATGGAGAATTGAACACAATAATCAATAAACGATCGGAGCAGTCACGTACCCAGTCATACAGTCAGCATACCTGTAGGGTCACTGTTCGTCAGTTGCACTGACTAAGTGACACTCTCTGGCCAGTCGGCATACCTGTAGGGTCAGTACAAGTCAGGATTGTCGTGTGATGCCCACATATGGTTTAGTTTTCAAAGTCCTTCGTTATGTCGAAATACTAGGGCGGCCAAAACGTAGAGCACCAGACTGTCAGTAGACAGGACAGGGGTCGAATGCACCTGATGCAGTTTTGAAACTTTTCGTTTACTCCACTTTGCTCATCTGTCGAAAAAAAGCACGGAACTTCGTTGGTCCATTCTACCTGGTGTCTATGCCAGGGAAGTAAAACAAATCCCACACAGGAACACTTGTGTTGCATCTACTGAGATAAATACTTGACATTTCTGCCAGTGCTATTGCCCACAGAACATTTAGTATGCTAGTATGAACAACATCGATCGTGTCCAGTTGATGACGTACGGCAGAACGATGCCTGTTAAAGTTATGGCTATTTACCTTAGTGGATGCTCAAAGTTAAAACACAAGCACTCTTTATCTATGTTGCCAGTTTATTATATATGATATGTTACAAACAAAATGTTTGATTTTGCAGGTCATCCTGAAGGCGATCAAATGCAACAAAGACCTGCAGAAGCGACTTGGTGAAATCTACACAGAACTGAAAGCAGACATTGAAGCTGTGAGAGGTAAGTTATTGTATACACATAACTATTATCATTTGTCTCTCTTGAATGAATGGGGACAAGTGACAGTACTTCTGACAATGTCCCAGGTGGCAGATATTTTCTCATCTTAGGTGATCTTAAGTGAAAGGTATAAGTACGTTCTTACACAGCGCAGTATCCCATCATTGAGACTGTTCAAAGCACTTTACACTTCACCCCCTGGTAGACCTGTTCATTCCAGTGCCATTTCAACTTCTCTTGGAAGCATTCAGCCATGCTGCTATTACTGAGCGAGGATTATTCTTTCGCATATCCATCTCAGTATGTAGACAGGTACTGATTTATACAGCTGAGTGAACTATGCGGGCATGTTGTCTCCACACATAATGCTGACTTGATAATCACATCCGACCAAAATAAAGGGATTGCAAATGTGAGTTCTACGAACTCTCTGACTGTTCGTTGATGATTGAATGGACAACAACCAACTGAAGTTTATGATTGATGCTAGGTGATGTGGGATGATACCAGTGAATGTTGTGTTGTCTGGCGATGATGCTGATGGTGATGTTGGATGATACTAGTGAATGTTGTGTTGCCTGGTGATGATGCTGATGGTGATGTGGGATAACACTAGTGAATGTTGTGTTGCCTGGTGATGATGCTGATGGAGATGTGGGATGATACTAGTGAATGTTGTGTTGTCTGGCGATGATGCTGATGGTGATGTTGGATGATACTAGTGAATGTTGTGTTGCCTGGTGATGATGCTGATGGTGATGCGGGATGATACTAGTGAATGTTGTGTTGCCTGGTGATGATGCTGATGGGGGATGATACTAGTGAATGTTGTGTTGCCTGGTGATGATGCTGATGGTGATGTGGGATGATACTAGTGAATGTTGTGTTTCAGAGCAGTGTGGTATTGCAGCCTCAAAGGGTAATCAAATTCTTGTGTTGATTAGAAGAAATAAAATATACAAGGATAGAAAGCTAACTATACCTTTGTATAAAGCAATAATTAGGCCTCTTTTATAGTACTATATACAAGCTTGGAGACCATATCGTAAGAAGGATGAAAGAATACAGAGAAGAGAAACTAATATGATTCCAGAACTGAAAGACCTTAGTTATGAAGAACGACTGAAAGAATGTGGTTTAACAACCCTAGAGACAAGGCGGTTAAGAGGAGACCAAATTTAAGCTTTTAAGATACTGAATGGGTATGAAAATATTGATAGAAGGATAATAGAACTTGAGGACATGAGGTAACATTAGTGAAGGATCAGTGTAGATTGGATATTAGGAAGTAATCGTTCTCACAGAGGGCAATCAATGAATGGAGCAAATTGTCCTCAGATTGTGTAACTGCTAGCAGCGTGAATATGTTTAAAAACAAGGTTGACACATATCTCAGGAGGGAAGGTTACACGTAGATGAACATTGTTGGACTTTCGATAAGCCAATGGCTTCCTTGTCCACTTGCCATCTGAGCCTTTGGCTTCGATGGCAAATCTTGTTAAATTGCATTTATTTTCTTAATTTTATTGTGAGAAGAAAGATGTTGAAGTTTTGCATTATTTTTTATTTTGCATCCTTTGACGTATTGTTTTTGAATGATCAATCACTTAAGCGTAAAGTACAATCTCTGTTTCATAATGGATTCAGACAATTATATAATATCACTACGGCCATTACTGAACAGATTGAGAACAATGCCTCGTTTAACTCTTGAGCAGCAGTCCAGCATCAGCATGCCTGTGGCATTGCTCAGCTTCAAGGGCACCAGCAGCAACACAGTCATGAGATGTCCCGGCTGCAAAGGCAACATCAACAAGTCATAGGTACAGGGTACTTCAAGGTTTTCTAGTCAGTTTTTTTTTAAGTAGAAACAGTCATACATGGTGGATGTGCTCAGTATTAAACAAAAAAACCAATAGCAGAGTAAAAACAGTAAAATTATTGATAATATCCATCAAAACGTACACTATCTAGATAATCATTAACCTCCATATCCAGCAAAATGTACACTATCTAGATAATCATTAACCTCCATATTCAACAAAACATACACTAGATAATCATTATAGTCAAGTCATAGTCATATTTTATTCATTACAAGAAAGAAAAATACATTTAGTCATATCACAGCAAATTAGAAAAATACAAACAAAAGAATTACAACACAAATGTAGAGAAATATACATAATTTTCAGAAATAAGCATTCCAATGAACAAAATATATTGCACAGGTATGAATATTCCAAGCAAAACAGTTTAAGAGACATAAAAGACAGAGAGAAAAAAACAGAGAGTCATCTATAAGGATGAGTGAGACAAAAAAAGATCATCAACCGTTTAAAAATCTGACTGCATTCTGTCTCTTATTGTCAGCTGACTGAACCAACAGATGATGGAGAATGTCAGTACAGTTTCTACAAGCGCACGATGGAAAAGTTGTAGAATTGTCTTGTCCACTTTGGAGCTTCTTAGAGTTCGCATAAAGTAGAGTCTCTGTTGCCCTTTCTTCACGAGGAGTTGGGTGTTTTTGCTCCAGTGTAGCTGTTCTGTAATAGACACTCCTAAGTACTTGTAATATGTCACACGCTACACATTTTCATTTTGCAACAACTGTGGTGGTAATGTTTGTTTTTTTTCTTTCTGAAGTCCACAATTATCTCCTTTGTCTTTTTCATGTTAAGTTCAAGATAATTTGCATTGCACCATGTCGAAAGTTTTCCGATTTCTTCACAATACGCTCTCTCATCATTTTTGGATATCAGGCCTGTCAGGCATTTATCGTCTGCATATTTCACCAGGATATCATTGCTGTTTTCTCTGATCGTTTTACAGTCAGATGTGTACAGAGAAAATAGTAAACCTCCATATCCAACAAAACGTACACTATCTAGATAATCATTAACCTCCACATCCAGCCAATGTTAGGGGACATGTTGGTCACAAAATTATAGCACACTAAAACTACCCAACTTATATTGACAATTTTTTTTTTTTTTGAAAAACTGTTACACATTACATAATGAACTATCCTCCTCCTCCTCATCATCCTCCTCTGCCCCTCCCACTCCACTCCTCCTCCTATTACTCTTCCTCCTCCAACTGTCCCACTTCTCCCCTACTTCTCCTCCCCCTGCACTTACTCTTCTTCCTCCTCAAACCCTCCCGCTCCTCTTCAAACCCTCCCACTCATTCCCCATCCTACTCCCCCCTGCTCCTACTGATCCTATTCCACCTCCAACCCTCTCACTCCTCCACCCATCCTCCTCCCCTACTTCTACTCTTCCTCCTCATGTCCCTCCTACTCTTCTTCCTCCTCCAACACTCCCACTCCTCCAACCCTCCCACTCCTCCAACCCTCCCACTCCTCTATATGACATGACAAACGTATTTGTTTTAGTTCAAGGCCAAGAGAACAGAGATCAACTTCAACAGGTGGCCAGTCAGCTGGAGGTTCATGAACAACAGGTGGCCAGTCAACAGGAGGTCCATGAACAACAGGTGGCCAGTCAGCTGGAGGTCTTTGGACAACAGTTGAAAGAAGACAGGACAACCCAGAAGAAGGCGAAGGAGACGAAGATGACAGGTATGGTGTATACTACTGCTTTCCCTTTAGGCAGATATTGCGTGGAGAGGGAGATCACATTCCTCTGGTTGGGACCCGATCTGAGAGTGTGGGGACTGGGGATTAGTGTTTTATGTCGAGTGGGGGTTAGCGTTTTATGTCGAGTGGGGGTTAGTGTTTTATATCGAATGGGGGTTAGTGTTTTATGTCGAGTGTGGTTTAGTGTTTTATGTCGAGTGGGGTTTAGTGTTTTATGTCGAGTGGGGAATAGTGTTTTATGTCGAATGGGGGGTTAGTGTTTTATGTCGAGTGGGGATTAGTGTTTTATGTCGAATGGGGAGTTAGTGTTTTATATCGAGTGGGGGGTTAGTGTTTTATGTTGAGTGGGGTTAGTGTTTTGTGTCGAGTGGGGGTTACTGTTTTGTATCGAGTGGCGGTTAGTGGTTTGTATCGAGTGGTGGTTAGTGTTTTGTATCGAGTGGTGAATACACAGACACATGTCACATACCAGATTTTGTAGTCCATTGTAATGAATACACAGACACATGTCACAGTCCAGATTATGTAGTCCATTGTGGTGAATACACAAACACATATCACAGTCTAGATTATGTAGTCCATTGTGGTGAATACACAGACGTCACAGTCCAGATTATGTAGTCCATTGTGTTGAATACACAGACAAATGTCACAGTCCAGATTCTGTAGTCCATTGTGGTGAATACACAGACACATGTCACAGTTCAGATTCTGTAGTCCATTGTGGTGAATACACAGACACATGTCACAGTTTAGATTATGTAGTCCATTGTGGTGAATACACAAACACATGTCACAGTTTAGATTATGTAGTCCATTGTGGTGAATACACAGACACATGTCACAGTTCAGATTCTGTAGTCAATTGTGGTGAATACACAGACACATGTCACAGTCTAGATTATGTAGTCCATTGTGGTGAATACACAGACACATGTCACAGTCCAGATTATGTAGTCCATTGTGGTGAATACACAGACACATGTCACTGTCCAGATTATGTAGTCCATTGTGTTGAATACACAGACACATGTCACTGTCCAGATTATGTAGTCCATTGTGGTGAATGCACAGGTACATGTCACAGTCCAGAATATGTAGTCCATTGTGGTGATTACACAGAAACATGTCACAGTTCATATTCTGTAGTCCATTGTGGTGAATACACAGACACATGTCACATTCCAGATTATGTAGTCCATTGTGTTGAATACACAGACACGTGTCACAGTCCAGATTCTGTAGTCCATTGTGGTGAATACACATACACATGTCACAGTATAGATTATGTAGTCCATTGTGGTGAATACACAGACACATGTCACAGTCTAGATTATGCAGTCCATTGTGATGAATACACAGACACATGTCACTGTCCAGATTATGCAGTCCATTGTGATGAATACACAGACACATGTCACAGTCTAGATTCTGTAGTCCATTGTGGTGAATACACAGACACATGTCACAGTCTAGATTATGCAGTCCATTGTGATGAATACACAGACACATGTCACTGTCCATATTATGTAGTCCATTGTGGTGAATACACAGACACATGTCACAGTCCAGATTATATAGTCCAGTGTGGTGAATACACAGACACATGTCACATACCAGATTCTATAGTCCATTGTAGTGAATACACAGACACATGTCACAGTCCAGATTCTGTAGTCCATTGTAGTGAATACACAGACACATGTCACAGTCTAGATTCTGTAGTCCATTGTGGTGAATACACAGACACATGTCACAGTCCAGATTATATAGTCCAGTGTGGTGAATACACAGACACATGTCACATACCAGATTCTATAGTCCATTGTAGTGAATACACAGACACATGTCACAGTCCAGATTATGTAGTCCATTGTAGTGAATACACAGACACATGTCACAGTCTAGATTCTGTAGTCCATTGTGGTGAATACACAGACACATGTCACAGTCTAGATTATGTAGTCCATTGTGGTGAATACACAGACACATGTCACAGTTCAGATTCTGTAGTCAATTGTGGTGAATACACAGACACATGTCACAGTCTAGATTATGTAGTCCATTGTGGTGAATACACAGACACATGTCACAGTTCAGATTCTGTAGTCCATTGTGATGAATACACAGACACATGTCACAGTCCAGATTCTGTAGTACATTGTAGTGAATACAAAGATACATGTTACAGTCCAGATTATGTAGTCCATTGTGGTGAATACACAGACACATGTCACAGTCCAGATTCTGTAGTCCATTGTAGTGAATACACAGACACATGTTACAGTCCAGATTCTGTAGTCCATTGTGGTGAATACACAGACACATGTCACAGTTAAGTGGCTATGTGTCTGTAGTAGTACATCTGTGTTATGACTGACATTATAATTGCATTCATTTCACCGTGCCCTGTGTATGTAAATTATTATATATTAATGTATACTATGTCTTGGGGTAATGATCTGGTTCAATACACGATGTCTTGGAAAATTACCTGGGTCGAAACACTATGCCTTGGGGAAATGACTTGCGTCATTACACTGTGCCTTGGGGAATGACCTGGGTCAGTTCACTATGCCTTGGGGAAATGACTCAATTATGAAGTTGAATTCATTATAAATATATTTTTGCATATGATATACAGTGAATGTGATCATTAAAGTTAAATATGAAGAAAACACAGGATTAACTAAAGAAACAAGGGGGCCATTATACCATTATAGCATGTGTTTAACCAGGCGTGTTATACACGGGCCCACATTGGTGCTAAATCAACTAAGTCCGGTTGTAAACCAATGTTGGACCAATGGTGGCATTCGATTGGCTAACTCGTAGTCATCGTGTCAGAGTCAGGCCAATATTTGTGTGGAGGAGTGACTTTGACTGTCACCCAGATGACATAGGCCAAAACATTGAAACTATATACAAACTTAACATATGCATACAATTATATATGTTGATGAATACAACACAACAAGAATACCTATTGTGTCAAAATACAACACAACAAGAAACTTATTGTGCCAATATCATCATGAATCCGTGGTCGGCTTTAGGCCGTCTCAAACCGGTACTACATTTTAAAGTAGTCAACACACGTATGAATACACTTAAGAGCTAAGGTATATAAGCACAGCCTGCATCCATCCCTGTATATTTGTCACATGGATGTAGTTGTTACTGTTCGTGTTATGCCGATGTTTAGGACAATTGTCACAACTATTATCACTGAATAGTTTCCCAGGAACAAAAAGAATCGAGTTGTATTACCTGTTCTTCTTTTTAGGTGGATTAAAGGAGCTGGAGGAACGTCTGAGAAAGGTTCAACAAGGCACAGTGGAAGATTATCTCAGTAAGAAAAAGGAAGAAGATGACAACGATACTGTCAAGGACCTTAGTGAGATGTACGTTGATCTTCGTATCCATGACAGCAAAGATGCTTACAAGAGACTGGAGACTCGGACACATCATGATGTACTTGAGTTGCAGAAAGATTACAACAGTTGTCGTCCAATTGACGTAAAGGACTTGTACCTGCCTGAGAGAGAACAGGCCTCAGCCCCAAGAAGGGTACTTGTCGATGGGAAGGCCGGTATTGGCAAGACCATGTTGACCATGCACGTACTTGATATGTGGGTGAATGGTCAGTTACCATTTAGATACGTCTTCTACTTTGCACTACGGAACCTGTCCCAATTCAGCAGCTGTTCACTGACAGAGTTGTTCAGCGAGCATCATGAAGGTGAAAACACAGCTGAATTTGCCAAGCTTATTACTGAACATCCTGAGGAAAGCCTTTTGGTTTTGGATGGCGCAGATGAAGTCCGCGGTGAAATGCCTGCGCTTGTGGCATCTATTCTACAGGGCGAAACACTCAATAAGGCATCAGTACTTGTGACGACCAGGCCAGGCGGCATCACAGATTACAAGTTCGACAAGACGGCAGAAATTTATGGTCTTACGCCAGAGAAGATCGATGAGTATACCTCAAAATTCTGCGGAGATGACAAGCACTTAAAGACATGCATAGACAACTACATCAAGACAAACAGCAGCATAGCCGCTCTATGCTATGTTCCTTTCCAATGTGGTCTTGTCTGTCGCATTGTCAAGGCTAAAGAGGACAGCAAAGACAGCAAGAAAGAGTTGCCAGCAACCATCACTCAGTTGTACATCCTGGCTGTTACACATTTGGGAGCTAAGCTCTACAATCCTAACAAAACATATGGAACTGTAGATGAAGACGATGTTTTTGGCAAACTGAGGAAACCCCTTCTCAATCATGCCAAACTCTCAATAGTCGGAATGGGAGAGTATCCTGTGAAGGTAACGTTTTCTACGAAAGAAATTAAGGAGTTGCACTTGGAGGAAGCTGTGACAGAATGTGGTCTGTTGACGCTCTCAAAGGAGAAGAACAAACTCCAAGGAACACACCGCTGCACGTATTCCTTTATACATTTGACAGTGCAAGAGTTCCTGTCTGCTCTTGCACTGGTCAATAATCGCAACGATGTGAAGTCACTGATGAAGAAATCACGAAATGATGGACAACTTGATCTAATGTGGATGTTCTTGTGCGGACTTATTGGTGACCACAAGAACAAGACATTTCTGGACTCACTGGACTGTCAAACACAGATGACCGCAGAATGGTTACTCCAGCTTGTCATTCAACGAGAGCGTGATGAAACGAGAAGGGACCACAAACAGAGCGTGCTTCTAGTCTTGCTGATAGTGTTCGAGGCTCAGCAACCAGAACTCTGGTCCACAGTGAAACACTACGTGGTGGAAGATGGCGGGAAACTTGATCTCAGTAGGCAGCACATCAGCGCTGTCGAGTTGAACGCCATGACCTTCGTGTTCCAGAAGAGTGATATCACCTCTTTAAAGTAAGTACCCACAGTTTGATCACAATAAACACTGTTGGGCATGTGTGGTCACTCTATTCAAGGTTGACATATATCGCTTGCTCCTTTGCTTCCTAATTTCATGTGACTCTAAAATACAATTGTTATGTTATACAACGTGTTTAATTTTTTTTTGTGCATTTCTGTTTTTAAACATATTCACGCTGCTGTGTTAAGTGAACAGGCTAATTAATTAAATTTGTCTGTTCTGGTCTTAATTAGGCTGTTCACTTAACAAAGCTAACTAACACAACCTTGTATTTTCTCGTCTTAATTAAGCTGTTCACTTAACAAAGCTAACTAACACAACCTTGTCTGTCCTTGTCTTAATTAGGCTGTTCACTTAACATAGCTAACTGACCAAACCTTGTCTGTTCTCATCTTAATTAGGCTGTTCGCTTAACAAATCTAACTAACACAACCTTGTCTGTTCTCGTCTTAATTAGGCTGTTCACTTAATAAAGATAACTGACACAACCTTGTCTGTTCTAATTTGCATTTACATTAAAATGTGTTTACATGCATTTGTTAACAAGCCTGGGTGGAGCCATATTCCCAGACATAGCGAAACCCACTGTGGTATTATCATAACTTTGACGGTCCCCAGATATTTAATCATTATTGGACACCAGATATGTTTCCACACATTGAGCATCCTTGACTATGAACAACATTAACGTAACTATTATGTTTAAAGTTCCTACACAGAAATACCATTATGTTTAACTTAAGGTCACATTAGAACAAATATATAACAAATAATAATCATCATCACCATGAACGAGTTATAAACTCACTCATGCTCTTGATGCTACAAGAGTTACCCACATAAGAGTTACCCACACAAGAGTTACACTTTGCAACAACTAATAATGATGTCGTACTGACAGATTAAGCAGCTTTCTACGGAGTAGGACAAGTACAAGTCAAGTAAATATTAGTCAGCAAACGTATATGTGTACATTTAAATCAAAATAGTTTAACAGTTCAACAAGATATACATAGTAAACCACTGGCGTGATATTCTTAATTGTTGTTGCAAAACCGTAACTTTTGTGTCCCTCTAACAAGTGACTGTTTGTTTAATTTGTCAGGTGCATTTAAGCAAATAAAGAATAACAATGTAATGCACAGTTAGATCAAATATATGTATGGGTGACCGGTGCACCGTGGACACTGTACTCTTTGGTCATTTGTTGGTATCTTTAATTACAGGACATGGCATCACTTTGTGTATTATCTAGATATGGACACTGGGTTGTTCAGTCACTTGTACCTTTAATCATCAGGACATCTAGTGAGAACGTTACAACACAGAGAGGAGTGTCGAGCCTAGATAGCTGACCTTCCGAGCTGATATGACACCTCATGATGATGAGTGTTTTTATTTGTATCCATAAGTGTCATTGTAATAACAGCACACAATAATTGTGTTTCTCCAAAGAAAGTGATATGAGTAGAATGAAGTGTGTATTTACAATTACTCAGCTTTACAAATTACAACAGTATGGACACTTGCGTTATTGCAGATACTGTAAAATATTGTATCAGTTCAAAGAAGATATTTCAAAAACATAAATTTTTCCTTAGCTGAACAAGTCATCATGTCCTTAAATTTACAGTATTAATTTCAAAATATGACACCACTAACTTGGGTTCCTGATGTAAAGGTTACACTGAGTTTGTAATTACCATTCTAAGAATCGCCAAATAGTTATTAAGATTTTTGACTAAAAATTGTGACTTAGCTTTAAGAAAATAAAGGTGGTTGGTATTTGGAATAAGAACATCAGATGGATAGGCTTACTAACTTGCCTGTGTTGTTTTTCGTTTACAAATTAATGTCATTTTTATAGTTACTAAGCACGTATGTTATATGGCTAAGCAAAGAATAGCATGTAGTGTTTGTTGAAGTTATTGATTATTTGCATTACAAATATGTATAACTAATTTAACAAATAAAAACAAACTTCGTCAGAAGGCAGCAGTGCAACAAGTTGAGTGGAGAGACATTCCTGCAGCCCTCAATTTATATTATGGCTTTTTTCATACAACCTGTTTTGGACACCAATTTTTGTGAATGGCCCCTACATTTTGGCAAAGTTGGGGTCTGGCTGGTCCCCATTAATCTCAGGTTAAATTGAATCCCTGAATAGTAAGCATTATGGCTTCGAATAACGAAATGCATGCATTATGCATAGTTAGCTGTATGTGTTACGTAATCGGCAAATGTTCAATTGACAATTAAAAGCAACTAATGTGACGCATATTGAAGTCATGTAAAATAATAAATTATTAATTACATTTAACGTAAACTATTTTTTAGGTGGAACACATTCTCTTGACGATACATTTAAAAAAAAAAACAACTCTGCACAGCGTCTTGCGCTCGTTCTGAATAAAGCGCATTTTGTGAGAAGATTTCGCTAAGTTTGTGAAGATATATACAGCAGGTGGTTATTACTGTATCTGTGTAATTAAGTTAGATAGATTTGATATGTAAATTACACATATCACAATGTAAATTATGCAACGATGTTTGTTCATGCTAAAAACATAAATCGCCTATAGTAAGTATATGCTATCCTATGCCTAAGGCTAAGCTATGGGATGACAGCCGTCGTCCAGTCACATAAATTGTTGAAAATCAGTTGTATTTACACAGACTACCCTTTTAACACAACTGTATTGATAAGGACGAATACCACGTTTTAATGAGTAAAATATGTTTATAATTTTGGAATGTTTTACTAATTTGGATTTGTTTCGTTTTTGGCAAATATGTTTAAACCGGATAATCGCAATTTTTTTTATATATGAGACTAGGCTTTAAAACACTTGTTTAATATTTCAAATCAAAATACTTGGGTATGGGAGTTACATAGTTGTAGATGAACCTGGGCCTAGGGTTGGTTACTGGGGTGGCAACTGTTGTAAACAGCGACCCTGCCCGCGACCAGTCTTCAACATTGTCATTGACATTGTGCAACAAAATCATCGGGACCGTTTTTATATTATGGTCACGATAACATTAATTATGAACAAGTGAATTGCGGGTGAAGTTGAAGTTGCGCCCGACCAAAATAACATAATACAAACACAAGTCCTGGATCCGTCGTCGACACAACAATTACAAAACTTGGCGCTAATTTATTGCGACTACAAAACTTTCCAAATGACATCCTGCAACACTCTAAATGTGACAACTGTTGACTAACAATGTGTATTTATTTCACCTAAGAATTGTGATCATATTTTGATATCATCTGTCATTAATTAAGCTGTTAAATATTCACTGTTTCGTGTTACAGTTTAGACGACTGTAACATCCCGGCCGAGGGAATAGTGACGTTGGCAGCAGGAATACAGAGTTTGACGGCCCTGACAGTTCTCAAGTAGGTGAACATGTGTACAAATGTATAGATACATGGTATGTGTACACAAACAGTCGTACTAATATTATTAAATGTACCTACAAATACATCGTACAATATTTATTTTAGAAATGGTATGTGACAATATTCTGTCTACATCAGTATAACTATTTACAAAAAATGCAATCCAAATTATTATTACTTTAATTCATTAAAATGCATATTTCTCGATTAATAAGTAATAAAACACCAGTAATTATTATTGACTATTCACGTGTTATGTTAATTAAAATTCACTCTGTCTAAATATTGTTTTTAAACTGATCCGTGAATTAATAAAACATTATTTCGAGGGTTCAACATTTCTCGTCACACAAACTCGACTTTTCAAAACAAACTGTCTTTTTTTGTTGTCCACAAAATGTAGTTTGTGGCGAGAAACATTTGTGTTTATAGAGTCGAGTTGACTGAAAGTTGTTTGTTTGTAGATTATTAGTTTTACTTCGGTCAGAGAAATGTGTTAATTACTGCGTCAGTT
This sequence comes from Lamellibrachia columna, assembly GCA_963662155.1. Taxonomy (NCBI): domain Eukaryota; kingdom Metazoa; phylum Annelida; class Polychaeta; order Sabellida; family Siboglinidae; genus Lamellibrachia; species Lamellibrachia columna. The sequence continues at coordinate 35,434,343 of OY759269.1, read as the reverse complement.
CACGGAGATAATTTTTACTTTACAGTCTCGGCTACAACGATGTGTCACCGGCGGCGGCCGAGAGACTCGCCCGGAGTCTGGAGAGTCTGAAGAGACTCGAGTACCTCTGGTAAGATTTGTAATTACATTGACTTGACATAGTTTAATGTTGACACGTCAATTGTTGGTGACTCGGTGACACAGTTACACACGCACGTATACTGGGCGATATAGTTTTCGACCTACTTAATAGAATATGCCGTTTAAAAAAAAATCTGAAGAAACATTTTGTGTAAGAGATCGATATACCATATCACCAACAGCTACTTTATCTATACAATGCAAACAAATAATTCAAACAGTTGTTTTGATTGAAAAACTAACGAATATTGAACGTCCGAATCATGTCGCGCAGAAACCGGAAACCGAAGGAATTCGACTTATATGTATGGCAAGCCGTACTGACAATAAATTCAATAAAAGCATAAACGTCGCTCTGCCGTTTGTTGTGTCATAACGATTATTGCAACTAGTTGCGTACATTTTAACTTGTAATTATTATCGTTTGTGCAAATTAAAACGATTGAATGACCACAAAGACATTTCACTTGTTTAAAAGAAAACATCAATTTTTAATGACATTTTAAGTTGTTTATGCGTTTGCGTGCATGTGTCATATGCAGTGCCCACATATGTGATATTTAAAGTATTTACTTTTATAAGGAATTTATTTATTACTGATGAAAAAAATATTATATAAACAGTTAAAAGATAAACCAAGGTTGAAATGTATCTATAGGGGCTAGTAATAATATGATGTCAAATATTTTCTTTGAGAATTGTTTAAAGAGTAAACGCATTTTGTTTACTCGTGTAATTGTACCATTGTGAATTTACATGAAAAAATTTTATGGAAAAAGATGAAAACAAGTTAATATTTTTTAGTGAAAGTAGAAGTATATTAATAAACACAGTGGACAAAAATAAACCTATGGTCATGAAAATTATACTACCAGCCCTTGTAAATTTTATTATTCTTCTAGAAATGTGTGGCAAGGGCAGTGAAATGATTGACTGTGTGACACCTCGGCAATGTGGGTGCATGCGCTGAGGTGCACCCAGTGGTTGCACTGTTGCCGAGGTGTTACACGGAAGGTACATTGGGCCCATTTGATGATGATGTGTGTGTGTGTGTGTGTGTGTGTGTGTGTGTGAGTGTGTGTGTGTGTGTGTGTGTGTGTGTGTGTGTGTGTGTGTGTGTGTGTGTGTGTGTGTGTGTGTGTGTGTGTGTGTGTGTGTGTGTGTGTGTGTGTGTGTGTGTGTGTGTGTGTGTGTGTGTGTTGGGCGGGCACTCCATGTGACACACGCAGCAAAGATCATTTTCTAACTGTTTCCCTACAGTGTATGGAGCTCTTTTGTTCTTCCTGACCTATTTTGCCCCTCTCCCTTCTGTTAATGGTTGCCCTCCAGTGACTGTTTGACGTGTGTGTGTATGTTTGTATGGAGGCATGAAGCGTTTTTTTTTTGCATGTAAAAAAATTGCTAATGTAGTGTGATTTTGCTGGGGTTCTGTGTTGCTGTTTGCTGTTGTGTTTGGTTCACATTGGTCGTCAGTGCCATGCACTGTTGGGTTCACATTAGTGTTCTGTTCACACTGGTCACCAGTGCCGTGCACTGTTGGGTTCACATTAGTGTTCTGTTCACACTGGTAACCAGTGCCGTGCACTGTTGGGTTCACATTAGTGTTCTGTTCACACTGGTCACCAGTGCCGTGCACTGTTGGGTTCACATTAGTGTTCTGTTCACATTGGTCAATATGGCTGTGTTGTTTTGGTGGATTCACTGACGTGCTTGGTGCCAGCTGCTCATCTGTGACTACACTGGCATTAAATGGGTAAATGCCGGTCCTTTTAAAACTGCCAATGATATTTCCTGGAATCATGGTATGACTGAGTGCATTGGCTGTGAGGCGGCATACATCATATCGTGTTATTATTTGGTTTGGATGTTTTCGCAAGTAGTTGCGGCACTCATTATAGTACGACACTTTAAAAGGCCCAAAAACCCCTACGTCAAGTGGTTGCAGCAAGTGACTGGTGTAGGCAGGTAACAGGAACAAAATGATGTTGTGTTTCTGTGCCCACTCGATCAGTGGCACATTTATGTGGGAGCTGTGTCCATCGTAGAGGAGGAGAATAGGAGGCTCATCTTTGTTGGTCGGGACATATTTCAGGAAATGTTCATTCAAGTACATTTGAAATATTTTTGTGTTTGACCAACCCGTCTCAGACATCGTTGCTTGTGTGCCAGGAAGTGCACCTGCCAGTAGGTCATCGCACATTCTCTTCCGTTTGAATATTATGTAGGGTTGCAGTACCTGTCCAATAGCACTTACAGTACTAATTATTGTGGTGGTTACTGACCTGCTTGATATCATAGCCAATGGTGTACGCCCCCGCGATGCCACACTTTTTTATTGTTTATGTTCAGTTGAAATTCCTGTTTCATCTACATTAAAAATGCGGTGAGGTTTCTCCAACAGTTTATATTTCTGGATAATTCTGACCAGTTCTTTGTAGTAATTATCTAATGTTTCTCTTGTTGCACTGCGGGCCCTAACCATAGACAAACCTTTTGGTTTCATAATTTTGAGTTCAGGCCATCTTTTTAGGAATTCATACACCCACTTATCGTGTAATGGGGCACTTGTGTCTCTCTTATTCAAGAAGAAAGCTGTTTCCCCAGCAAGCTCTGCTAGCTCCCTTCTAGTGTACCCATAAACACAGGCAGCAATGTCCTTCACGTGAGCTATAAAGCTACTTCTTCAGTACTGCTCAACAAATGACTTGGTCCAGATTTATATTTATATGGATTGCAGTGGCCAAGAGTTGTTCTGTCACGTAGAGTTACCACTGGAATACCACATGTTTTTGCTGCCTTATATACAGATACTCCTTCATCCTTCCACATGTCATATGCACGATTAATTTGCTCAGGACCATATTTGCTTCTGTAGGCTGGAAGAACTCTTTTTTTGTCGGTGGTTGATTCTGAATAAGAACAAATTCACACATTTTATAAACACAAAACATTTTGTAGTTATATTGTTATTTTTTCATTTTACCCCATTGTTCCAATTATTTTAACTTTTTAAGACAAATCAGGCTTGCCATAACTCTTCCACCGGCTTTATAAAAAGCATACACATACTTGTATTGAATATATAACGTTAATGTAGTAAAAGTTTTGTCATATATTTAACTTTTTAATTAATCCTACTTTTATGACAACACTGGCTTGCCATACATGTTCCTTAAAAGGGCAATCACTAGTCACATGGCTAAGAACGAGACAAGCACAAGCAGACGTTCAATTATAATGTCTGGTAAGCATGCAAAGTCATTTTTATCTGGGTATGAATATAACAAAAATGTCTGTGTTATATTTTATTTCAAAATGTATTTTTACAAACCTTATTCTCCATGTTTTAAATTACAATTCCTATTTTCTTTGACAAGACGTACGTCGGTGGTTCTAGCGTTCGTAATACAGCCTGTGACGTCTCTAACGCGAGATTAAGCGAGATTTCAATGACAATGGATCGAAAACTGGCGAGGGTCGAAAACTATATCGGTAACTATACACACGCTGTTTAGTGCACAGGCACGAACCCACTCAGTTATCTTCTGTTGTTGACAAGTGTCACATGTCGTTTACTTTACACGTGTTCATGTTACTCGTGACATTTGTCTGCAGGTTGTACGGGTGTCACATCCAAGACTCCGGGGCGAGACAGATCGTCGCAGCGACTGTCAACAACTCACCGAGTCTAAGGATCCTCGGGTAAGTTGAACTGTGTTATTTCACTCGTCTATCTTCTCTCAACCGGGTAATTACCCCGTCTGACGGGGCACTTGATGTTCTACCCACCGACGACAACACTTTGTGACAGTCTCCACCCAGTTTGTGTCGTCAAGTGTCCTTGACATTGTAACTTTTTTGTTTTAGTTTATTTTTGTTCCTCTCAACAGTCTTTTCTCAAAAACCTTTCACGTCTAATGTCGCCAAATTAAACATTTATGGGCAGTAGACGACTGTGTAGTGTCACCAAATGTGTTGCTGTCAAACGTCATATTATTGGCGACAACTAATTTGTTTAATAATATTTTATTATAATTTATTTTAATAATAATAAATCGTTAACTTGTGTTATAAATTTAACAGACTTTTCACGAAAGACTTTCGACATCCACAGTCGGTGAGAGACCGCTGTGCGGGGTAACTTTGTAGACGTCGTGTAATCACCCCCTAGCAGCAGGGCAGTTAGAGTGTGTGTGTTGGGTGAATAGGAAGGGTTTTGGCGGGTTAAGTTTGATGTTTTATGTCAGAAGTATCTGTGTTTGTTGTAGTCTCCGCCTCAATCACATCACAGACAACGTCGTGAGACAGCTGTGGGAGACACGTGGGAGGGAGGGACTGTATGTAGAGTGAGTAGATCTATTGTCTCTTGACACATGCACTGGCACACGCACTGACACACGCACTGACACACGCACTGACACACGCACTGACACACGCACTGACACACGCACTGACACACGCACTGACACACGCACTGACACACGCACTGACACACGCACTGACACACGCACTGACACACGCACTTACACACGCACTTACACACGCACTGACACACGCACTGACACACGCACTGACACACGCACTTACACACGCACTTACACGCACGCACACACACGCACGCACGCACACACACACACACACACACACACACACACACACGCACACGCACACGCACACACACACACACACACACACAGTGTAACACGTGTGTCGTCTGTTGTAGACTGATCAACCAGGAGCCGCCGCCAGTAGCCGAATGGGGCTGTGATAGACTCGGTTGTGTGCCACATCCGAGTCTCGTCACACCACATCACCACCAAGTCCAGATTCTGTAGTCCATTGTGGTGAATACAGATACACATGTCACAGTCCAGATTCTGTAGTCCATTGTGGTGAATACACTGACATATGTCACAGTCCAGATTCTGTTGTCCATTGTGGTGAATACACAGACATATGTCACAGTCTAGATTCTGTAGTCCATTGTGGTGAATACACAGACACATGTTACAGTCCAGATTCTGTAGTCCATTGTGGTGAATACACAGACACATGTCACAGTCCAGATTCTGTAGTCCGTTGTGGTGAATACAGATACACATGTCACAGTCCAGATTCTGTAGTCCATTGTGGTGAATACACAGACATATGTCACAGTCTAGATTCTGTAGTCCATTGTGGTGAATACACATACACGTGTCACAGTCCAGATTCTGTAGTCCATTGTGGTGAATACACATACATATGTCACAGTCTAGATGCTGTAGTCCATTGTGGTGAATACACAGACACATGTCACAGTCTAGATTCTGTAGTCCATTGTGGTGAATACACAGACATATGTCACAGTCTAGATTCTGTAGTCCATTGTGGTGAATACACAGACACATGTCACAGTCTAGATTCTGTAGTCCGTTGTGGTGAATACACAGACATATGTCACAGTCTAGATTCTGTAGTCCATTATGGTGAATACACAGACACGTGTCACAGTCTAGATTATGTAGTCCATTGTGGTGAATACACAGACATATGTCACAGTCCAGATTATGTAGTCCATTGTGGTGAATACACAGACACATGTCACAGTCCAGATTCTGTAGTCCATTGTGGTGAATACACAGACACGTGTCACAGTCCAGATTCTGTAGTCCATTGTTGTGAATACACAGACACATGTCACAGTCCAGATTCTGTAGTCCACTGTGGTGAATACACAGACACGTGTCACAGTCCAGATTATGTAGTCCATTGTGGTGAATACACAAACACATATCACAGTTAAGTGGTTATGTGTCTGTAGTAGTACATCTTTGTTGTGATAATGACATTATAATTGTGCATTTATTTCAACATGCTCTGTGTATATGAATTAGTAGATATCAATACAAAAATCATGATAACAAGTGTTTGTTTTCATTATTTTGGTAGGTTGAATTTCTAAATGGTTTTACGGGTTAATATACTATGCCATGAAGCTATAACCCATATCAATATGCTATGTTTTGGGGAAATTACCTGGATCAGAACACAATGCATTGGGTGAAATTACCTGTGTCAGTACACCATGCCTTGGGGAATTGACTTGGATCAGTACACCATGACTTGGGGGAAATGACCTGGGTCAGTACACCATGCCTTGAGGAAATGACCTGGATCAGTACACTATACCTTGAGGAAATGACCTTGGTCAGTACACCATGCCTTGGGGAAATGACCTGGATCAGTACAATATGCCTTGAGGAAATGACCTGGGTCAGTACACCATGCCTTGGGGAAATGACTGTTATTTAGTTGAATTCATTATAAATAAATTATTGCCTATAATATACAGTGGATGTGATCATTAAAGTTAAATATGAAGAAATTAAAGGATTAACTAAAGAAACAAGGGGGCCATTATACCATTATAGTATGTGTTTTACCAGGCATGTTAGACACCGGCCCACATTGGTGTTAAATCAGCTAAGTCCGCTTGTAAACCAATATTGGATCAATGGTGGCATTTGATTGGCTAACTCGTAGTCGACATGTCAGAGCCAGGCCAATATTTGTGTTAAATCAGCAAACGCTGTTGGAGGCCAATGTTGCACTAATGTTGACATGATGTCAACTACCACTGGCTGACAGGCTGACATGGGTTCAATGGAGGCGTGACAATGACTGTCACACAGATGACATAGGCCAAAACATTGAAGCTGTATACAAACTTAACATATGCATACAATTGTGTATGTTTATGAATAAAACACAACCAGAATACTTATTGTGCCAAAATCATCGGGATATGTGGTCAGCTTTAGGCAGTCTCAAACCGGTACTACATTTTAAAGTAGTCAACACACGTATGAATACACTTAAGATATAAGGTATATAAGCACAGCCTGCCTCCATCCCTGTATATATGTCATATAGATGTAGTTGTTACTGTTTGTGTTATGCCGATGTTTATGACAAATGTCACAACTATTATCACTGAATAGTTTCCCAGGAACACAAAGAATCTGGAGTTGTATTACCTATTCTTCTTTTCACGTGGATTAGAAGAGCTGAGAAAGGTTCAACAAGGCACAGTGGAAGATTATCTCAGTAAGAAAAAGGAAAAAGATGACAACGACACTGTCAAGGACCTTAGTGAGATGTACGTTGATCTTCGTATCCATGACAACAAAGATGCTTACAAGAGACTGGAGACTCGGACACATCATGATGTACTTGAGTTGCAGAAAGATTACAACAGTTGTCGTCCCATTGACATAAAGGACTTGTTCCTGCCTGAGAGAGAAGAGGCCTCTGTCCCAAGAAGGGTAGTGGTCAATGGGAAGGCTGGGATAGGCAAAACAATGTTGACCATGCACATACTTGATATGTGGGTAAATGGTCAGTTACCATTTAGATACGTCTTCTACTTTGCTCTACGGGACCTGTCACAATTCAGGGGCGATTCAATGATATAGTTGTTCAGCGAGCATCATGAAGGTGAAAACACGGCTAAATTTGCCAAGCTTATTACTGAACATCCTGAGGAAAGTCTTTTGGTTTTGGTTGGCGCAGATGAAGTCCGCGGTGAAATGCCTGCGTTTGTGGCATCTATTCTACAGGGGAAACACTCAAGAAGGCAAGAGTACTTGTGACGACCAGGCCAGGCGGCATCAAAGATTACAAGTTCGACAAGGCGGCAGAAATTTATGTCCTAACGCCAGAGAAGATCGATGAGTATACATAAAAATTCTGCAGAGGCGACGAACACTTAAAGACATGCATAGACAACTACATCAAGACAACCAGCAAAATAGCCGCTCTATGCTATGTACCTGTCCAGTGTGGTCTTGTCTGTCGCATTGTCAAGGCTAAAGAGGACAGCAAGGACAGCAAGAAAGTTGCCAGCAACCATCACTCAGTTGTACATCCTGGCTGTTACACATTTGGGAGCTAAGCTCTACAATCCTAACAAAGCATATGGAACTGTAGATTAAGACGATGTTTTTGGTAAGCTGAGGAAACCCTTCTCAATCATGCCAAACTCTCTATAGTCGGAATGGGAGAGTCTCCTGTGAAGGTAACGTTTTCTACGAAAGAAATTAAGGAGTTGCACTTGGAGGAAGCTGTGACAGAATGTGGTCTGTTGACGCTCTCAAAGGAGAAGAACAAACTCCAAGGAACACACCGCTGCACGTATTCCTTTATACATTTGACAGTGCAAGAGTTCCTGTCTGCTCTTGCACTGGTCAATAATCGCAACGAAGTGAAGTCACTGATGAAGAAATCACGAAATGATGGACAACTTGATCTAATGTGGATGTTCTTGTGCGGACTTATTGGTGACCACAAGAACAAGACATTTCTGGACTCACTGGACTGTCAAACACAGATGACTGCAGAATGATTACTCCAGCTTGTCATTCAACTAGAGCGTGATGAAACGAGAAGGGACCACAAACAGAGCGAGCTTCTAGTCTTGCTGATAGTGTTCGAGGCTCAGCAACCAGAACTCTGGTCCACAGTGAAACACTACGTGGTGGAAGATGGCGGGAAACTTGATCTCAGTAGGCAGCACATCAGCGCTGTCGAGTTGAACGCCATGACCTTCGTGTTCCAGAAGAGTGATATCACCTCTTTAAAGTAAGTACCCACAGTTTGATCACAATAAACACTGCTGGGCATGTGTGGTCACTCTATTCAAGGTTGACATATATCGCTTGCTCCTTTGCTTCCTAATTTCATGTGACTCTAAATTACAATTGTTATGTTATACAACGTGTTTAATTTTTTTTTTGCATTTCTGTTTTTAAACATATTCACGCTGCTGTGTTAAGTGAACAGGCTAATTAATTAAATTTGTCTGTTCTGGTCTTAATTAGGCTGTTCACTTAACAAAGCTAACTAACACAACCTTGTCTGTTCTCGTCTTAATTAAGCTGTTCACTTAACAAAGCTAACTAACACAACCTTGTCTGTCCTTGTCTTAATTAGGCTGTTCACTTAGCATAGCTAACTGACCAAACCTTGTCTGTTCTCGTCTTAATAAGACTATTCACTTAACAACGCTAACTAACACAACCTTGTCTGTTCTCGTCTTAATTAGGCTGTTCACTTAACAAAAATAACTGACCCAACCTTGTCTGTTCTCATCTTAATTAGGCTGTTCGCTTAACAAATCTAACTAACACAACCTTGTCTGTTCTCGTCTTAATTAAGCTGTTCACTTAACAAAGATAACTGGCACAACCTTGTCTGTTCTAATTTGCATTTACATTAAAATGTGTTGACATGCATTTGTTAACAAGCCTGGATGGAGCCATATTCCCAGACATAGCGAAACCCACTGTGGTATTATCATAACTTTGACTGTCCCCAGATATTTAATCATTATTGGACACCAGATATGTTTCCACACATTGAGCATCCTTGACTATGAACAACATTAACATAACTATTATGTTTAAAGTTCCTACACAGAAATACCATTATGTTTAACTTAAGGTCACATTAGAACAAATATATAACAAATAATAATCATCATCACCATGCACGAGTTATAAACTCACTCATGCTCTTGATGCCACAAGAGTTACCCACATAAGAGTTACCCACACAAGAGTTACAATTTGCAACAACTAATAATGATGTCGTAATGACAGATTAAGGAGCTTTCTACGGAGTAGGACAATTACAAGTCAAGTTAATATTAGTCATCAAACGTATATGTGTACATTTAAATTAAAATAGTTTAACAGTTCAACAAAATATAAATAATAAACCACTGGCGTGATATTCTTAATTGTTGTTGCAAAACCGTAACTTTTGTGTCCCTCTAACAAGTGACTGTTTGTTTAATTTGTCAGGTGCATTTAAGCAAATAAAGAATAACAATGTAATGCACAGTTAGATCAAATATATATATGGGTGACCGGTGCACCGTGGACACTGGATTCTTTGGTCACTTGTAGGTATCTTTAATTACAGGACATGGCATCACATTGTGTATTATCTAGATATGGACACTGGGTTGTTCAGTCACTTGTACCTTTAATCATCATGACATCTAGTGAGAACGTTACAACACAGAGAGGAGTGTCGAGCCTAGATAGCTGACCTTCCGAGCTGATATGACACCTCATGATGATGAGTGTTTTTATTTGTATCCATAAGTCTCATTGTAATAACAGCACACAATAATTGTGTTTCTCCAAAGAAAGTGATATGAGTAGAATGAAGTGTGTATTTACAATTACTCAGCTTTACAAATTACAACAGTATGGACACTTGCGTTATTGCAGATACTGTAAAATATTGTATCAGTTCAAAGAAGATATTTCAAAAACATAAATTTTTCCTTAGCTGAACAAGTCATCATGTCCTTAAATTTACAGTATTAATTTCAAAATATGACACCACTAACATGGGTTCCTGATGTAAAGGTTACACTGAGTTTGCAATTACCATTCTAAGAATCGCCAAATAGTTATTAAGATTTTTGACTAATAATGGTGACTTAGCTTTAAGAAAATAAAGGTGGTTGGTATTCGGAATAAGAACATCAGATGGATAGGCTTACTAACTTGCCTGTGTTGTTTTTCGTTTACAAATTAATGTTATTTTTATAGTTACTAAGCACGTATGTTATATGGCTAAACAAAGAATAGCATGTAGTGTTTGTTGAAGTTATTGATTATTTGCATTACAAATATGTATAACTAGTTTAATAAATAAAAACAACGAATGTTACAACTCAAACTTCGTCAGAAGGCGGCAGTGCAACAAGTTGAGTGGACAGACATTCCTGAAGCCCTCAATTTATACTATGGCTTTTTTCATACAACCTGTTTTGGCCACCAATGTTTGTGGATGGCCCCTACATTTTGGCAAAGTGGGGGTCTGGCTGGTCCCCATTAAACTTAGGTTAAATTGATTCCCTGAATAGTAAGCATTATGGCTTCGAATAATGAAATGCATGAATTATACATAGTTATCTGTATGTGTTACGTAATCGGCAAATGTTCAATTGACAATTAAAAGCAACTAATGTGACGCATATTGAACAACGCAAGTAAAATAATAAATTATTAATTACATTTAACGTAAAATATTTTTTAGGGGGAACACATTCTCTTGACGACACATTTTGTTTAAAACAACTCTCTGCACAGCGTCTTGCGCTCGTTCTGAATAAAGCGCATTTTGTGAGAAGATTTCGCTAAGTTTGTCAAGATATATACTGCAGGTGGTTATTACTGTATCTGTGTAATTAAGTTGATACGTTTGATATGTAAATTACATATCCCACAATGTAAATTATGCAACGATGTTTGTTCATGCTAAAAACATAAATCGCCTAAATTAAGTATATGCTATCATATGCCTAGGCTATATGATGACAGCCGCCGTCTAGTCACATAAATTGTTGAAAGTCACTTGTATTTACACATACTACCCTTGTAACACAAGTGTATTGATAAGGACGAATACCACGTTTTAATGAGTAAACTATGTTTATAATTTTGGAATGTTTTACTAATTTGGATTTGTTTCGCTTTTCTTAAATATGTTTAAACCGGATAATCGCAATTTTTTATCAATGAAACTAGGCTTTAAAACACTCGTTTAATATTTCAAATCAAAATACTTGGGTATGGGAGTTACATAGTCGTAGATGAACCTGGGCCTAGGGTTGGTTACTGGGGTGGCAACTGTTGTAAACAGCGACCCTGTCCGCGACCCGTCTACAACATTGACATTGTGCAACAAAATCATCGGGACCGTTTTTATATTATGGTCACGATAATATTAATTATGAACAAGTGAATTGCGGGTGAAGTTGAAGTTGCGCCCGACCAAAATAACATAATCCAAACACAAGTCCTGGATCCGTCGTCGACACAACAATTACAAAACTTGGCGCTAATTTATTGCGACTACAAAGTCTTCCAAATGACATCCTGCACCACTCTAAATGTGACAACTGTTGACTAACAATATGTGTTTATTTCACCTAAGAATTGTGATCATATTTTGATATCATCTGTCATTAATTAAGCTGTTAAATATTCACTGTTTCGTGTTACAGTTTAGACTGCTGTCAGATCCCGGCCGAGGGCATGGTGACGTTGGCAGCAGGGATACAGACTTTGACGGCCCTGACAGTTCTCAAGTAGGTGAACATGTGTACAAATGTATAGATACATGGTATGTGTACACAAACAGTCGTACTAATATTATTAAATGTACCTACAAATACATCGTACAATATTTATTTTAGAAATTGTATGTGACAATATTATGTCTACATCAGTATAACTATTTACAAAAAATGCAATCCAAATTATTATTACTTTAATTCATTAAAATGCATATTTCTCGATTAATAAGTAATAAAACACCAGTAATTATTATTGACTATTCACGTGTTATGTTAATTAAAATTCACTCTTTGTCTAAATATTGTTTTTAAACTGATCCGTGAATTAATAAAACATTATTTCGAGGGTTCAACATTTCTCGTCACACAAACTCGACTTTTCAAAACAAACTGTCTTTTTGTTGTCCACAAAATGTAGTTTGTGGCGAGAAACATTTGTGTTTATAGAGTCGAGTTGACTGAAAGTTGTTTGTTTGTAGATTATTAGTTTTACTTCGGTCAGAGAAATGTGTTAATTACTGCGTCAGTTCACGGAGATAATTTTTACTTTACAGTCTCGGCTACAACGATGTGTCACCGGCGGCGGCCGAGAGACTCGCCCGGAGTACGGAGAGTCTGAAGAGACTCGAGTACCTCTGGTAAGATTTGTAATTACATTGACTTGACATAGTTTAATGTTGACACGTCAATTGTTGGTGACTCGGTGACACAGTTACACACGCACGTATACTGGGCGATATAGTTTTCGACCTACTTAATAGAATATGCCGTTTAAAAAAAAATCTGAAGAAACATTTTGTGTAAGAGATCGATATACCATATCACCAACAGTTACTTTATCTATACAATGCAAATAAATTATTCAAACAGTTGTTTTGATTGAAAAACTAACGAATATTGAACGTCCGAACCATGTCGCGCAGAAACCGGAAACCGAAGGAATTCGACTTATATGTATGGCAAGCCGTACTGACAATAAATTCAATAACAGCATAAACATCGCTCTGCCGTTTGTTGTGTCATAACGATTATTGCAACTAGTTGCAACTAGTCTTCACCCAGTTTGTGTCGTCAAGTGTCCTTGACATTGTAACTTTTTTGTTGTAGTTTATTGTTGTTCCTCTCAACAGTCTTTTCTCAAAAACCTGTCACGTTTAATGTCGCCAAATTAAACATTTATGGACAGTAGATGACTGTGTAGTGTCACCAAATGTGTTGCTGTCAAACGTCATATTATTGGCGACAACTAATTTGTTTAATAATATTTTATTATACTTTATTTTAATAATAATAAATCGTTAACTTGTGTTATAAATTTAACAGACTTTTCACGAAAGACTTTCGACATCCACAGTCGGTGAGAGACCGCTGTGCGGGGTAACTTTGTAGACGTCGTGTAATCACCCCCTAGCAGCAGGGCAGTTAGAGTGTGTGTGTTGGGTGAATAGGAAGGGTTTTGGCGGGTTAAGTTTGATGTTTTATGTCAGAAGTATCTGTGTTTGTTGTAGTCTCCGCCTCAATCACATCACAGACAACGTCGTGAGACAGCTGTGGGAGACACGTGGGAGGGAGGGACTGTATATAGAGTGAGTAGATCTATTGTATCTTGACACATGCACTGGCACACGCACTGACACACGCACTGACACACGCACTGACACACGCACTGACACACGCACTGACACACGCACTGACACACGCACTTACACACGCACTGACACACGCACTGACACAGGCACGGACACACGCACTTACACACGCACTGACACACGCACTGACACACGGACTGACACACGCACTGACACTCGCACTTACACACGCACTGACACACGCACTTACACACGCACTGACACACGCACTTACACGCACGCACGCACACACACACACACACACACACACACACACACACACACACACACACACACACACACACACACACACACACACACATAGTGTAACACGTGTGTCGTCTGTTGTAGACTGTACAACCAGTGACGACTGTCACAGGACAGACAGCGATCACAGCCACAACCGAGTCTCGTCACACCACACCACCATCAAGTCATCAAGTCATCAAGTCGACTCATCATATGACATTATATACCTCACTACATGTCACCTGTCATGTCATTATTATGTAATAAAAATGATGTTGAACCCTTCAATCCATAATGGACTCGTCCGTCGTTCAATGATTCACCAAAAGTCGCCGTTTGTTACAATGTTTCAACCTTGTCTGGAACAAGTTCAGGGAAGGTTTCAATATCAATTGGCAAGTTACTTTGTTCTTTCAAATGAGTGCAGGGACTGCCTCAAAGTGATAAAGTAATGACAGCAGTTTTATTTTAATGTATACAATGGAACCCCGGTAATACGGACACATTGGTTCCCAGTGTGTGTCCGGATTTTAAACTTTTATTGTCAAATGAATAATACAGATCAGGGGTAAATTAATGTTTGGAAATTCCTTTCCCCTGAAATAATGTCCACATGCTGAGTTTTCCGGATTATCTGTGTTCACATTACGAGGTTCCACTGCATACGAATGTAGCTTAAATGTCGTGTATTCTCTGTAGTGATTATTTTATCTGTTTCATCGCTAAGTTCAAAACGGACTTTCGGTGTGTACCCGGAAAGGGTAACGTAATCGATGACGCACAACGAATCGTCGTTCACGAACCATCGCCAATCTTTGCAGTTAATGCCAGAAATTGCTGGTGTTACTACCGCATTTTGATGCGCTGGATCATGACCTGACCTGACCTAACTGAAATGGCTCAGCCGAAATTGAGGGGTATCAGCTCTAGGTGCGTGTTTCTATAAAAACAACGAGGTATGTAATTGTGAATAGTTTCATGCAGCACGTCTTAACGAAATGTAAACGTGCTGTGAAATTGTAAAGAAAATCGTTGAACACATTTTACAGGAATCTAAAGAAACGTTATAGTGGCGACCTATGGGAACATCAACTGTGGTCTATCTGCTATTTGAAAATACGACCTGTTTTACCATCAGAGCGTACAATAACATGCTTTGAGAGAGTGGAGGTTTTGGGGCGCATTTTGAAACTGATATTTACCAGAAATACGTGCTGCTATTGATCATTTTCACGAGTTTCACACAGCATGTGTCTTAATGTGGGGGATGTGCTGTGAAATTTTACTACTGGCCCAGTTTATGAACGTGTCCTCATACTGTGAAATGTCTCTCTAATGCACACACAAACACGCGCAACCATTGCTGCCAATACACGCTCTCTGTCGCCATTATAAAGTCTGGGCATGACAAACAGTGATGTTCAAAGTCGATATAGTTATTTTCTAACTGCTGTGATGTAAGGCTTGACAACAGTGTAAATTTCCGAGTGAAATCGAGGCAGGGGCATTGTCTGCATGTGCAATACCTATTTTTCATATGTGGCCACACTCAGAAACAGTTGAGTGAACATTCATGTTGCGGTATGGGCAGCCAGTACCCGGCCAACAAGGAAAAAACCCTACAAACTCTTGAATTATGACACCAGTTTTATGTTAGCACATTAACGTTCTATGTTCTGAAGCCCTATACAAGGATACATATAGTGTGTCGGCTGTACACTACACGATTACGGTACTACTAATTATTTATTATTATTACTATTATTATTAATCTGTTTCACTGTCTACTTATCTGCCGCTTTAATAGAATGGTTTTATGTATATATTGCAGTCATGTCTGTTCTTACCCGAGACAAATTTCTCAATTTCATTGTTGAGACAATAAAGAATTATCTTATCTTATCTTATCGTATTTTATCTTATCTTACTGCGATACCGTTCAGTAGGACGTTTTTGGTTGCAGTGGCGACGGTCTTGTTGTGAACAGTGAAACACATTCCAGGCGGGGGTGTGTGGTGTTATCACTGGCGACGGTCTTGTTGTGAACAGTGAAATACATTCCAGGCGGGGGTGTGGGGTGTTATCACTGGCGACGGTCTTGTTGTGAACAGTGAAATACATTCCAGGCGGGGGGTGTGGTGTTATAACTGGCGACGGTCTTGTTGTGAACAGTGAAATACATTCCAGGCGGGGGGGGGGGTGTGGTGTCATCACTGGCGACGGTCTTGTTGTGAACAGTGAAATACATTCCCGGCGGGGGTGTGTGGTGTCATCACTGGCGACGGTCTTGTTGTGAACAGTGAAATACATTCCAGGCCGGGGTGTGTGGTGTTATCACAGGCGATGGTCTTGTTGTGAACAGTGAAATACATTCCAGGCGGGGGTGTGTGGTGTCATCACTGGCGACGGTCGTGTTGTGAACAGTGAAATACATTCCAGGCGGGGGGGGGGGGTGTGGTGTTATCACTGGCGACGGTCTTGTTGTGAACAGTGAACTACATTCCAGGCGGGGGTGTATGGTGTTATCGGAGACTTCCCTCAATAGTATTTCGACGTTTACGAGGAGATATGATTGACGTTTTTTAAATTATGCACAATTTATACGATATAGAATTATCACATGAACTTTTAAAATGGAATGATGTATCTTTCAGGACAGGGATTATAGGTTATACATTAAAACAATTCATTTAATTTCAAAACCGCCTGGATGAATTCTGGTCCAACCAAGCAATTTTATTTAACTTTGAAACACCATTAATAACTGAAGGGAACTCCTAAATTAGTGTTAGGTGATGAAGACGATCTGATCAATGAGGAATCACAAGAATCCTGAACCATCGTAAGGTATCCTAAGGTAAGGTAATACATCGTACCAACAATAATGTTTACTGAT
Source organism: Lamellibrachia columna (assembly GCA_963662155.1). Taxonomy (NCBI): domain Eukaryota; kingdom Metazoa; phylum Annelida; class Polychaeta; order Sabellida; family Siboglinidae; genus Lamellibrachia; species Lamellibrachia columna. Next base: position 35,417,311 of record OY759269.1, on the reverse strand, counting down.
ATTAAACAGAAATCACAACGTTAGCATCAAAACGCAAAAATCGACTGACCTGATAATTGAATAACTTGAATAAACGCGATTTAGTCTGCGGTGGCATATATACGTGATTGTGGTCGATTTAGTCTGCGGTGGCATATATACGTGATTGTGGTCGATTTAGTCTGCGGTGGCATATATACGTGATTGTGGTCGATTTAGGTTGCGGTGACATATATACGTGATTGTGGTCGATTTAGTCTGCGGTGACATATATACGTGATTGTGGTCGATTTAGTCTGCGGTGACATATATACGTGATTGTTTCAGTGCACTGTAAAATATTCGCGCGAATTGCACGTTGTACTTCCATCGACAATCTCATGCGATTTCGCCTTTATATTATCGTTATTACTAACACGAGGCGCCGTGTTCATAATAATCTCTTCACGCGATGGACCAGAAGCCAGCATAGAGTACTTCATAAAAGGGATTGAGAGCGAGCGACGTCACGTAACAACGGCTGAGAAACTGCACTCTCCCCAACCGTGGTTAGTAGCAGTAGTTGGGGAAGGCTGTGTTAGTTGAGTCATTGTTTTTGATATCTACGGCACAGTCATATTCATAAATCAAACTTGTTTATTCACGTAAAATATGATTATTAGTAGATCAGTTTATACAAAGATACTATGCATATGCATAGAGAATTATATGTTGCTGATTCATATGGGGTTTGTAGGCTGGCTCAACTAATACATAAGTTGAACCACAGTTCAGCGTAAGTTGGATAAAAGCTTTATTTCCAATATTTACGTAGGCTTTGTAGGATGGGGATTCACACTAAACTTTCACAACAACTGAGACAACACATCTACTAAATGGGAACAAAACGTCTCTGACAAGTCTACACGCTTAATTAATACATCGACACAGTTAATATAGACCTATCGGCCAATCGCAACCAGTGTAACTAACTGATAATGTGATGCTTTCTAGCTATCCGATATACCAATTTGTTCGGGAAATATAATTCCTTGACGTGTTTTTGGGTAAAGAACAGTCGTCTTCCTTCTATAACTGATGCTCAACTAACCCTACCTTGGCCCTTTCGTGGCTCAACTAACCCTCCCTTGGCCCGTTCGTGGCTCAACTAACCTTCCCTTGGCCCGTTCGTGGCTCAACTAACCCTCCCTTGGCCCGTTCGTGGCTCAACTAACCCTCCCTTGGCCCTTTCGTGGCTCAACTAACCCTCCCTTGGCCCTTTCGTGGCTCAACTTGCTCCGTTTCAACAACAAAGCTAAAACCATTTGCAAGTGCGCAGACAATTACGTCTGATCAATTGTGTTGATAGTTTACTTACCAGCATACATTAATTACAATCGCGAAAAGTTTCGTAAAATATCAAATACATACTTACTTTTAACTTGCTCACCTATATAAGAGTATGTAAGTATGAGAAAAAAAAATTGCATTATATTTGCAGACTAAATTCGAGGAAAGCTCTCTCTCTCTCTCTCTCTCTCTCTCTCTCTCTCTCTCTCTCTCTCTCTCTCTCTCTCTCTCTCTCTCTCTCTCTCTCTCTCTCTCTCTCTCTTCTCTCTCTCTCTCTCTCTCTCTCTCTCTCTCTCTCTCTCTCTCTCTCTCTCTCCCTCTCTCTCTCTCTCTCTCTCTCTCTCTCTCTCTCTCCCCCTCTCTCTCTCTTTCTCTCTTTCGACGGCGGCAAAGGGAAACTCTGCAGTAAAATGCGAAAATTCTAAGTCTACATCATCCGGTATTCACAGGCTGTCACCCGTCCAAGTACTAACAGGTCTCGACGTTGCTTAACTTCGGTGATTGTATGAGAACCGGCTGTATATATTTCCAAATCTTTACTTCGCATCATTTATAGTAAGACAATACTGTAAGGATGGTAAAGTGTACTAACTTAGCGGATCAGCTCCACTTACCCATATATAATAAATATTTTATTATTATTATATGTTGATGTGGCAGTAGACATTACCAAAGCTTTACTTCTCGTTATAGTCAGACAATACTGTACGGATGGTAAAGTGTACTAACTTAGCAGATAAACTCCACTTACCCATATTATAATAATTATAAACACACACCAATGTCTTTCATTGCTTAGAACGGATGCGCTCGTTTGAAGTAAACGTGCACCGAGACATTCGTTTGGCGTGGGAAGGATTACCTGGTATGTTCACTTTAGGGAAACTTCGATAATAAACTGAGTTTTGGAAAGAGGAGACTATGTAAGATCGTGTTCCGGCTACTCTAATAGTTGTTCCGGAACTGCAGTGTGTCCGGAATGGGTCCAGTGCCATATACTGGACAAAATTGTTGTTTTAACTACCAAATAATCTAAATTCAACCAGTCTGATTTACATAATATGCCTCGTGTCTCGTTGCTTCTTTCCTATGCACAGTCACTATTTGTTACTGTCCCAGTATATTTTCTTTGTAGGCAGTGCGATAAAATATGCCTTCCGATTGTTCTGATGGTAAAAAAGCCTCCATCATCTGGTATTCCCAGGCTGTCACCCATCCAAATGCTAACACGACTCGACCTTGCATAACTTCGGTGATCGGACGAGAACCGGTGTTTTCAACGTGATATGGCCGTAGACATTTGAGCAATTCTCAAAAGGTCGGTCAATAAATGTGACAGATGTGATAACTTTTAAAGGTACGGTAGGTGTTCGTAAAATCTAAAAAAAAAAAAAAATCGTGTTATTTAGTGTAAATTATATATACTGTAACATATGCCCACCGGCCAAACGTGTCGAAATGAAGAAGACGCAATTTTTAAATCGACGCTTACAACACTCGACGTCGCTGGTCAGTGCACTTCCCGAACAGCTTTCGGCAAGTTCCGAGAAGGTCGCGACCCGAGGAGGCGGAGCTTGTATTATGTCAGCGCCTGTCACTGATAAGCAACATGGCTTCCATAGTAACATATGGTTCGTCAACGGAGTTGGAGGTACGTTATAGCACAAATTGTCGTAAATATTCCGTTTCTCACTGTATCTGAGAAATTACCTTCGTTTGAGATTTGTTTCATTTCAATGATTGTTATCAACAAGCCGTGTCCGTCAAAAAGCATTATATATTATTCGTGCATTTGATTTGTCCGATTATAATTTATGTTCGTCTCGAGCGTGCCGTTGCCTATTACCTATATCTTATTACTAGCGTAATTAGGGACCTACATGTAATCATCTAATACCAGAAAAGACGTACGTGTAAGGCCTGTTTCTTGTATACGGTCTATCGGTTAAACCATATATAATAAGTATCTATATGTCGTAATAGTTTTTAAAGTTGTTGACATCATTTTGGTTTGCATGCATTCGTTTTTGGTTCCCATTTCGCGGAATAAGACTGGCGATTCTTTCGCGCATAACTGTTATAAAATAAAAGTAAATAAGACAGCACATTTTATTTTCTTGTGTGGCACGATCTTCTGTGAAAGAAGTGGTGCATGAAGAGGAAGCGGTGCAAAAAGAGGGCAGAGTGCATCGAGAGGGATGGGTGGCAGGAAGCGTCGACGTGGCAGAGCAAGTCTAGTTACACTGAACATAGAAGACAGTGCACGCATGAGGAAACTGAGAAGCCAAAAAAAGGAGAGACTACAGGTAAAATTGTATTTATATGGAATTACACAATTGTAGTAACGAAAATGCAGCTAATAAAGGTCTCTATATTATTGTTTAGCCTCATTTGTGGTATTTTTATGCATACAATAAACTGCAGTGACATAAATTATATCAAATTAATTATGAAGTGTAATAACTGAAAATTATATGTACCCAGTATAACTGAATTTTTATTTCATTACCCTAATTAACCATAATTAAGGATTTAATTCATTAGCATAATATATTACACTTACATCTAACAAGGTAGGAGACAGATGCTTTAACATTATTAAATGAAGTTAAGTGTCATTATGTGGAATGAATTTTACTTTATTACTGTGACATGGATCTAGCACAATGCATTCTATATATACCGGTATACATAATTATGAACTTTGTGTCATCTACATGACACCTATTTGATAAATATATACGCGATAGATGTAGCCAGATTACATTGACTGAACGTAAGCTGTCTGTATTGTACAAATGTTAAGGGAGATGGAGATCATTTACATGATGTGGACCCCTGCATGACATTAATTTGTTATTTTAACAACACTACATGACATCTGTATGTCACATAGATGACAAATGCATATTTGATAATATAATGCATATAATTACAGCCCCAATCACTCAGTGATAGGTAGTAATATTATTAGTCAATATAATTATGCAAGAAAATACAGGAAACAATATGTAGAATAGTTGTCACATAGTTTACCTAGTGACACGATGATAATACAAATTATAACAAACATATTATACTGATCACAATGAACACTCTTAATGACTCTGACCCTGTTTAGTAGCATTATATCTCTGGCACAGAATATGCTGTTGGGTTTTTGACCTATATCTTACTTTCATATCAACATTATTTGCAACTGTTACAACAAATCAGACCTACAATGAATATAATATTCTCATAATATAATATATATGACATCTTGTAGCAGTACAATTATTATGTATATATGTATGTATTCATGTAACCACACATGCATAATCACCTGTCATTTTATGCAAACAGTACAGTTAAAATGCCTAAAATTTAATGATAATTATATATTTTCTACAGGAAATGGATTTACTGGTACTCGACCCTACAGTATTGACAATGGTGGGACGTTACAGAGCTGACGTGTTTGGTGTGCCAGCACGAGGGGACAATGATGCTATGCGGCATTATGCATACCACCAGTTTGTTCTGTGGCGACATGGCAAGCTGGGAATAGGTAACCGCCATGTTATACTAAGCTGTTGTGTGTGGCAAATTAGACAGACATTTCCAAGTGAAAATGAACAATACACTGGGTTCAAAGTTCATAGATTAGGTTAAGTCATTACTTGTTAAACATGAATGCACATTCATACGCTTTGTGAAAAATTATCCATTTGTTATAAAGTTACCCAAGACAGTTTTTAAACCAGTGTTTTCATAATTTTTTTTACTTTTGAATTGTTTGATATTACACAACAAATACACAGGTTAAATGGCACGTTGGTTACCTGTTCTTACCTTGCTTCTCTCCGTTACACTGGGAACTAATGTCAACGACATGGTTAAGTCTTTGTAAATCGAGTACGATGCCTGGCAACTAGCTCAGATATTGGTGAAGCAGGCACTGTTGCGATGTTGGGTGCAATGTTTCTGGGATTGTCAGGCTTGATGCCACGCTTCCTGGCTTTGGGCAATTCATCCTCTATGCAGGCACAGATGATTGTCTCCTGCAGGCTGACAATGTACTCATAATGTTTCAGTTGCCGCTCTGGCACAATTGTCCAGTTTTTCCCTCTTTTGTTGAATACCTTGTGGTAACTGTAAATTAACAAATAAACTTAACGATGTGTTATACAACAATTAATAACTCTTGTTAGGCAGGATGGCATTTGCAAGACATTCTCCATTCCACATGCTGGTGCTATCATTGCTATGTACTGTTTCAGCGTAAATAGCTAAATGATTTAACACAAATGTAATGTTATTGAAAATACTGGATATGAATGCATATGCATAACATGATATACACATGCTGTTTTTATTTTGCACTGTATTACTGGTTGTGTATTGCAACGCAATTAACCTCCCATTTGAAATATTAACATATGTGAATGATGTTTCTTTCTTTATGTAAACAGCCATCTGAAACATTGTTTTAATCACTATGTAGTGTTCTTTACAAAATACTAACTAACCCAAGGGACTATGTAGAAACATAATCCGTGATAATCGCTATTTGTGCTGTAATGGAATGTCATTATTGTTGTGTCTAACAACAATGTATACAAGCTATGCTTACACAGCGTGCCTTTTGCTGTTTGTCTTCAGTGGCAAATCTTTGTGCTTCTACTATTGTTGCGAGGAAATTTCGTGCCTGATACACTGGGAAGCTGCAATAGATAAGTTTTAACTGTTATGTTTCATAAGCATGATCCAGTTGCCAACTACACCGCTGGTGGATTTTGAAGCACACACTGTGAACATGGACATTCCAGCTAAGTTTGTTATCAAGACGGACACCTAGGTATATTCTGGGCAATTTCTTCACCATGGATAACAACAGGCAAGTGATCATCAACAATACATTTAGCATCAAAAATCATCTCTTGAGTCTTACTAACATTGAGTTTGAGGTGGTTGTTGTCACACCAATGTACAAAGCTTTCAATTTCAGAAGTGTACATACTGATGTCAGAATCAGCATGTAACAGACTAAGAATAACCGAATCATCAGAAAATGTTATTATGTAGTTGTTAGTACTGCTGCTGGTATAGTCATTTGTATATAGAAAGTACAAAATCGGCAAACTGATACAACCTTGGGGTGCACCGATATTTGTTACCACAGTTTAGGAAAGAGTCTGATTTACTTTAACAAGCTGCACTATGTCTGTTAAAAAAGTATGATACCACTTGATGATATATGGATTGACATTCATTTGTTTCAGCTTACTGAGCAGGGTGTGAGGTTGGATAAGGTTGAACGCAGAGCTAAAGTCTATAAACAATAGTCTAGCATAAGACTTGGGCTTGTCTAAGTGTTTCAAAATTAAATGGACAACAGTGTTGACAGCATCATATGTTCCTCTGCCCTGCCTGTAGGCATATTGGAATGGGTCAAGATAGTCCTGAACGTCTAACCTCAGTTTACAAGCCACTAAGCATTCCAAACATTTCATGACAATTGATGTAAGTGCAACAGGTATGTAATAATTGTTTTCTTTTGGGCAAATTATCTTTGGTACAGAAGTAATATATGAGTTTTTCCAGAGTATTGGTACCCTGTGGCTATCGACCGAAAATTGGAATATGGGGCACCAAGCCGGTGCCAGCTCCTCAGCAAATGTTTTCAATAAAAAAGCTGGAATGCCATCAGGACCAGTTGCTTTTCTACTACATACATGTTGGAAGACTTTAGTAACAACATCTACATCAATTTTAAGCCTATCGGCATTACTGACAAACACATCGCTGAGCACAGAATCACATCTACTGGAAGAGTCCTGAGTATCAAAATGTCTGTAAAAATCATTCATTTCATCAGCAAAAGCCTGTTCATTTGTATATCTAGTTATTTGCATTTATAATACAAGTTGAAATACTAAAACAAAACAAACAATAAATAAACATGATTACAGATCACCAAAGTGTTTGGTCACCTTTCCTTTTTTGTTAGTGACACTTGAGAAGCCACTTTCAAAGCTGACTCAACCACTTGTCTAAGCCAGCTAAATGCCATGTCTAAACCAGAGTGGGTTGACGGCTCCAGTGATATGTTTATTAAATCAATAAATATTATCACTTAATATTGTGTCAAAATATAATAATTTGTTTTAATCATAAAAATTTATTGTGCTCAAGTATCAGTGAAAATGTGCAAGAATGTACCTTTGGATTTAATATATGGTATTTATAACACAATGTTGTTACTATATTTCTCTGTGACTTTCTTAGGCAATTTTGTGACTTTATTTTCATTACTTTTTTTATGTAGCTTTATTTCCACTCACTATCCCTACATGTATATCAACATAGACAAATATTTAGCTGTATCTGTAACATACATTAACCTTTCATTAAATAACTATTTTATTTATATATTTTATGCCCCATGTTACAGTGGCCTACTTTCCATTTAGTGATGTTCCCATCAAATTGACGTTGGATGGTAGCAATGTGCATGCATGTAATGGGTTGTCCATGTTACAATCAAATAATTTATTTCCTAAATATGTGGTGAGTACCCATAATTGATAATGTTTATACTGTTTATATTCTATACTGTAGTTAAAGTTTATGTCGTATATAAAGTGTTATTCGCTTTGATTACCATTTACTTTCTGGATTTTTTTTGGTCAAATGCTGGTTTTTTTGTCTGACATAGTTATATGAACATCTGTCCACATGTCCACCAGGAGAGCTGATATATTACTGCCAGTCTCGGATAGTTTTACATTACAACCCACTTGGAGGCATTATGTTGAACAATGAGACCATAGAACCTGATAACAGATTGAACTGATGCTTATCTGTGTGCACTGATGGGACAGCAGTGACTCACTGAAGCTTCCAGTGTTGTTACAACAATGATTGCCTTTTAACTTAAAACAACCATTCTTCCATAACCGTTCTTCTTTCCACATCTTTAGATGATCATTTACGTGTTTGTTCATATTATGATGTAACTTTTTCAATTTGCTACATTTCAATGGGCCAATTCTTTCCCACCATAATTTATCCAAGCATGAGCATGAAATAGGGCTACACTTAAATGCCTTGCATTTCTTGGACAATGACAAATGTACATAATTTCATTGAAGTGGGTACCAATGTTTTGCTGACATATTAGACATAGAATAACCGGCAAGATAAACTGTGCATAACCTTGGTGCCTGACAACTACTTAGTGTACATTATTCATCAGGCATTTTGTATAACAAAATGTGAATCCGAAAAGTGGACGATAGAAGGGAGTGGAGAAGAAGAAGACTGAGACTGAGATGGGAGGACTGCGTGAAGAGAGATTTAGTGGGAGGGGAATGGAAAATGAGGGTGAGGGATAGAGGGGAGTGGAGACAGTATCAGTGCCAGCCTCACCCGGACTACAGGGAAAAAGAGGAGAGCAACAACAATAACTAGTCTAAGCACATGGGTGAGTTTTTGCTACACTAAGCCTATGGCATGGAGATGATCAACATGCCACATATGCAACATGCCGGCACTATATTTTATGTAGGTGTGTGCGTGCGCACGGCTACAACAAATCAAATGGTGTCCTTGACCAGACCTGAGGCGGAAGTACTTGGTACACGAGTAAATTTGTGAAAATACTCGTACTCATATAACTTATGAGTTATGTGTCAGGTACTCGTATTCATACTCAATGTATGCAGAATTTATGAGTACATATGTGTACTTTTCAATATATACTGTGAAAACTAATTTATTTGTAGTTAACAAAATGAAACTTTCCTGAAGTATTTCAATGTTCAATTATTTGTTTAAATACTTTGTTTTTTCTGATTGATTACTCCCCTGCTTGGCCCTGGGCCTTGCCATTCCTACACATAGCACACCCCTTTTTCCAATAGCCATGACTATGATACCAAAAAAGACAACATACAGGAACTTTTCCCAGTAAGAAAGACCCTGTTAAGCAAACAGTTGTTTAATTTAATTTATATTGTTGTAGCCTGTCGGGTTGCGTCGGTAGGATCGTAAAGTTATTTTCCGTTACTTAATTCCGTTACTTTACATTCCTCTCACATACACACGTTCATGAACGAATTACACATAAACCCACATTCTGGAAACAACTTCACTGGTGTTAAAACTGAATTGTGTGAAGGCACCACATCCGACATAGCCATAGCCTAGGCCAGGGCCGGGGCTCCGAATATCGATCCGATGCTGATACTCGCGCTAGGCCTAGGTCTAAAATAGTAATAAGAAAATGTACTAACGTGTCGAACAGAATGTCTGCCACTTCACTGCCTTTCATTTTTAAGACAGTCTTCAGGCGATCCCAACGTCCCTTTTGGTTTTTCAGTGTCACTCGATCGTGTTGCCAATCTCGCTTTATCCAACTCCTTTTTCCTCCTAGTCGTCGCGGAACGCACAACCCGCCTGTCACTGCCAGCCATGTTGCCCGAATGTCAACAAACTCTGAGCAAGTCGCCGGTGCCCGCGATCACGTGATCATTAACTTTCGGCAAAGCAAGCTTCGCCTAGCTCCGCCCCTGTGGTTTCGCGCCATAAACACTATTCGCAACTTTTCGTAACGAAACAGTAAAAAAGCAAACATATGTATTTGGCTTATTAAACGCATTTTGGCGGGCAGCATCATTTACAAATGTTTATTCTAGTACCAAGAACATTATATTATTAAATCAGCAACAAATACATTACCTTTAAATTGTCTTAATCACATCAATTTGAGCACACAACTCAAGTACAAAACCTATACTATGGAGATATCATGTTTAGAAGAGCACACTGTTGTTTGTTTGGTCGTGACTGATGACACCCAAGCTGCTCTCACTAAACCACTTTTGTATGGTAAGAATGTAACACATTGTTGTTTCTAGCCTTTATGTTTGGCAAATATGTAATACTAATGTATTTAACGTCACATAAAGTTGATGCATTGTTAAATTGTCCTTCTTTGAAGTGACTCAAGACTGATCTATGAATTAAATAACTGTCAGCATTGCCTCACTCTTGGTAAATTGTAAATGGGAGTCTTAATTGTGATACTTTCCAGACATGTGACATGTTGTTTCAGTGATATAAAGTGAAAATGGTAGTTAGGTATCATTCCTTGACATGTCTCTGGTCGCTACAAACGTACGTTGTGGCTACACCATTCCTTGACATATCTCTGGTCGCTACAAACGTACGTTGTGGCTACACCATTCCTTGACATGTCTCTGGTCGCTACAAACGTACGTTGTGGCTACACCATTACTTGACATGTCTCTGGTCGCTACAAACGCCACCGGTCTTAAACCCAACACAAAAACACGCCAGGTTTCGTGCCTTGATGGTCATTCCTTTGCCAGACTTGATACTATGTATTCCTCATGTGCCTGACACTGTTCTCAGCATGTTTGTTGAACTCTTGTTGTTGGTGTTACAGCTGGCGTCAACGAGTAGAAATGATCGCCTTGTGTGCGTGCATCCTTCACCTTGTGTGCGTGCGTCCTTCACCTTGTGTGTGTGCGTCCTTCACCTTGTGTGTGTGCATCCTTCAACTTGTGTGCGTGCATCCTTCACCTTGTGTGTGTGCGTCCTTCACCTTGTGTGCGTGCATCCTTCAACTTGTGTGCGTGCATCCTTCACCTTGTGTGCGTGCATCCTTCACCTTGTGTGTGTGCATCCTTCACCTTGTGTGCGTGCGTCCTTCACCTTGTGTGTGTGTGCATCCTTCACCTTGTGTGCGTGCGTGCATCCTTCACCTTGTGTGCGTGCGTCCTTCACCTTATGTGCGTGCATCCTTCACCTTCTGTGCGTGCATCCTTCACCTTGTGTGTGTGCGTCCTTCACCTTGTATGCGTGCATCCTTCACCTTGTGTGCGTGCGTCCTTCACCTTGTGTGTGTGCATCCTTCACCTTGTGTGCGTGCGTCCTTCACCTTATGTGCGTGCATCCTTCACCTTGTGTGCGTGCATCCTTCACCTTGTGTGTGTGCGTCCTTCACCTTGTATGCGTGCATCCTTCACTTTGTGTGCGTGCGTCCTTCACCTTGTGTGCGTGCGTCCTTCACCTTGTGTGCGTGCATCCTTCACCTTGTGTGCGTGCATCCTTCACCTTGTGTGCGTGCATCCTTCACCTTCACCTAGGCATAGTTACCTTTTCGTGTCGGCGCCAGTCTCCTCTCTGTCGACTGCTTGTCATGAATATATATTGTCTTCCACGTGATTTGCATAATCTCGACAGTTTAGCGCCTAATCTTTGATACTACTACTGCATTATGGCATACATTTTAATTATATATTATTTGCCGAATTGCCCTAAAATCAAGTGTGCCTAATTGAGTGCACGTATTTGACTTACTTATAAACTAATTAACATCACTGCTATGACTAGCTATTCATAAGCTGTGTTCCACAGTAGTTGGTCGTAATAATGACTCCATAGCCAACATTTTTAACTTTTTAATAATTGTTTTACACATAACACACAACTAACAAGGTGTATATCGTTAAACTATAATACCACGTCATATCAACAAAGCATAGGAATGACAAACACTGTTTCGACCTAATATATGGTTCCAACGATTGGTCGTAATAAAGACACCGGCGTCATGCAAACCATATCAAAAGTCATTGCCCCGACACAGTGACACTCGCATGCGCGAGGTTCAAGTTTCAGTATATGGCTAACAACATACGACCAAATACTATATGGCATCCTTTTAGATAACGATTAGCACAAGAGATTTGCCATGACACTCATGTGTATAGCATACGGTCGTAATTTGCATACGGTCGTAATGTGACTATTTATGATGACGACGCGATGTTGCAGAACTTCGTTTGACTTCGGGCACCATTTTGTATTGGCTGCTTGTCAGGAATATTCATTGCAGTCGTCATCGAAGATGTTGCAAAGCCGATCTGCGTATTTTGTTACATTTCGAGCGTTTACCGGCGATCCATACGAACGAAATGACGCCACCGATTCTTATAACATTAAACTGATTCTTGCGCTTAAACTGGAATTCTTAAAAAAAAGTAGTGTAGCACACATCATAGAATATGTAGAATAATAAATGTTAAGCATAGAATAATGCTGTCAACGCGCGCTGGTTTGTAGTTTAAGGTTTTTGAAAATTAATGTAAGCAGACTCGTGTTCGTAAAATTATGGGTACTACGGTTCACTTTAGATGGTAATTATGTTGAGTATTATACTATTGTTATAATTATGTTTGTAAAACTATAATTAGATTAATATTATGGTGCATATTTTACGATGCAGACGGACTGGCATCACGTTTTGAACGTACTTTTATAGCCAACATTGCGGAAACTATTCAGCATAAAACATATTCTCGCAAGCACACATGCAATTTTATCATATGTATTTCTTTATTTCTAGAGCATCACAACAACATATTGTATAAGTATATACATTACAGATACATATTTTTTATGATTAATTAAGATTTGCATATACAAAATGGCGACCTGTCGAGAAATGTAATTTTGTCCAAAAGACGAAATACCTTTTTGCGAGCAAGTCGCTGTCCGCCGAGCAGATAACTATACATGTGAGGCTTGGAGAGGGGTATTTGGTGGCGTCCCCTCTATTATTAAATTTGACAGGTCCATTCAAAGCAGCCCGACCGGTAATCACAAGGTGGCGCAAAGGTGCCGTCCAGTGTTTGCACGTGGCCCGTGATGACAGGTGATTGGCGGAGGGCAACTTTGCTGGACGAGAAGTATTTCAAATTCAGTTGCCGCTTCTGTCTTGTACAGTAAGCAACGTTGCGTTTACGCTCTGCTCAAAAATACCCAAAGTCGTTGTCGTCGTGTGCGAGTTGTTCACAAGATACATCTCATCTGATATATAGAACGTGAGTGTATCCAACATGGAACGCATGTTGTTATTAAGACATTCATTTGTCCACCGTTTGGATGCTTTTATGAAAGCTACTGATCGTGTGAATTTTGAGTTTGACGAATGTAGAACGACTTGTAGATTGTTCGGTATCGGCGGGTTGAGGATTGATGGCTTATTTTCGCCAAGAATGATGGATAAAGTTGCGACATTCAGACCTGGACTTTTGGTTATTGAAATAGGGACAAATGATATTGACGCTTCGTGTGTGACCGTTGATGTACTGGCAAAGACGGTCTTTCGATTTGCGAAGTTGTGTCTGAGTGATTATGCGGTGTGAAAAGTGATCTTTTGCCCCGTCCTGCCTCGTGGCCCTGGACGTTTTCAAGCACGGTCGGTCTGCTTTGAAAGTAACCGCGTGGCTTTGAATGAGGTTTTGACTGCACTTTGCACCTCCGATTCCCGCGTGTCCATGCTGACTCACCAACGGTTTCTGAATGTGGCGGAATTGTTGCGTGATGATGTGCATTTGTCGGACCAGGGTCTGAAACGGTATTACTTCTCGTTGAGAAGAGGCATTGTGGCAGCTTTAAGGGAGTTACAGGGATAAAATAATTTTTGTTGTTGGCATTTTTATACCGCAATGGGGTTAGTAAAGCAATTCCCGTCCAGTTACAATACAGTGACGACGGTGTATATTTTCGGCCTATTTACCTTGTATACTTTATAGCCGATTTCAGGGGTATAAAGTCAGCGTTTTCCACACGTGTTACAATGGTTGTTGTGTCACGTTACGTGGGAAACAGTTAGAATTTCTTGCGGCGTTGCATTTCAGAATTGGGCACGGGCGGCAGCCATTTTGTTTAGACAGCCGGCTTTACAAATTGGGTCAATAGCCTAGCACGTGGATTGCTCAGGGGGAGTCAAGTTGGATTAGTCACGGTAGGTCGCCGCGAATGCCACGGGTTTTCTAAACTAGCATGGGGTTATTTATAAACACGCCGTGGTTGCTTTGAGGAATTGCAAACAATTAATTGATAGCAATTCGCCTTGATGGGTACAAAAGTGTTTGGTGTGGATTTCATCCCCTTAAGAAACATGATAAATACCAATGCAAATTATGTTATGGCGAAGCGTGCACTGAAAATGATTAAGCGCAGTTAAATAGCATTCAGAGTTGTGAAATTTTTCACTTAACTAATACGGAATAGGTAAAGCTAGTTTAATAGCTTGAACTTGATTGCAGTGTGGATGTGGAGCAGCCGGATATGCATTGTAATTCATTTGTGAAATTCATGTCGTCCAGTGAGCACCGGGTGTGAAAATATTTGAATATATGTGTGTAACTTTATCTTTGTCCACATTGGGTCATCCGGTGCGAAGATACATTGATTATAGGTGTGACGCGGAGATGCATTGAACATGTGTGTTTTTCACCTTTTGTCCACTGTTGATCCTCCGGTGCGGAGATGAATTGAATATCTGTGACTACCTTAGTCCACATTTGGTCCTCCGGTGCGGAGATGAATTGAATATGTGTGACTACCTTTGTCCACATTTGGTCCTCCGGTGCGGAGATGAATTGAATATGTGTGACTACCTTTGTCCACATTTGGTCCTCCTGTGCGGAGATGAATTGAAAATGTATGACACCTTTCCGGTGCGGAGATGAGTAGTATGTGTGTCTTTTTGAAGCCCCAAAAATGTGCAGATTTGGGGCTCATTCTGATTGGTTGAAATTTGAAATGGAGCGTTATGATTGGTCGTGCGCTTATTTTCGCTAGGGGCGCCACCGTATAATCCCCTAGTATCGCTCAAATGTGCAGATTTGGGGCTCATTCTGATTGGTCGAGAGCAGTTTCACCCCCAGGGGGCGCCACAGGGGTAATTGTGTCGACGGATCTCATTGGTCGAGAGCCGTCACGTGACCTATGACGTCACAGCTCATTTGCATAAATTTGCATAAATTAGCATAAAGCACACCGTTTTGTAGTGAAACCGTCACCAGGGGGCGCAACGTGTCATCCCCTATTATAGCCCCCGAGACATTGTTTTGCGGTGATATTGTCGCCAGGGGCGCCACAGGGACTCATTCTGATGATTCGAGAGCCGTCACGTGACCTATGACATCACAGCTCTTCGTCTGCATGTCACGTGACTTTTCTAGGGAGGCTGCCATCTTGTTTTGCTGCCATGTTGTTTTGCGATGATACGGACACCAGGGGCTCGCCATCTTGTTTTGATTACCAGACGGCGCTGTGGGGCAAGGTCAAAGATCAAAGGTCACCGACCTTTTGTACTGATACAATTGCCAGTTAGGGTTAGGGTTAATAACCCTAATTCTGTCGTCTGTAGTGAACCCTAATACGAACCCTGACCCTAACTCTAAAAGGACATGCAGTAAGAACGGTTATGATGACAGTGGCGGTTCGGATTAATACTGACGATAATGGCGCGCTTTTCGAGACGGGTCTGGGTACAGAACCGGTTCAAACCGGTTTCGTGTAGTTTTTTTTTTCTAGAACGTTCTAACGACGTCATGGAATTTTCCACGCTCACGAAAAGAAACACCATCGCGCATTTTCACCCTGCTAGTAGACTGAAACCTAGCGGACGAATCTTCGTGCATGCAGCGGGAAAAACGTAGCCGTGCCTGTAAGCTATGCGACGCATATCGCATCGTTCCATTATACACAGAACTTTTCGACGTATGTCGTTTCGCGTCGATACCTACGTATCGCCTATTTCACCACGAGTCTGCAAGAACACCGCGAGGTCAAAAGGTCAAGGTCAACAAAACAAACACCGTCGCTTTCTGTAACGTTCGAACGAAGTCGCGCCTTTTCACCCAGCTAGCAGACTGAAACCAAGCGGACGGAAGTTCGTGCATCCAGCGGGAAAAACGTAGCCGTGCATGTAAGCTATAAGAAGCATATCTCATCGTTGCATTATATCGAGAACTTTTCGACGTATATCGTTTCGCGAAGGTCAAGGTCACCGTCGCTTTCTGGAACGTTCGAATGAAGCCATGGAATTTTCCTTAAACATCGCGAGGTCTAAAGGTCAAAAGTTCAAGGTCAAACCAGTTTTCACGCGAAATATGTCCAGATGCATGTCCTTATTTGGTATTGTTCTGAATGCGGTACACGTGATGTTCACGTGCTATACGTCAGAACCGGTTCAAACCGGTTCAAACCGGGAAAAACCCAAGAAAAAAGTGCACCGTCAGCAGTTGCGGCAGGCTATATAAACCGAGCCGCTACTGCAATTACCATCACAACCGTTCTTCGATCTCTACAGAGCACTTCGAGATGCCGCGACGGTAGCAAGTTTTGTAAGTATATATTATCTTTGTTTGTACGAAACTAATACATAGGAATAACAATCGTTCTCCGATCTTTGCACACCTATTTCGACGCATCACCAGCAACGATGAAATACACATGTTCAAAATGTAACAAAGTGTTTGGAAGAAATTACCATTTACTTCGCCATATAAGAACGGCATGTAATTCCACCACCACCACCGTATGTTCAAAATGCACAAAGTGTTTTCAAGAAATTACACCTTACAAAGGCATGAAACGACATGTGTCGACACCGTTTCACCACCATTGCCAAAAAGAGCGAAAAGGGAATATGCTACACCAAGCCACCCGTTCATTAGCGAAGATCCCATCGGTCCGCCCGATCGATTTCCATTCCCCGACGCTCTGTCAACAAATTTGTTAGAAGTCGTCCGCATCAATTGGTCCTCCATTAGGACACGCGTATCCAGTGGTCCTCTCCAGACCAGGGTAAATTTTAGATTGACCAGTCTAGATACGACAGATTTACATCCTCCTTTGTATAGAATGTTTCAGGAACAAACTTAGTTACGGGTTCGTTTTGAAAAAACAAAAACACGGGTCAATACAAGTACTATCATTCTTCCTGCAACTGCTGCGGACGTTACTTTAACGAGCCCAGGCTCATCATCAATCGTGGTGATTTCGATGAGTTTCTTGAACGTATAAAACAAAATGACATCTTGCAGTGGGTCATATCGCAGAGACCCGACTCAGCCTGGGTTTGCGAGTTGGTGACAAACGTGACTTTTTTTATTAATAAAATCATAAACCTCCCAATTGGATGTGTAGCCATGACTCCTCTACCGACATACATACAGAAAAACAAAGCCGTAATCGGCTTGGAAACGATGCCCAAGCATGGAAAAAGATATAAAGATAATGTGTGCCTCTTTAGATGCTTAGCTCTTCATCGGGGTAGTGACCGCTATCATTTGGAATCTGCCGTTACGAAACTTTACGAGACGTACAACCAAGACCATGTACCCATAGAACGATTTGTCGGAATCACACTCGAAGACCTCTATCGTATAGAGACCACTTTCCAAACGAACGTGTGCGTTTATAAACTCGTCGAGTCTGATGATGATGATGACGATGGAAAGAAGATCGCAGAACTCGTCCGTCGATCGTTGTGCCATTATTCTGACACGATGTATCTCAATCTTCACGAGACACACTTTTCGTACATACAAAACATTCAAATGTACTGCCATTCCTATAAGTGCCGGTAGTGCGGCGAGAGTTTGTTTAAAGACGTATGTAAACTGATCCGACACGAGCGCACGTGCACGGGAGGTGTGCGTCGGATCTATCCCGGCGGCGTGTACCATTCGACTCCGTCGGTGTTCGAACGTCTGGACGACGAGAACATCCGAGTCCACGAATCGTTGCGGTACTACCCGTACCGAGCCACCTTTGATTTCGAATGTTACTTTGACACCAACCAACTTCCGTCGGACAGCGACAAGGTCCACTGGGTGGCATGCCACGTTCCGTTGAGCGTCAGCGTGGCGTCCAACGTGCCGGGACACGAACAAGTGCAATGTCTCGTCACGGATGGAGACACCAACAAGTTGGTGAGCTCCATGATGGACATCTTGCAATCGATGAGTGACGCCGCCTACGAAAACATAAAAAATTCTTACAAAGACGAGCTAGCTCGACTGATAAAAGCACGATCGAATTGGGACGAAACATTGCGCAATGCACGATCACCTGACGACGAGGAATCTCGTCAACCGACCAACCCGTACAAAACGCTGATGAAACAACTTCACGACTGGCTTCATAAATTACCAGTCATCGGCTTTAATTCGGGGAAATACGATCTCAATGCTGTCAAACAGTTCCTCGTTCCCTACTTCCTGTCAAAGAAAGAGGAAGAAGAAGAAGAAGAAATGGAACAGGACGAAAAAAGAAGAAGAAGAAGAAGAAGAGAACGATAGTGTCGGGTAGTTTTTCGTCATCAAACGCAACAACACGTTCATGTGTTTATCGACAGACAAGCTGAAATTCTTAGACATGATCAATTACATAGCCCCAGGATTCAGCTACGACAAATATCTGAAAGCGTACGGGTGTAAAATAACAAAAGGGTTTTTCCCGTACGAATATATGGACTGTCTGGAGAGACTCGACGACACCACACTTCCACCGAAAGAAGACTTTTTTAGTCGATTGAAGAACGAGGGTATTTCCGACGAGGATTACGTCGGTTGTCAAGAGGCCTGGCGCGATAACGGCATGACGACCTTGCGAGACTTTCTCGTCTGGTACAACAACAGAGACGTGGTTCCCTTTCTACAAGCCGTCGACAGACAGTTCGCCTTCTACCAACAACGCGGCATAGACATGTTCAAGCAGGGCATCAGCGTACCCGGTCTGACCTTGCTCTACCTGTTCAACGATCTTCCGGAGAAGACATACTTTACGCTGTTCAATGAGAAGAATAAAGATCTTCATCATCTCGTCAAAGATCAGGTCGTCGGTGGACCTTCGCTCGTTTTTCACCGCTATCACGAGAAAGGAGTCACTAAGATCCGTCAGAGCGATTACGGTAACGCCAGTCGGCTGTGCCAGGCCGTTGTTGGCTACGATGTCAATGCCCTTTACCTCTGGGCGTTAATGCAACACATGCCGACGGGCTGGCACAGCCGACGCCGTGAACAAAACAACTTCCGTCCCGAATCGGCACAACCCCACGGTCAGATGGTTTCAGAGTGGCTCACGTGGGAAGCCGAACGGACGGGACGCGCCATCCGCCATCAAGTCAACGGTCGAGAGAAGCGAATAGGAAAACTTAAGGTGGACGAGTGGTGCAGCGAGACGAACACGGCGTATCAGTTCCACGGATGTTTCTACCACGGTCACCCGTGCTTGAGTCTAGAAACGAACGCCGTCAACGGGAAACACATGACCCAACTGCTCGACGAGACCCGAAAGAACACCGCCTACCTACGTCACTTTGTCAAGGTCGTCGAGTTGTGGGAATGCGAGTGGAAAGAGACGAGAAGAGATCCGGTCGTGAAAAAGTGTCTGGATGCTGCCTTTCCGCGACGACGCCACGTGCGGTGGACGATGACGTCGCAACAGATTCTGAGAGACGTGTGTGACGGAACCATATTCGGATTGATCGAATGCGATGTTTGCGTTCCCGAAGAATTGCGCGCGCATTTTGGCGAGATGCAGCCGGTGTTTAAAAACATCCATCTGACCCGCGACGATCTCGGACCTTTCATGCGCCAATACGCCGAAGAGCACGACATCATGACGATTCCGCGGCGCATGCTAGTAGGCAGTTTCCACGGCGACAAGATATTGTCGCGACACCGCTCCTGAGATGGTACCTGGAACACGGACTCGAGGTGACGCGCGTCTATCAGGTCGTCGAGTACACTCCAAGCCCTTGCTTCCGACGGTTCGGCGATGCAGTGTCCACGGCCCGACACGAAGGAGACGTCCACCCGCACAAGACCATCATCGCAGACACCATGAAGTTGCTGGGGAACTCGGGTTACGGGAAGACCATCACCAACGTGGATCGACATCGCGACGTGAAATACTGCACGGAGAAGGCGGCATCGCTCATGGTCAACGATAGACGGTTCCGACAACTCGACGTCGTCGTCGACGATGCGTACAAGATAGCGATGAACAAGAAAACCGTCACGTACGCCCTGCCCGTACACGTGGGGTTCTTCGTTCTGCAGTACGCCAAGATGCGCATGTTGCAGTTCTATTACGACTTTATCGACAGGTATCTGGAGCGTCCTCTTTTCCAGTACTGCGAGATGGATACAGATTCCGCCTATTTGGCTTTGGCCGGCGAGTCCGTCGACGACCTCGTGACCCCGGAACTACGAGAACATTATTTCCGACATCGATCCGAATGGTTGCCGTCCGAATGTTGCGACGAACATCAGAACGAGTACGTGCGCTGTCCACTCGTCGATCGTCCGTGGGTCGGTGACGAGGCGCGCTGTAAGACACGAATAGCATTCGACAAGAGGACGCCCGGTCTGTTCAAGGTCGAGTGGTCCGGTGACGGATTCGTGGAGTTGTGCAGCAAGACGTACTATTGTTTCGGAGCCAGCGACAAGTACAGCACCAAAGGACTGAGCAAGCGTCACAACGCCATCAACAAGGACGCGTTCCTGGAGGTGCTAGTCAACCGTCGGAGCGGAAGTGGAAAGAACCGCGGGTTTCGGGTGCATCGCTCGTCGGTATTCACGTACGAGCAGGAACGAGCGGCTCTCACCTACTTCTATGCCAAACGCGTGGTGCACGAGGACGGAGTGAGCACGGGTCCGGTGGACGTGTAAAAAAATGAAAAGAAAAGACGATGCACGCCGGTCGTACGGTCTATTGACGTAGTGCTAGGCGACGTGTTCGCACACGTTATAGACGGCGAATTTCTTACAAGAGGAGACGTGCTAGAACCTTTCGTCTTAGTGCACGCTGCTATATTCGTGATGAACAGCATGGATCTTATTTCATTGTTGGTGCAAGAGAGTGGACTTGCTTTAATTCGAAGTTCTTGTTTGCGAAGTTTCCGTACCAACTTCGTGCTCGCTGGTATGGTAACTTTGATCAGGTTAAGGTACTGTCTGTTACATACAAGATATGGATCCGTGATGTTAGTCCTGACCAATTAGTGTCTCGAGGTGATGCTTTGGTTCCTGTCATGAGAGTTCCCGAATTCCGCTGGAGTTACGATCCCGAACTTTCAAAGAACATTTTCACCTGCTGTGTTGTCTATGCATCCTACATGTAAAACGGTTGTTGTAGTAGTCGGAAAGCGCGTTGTCAGTAGTTGTAGCGACAGACTATATAAACAGGACGTGTAGAAAAGGCGATGTACACTGGTCGTCTTTCATAAGCGACCATGGACGTACGGTGGAAACATCCTTTCACGTGCATAGTCGCCGGACCGACGGGATGTGGTAAAAGTACTTTCGTGACACGTATGCTGCACGTTGCTACGATGATCGATCCACCTCCCGAACGGATCACTTGGTGTTACGGAGAATGGCAAGAGGCCTACGCAACGATGGACTTAGTCGATGTGCGATTCGAGGAAGGGTTGCCGAGTGCGAGCATGCTCGATTCGACAACGAGGAACCTCATCGTCATAGACGATCTCATGGCGGAAACGGACGAACGGGTCACGACCTTATTCACTAAAAAAAGTCATCACAGGAACACGTCCGTGCTGTATCTCGTACAGAACCTGTTCCCTAAACACAAGGAGAGTCGTACCATCAGTCTGAATTATCAGTACATGGTGGTGTTCAAGAATCCTCGTGACGCATCGCAGATGTCGCACTTGGCTCGTCAGATGTATCCGGGGCGCGCGAAGTTCGTACAAGAGGCTTTTAAAGACGTCACGTCGGTGCCGTACGGTTATCTATTTGTCGATCTCAAACAGGATACGCCCGAAGACTTGCGTCTGCGCACGGCCATCTTTCCAGACGACGGTGTTCAGTACGTGTACTTACCGAAGTTATAAAAGATCGAGTGCGTGGATCGTCTCTTCATTCGCACCATGTCTGACCTGGCGAAGAGACACATTTTGTGCATACAGGCTCTGAACAGATACAAGAGCACCAAACTGAGAAGAGCCATAATCGCTAACGCCGACGCCGATCTGTTGTGCGCACTGGCCGAGTGTGCCTACAACATATTAAAAAATAACATTCCATTGTCCGATTTACAGAGGCAACGTTTGAGTAAATACAGAACGAAATTACGTGAGTTGTCTCAGAGACGAACGTCAGCTGCTGGGAGAAGACGCATCTTACTGCAACGACAGGTCGGCGAGGGACAGAGCGGAGGCTTCCTATCGGCCTTCCTAGCACCGTTGGCAAGTTCGGTCTTTCTACCCTTGCTCCAAGAGGTGCTGTTCAAGAAGTAGATTAGAGTGAGAGAGGGAGAGAGATGGAACACGCACGCAAGATGGTCTTGATGGATCCGCGACTGTTGGACACACTTCGCTCACCACCACCACCACCACCATCGACAGATACCCTAGGTAAGAATGTACAAGCCCTCGACGATGAGATGATGACCATCCTCGATAGAAAGGACCTCGACGATAGGACCAAGGTAACATTGTATAATCAGGTGTTGCAGCGGTACAACGCCTTGTCCGATAAACACGTCAAGGAACCGGTACGCGTGGTCTCGTTGAATGATTCGATGTCGGCAGCAGTAGCAGCAGCACCATCGGGGTTAGGAACGGGAGTGGAGCCGGGACCTGTGGTGGAGGGAACAGTAGGAGCTCCTGCTACTAGCGCTACTAGCGGAATAGAGGCCGACGTCGTGGACACCGTTCCCAAGACCATGCAGGTCAAAGCCAGACGTTTGATGGAGCATCTCAAACGAGATATCGCGTGGACCGCACGTGGCGAACTTATCCACGAGGGTGTGCCTATTGTCGGAAGTAACGTGGTGGATCTCGTGAACGATCTGTTGCGTGAGAGAAAGACCGATCCGATAGGATGGCAGCCATTTGCACGTCAACTCCGTGCCATCAACCTACCCATGGAGTTGATCGGTAATACCTCTAGGAAAGCCTACATACGTCAGGCGACGACGACAGCCACTCCGTCTCGTCGTCGAACTCGTGCTGGTACGAGTAGTGCACGGAGATCACTCAGTTGGACACCCCTCGCTCGTCGACGTAGTCGAATGGAACATTCCATGCTCACCCCACCCTCAGAACGACGACAAAAACACAAGACTTTGAAGTCATTGACTAGTTGGGAAGACTTTTAAGGTGGTGCGGTACCTGTCCATAGCACAGTGTTTGCTGCGATGTCGAGCGATCCACACGACGCGTACCGTTCCGTCTTCGTTGCGCTAGTTTGCGGTGGACTTTACTTGATCGCCGACACTATCGCTCGATATCTCATACTATTTGAGATATGGTTTCACTAAACTTTCAGTCGTTCGTCATCGTTGTGGTCGTGGTAGCGTCTGTTCTGCTTTAAGTCAAGACCCGTGCTACGTAGTCAACGTCATCACCACAGTCAACGCATCGGAACTATTTTAATGGCGTCGAGGAATAAACGACTGAAGAGGGTCTACTTCGATCCGAAAAGGGTGTCAAGTTACGGAGGTGTCGATGCCGTCGAAGAATGGTTGTCGGAACAGGACGCCTATACCCTACACAAACCAGCGAGACGTCATTTCAGGAGACGACGCGTCGTCGTGGGAGGTCCACGTCAGCAGTAGCAGGCCGATCTCGTCGACCTGTCGAATTTGAAAACCGACAACGACGGTATGACCTTTCTCCTCACGGTGATCGACGTCTTCACGAAAGTGGCTTGGTGCATTCCTTTAAAGAACAAATCCGCGACATCGTTGGTGACGGCTCTGAAAAGCACGTTCACCGAAGGCTGGCCAAAGACGTTGCAGACAGATCAAGGACTCGAATTTCTGAATCGGTCCGTTCAGGCTCTGTTGAAGAAGTACGGCATCCACCACTTCTCCACTCACAACGCGGAGACGAAAGCGAGCATCGTCGAAAGATTCAATAGAACGTTGAAGACGCGTATGTGGCGATACTTCACGACGTGGCGATTCATCGACGTCCTTCAGGACTTTGTGCACTCGTACAACAACACCCACCACCGCAGCATCGGCATGACTCCGTCACAGGTGAATACAAAGAATCAAGAAGAGGTTTGGCAGCGTCTGTACGGTCACGACGGTAAGGGCGTGCCCAAGTTCCGTGTGTCGAATCGCGTGCGCATCAGTAAGTTCAAGAGACTGTTCGAAATAGGCTACATGGCGAATTGGAGCGAAGATATGTTCACCATACACGAGGTTCACCCCTCCGATCCACCCGTGTACTGATTGATCGACGATCTCGGCGAAGTGCTGGACGGCACCTTCTACGAACCAGATCTGCAGAAGGTGTCGGTGCCGTCGATAAAGTGTACCGCTACCCCTCCAAGTTCAACAGCTGGGTCGATGCCAAGGCTCTCGTTCGCTATAAAGTCTAGCCGCGCGTCTGTCGTCACTTCATTCGGACGATGACAGACGAGTCGATGACAGAGGACTTCACCGCTACCGTCGCCGCCACCGCCGTCATAGAAGAAGAGGACAGCACTGACGCACAGAGCGAAAAAGACAGCACTCCTTGGCATCTGTTCGGTACCGTGTGTCCCCGAGAGGAGATAGTGTTTCTTTGTCAGGTCGTCGTCTTGTACACGGTCATCCTGATAAGCATTTACAACCTGACGACAGGTCACGAGAATTCTAATCTGTGGACGGCCCTGTTGAGTAGTTCGTTGGGTTACCTGTTGCCCAGTCCCACTTTGAGACGTCATGCCGAATGATTTCTACCTGACGCTACCTAGCAACGCTTCCATGAA
The DNA here is from genome assembly GCA_963662155.1 of Lamellibrachia columna. NCBI lineage: Eukaryota > Metazoa > Annelida > Polychaeta > Sabellida > Siboglinidae > Lamellibrachia > Lamellibrachia columna. The sequence continues at coordinate 35,392,391 of OY759269.1, read as the reverse complement.
GATGTATCCCGACAATACGTTGGCTCATTACATCACGGACTTGCCTCAACGTATCGATCTGACTGGCGAGTGGGAGTGTTGGTTGGCAGAGATACAGTACCCACATACTTGGTACAACATCGGAGTGGACGACATCTGGTTCTTCCTCAACGAGTACGAACCTGTGGGTCGAACACCGAGTGCAAGGATAAGTGCTGGATATTACAAAGGTCCTGTGACATTGATGAATCATGTCAACAAGGGACTGCGTCGTATGTGGACGGATAAGACACGGGCAAAATTGAGCTACAGTTCCATCACTAAAAAAATGACGATGCACATGACATCAGGCACCGAGTTCACCATACCTTACCACAGCGCGCTGGTAAGTATGTTAGGATTCGAACCTTCGGTGGTCAGCAGTCCACCAGCAGCAGACATGACACGAACGGACGTTTACTCGAGACTAGGTGGAACGAACATCGGTCTCACGGCGTCGACTAGCGTTGTTTTGCCACCAGAAGATACTCCCGACGGTTCGTACACCTATCGTAAAGAGGCCGAAAACGTGGTGCACATGGATCAAGGGTTCGATACCATCTACGTCTATACAGACGTTGTGGAGTCTCGCATAGTCGGTGACAGTCTCGCTCCTTTGTTGCGAGCCCTCTCGGTTAGCGGAAGTCACGGCGCCACGGTGTCCGATCGATTCACTAACATTCTCTACGTACCTGTGTTGTACTCGCACTTCCACTCGATCGAAATGGATATAAGAAACGACACCGGACGACGCCTACCACTTAGGTAGAGTGACGGTGACGCTTCATTTTCGACGGTGTAGGACCGGACTGTTCTGAAGATGAATTACAAAGACTATTACGCGCGTCAGGCGGGTGGTGCTCTACCCTACTTCGCCGGTGCCCCGTACCAATGGGGTCACGGACTAGGTAGTCTGTTCGGAGGTCTGCTGCGCAGCGCCATGCCACTCATCAATAGAGGTGCAGTGGCTTTGGGAAAGGGAGCGTTGAAGACCGGCGTGCGCATCGCCGACGACGTCTTGTCTGGACAGAGCATAAAACGTGCTGCCAAACGACGCGTCACGGATACCGGCAAGACTATGCTGCGTGATCTCTTGATACCTGGCGTGCGATCTCGTAAACGTATAAAACACACGTCTGCAAAGAAAGGAGGCACTACAGCAACGAGACAGCGCAAGAGACAGACGTTCAAGAAACGTGAAGCCGACATATTCGACGACGACGACGACTATGACTTTCGTACATAGACAGTCGTGCGAGGGGGTCAAGAGCGAACTGGATCTCTTTACCATACCCCCGACTCAGAACAGCATAATCGACAGTCGCATAGTAGAACATCAACCCATGGCTTCTCTGGACACGGGTGGACCGATAGAATTCCTGATACCCGGATCGGGAGACGATTACCTAGATCTCGCCAACACGATGCTACACGTGCAGGTGAAGGTGACGCGAGCCAACGGGGACGATCTCCTCTTGGCCCTTCCCGTGGGACCAGTGAATAACTGGTTGCATTCGCTGTTCAGTTAAGTCGACGTCTACCTGCACGGTACGCTCGTGACCCCTTCGACCAACACGTACGCGTATCGTGCCTACATAGAGACGCTGCTGAGTTACGGCACCGATGCCAAGGACACGCAACTAACGGGTCAACTGTGGCACAAGGACACGGCCACTCGCATGGATGCCGTCAAGATAGACGACGGACCCGCGGCTAACGCAGGGTTCGTGGCTCGACGAGCGAACATTCTACGGAGTCGGGTCGTCGACATGATGGGTCGTCTACACGTGGATCTGTTTCTGCAAGATAAATTCCTGATCAACGGCGTCGATGTCAAGATACGTCTGGTACGCAGTAAGCCTGCGTTTGCACTCATGGCTGGCGGAGTCGATCCCGATTACAAGATCAACATCGTCAATGCCACGTTGTTCGCAAAGAAGGCCACCCTGAATCCGACCGTGCAGATGGCTCACATCAAGGCTCTCGAGAAGAGCACGGTCAAGTATCCGATGCGATCCATCGACTGTAAGGTGTACTTCATTCCCGCGGGCGCTCGGTCGCACACGCACGAGAACCTGTTCCTCGGCATCCTGCCGAAACGTCTGGTGCTGTGCTGCATCGATAACGATGCGTACAACGGTGCGTTCGATAAGAATCCGTTTCACGCCAAGAACAACGACATTAACTTCCTCGCAGTGTACGTGGACGGACGACAGATACCCTCCAAACCTTTCCAGCCCAATTTCGAAGACGACCTCTTCGTCAGGAGCTACATGAGTCTGATCACCTCGACCGGCAAGATTTGGCAGGACGAGGGGAACGGTCTGACTTGCAGCGACTTCCGACACGGCTACACCTTCTTCGGTTTTGATCTGACCCCAGATCAGTGCGATGGTCCCTGCTTCCATCTGGTACAAAAGGGTAACGTGCGCATAGAGCTGCATTTCCGTAACGCGCTGCTGACCACCGTGAACGTCGTCGCCTACGCCGAATTCGAGTCCGTGCTGGAAATCGACAAGAACCGCAACGTCATCTACGACTACTGAGATGGACACTCTACAGATCGACAGACTACTGGCGACGGACCCGCGCACCAGATCGATATTTCGCGGTGTCGTACCCAAAGACGGACTGTCTACGACGACGACGGATGGCATCCTGCCTACGGCCTTCGTGTGCAACACCGACGACGGTGACGAACCGGGCGAACATTGGATAGCGCTGTACCTAGACGCCGACGGACGCGGCGATTACTTCTGCTCGTACGGTCTGCCGCCACGACACGCTGCGTTCCGCACCTTCATGAACGAACATTGTTCCGAGTGGACTCATAATAGCAAGAGACTTCAGAGTCCTCTTTCTAACGTGTGTGGACAATATTGCATAGCTTATGTATTGTTTCGTTGTAACGGTTTTCCGAAGAGAACTTTTATCAAATTGTTCGGTACCGATTTAGTAGCTAACGATTGCCGCGTGTTTGATTGGGTAAAACAGTTGCCTCATCATCATCATCATCATCTTCATCGTCATCACCCTCGAGCCTCTGGCGCGGTGGTAAACACTCTTAAGCTCGCGACTTCTGGCGTGATGGTAAACATCCGTAAGTCGTCACTCTGAAGCCTCTGGCGCGGTGGTAAACACACGTAAGCTCGCGATCTCTGGCGTGATGGTAAACATCCGTAAGTAAGTAAGCGATAGTACATGCTAACCTCGTTGTATCGTCTTGCTGTTTGTGTCGTTCAATAAAATACGTGTGCACTCGTACGACATCGTGTTGTGTTCGTTTCTCGTTAGCCTCTTCGAACCCTATTAACAACCCTGTTAATGACCAATGCTGCTACCGTCGCTGCTGCTGCTAACAGACCCTTCGTTCCCTCCCGAAACTCCTCTCCGACAATCGTATCACCTAGGAGAGCACCTCTTGGCGACCGTATCACCCAGGTTCACCTGAAACCTGCATGTCCTTTTAGGATTAGGATGAGGGTTCAATACAGACGTCAGAATTAGGGTTATTAACCCTAACCCTAACTGGCAATTGTATCAGTACAAAAGGTCGGTGACCTTTGATCTTTGACCTTGCCCCACAGCGCCGTCTGGTAATCAAAACAAGATGGCGCGTGCCTGGTGACCGTATCATCGCAAAACAACATGGCAGCAAAACAAGATGGCAGCCTCCATAGAAAGGTCACGTAACATGCAAACGAAGAGCTGTGACGTCATAGGTCACGTGACGGCTCTCGACCCATCAGAATGAGTCCCTGTGGCGCCCCTGGCGACAATGTCACCGCAAAACAATGTCTCGGGGGCGATAATAGGGGATGACACGTTGCGTCCCCAGGTGACGGTTTCACTACAAAACGGTGTGATTTATGCTAATTTATGCAAATTTATGCAAATGAGCTGTGACGTCATAGGTCACGTGACGGCTCTCGACCAATGAGATCCATCGACACAATTACCCATGTGGCGCCCCCTGGGGGTGAAACTGCTCTCGACCAATCAGAATGAGCCCCAAATTTGCACTTTTGAGCGATAATAGGGGATTATACGGTGGCGCCCCTAGCGACAATAAGCGCACGACCAATCAGAACGCTCCATTTCAAATTTCAACCAATCAGAATGAGCCCCAAATCTGCACAGTTTTGGGGCTTCAAAAAGACACACATACTACTGAGATGTATTGAATATATGTGACACCTTTTCCCTCCGGTGCGGAGATGTATTGAATATATGCATATATGTGACATTTCCTTTGCTCACAGTTGGTCCTCCGGTGCGGAGATATATGAGTGTTTTTTCCATTTTTTCTTCAGTTCAGGGCGATGCAGTTCGCCAGCCCCCCCCCCCCTGCTGCCTAGGTATACTTCTTGTCTCCCTTCGAAGGCGCTTGAGTGATGGAACACTGAGTGACCATTGAACCAGGGATGGGTGTAGGCGGTGAGGGGGGAGACCGGCCAGCTAGCTATATGCTGGTCGGTTTGTGGCTTGCATTGATACATGCCTTTGGTTTGCAGTATGCCGAAAGCCACAAGGGCGAAGACAGCGGATGAGGTGTCGATGGAGGAGGAGTCTCCACCTGTGCAGCCACCTACAGTCGACCCGGCTTTGTACGCGACACTGATGTCGGCCATCTCAACCCAGATCGCGCAAGGGTTCAAAGCCTTGCAAACCGGGAACGAGCCAATTCCGTCGACGTCAGACCAAGGAGCGTCCCGCAAACGCAGACCCTCGACGTCGGACGACTCGAGCGAGAGCGACCGGGACCAATATCACGGAGAGGCGACCTTCGAGCGACGCGCGCGCAGAGGCATAATTGACAGCAAGAAAAGAAAGATGTCTATGCGTATGGCGTATGGGGAAGTAGGGGATGGTCTCCATAAGTCGACAGTAGAACAAATTTGTTCTACTGATTATATGCCTATACGTTGTCTGCGAAGGTCGCACATTTTAGATATTAACGTTGACCCAAGCGCATTAGGCGAAGACAAAACTAAGCAGGAGGTGGTTCCGGTCACCCAGATTGACGAGTGGCTGGAACTGTTCATTATTTATTCAGCGGTTAGGGCCCGCAGGTTCCCCATGGAAGGTCATCAGTTAATATCCTACATGAAGCATGTTAAAACAATCGCACAGCGGAAAGGGTCGGATGTGGCAATAGAATATGATGGCCAGTTCCGCCTACAGAGGCTCCCAGAGGGGGTAGCATGGGATGATTTCTAATATGACCTCTATGAAGAATGTCAATCATATTGTGAGAGTAAAAGGAAACGTGCACAGAAGCCCTTTCGAGCAGGTAGACGGGGTGAAAATGCGCCCCGTTTTTGTTTTGCCTTCTGTTCACGACCAAATTGCCGTTACAGTCACCTATGCTCCAAGTGTAAACGCCCGGGCCACGGTCTCTCAACCTGTAGAGCCCAGAGTAAAAAGCCCTTCACAGCCACATCAACAAACAAAATATGAACCTGTAAATACAGGTCATGTCCTACCTACACCTGTCAAACACAATGTTCTCGAATGTATGTTACAAGGCTATGATTGCAGATCAAAGACATCTCTCATCTTGGGTTTTGAATCTGGCTTTAGGATTAATTCATCCATTGACACTGATCCCCGGAAAGGTCTTTATGAAAATCACAAATCTGTCAATGACAATTTATCCATAGTCCAGGCTAAGCTTGACAAAGAGAAAGCGCTTGGTAGAATTGCTGGTCCCTACCAGAATCCCCATCTATACAACATGGTTTTCTCACCTTTAGGTTTAGTTCCAAAAAGGGAACCAGGGGATTTTCGTCTCATTCATGATTTAAGCTACCCCAAAGAAAATTCAGTCAATTCTCACATTGCTCCAGAATGTTCATCCGTTTCATTCGAGATGCTTGATGATTGTATTAGCATTATGCTGGAATTGGGAAAGGGTGTTTAGTAGCTAAAACAGATATCAAGGATGCTTTCAGGATCATTCCCATATATCCCCTTGATTATCGCCTGCTAGGTTTCAAGTTTAAAGGACAATTCTATTTTGACATGTGTCTGCCAATGGGTTGCAGTACGTCGTGTCAGACGTTTGAGTCATTTTCACAAGCAGTGCAATGGATATGTGTACATAAAGCAAAGATTTTGCACATCAGCCACATTATTGATGACTTTATCTTTTTCGGAAAGACCATTTCACGTTGCCAATTATATCTGGACAGGTTTTTTGAAATCTGTCGTATGATTAACATTCCCATTAAACACTCCAAAACGATGTTACCAACTTCCAGAGTTGTCCTTCATGGAATTGGACTAGATTCTGTAGCACAGACAATTCAGCTTCCCCAGGATAAACTGTCAGCGCTTCGCGCCAAGCTCATTACAATGTCTAAACGCAAAAAGGCTTCACTGCGTGAGGTCCCTCCAGTTTTCCTGCCGAGTCATTTCGCCTGGCAGAACATTTTGTCGTCGCCTCATAAACCTAACTTTAGGCAAGTCCAACCACAACCACTTGATTCGGCTTAACCGCGAAGCACGGAAGGATATCAAGGCCTGGTTGGAATTTCTGGAACATTTTAATGGTACCATGTCTTTCTTGCCAGTCGTCTGGACTTCGTCAGATGTACTTCACCTTACAACAGATGCTAGCGGTTTTGCGTTTGGTGCAGTCTTTGGAGTACCCCAGAGTAGTAGGTGAAGGTTTTTGAGACCCCTACGGTGGTGGCTACGCATGACTGACATCAAAGGAAATACACCCTAATATCGCCCACCGACCGCGGTTGCGCGCGCAGCCAATCAGAGCGCCCCCTGGCGGTTGTAGCCGAGCGCAGTGCAGTCATGCGTAACCTAAGCGCCCCCTAGGGACTGGAGGAGGAACGAAAGATAACCAGGAGTCATCGATAGCGGACATAGGAACAAAGAAAATACACGTAATATCACCCACCCACCCCATGCACCCACCCACCCACGACAACACGTGACCGTGACCTTGACCCGAACGGAGTGACCAGTCCGAGTGGCGAGCTAATACTAACTGGACGCCCGAACGACTGGAGTTAACTGTAAGCCGAAGCGTTTATCCAGCTGTGAGCCGTAGCGCGAGATCAAAGGACGCCAATCGGAACAATATAGCAACGAGCCAATCAGTGAAAAAAACAGCAACTATGTTGCAGTGACGCCATTGATGTGGGACTGAGGCATGTTATAGCCGGTTATATGGAGTGGACATAAGACGTAATAAAAGTAAAACCGGTAAAGATAAGGCGATGATGTAATATGTATTAATTAGCCGACATGCGTGGCTATAATATAACCGCTGGACGACGGAAATCGGACCGTTCATTAAAGAAAATGTAGCAGGACGAAAATGGAATATTTGTAAAATATGCACACACCAGTGCAAGGGAAACGAGAACGCAATACAAGACGGGAATTTATATAAACTCAAGCAAAATGTAATATATATATGAAACTGTTAAATATAATGCGATGAAGTTATATGTAATAGGTAGCCGACATGCGTGACTATAAGTTAACCACTGGACAATGGAAACCGAACCGTTAATTAAAGAAAATGTAGCAGGGGAACGATGACTATGTGTATAATATGCCAACACGCAGTTGGAACAAGAACGCAATACAAGACGGGAATATAAGGCGATGTAACATTTAATACACGAAAAGAAGCACAAGTACAATGAAATATAAATGAAAACAGTATAAGTAAAAGAAGGTAAACATTAAAATGTGCGTTGTTAGACGTCTTCACACGATCGATTGAACGCCGTTAACAAGGAACGGCGAACGCAACGTGCTGTAAGTTTTTTAGCCAAGGAGATTCGTAGCGGAACCGATGCGCGGCGACGGCGCAGCGCCGCGCGATCGATGGGACCTCTGCGAAGGTGGCGGAAAGCGGGTGTGATGGGCGATGGTACATGCAACAGCAACAACTGTTGCATGACACTCCCCCACAGCCTCCTATGGTCGATGAGAGCTGCAGAGGAGTCGCATTCGGCGTTCCAAGATTCAGGTGCGGTGACCGGGGGAGCTCGATAACCACCGATGTAATGACGCACGTCAGATAGGACGTGACGCCAACGACTAACGTGGTCCATGAAAGCAATCATGAGACCTCCTTCGTAGACTTCATCGCGAAATAGGACGGTAGCCTGAGTGATCTGACGGGACGCGGTGACCTCGAGGAGTTCCACCATCACGCGAGGCCATTGAAATCGAGGTATGCTGTAAGTAAAGGACACAACCAGAGTGAGAATATGCATAGGCATCTATATATATAACAGACGTAACAAAGCAACGAGAGAGATATGTAATACGAAACCGATCGACTGGCAGGCGTTATCGCTAGGCAAGCCGCTACATATGGAACTTGGAACGTGGACTCGACGAACACTCAGCGAGACATGTATACACAGGAACGATATAACAGTATGTAAAGTGAACAGTTATGAGCTATGTAGAGCTATGTAGAGCTAAGAAAGTATAAATATATATATATATATATATATATATATATATATATATATATATATATATTATATATATATATATATATATATATATATATATATATATATATATTAAATATAAATATAAATATAAATACTCACACACGAAGCAGTATAGGCAGCAGTGAATCTCCCATGAGATCCAAAACGATCATTAACTCTGCGAATTCTTCTAGCGGTATTACGAGAGGCATGACAGTAAACGACGACGACGAAGGCAATGGCGGTTGTGATGACGACACGACGAACGCAGCAGCTATATATACCATGCTAGAAATAAACCAGACAGCTGGCGTAACCCGAGGAACAATACCACACTAATCAGAAAACAGATAAGCGGTCGGCAACTGTCAGCTTACCGACACCGGGCATCCATCACGCAAGGAAAAAGCGGGGGTTACGAGTACTCGACAGCGCTAGAACGACGTGTAGTTAAGACAGTAACTGTACATTTTAACGTCATAAAGTCACCATGAACCGTCCTATACAGTTTAGAGGCGGTAAAAATTATCTGTCCAATTTCTACGCGTGCAGGATACATGTGTGGAATAGAGAATTTACCAGTGTTGAAAGTGCTTACCAATGGCGGAAATGCATGCATCATGGTGACATGCAGACTGCAGAAAAAATGCTTTCCACGCGCACCGGTCTACAGGCGAAACACCTCAGCAAGAGCATACGAGAAAAGGAGCAGTTACGCGCAGAATGGAACAAACAACGATATTCAGTAATGTATGCGTTAGTTGCTGTTAAATATCGCGATCCAACCCTACGTAAACGACTGTTAGACACACGGGAATCCGAGTTGAAGGAATGGGTAAGGAGTCGGGAAGGATACTGGAATGCACTGACATACAGTGGTCAAGCCGGTCAGAACATGGTAGGGCATATACTCATGCGAGTACGCGAGTTCATTCGATTGCATAAGACTCCCCCCGCAGCGAAACGATGGCCAGACGTAACGCGAGTCGATGACAAGACCGGTGAACAGAGTACAGCGAGATAGCATGACAAGACCAGTGAACAGAGGACAGCGAGATACCAGACATCCAGCACGCAATAGCAGCATCACGTGCGCGACCAAGGGTTGTGATAAGAAAGCGCGCCACAGTCGGTGAGAAGGCTATATAAACCCGACGCAGAGTGAACGAGGCACAATCGATCTCCGAATCACACAGCTTACGTCTAGAAACCAGCATCACCAGAGAAGAAGAAGAAGAAATGGCCGCCCAACAACTCGACATGAATATGACAGTCAGCCGACTCGAGAAGGAGGTATGTAACGGAAATTATATATTGACACGTCCGTTAACCATAGTACAAATTGCTGTTCAAGAGAAATATATCGTATATCCATCATGTCAGCATTGTAAGAAACGTGTGACCCCTGAAAACAATGGCTATGTGTGTCCGATCCATCGATGGCAGCGTGGTGTAGTGTATCAGTTCGCTATGCGTATCCTCCTACAAGACGCCATTGGCAGTGAAGTGTGGGCAACCTTATTTAATGACAAGGCTGTCCAGGTGTTGGGATCCACGGGTAACGACTACATGAACATGAAGTCAGACGCCGAGCCTTATGCAGCACTGGACATGTTGCGGGGGGCCCGAGTCCTGACGACCATTAGAAAACGCGTAGCGGGGCAGTATGTAAATTACACGGTGTCAGACTTGGAAGTAGTCACCGTGTGATTCTGTTGACAGGCTGACGCTGCCGCCGCCGCTGCTGCAGCTACTGCAAGCAGTGACGTCGTCAGGGAGGGACGCTCGAAGGTAATGGAATGGTTACATGCTAATAGTTCTGAGATACTATTCTCCTCCTCGGCGGACAGTTGTTCACCGCCACCATTAATTATAATAACAGATGACGAGGAGGATAGCACGTCACAGCCCGATGTCATATCGATAAGCAGTAGCGATGATATGGAGGCTACGGTGAGTGGTGTGGACAGAAGCCATGACGAACGAAAATAATTTATATAAGGCGCTAGAGGTCGCCAGCGTTCGATATGCCTGTAACGAGGTGGACCGTATAATGAATTTAAAGGACGACAATAATGAGCGTTACGTACCATCGACCAGCATGGTCATGCACGTCTTGCGATGGCTATCGATAGATGTCATCGCAACGTGTGGGAACATGGACTGGCGTTACAAAGTGACAGAATTGGTTAGAAAGAGTATGTACGAACGATACAGCGATATACAGGGCGACGCGGATGAAAATATGCCGAATGTAACTGGGTCTTTCTGTTCAATAGACTGGTCTGACGCAACTGCAGAGGGCATACAAACGTCAGTTGGTGGACTTGTATAAGGCAGATGATGAGGATGAGGTGACGCCATCGTGGAAACGCCAAAAAACAGCCCCGGCAGATGGCGACACCAGAGTGGTGGAGTACCGCTGCGACTCGTCACCAGCAGCGCAGGAGATGTCGGGGGAACCACTATACCAATCCTTGTCTGATGATGAGGATGCTTTCGCCTCATCCCCCGCTCACGAGGATGAGGACGATGACGCTGACTTCACATTCAGCCCCGCTTCGCCACCACTGACACAAAGAACGGAAGATGAGAGGGCATCACCAATAACACTGTACGTGTTCCCCGACGAAACCGTCGTCCTAAATCCAGACGGCGGGTGCGACCGCATAGCCGATCAACATACCATCACCCAACCGAAGCCGTCGACGTCGACCATCGAGGACGACGCCGATGATGATGATGAGAATGAGCCCGTTGACGATCCGAGAAAGGTGTGTTTCCTAAAGATGCAAACAAACATTGCGCGCTTAATAACGCACCAGTGGAGGACATCCGCCCCATCCACGGTAGAGGAAGTGACCGTGGACGTGTGCCGATCACTGGCAGTTACGGTACTGTCGGCAGCGTACCAGGACATCTTAATGAAGTATGTTCGTTGCAATATCCGTCGACAGCCGAACAGTAGTATGTGAACAGTAGTATGTGAACATTAGTCGGTAGTGAGTTAGTTAGGTAGTATTCAGTAGGTAGTATGTATGCACGAGTGACATTATAACCACGGTATATGAACATTAGTAGTAGTATTATTGTTGTTAATTAGGAGTAACATTATAATCACGGTGTATGAACATTATTATTATTATTATTATTGGTGTTATGTAGAGTGAAGTGTACGACGAGGCACCCGTACTCCCAGCCAGCATTCGGGAGCGATCTGGAGTATTGATCTCCATGTATATGACGTCGTCAACAGAATATTATTATTAGTAAACATAACCGAGTTAGTAGGTAGTATTAAGTAATATGGAGTGGAATATTAGTATCTTTTAATTTGTTCTGTAGGATGACGTACCTGTGCTACCGACTGAAGCGCGTAGGCGTGCAGGCCGTGAATTAGTAGTGCTACTACTAGAATATATTATATCGACACACGATGAACAATAGGTATATTTCTTTTATGTAGGAGGAGGAGGTGAAGGAGGAGGAGGAGGAGGCACCCGTACTAGCACAAGACGAGAGGAAACGTGCATTACATAGATTACTACAGATAATTATTGATTTTATGATAGAAACGCAGGATTATTAAGAAGCACCGTTTGCAACGGAATAACAGTAGCTTAGTGTAACGTGTCGAACTGTATGGTATTTAGTAGCTCTCTCTTTTATTGTATTTAGTCTCTCTCATATTGTAGTTGCATGACATAGAGTAATAGCTATATATATATATATATATATATATATATATATATATATATACACATACCGACTTATATAGTACATCATCACCATCATTGTACGTAACCTCTGTCGCGGTGTAAAAGCCCACAAGTTAATAACCATGTTACTAGCCACTGGCGTGTCGATAACCGATCGTAAGCTAGTGGTCACTGTCGATGATGTAACAATCCCACAAACCATCAAGTCATCATAGTAATTATATAAGTCTAACCGTGTATATGTATATGTATATGTATATGACATTATACTCAATAAAAAGTCATACAATGATTGAAACGTGTTGTCAGTGGTGTTGCCACGGTCTACATAGTTGAAAGAGAACCCGTAGCCATCGATAGCGGACACACAGTAGTCAATACCACAGGATCACACCTTAGGTCATACACCTTTCACCAATCACCAATCACTATTCACCACCACCACCACCACCACCACCACCACCACCATCACCACCACACATACTATATAGCTGTACTAAGGACCGCTGTCTCTCAGTTGTAGACGCGTAGAGCATCATGAAACGTCATCTATGTCGTCACTGCGGACTGGCCCTCGACACGTATGCAGAGCTAACACGCCACGTAGCGAGTCATTTGACACCGGCAGTGACCGAACACACGTATTCGGTGGCGCAGCCAATAGAGGTGCCACCTAGCGACCAGGCAAAGCGAACGAAATATTCGTGTAAATGCGATGCAACGTTTGAGAGATGGGACGATCTGCAGCATCATGTTAGGTCCGTATGTCGTCTTAGCAGTAGCAGTAGCAGTAGCAGTAGCAGTAATAGAAAACACACAGTGTACACATGTGCGAAATGTGGAAAGAATTTCGGTAGACGCGACGCCCTGACCAGACACGCACGACAAACGTGTACCGGCGTCGTCGTCGTCGTCAAGAAGCCGCCATCACCGAAGAGATCAAACAGGGAAGACACCACACCCCACCATCCACTCGTTACCGACGAAGACCCCATCGACCCACCTGCTCGACTCCCCTTCGCCGACAACCTGTCGACGGAACTGTTAGATGTCGTACGAGCGCACTGGTCGACCATACGGACATGTGTAACGAGAGGTCCTCTCCAGTGCAGGTACGATTACAGATTAACGACTCTGGACACGACCGTTCTAGAGACGCCGTTGAAGAACATGTTCCAGGAACAGACCAACGCTTTCAAGATTAACCTCAGTTACGGGTTCGTCCTGAGGAACAAGAACACGGGTCAATACAAGTACTACCATTCCTCGTGCAACTGCTGTGGACGCTACCTGGACGAGCCCAGTCTCATCACCAACAGCAAGGACTTTGATAAGTTCCTCGAACGCATCCGAGAAACCGACGTCTTGCAATGGGCCATCAATCAAAGACCGGATTCGGCGTGGGTGTGCGAACTCGTGACCAATGTCACATTTTTCGTCAATCGCATCATCGATCATCCGATAGGATGTGTAGGAATGATCGCCCTTCCAGGCTACATAACGAAGACCAAAGCCGTCATCGGATTGGAAAAGGAGCCCAAGTATAGCAAGAGGTACAATGACAACCTGTGTCTCTTCCGATGTCTGGCCCTGCATCGCGGATGTGACAGTCGTCGATTGGAACCAGCGGTGAAGACGCTGTACGAGACTTACGCTCAAGACGGTGTACCCATGGAAGCATTTGCCGGGGTTACGATGGACGACCTCTATCGTGTAGAGACCACGTTCCAAACGAATGTGTGCGTGTACAGTCCCGTAAAACCAGATGGAGAGGATGGAAAGCCAACTGCAGAACTCGTTCGTCGCTCGGTATGTAAGTACCCTGACACACACTACCTCAATCTTCACGGGACGCATTTTTCCTTCATCCAGGATAGACGCATGTACTGTCACTCGTACAGATGTCGGAAGTGTGGGGACTCGTTGTGGAAAGACGCATGGCGTCTACGCAACCACGAGAGCACGTGTACGGGGTGTGTGCGCCGAGTCTATCCTGGTGGCGTGTACCATTCGACTCCATCGGTGTTCGAACGACTGGCCGACGAGAACATCCGAGTGGCCGAAGCGTTGCAGTACTATCCGTACCGAGCCACCTTCGACTTTGAGTGTTGGTTCGACACCGAACACCTTCCGTCGGACAGTGACCAGGTTCACTGGGTTGCGCGTCACGTCCCGCTGAGCGTTAGCGTGGCATCCAACGTACCCGGACATGAACAAGTTACATGCATCGTCACGGACGGAGACACCAACAAGTTGGTGAGCACCATGATGACTATCCTGCAATCGATGAGTGAGGCCGCGTACGACAAGATCAAAGACTCATACGATCATGTGTTGGAACAACTCGCCGAAGAGCTGAAGAAATGGAACGAACGGGAGGAGGCTGCACGATCAGCCACCGACAAGGACGCTCGACCGGCAACCAATCCGTACAAAACGCTGATGGGACAACTGTATGGATGGATGCGTCAGTTACCTGTCATCGATGAGTGAGGCCGCGTACGACAAGATCAAAGACTCATACGATCATGTGTTGGAACAACTCGCCGAAGAGCTGACGAAATGGGACGAACGGGAGGAGGCTGCACGATCAGCCACCGACAAGGACGCTCGACCGGCAACCAATCCGTAAAAAAACGCTGATGGGACAACTGTATGGATGGATGCGTCAGTTACCTGTCATCGGGTTCAATTCGGGGAAGTATGATCTCAATGCCATCAAACAGTTCCTCATACCGTACTTCCTGACGACTTCAAAGACCGTGGAACAAGACGAAGAGGACGAGAGGGAGCAAGAGGACGAGAGGGAGCAAGAGGAAACAAAGAAAGACGAGAACGACGGCATCGGGTCAATGTTCGTCATCAAACGCAACAACACTTTCATGTGTCTTTCGACGGATCAGCTGAAATTCCTAGACATGATCAACTACATAGCCCCCGGGTTCAGCTACGACAAGTATCTGAAAGCGTACGGATGTGAGGTGACGAAAGGTCATTTCCCGTACGAGTACATGGACCGTCTGGAGAGACTCGACGACACCGCTCTTCCACCGAAAGAGGCCTTCTTCAGTCGACTGGAGAACGAAGGTATTTCAGACGAGGATTACGCCAGTTGTCAAGAGGCCTGGTGCGACAATGGCATGACGACGTTGTGCGACTTTCTCGTCTGGTACAACAACAGGGACGTGGTTCCCTTTCTTCAGGCAATCGATAGACAGTTTGCCTTCTATCAACAACGTGGAATATACATGTTCAAGCAAGGCATCAGCGTACCTGGTCTGACCCTGCTGTACCTGTTCAACGACTTTCCAGAGAAGACCTACTTTACCATCTTCAACGAGAAGAATAAAGACCTGCACGACCTCGTCAAAGAGAACATTGTAGGCGGGCCTTCGATCATTTTTCATCGCTATCACGAGAAAGGGGTCACCACGCTACGTCAGAACGAGTACGGAGAGGCTGCTCGGCCTTGTCGATCGATCGTCGGATACGATACGAACGCACTGTACCTGTGGTCGCTCATGCAAGACATGCCTATGGGATGGTGCACGCGACGACGGGTAGAGAAGGACTTCCGTCCCGAATCGGCGCAGCTGTACGGACAGATGGCTGCATAATGGTTGACGTGGGAATCAGAACGCACGGAACGTCCCATACGGCATCAGATCAACGGACGAGAGAAGAGAATAGGCAAACATCGGGTGGACGGATGGTGCAGCGAGACGAAGACGGCTTATCAATTCCAAGGGTGCTTTTTTCACGGTTGCTCGTGCAACCGAGAAGAGGTGAACGCCGTCAACGGGAAACCCATGGCGAAACTGCTCGCCGAGACCCGAAAGACCACCGCCTACCTACGTCACTTTGTCACAGTCGTCGAGCTGTGGGAATGCGAGTGGAAGGAGATGAGACGAACCCCGGCCGTACGAAAGTGTCTGGATGCTGCATTTCCCCGACGTCGACACGTGCGATGGACGATGACGTCGCAACAGATCCTGAACGGAGTGCGTGCAGGAACCGTGTTCGGCATGATCGAGTGCGACATTCGCGTACCGGAAGAATTGCGCGAGCACTTTGCCGAGATGCAGCCCGTGTTCAAGAACATCAGTCTGATACGCGAGGATCTCGGTCCGTTCATGCGCCGATACGCCGAAGAGCACAACATAATGAAGACTCCGCGACGCATGCTCGTGGGTAGTTATTGCGGCGATAAGATACTGCTCGCAACGCCACTGCTGCGATGGTATCTGGACCACGGTCTCGAGGTGCTGCACGTGTACCAGGTCATGGAATACGATCCTATTCCGTGTTTCCGGCAGTTCGGCGATGCAGTGTCCAAGGCCCGACGCGAGGGCGACGTCCACCAAGACAAGACCATCATCGCGGACACCATGAAGTTGCTGGGGAACTCGGGCTACGGAAAGACCATCACCAACGTTGACCGACATCGCGACGTCAGCTACTGCACGGAGAAGGCGGCATCGCTCAAGGTCAACGATAAACGGTTCCGACAACTCGAGAAAGTCGTCGACGATGCGTACGAGGTAGATATGAACAAGAAAACCGTCAAGACTATTTAGCCTTGGCCGGGGAGTCCGTCGATGACCTCGTGACCCCAGCACTACGAGAACATTATTTCCGACATCGTTCCGAATGGCTCCCTTCCGAATGTTGCGACGATCATCGGAACGACTACGTGCGCTGTCGCCTCGCCAATCGACCGTGGGTCGGAGACGAGGGGTGCTGTAAGGCGCGAAGAGCGTTCGACAAGAGGACACCGGGTCTGTTCAAGGTCGAGTGGTCCGGTGCCGGGTTCGTGGGGTTGTGTAGCAAGACGTACTATTGTTTCGGAGCCACCGACAAGTACAGCACCAAAGGACTGAACAAACGGCACAACACCATCGACAAGGATGCGTTCCTGGCGGTGATCACCAACCGTCGGAGCGGAAGTGGAGCGAACCGTGGTTTCCGGGTGTATAAATCTAGCGTGTTGACGTACGTGCAGAAACGGACTGCCCTCACCTTCTTTTACGCCAAACGCATGATGCACGAGGACAGGGTGACCACGGGTCCGGTGGACGTATAGAAAAGGCGATGCACGCTGCACTCGTTTCATACGCAATCATGGATGCACGATGGAAACACCCCTTCACGTGCATCGTCGCCGTACTTTCGTGACGCGTATGTTGCGTCACGCCGCTGCGATGATCGATCCACCGCCCGAACAAATAACGTGGTGTTACGGAGAATGGCAAGAGGCTTACGCAACGACGGACTTGGGTCACGTGCGATTCGAGGAAGGGTTACCGACGGCGGCCATGTTCGATCCGACAACGAGGAACCTCATCGTCATAGACGATCTCATGGCAGAAACGGACGAACGGGTCACGACCTTGTTCACTAAAAAAAGTCACCACAGGAACACGTCCGTGCTGTATCTCGTACAGAACCTGTTCCCTAAAAACAAAGAGAGTCGCACCATCAGTCTGAATTCGCAGTACATGGTGGTGTTCAAGAATCCACGTGACGCATCGCAGATGGCGAACTTGGCTCGACATATGTATCCGGGACGCGGCAAGTTCGTGCAAGAGGCGTTTAAAGACGCCACGTCGGTACCGTACGGTTATCTATTGGTCGATCTCAAACAGGACACGCCCGAGGACATGCGTCTGCGCACGGCCATCTTTCCAGACGACGGTGTTCAGTACGTGTACTTGCCGAAGGTATAAAAGATCGAGTGCGTGGATCGTCTCTTCATTCGCACCATGTCTGACCTGGCGAAGAGACACATTTTGTGCATACAGACTCTGGCCAGGTACAAGAAAAAAAAAGTGCAAAAGGGCATCATCGCCAACGCCGACGCCCATCTGCTGTGTGCACTAGCCGAGTGTGCCTACAACATACTAACAAAGAACATTCCATTGACCGCTTTACAGAGGCGACGATTGAATAAATACAGGACGAAGTTACGCGAGTTGGCTAATAGACGAACGCCCGCTGCCAGGAGAAGACGCATCTTGCTGCAACCGCAGGTTGGCGAGGGACAGAGCGGCGGTTTCCTATCGGCCTTCCTAGCACCGTTGGCAGGTTCGGTCTTGCTACCCTTGCTCCAACAGGTGCTGACCAAAAGGTAGATACATGGAACACACACGCAAGATGGCCTTGGTGGACCCGCGCCTGTTGGACGCGCTTCGGTCACCCCCACCCCCACCCGCGACCGACATCTTATGCAAGAAGGTGCAAGCCCTCGATGACGAGATGAAGACCATCCTCGATAGAAAGGACCTAGACGACGGGACCAAGGTGACACTGTATAATCAGGTGTTGCAGCGATACAACGTCCTGACCGATAAACGCATCAAGGAACCGCTACGCGTGGTCACGGTGAACGAGTCTGAGGTGGAGCCGGGGTCAGAGGGTGCAGTACGAGCTCCTATTAGCGGACTGGAGGCCACAGTCTTGGCCACCGTTCCCAGGACCATGCAGGCCAAAGCCAGCCGTTTGATGGAGCATCTGAAGAGAGATATCGCGTGGACCGCTCGCGGTGAACTGATACACGAGGGCGTGCCGGTTGTCGGCAGTAACGTGGTGGATCTCGTTAATGATCTGTTGCGTAAGAGAAAGACCGCTCCGACGGGTTGGCAGCCATTCGCACAACAACTCCGTGCCATCAACCTACCCATGACGTTGGTCGGTAACGTCTCCAGGAGAGCCTACATACGTCCGGCGCCGGCGGTCACTCCCTCTCGTCGGTCAATTACTACTCCGCGTGCTGCTGCTGCTGCTGCTGCAGGTAGTGCACGAAGATCGCTAAGTTGGTCACCCCTCGCCCGTCAGAGCCGTCGAATGGAACATACCATGCCCACCCCACCCCCCGAATCACGCAAGGCTTTGTCGTCATTGGCTGCTTGGGACACCCTATAGGATGGTAAGCTGCGTGTCCGTAGCACAGTGTTCGTCATGTCGCCCGATCCACAGGACCTCGTGTACCGTTCCGTCGTCGGTGCGATATTTATCAGTGGACTTTACATGATTGCTCACTGTATAGTCCAAAGTTTTATGCAACAGGCGTTATTCGAACCCCCCTCGCTCGTCGAATGGAACATTCCTTGTCCACCCCACCCTCCCCCCGCATCACGCAAGGCTTCGTCGTCATTGGCTGGATGGAACAACGTATAAGGTGGTACGACGCGTGTCCGTAGCACAGTGTTCGTCATGCTCATCGATCCATAGGACGCGTACCGTTCCCTCGTCGCTGCGATATTGTTCGAAGGACTTACCTTGCTGGGAGATGTTGCAGCCGACATTCTTATACAACAGGTGTTATTCAGACAATGGTTACGCTACTAGACCGTTGTTGTTCCACCGCTTACGTTGTGGGTGCCATAGTGTGTGTCCTACTACACGTCGGCGTGCTCCTCGTCATTCAACAGCAGTCGTACTCCGGAGTCAACGTCACCGCCCCCGTCAACGCATCGGTCCTCCTCCTCTTTTGATGGCAGAGAGGGGAGAACGCCCCATGAGTGAGGTCTACTTCGATCCCAAAAGGGTAGGCAGTTATGGTGGCGTCGACGGCTTGCGACGCGTCACGCGCCTGCCGCAGAAGGTCGTCAAAGAATGGTTGTCGGCACAGGACGCCTACACCTTACACAAACCAGCGAGACGTCATTTCAAGAGACGCCGCGTCATCGTGGGTGGTATGCATCAGCAGTGGCAGGCCGATCTCGTAGACATGTCGAAGGTGAAAAACGACAACGAAGGTATGGCCTTTATACTCACGGTGATCGACGTCTTCTCGAAAGTGGCCTGGTGTGTTCCCATGAAGAACAAGTCCGCGGCGTCGTTGGTGGCAGCGCTGGAATCCACGTTCGTCGACGTTTGGCCAAAGATATTGCAGACAGATGACGGCAAAGAATTTCGGAACAAATCCGTTCAGGCTCTATTGCGGCGTTACGACATCCATCACTTCTCCACGCACAACGCGGAGACGAAGGCATGCGTCGTGGAAAGATTCAACCGAACGTTGAAGTCGCGCATGTGGCGATACTTCACGCGACACCAGACGTGGCGGTACATCGACATCCTTCCGGACTTGGTGCGATCGTATAACAACGCCCGCCACCGCATGATCGGTATGGCTCCGTCACACGTGAATGCCAAGAATCAAGAAAAAGTGTGGCAACGTCTGTACAGTCACGACGGTAAGGGTGTGCCCAAGTTGCACGTATCAGATCGCGTGCGCGTCAGCAAGCACAAACGCACGTTCGAAAAGGGCTACGAGACGAACTGGAGCGAAGAGATGTTCACGGTACACGAGGTTCACCCCTCCGATCCACCCGTGTACCGCTTGCGGGACGATCTCGGCGAAGTGCTGGAGGGTACCTTCTACGAACTGGAGCTACAGAAGGTGTCGGTACCCGTCGATAAAGTGTACCGTGTTCAAGAGGTACTGCAACGTCGTACGGTTGGTAGACGAAAGGAGGCTTTGGTGAAATGGTTCGGCTATTCCTCCGCATTCAACAGCTGGATCGATGCCAGGGCACTCGTCCACTCCACTATAAAGACTAGCCGCGCACATGGCGACACTGCATTCGAGAAATGACACACGACGCGACACCACCGACCTGCACCACCACCACCACCACCACCACCACCATCATAGACGAGGAAGAAGTGGAGCAGGACGAGGATTGTACTGACGCTGCACCGAACGAGCCAGACAGCACTCCCTGGCATCTTTTCGGTACCGCGTGTCCCAAAGAGGAGATCGTGTTTCTGTGTCAGGTCGTCGTCTTGTACACGGTCATTCTGATCAGCATTTACAACCTGACGACAGGTCACGGCGATTCCACTCTGTGGACGGCTCTGTTGAGTAGTTATTTGGGTTACCTACTGCCCAATCCCACGTTGAGACGCAATAGCGACTGATTTCTACATGACGCTGCCTAGCAACGCTTCTATGAAGATGCACCCCGACAACACCTTGACCCATTGCGTCACGGCCTTGCCTCAACGCATCGATCTTACCGGCGAGTGGGAGTGTGGGTTGGCTGAGGTCCAGTATCCGCACACTTGGTACAACGTCACAGAGAACGATGTCTGGTTCTTCCTCAACACGATCGATGCTACGGACTCGTCCCGACGTTCGAAGTTGTCGTGTGGGTATTACGACGATCCGTTAACATTGCTGTATCACGTCAACAAGGGACTGTACAGTATGGGGACGGAGGAGACACAGGCTCAAATGAGCTATAGTTCCGTCACTCAGAAAATGACGTTACACATGACAGCGAACACCCTGTTCACCGTACCGTACCACAGCGCGGTGGCGGCCATGTTAGGATTCCGTGAACCCGTAGCCAGCGAGCCGGAGGCGGTTACGTCATCACCCGTCCTCCCCGTCGACTCCCGCCATCCCGACTCGTCGTACCCCTTCCACATCGAGGCCGACGATGTGGTGAACCTGACGCAGGGGTTCGACACCCTCTACCTCTACACGGACATCGTGGAGTCTCGTATAGTGGGTGACACTCTCGCGCCTCTGTTGCGCGCCCTTCCGATTAGCGGACGTCACGGTGACAGGGTGTCCGCTCGTTTCACTAACGTGCACTACGTACCCCTGTTGCGCTCGAACTTCAACTCGATCGAGGTGGATATAAGGAACGACATGGGTCGACGCGTGCCATTCGAATACGGCAGAGTGACGGTGACGCTTCATTTTCGTCGACGCAAGCCCGGACTGTTCTGATGAATTACAACGATTATTACGCGCGCCAGGCTGGCGGTGCGCTGCCCTACTTCGCCGGTGCGCAATACAAGCGAGGTCACGGACTGGGCAGTCTGTTCGGCAGTCTGTTGCGCAGCGCCATGCCGCTCATCAAGAGAGGTGCCGTGGCGTTGGGCAAGGGAGCGTTGAAGACCGGCGTTCGTATAGCCGGCGACGTCTTATCAGGCCAGAACATAAAAACGGCTGCCAAAAGACGCGTCACCGACGCCGTGATGAGCAGTATTCGAGCCCCCCCTGGCGGCCGCAAAGGCGACATTCACTGCAGTAAAGCGACGCCGCAAGAAACGGACGTCCACGAAACGCGCTGCCGACATATTCGACGACAAAGATGGCGTTCGTGCATAGACAGTCGTGCGAGGGAGTCAAGACCGAGCTGGATCTCTTTACCGTACCCCCCACTCAGAACTGCATCGCCGAAAGTCACGTGGTGGAACATCAACCCATGGCCTCTCTGGACTCTGGAGGACCGATAGAATTCTTCATCCCCGGATCGGGAGACGATTACATGGATCTCGCCAACACGATGCTACACGTGCAGGTGAAGGTGACGCGAGCCAACGGTAACCCTATCGACGCGGGCGAACCCGTGGGACCGGTGAACAACTGGTTGCAGTCGCTGTTCAGCAATGTCGACCTCTCCCTGAACGGCACGCTCGTGACCTCTTCGTCCTTCAACTCGTACCCGTATCGATCCTACATAGAGGCGCTGCTGAGTTACGGATTCGACGCCAAGTCGACGCAGCTGACGAATCAGCTGTGGTACAAGGACAAGGCTAGTCGCATGCACGCCACCGAGCTAGCCGCCGGACCCGATCCTAACCCCGGGTTCGTGACTCGTCGAAAGTACATAGCCGGCAGTCGCGTGGTCGACATGATGGGTCGTCTCCACGTGGATATGTTTCTGCAGGATAAATTCCTGATCAACGGTGTCGACGTCAAGTTACGACTGGTGCGCAGCAAACCCTCGTTTGCGCTGATTGCTGCTGGAAACAACGAGTACAAGATAATCATCGTCAACGCGTCCTTGTTCGTCAAGAAGGCCACCCTCAATCCGGCCGTGCAGATGGCTCACATCAAGGCTCTCGAACGGACCACGGTCAAGTATCCGTTACGACCCGTCGAATGCAAGGTGTACTCCATTCCCACGGGAGCTCTGTCGCACACGCACGAGAACCTGTTCCTCAGCGCTCTGCCGAAACGTCTCATACTGTGCTGCATCGACAACGACGCCTACAACGGCACGTACGCCACAAACCCGTTTCACGCCAAGAACAACGCCATAAGCTTCGTCTCGGTGTACGTGGACGGTCGTCAGATACCCGCCAAACCCTTCCAGCCCAACTTCGAAGAAAACCTCTTCGCCAGGAGCTACGCGAGCCTGTTCACCTCGACCGGCAAGATATGGCAGGACGAGGGGAACGGTCTGACTCGCGACGAGTACCGAGACGGCTACACCTTCTTCGGTTTCGACCTGACCCCTGACCAGTGCGACGGTCCCTGCTTTAATCTGGTACAAAAGGGCAACCTGCGCATAGAATTCAATTTCCGTGCAGCGCTTCAGACCACCGTGAACGTCGTCGCCTACGCCGAATTCGAGTCCGTGCTGGAAATCGACAAGAACCGCAACGTCATCTACGACTTCTGAGATGGACACCCTGCAGATCGCCCGTCTACTGGCGATGGATCCGAACACCGCGTCCGTCTTTGGCGGCGTCGTACCCAGAGATGGACTGCCTACAACAATTGACGCTTTGCCGATCGCCTTCGTGTGCAACACCGACGACGGCGACGAACCGGGCGAACATTGGATAGCGCTGTACCTGTCCTCCGACGGGCGCGGCGAATACTTCTGTTCGTACGGTCTGCCGCCTCGCCACGCGGCGTTCCGCACCTTCTTGAACAAACACTGTTCCGAGTGGACTCATAACAGCACGAGACTTCAGAGTCCTCTGTCTAACGTTTGCGGACAATATTGCGTCACTTATATCATGCTTCGTTGTAACGGTTCTCCTATGCGAACTTTCGTCAACGCTTTCCACACCGATCTGGTCGCTAACGATTGTCGCGTGTTCGATTGGATTAACCTGCTGAAAAAGGGTATACCGTACTATCGCATATCGTACTGAGCCTCTGGCGCGGTGGTCGCTCCACCCGTAAGCTCGCCCTCGAACCTCTGGCGCGGTGGAGACACCCGTAAGTTCGCGACCTCTGGCGCGATGGTCACCATTCGCAAGTCGCCTCGTCATCGTCTTCATCTTCATCATACCCTGCTCGTTGTATCCAATCACATACGATCGCCTCGTTTGTATTGCTGCCGCTTTGTTGTATTCAATAAAATACGTGTGCACCGTACGATTTTGTTCGTCTCCTTACTAGGTTAATGTCCCTCCCGTAAACGTAACTAGGTCAATGTTCGTTCCTCCTCCAGTCGCTAGGGGGCGCTTAGGTTACCCGTAAGGCACTGCGCTCAGGAAGCGCTCTGATTTGCTACGTAACTAGGTCCATGTTCGTTCCTCCTCCAGTCGCTAGGGGCGCTTAGGTTACGCATGACTGCACTGCGCTCGGCTACAACCGCCAGGGGGCGCTCTGATTGGCTGCGCGCGCAACCGCGGTCGGTGGGCGATATTAGGGTGTATTTATGTCAGTCATGCGTAGCCACCACCGTAGGGGTCTCAAAAACCTCCACCTACTACTCCCCAGCCTTTCTGTGTGTACATGTATGTGTATGGCTAATCAACTTGGTAATCACGCCCCTACTATGGCACTTGTAACCAATTGTGATTGTCACTCCTATGTAGGGGCTCTTCGGCATTCCATGCCTATGATTACTGTATTAAATAAATGGATTGCCATTTTCTCACTCATACATGTTTTCAGTTATGACTGATATGTACAGAAACTAGCTCAGGCTCCACACCAGTTTTTGATATCATTAAGACCAGGCAGTCAGATTAAGTAGGGATATTAAATTCAATGACACAAGAGGGGTATTTGGTGGCGTCCCCTCTATTATTAAATTTGACAGGTCCATTCAAAGCAGCCCGACCGGTAATCACAAGGTGGCGCAAAGGTGCCGTCCAGTGTTTGCACGTGGCCCGTGATGACAGGTGATTGGCGGAGGGCAACTCAAATTTCAAATTCCAAATTTCAAATTCAGTTGCCGCTTCTGTCTTGTACAGTAAGCAACGGTGCGTTTACGCTCTGCTCAAAAATCCCACCCACCCTCCCTAATAGTGTGTTAACGGTAGGGGTTTGCTCATTTGGTAAACTTTACTTCGCATCATTTATATTCCGACAATAACATACGGATGGTAAAGCGTACTATCTTAACGGATAAAGTCAACTTACCCATGTATAATAATTAAAAACCAACATCGTTGTCTTTCATTGCTTAGAACTTTTGAAGTAAGCAACCATCGAGGTAACCCTTTTATCTTGTTCCTTCCTCGGAAACATCTACCGAGGTATCCCTTTCGGGGTCGGGATTATCTGACATGTTCCTCCCTGGGAAACATCGATATTAAACTGCGTTGAAAAAAACTAGACAATGCAAAATCGTGCTTCGATTATTCCAATTGTTGCCCCGAAAAAGCAACGTCTCCGGAATGGGTCCAGTACCATATACTGGGCAAAAGTGTTGTTTCAACAACCAAACTTAATCTATATGCGTCCACTCTACTCTAAATGCACACATTGTGTAGGTACTCCATATCTATGCGCAGTCACTATTTGTCACTGCCCCAGTTTTGTTTTCTTCGGCAGGGCGATATAATAGGTTTTCCGATCGTTGTGATGTAACAATGGAGTGACGCACGACGCGGAGCACCATGGGATACCATAATGCTAAACTCGTGTTTGGACACTGTATGGCTACAGTCCTGTGCCGTTGTGCATTGCACTCGGCGTACTACTGAACAGGAGATGCGTATGTATGCGCTCGCTAGCCTATATAAGAGTATGTCGTGACGAGAAAAATTAGAAAAAAATCGTTATATTTAAAAAGAGATTTGACAAGATTTGCCATCCAAGCCAAAGGCTCAGATGGCAAGTGAACAAGGAAGCCATTGGCTTATCGAGAGTCCATCAGTGTTCATCTACATGTAACCCGCCCCCCTGAGATATGTGTCAACTTTGTTTTTAAACATAGTCACGCTACTATCATTTATACAATCCGTAGGAAAATGGTTCCATTAATTTATTGTCCTCTATGAGAACGAATACTTCCTGATATCCAATCTTCACTGACCCTTTATTAATGTTACCCCATGTCCTATAATTCTTCTATTCATCTTGAGTGAGAAAAAATAGTTATCTCAATGTTTTCATACCCATCCAATATTTTTTGAAACTCCAATCTGATCTCGTCTTAATCTCATTGTCTCTAGAGTTGTTAAACCACATTCTTTCAGGCGTTCTTCGTAACTTAGTTCTGGAAGAATTTTAGTTGCCCTCTTTTATATGCGTTCAAGCGTATCTATACCCTTCATACGATATGGTCTCCATGCTTGTATACTTTATTCTAAATGAGGCCAAACCATTGCTTTATACAGAGGTATAATTAGCTTGTTCCCTTGTATTTTATGTTTCTTCTAATCAACCCAAGAATTTGATTACCCTTTCAAGTTGCAATACCATACTGCTCTGAAACTTTCATATCAGCGCTTATTGCAACTCCTAAGTTCTTTTCTTTTACAGTAGTACCCATAACAGTATCTCCCATTTTATAGTTTACATCCAAGTTCCCATGTTCTGTATGTAGGCATTTACATTTCCCAAAATTCAACAACATCTGCTATATCTCAGACCATTTCATTAATCTGTCTAGATCGTTTTTTAAATGTTGTTTATCAACATCAGTGTTAACCTTTCTAAACACTTTTATGTCATCCGCAAATTTCAGTACGTTATTTGTTATATTGTCGTCCAAGTCACAGATATATATTAAGGAAAATAAAGGTCCTAATACGGATCCTTGTGGTACCCCACTCAAAACAAATTTCCAGTTTTAAATGTCTCCATCTACTACAACACGTTGTTTTCTGTCAGCCAGCCATTTTTCTATCCAATCAATTACGCCATCCCCGATACCATGGGCTTTTAATTTAAATAGTAATATTTGATTTGGCACTTTGTCAAAAGCTTTCTGAAAATCAAAGTAGTTAATATCTACTTGCTATCAATCGTGTATCCATTTAGTGATTTCTTCCAAAAAAACATAACATATTTGTTAAGCATGAACTCGCTTTTTGAAATACATGTTGAGATGAATTTAATAAATTGTGCTTAAAAAGGAAGTCCACCTTATGGTATTTAATTAACCTTTCTAATAATTTTTTTTTCTAATAATTTGCACGGGAATTTCGAAGAAAACGCTGTCTTTCGACGATGTCAAAGGTAAAATATGTAGTAAAATGCAAACATTAAAAGACTACATCATCCGGTAGTCACAGGCTGTCACCCATCCGAATACTAACAGGACTTGACGTGCATAACTTCGGTGATCGGACGTTGTTTTCAATGTTGTTTTCAATGGCCGTAGGCATTTCCTAAGGTATACTTCGCATAATTTATAGTCCGACAATACTATACGGATGGTAAAGCATATCATATTAGCGGATACATTCGAATTATCGATATGTAATAATTAAAAACCCATATCAATGTCTTTCATTGCTTAGAACGAGAAAAACAAATTCGTAATATTTGCACGCAGACTTCAAGGAAAGCGCTCTCTCTCGACGACGACAATGGTTAAATATGTAGTAAAACACGAAAACTAAAAGCCTCCATCACCCGGTATATCCGGTCTCTCGCCCGTCCAAATACTAACAGGACTCGAAGTTGCATATCTTCGGTGATCGGACGAGAACCGTTGTTTTCAACGTAGTACGTCCGTAGACATTTCCTTACTTTACTTCGCATAATTTTAGTCCGACAATATCATACGGATGGAAAAGCAGACTAACTTAGGTGATAAAGTCGACTTATCCATATATTCGCTGGATGAGGGAAATCCAACCGTTCAGTAAAGAAATTTTAGCAGGAAGAAAATTGACTATGTACTCACAAGAAGCTCGAGCAATAGGGAATTTATAGCTGGTATATAGGCAGTGTACTTAAGACGTCATAAAATGAAAACTTTTAAATATAATGCGATGAAGTAATATGCATTATTTAGCCTACATGCATGGCTACATTTTATTCGCTGGATGATGGAAATCTGACCGTTCAGTAAAAAAATTGTAACAGGGTGAAAAGTTACTATGTGTATAACACACGCAGTGGGAACGAGAAGTCAACACAAGACGGGAATATATATCAGTTCAAGCGAAATTTAATATATATGAAAAACGAAGTACAGTTACAATGGGATTTTAAAACACTAGAAGTATATATAGAATTTGAAACATTATAATATATGTATGTGTGGATAAGTACATGTTCATATAGCATTATCGAATGCCGGCAAAAGATTTCGCCGAACGCGACATGGCGTCATATTACGTCGAATGCGGCAGGTTATTCGGAGTGGCGCCAGCACATGTCGGCGTCGACGCTGTAACGGGGATACGTGATTGTGTGATGGTGTGACGGGGCGACGCAGCAGCTCTGTCATGACACCCAACCAGACCCTCCGATGTTCTAGGAAGGCTGCTGCGATGTTGCTTTCGTCGTCCCATGATTCTGGTTGGGTGTCATGGACGGTGTCGTCTATACGTCGGTAGCCGAAGGTGTGTTGCAAATGAGCGAGGACGTGACGCCACCGACTAGCATTCTGCATGAATGCCGTGAGTAAAGCAGCAACATACAGTTCATCACGCAACTGAACGGTGGCCCGTCTGGCCCGGCGCACTATCGTCATATCCTGTAGCTCCGATATAACTAACGGCCACTGCTGCCTATGGATACTGCAAGGAAACGACAAACATATATATATATATATATATATATATATATATATATATATATATATA
Source organism: Lamellibrachia columna (assembly GCA_963662155.1). Taxonomy (NCBI): domain Eukaryota; kingdom Metazoa; phylum Annelida; class Polychaeta; order Sabellida; family Siboglinidae; genus Lamellibrachia; species Lamellibrachia columna. The sequence continues at coordinate 35,363,416 of OY759269.1, read as the reverse complement.
TATATATATATATATAGAACAGACATAACCAAGCAACGAGAGAGGTGGAATGCGAAACCAATCGACTGGTAGTTGTATCGCTAGGCAAGCCGCTTCATATGGAACTTGGACCCGACGAACACTCAGCGAGACATGTACACGGGAACGATAGAACAGTAGTTAAAGTTAACATTCATTCATTCAAACAATGTACTCTATGTAGAGCTATGTAAAGTATTATATATATATATATATATATATATATATATATATATATATATATATATATATATATATATATATATATATTTATATATATATATATATATATATTTATATATATATATATATATATATATTTATATATATATATATATTTATATATATATTTATATATATATATATATTTATATATATATATATATATATATCGCTTTGTTTCTGCTCCTGGATCGTGCGTGAGTATATATATATATATATATATATATATACTCACGCACGATCCAGGATATATATATATATATATATATATATATATATATATATTTATACTCACGCACGATCCAGGAGCAGAAACAAAGCGACCCCGACTAGTTGGAGAACGACCAACACATCCGTCATGACGGCTATCATTGATGCAGGCATGATGATCGACTTGTATAGAGTTGCTGACAATGGTGGTTGTGATGACGACACGACGGTCTCAGTCGTCTTATATACCATACTAGAAATAAGCCAGACAACTGACGTAAGCCTCGGAACAATATCACAGTAATCAGAAAACTGATAAACGCGTCAGCTAACCGACGCCGGGCATCCATCACGGAAGGAAAAAGTGCGGTTACGCGTACGCAGACAGCGCTAGAACGACGTGTATTTAATACAGTAAATGTACATGTTAACATCATAAAGTCACTATGAATCGTCCTATAAAGTTCAGAGGCGGGGCCAGTTTCCTATCCAATTTCTACGTGTGCACGATACATGTGTGGTATAGAGAATTTAACACTGTTGAAAGCGCGTATCAGTGGCGCATATGTATGCATCATGGTGATTTGGAGACAGCAGACAAGATGCTGACCACACGCACTGATCTACATGCGAAATACCTCAGCAAGAGCATTCGAGAGAAAGTGCATTTACGTGCAGAATGGAACAAAAAGAGATATTCTGTAATGTATGCGTTAGTCGCTGTTACATTTCGCGACCCAACCTTACGTAAACGGCTGTTAGACACACGGGAATCTGAATTGAAGGAATGGGTAAATAGTCGGGAAGGGTACTGGAGTGCACTAACCTACAGTGGTCAAGCAGGCCAGAACATGCTTGGACAGATACTTATGCGAGCACGCGAGTTCATTCGAATGCACCAGAATCCCCCAACAGCGAAACGATGGTCAGACGTAACGCGAGTCGATCGCACGATCGGACAAAGTACAATGCACCGCAAGACACCCGGCGAACAATAGCGATATCACGCGCGCGCTCGATGGGTGTGATAACAGTGCGCGCCACAGGCAGTATGACGCTTTTATAAGCTGAGCGCACAGTTAACGACTCACACAACCGCTCTCCGATAGCGTAGTACAAGTCTAATCGTTCGTCAGCAGCAGAGAAGCAATGGCCGCAAAACAGTTCGCCAACAACAACGAGATGGCTCTCACACGTTTACAGAATGAAGTAAGTGGCGGAAACTATAGATTTACACATCCGTTAACTATAGTACAATGTGCCGTGAAAGAGAAATATATCGTTAACGCATCGTGTCAGCATTGTAACAAACGTGTGATTCCGGAAAATAATGGGTATGTGTGTTCGGTTCATCGATGGCAACGGGTTCCCGTGTACAGGTTCGCTCTGCGTATCTTCCTGGCGGATTGGATCGGATCAGAATGTTGGGTTACCTTGTTTAATGAAAAGGCAGTGCAGGTGTTGCGGTTCACTGGTAACGCCTACATGAACATGGCGTCAGACGCCGAGAGATATGCAGCATTGGAGATGCTGAAGGGGGCCCGTGTCCTGGTCGCCATTAGGAAACGCGTAGCGGGAGAGTATGTCAATTACAATGTGTCAGAACTGGAAGTGGCAGCCATGTAATTCTGTTGACAGGATGACTCTGCTGCTGCTGCTACAAGCAGTGACTTCAGCGAGGAGGAAAAGACTAGCGGAAAAGAGAAAGTAATGGAATGGTTACGTAGTAATAGTTCTGAAATACTATTCTCCTCTTCGGTGGAAAGTTGTTCACAACCACCACTCATTATAATAACAGATGACGAGGGGTGGATAGTACTACGTCACAACGCAATGTAATATCAATAAGCAGTAGCGACGAGATGGAGGCGATGGTGAGTGGTCTAGACAGGATACGTGATCGATCCGAAGCCATTAATATCGAAAATAACTTCTATAAAGCACTAGATGTCGCCAGTGCCAATATGCGTGTGATGAGGTGGCTCGCAAAATGAATTTAACGGACGACAAGGAGTGTTACATACCATCGTCCGACTTGGTCCTGCACATATTGCGGTGGCTAGCGACAGAGGTCACCGCAAAGTGTGGGAATAAGCATTGGCGATACGACGTGAAAGATTTGGTTAGAAAGAGACTAAACGCAAATATGCAGGGCGACACGGACGATTATGCAGACCGATGCGCAAATATGTATGGTAATACTGACTAGCAATGTAACTAGTATTTATGTTCAATAGATAAACAACGGTCTGATGCAACTTCGTAAATCATACGATGAAGAAACGTCGAGACACTTCCGCACCATCACCACCACCATCATCATCATCATCAGCAGCAGCATACCCTGACTACTTCAAGTCGCCTCCAGCGTCGCAGGTGGTACCATGGGAGACGGACGATGATGATGATGATGACGATAAGGATGATTTCGAGTTTAGTCCCGCGTCACCACTAACGCAGTCTACGGAGCGGGAGGAGGAGGAGACGGCACCACCACCACCACCGACGTTGTGCGTCTTCCCAGAATCCAGAGTGCTACTGACGGCGGACGGCGGTGCAGTGCGTATACCGGACCGGTCAGCAAACCAGCCGGAGTCCTCTACACGACAAAAGGAGGAGAGTCCGGAACCCTCCACACGCCACACCTACTACAGTTCGGAGGAGACACCAGAGGTGTGTAAGCTGATGATAGAAGAGGCGGTGTCAAATTTAATAACACACGCGTGGCAAAGGTCAACGAAATAACTTGATGAGGTGACGCAGACGCTATGCGAAGAGATCACGGCGACAATAATATCGCCGGAATGGCAAGAACTGATGAAAGAATATGTAGGCATCATCATCCGCCGTCCACAGAAGTTGAACATTAAGTAGTTGACATTATTAGTATTAGTATTAGTAGTAGTAGTAGTAGTAGTAGTAGTAGTAGTAGTAGTAGTAGTAGTAGTAGTAGTAGTAGTAGTAGTAGTAGTAGCAGTAGCAGTAGCAGTAGCAGTAGTAGTAGTAGTAGTAGTAGTAGTAGTAGTAGTAGTAGTAGTAGTAGTAGTAGTAGTAGTAGTAGTAGTAGTAGTAGTAGTAGTAGTAGTAGTAGTAGTAGTATTATCACTAGTTGAACAGTATATATAACCGCTGTAGAATAATAGTATTATTATTATTATTATTATGTAGTTGAACATAAGTACTATTTATTTTCTGTAGGAGGAAGGGTATGACGAAGCGCCCGTACTACCGACATAATTGCGGAGACGCGCATTGCGAGGATTATTTGATATAATTATCGATTATATGCTAGAGACACGATTATTAACAACCACCTTTGCAACGGAAAGTCATATTACAGTATATCGTCAGTACTTATATAACAACGGTAGTGTAGTGTACCCAACTTTATGTTATGTAGTCTCTGTTGTATTGTACGTAACCTCTGTCGCGGTGTAACAGCCCACAAGTTAATAACCATGAAACTAGCCACTGGCGTGTCGATAACCGATCGTAAGCTAGTGGTCACTGTCGGGGATGTAAAAATCCCACAAACCATCATGTCGTCATCGTATTTATATAAGTCTATCCGTATATATATATATATATATATATATATATATATATATATATATATATATATATATATATATATATATATATGTATATGACATACCACAGTATAATTAATAAACAAATGTCATACAATGATTGTACGTATTGTCAGTGGTGTTCAATCGTCCTACATAATTGAAAGAGAACCCGTAACCATCGATAGTGGATATATTAGCCATTACCATAGGAATTCACCTTAATAATACATAATCCACCACCCCTAACACCACCACCACCACCACCACACACTATATAGATGTACTGAGGGCCGCTGTCTGTCAGTTGTAGACGCGTACAGCACCATGAAACGTCATCTATGTCGTCACTGTGGACTGACACTCGACACGTATGCAGAGCTACGACGTCACGTGGAGAATCATTCGACACCATCGGTGAATCAGCACTCGTTTTCAGTGGCGCCACCAGCAGCGGTGCGACCACGCAAAGAGAACGAAATATGCATGTAAATGCGATGCAACGTTTGGGAGATGGGACGATCTGCAGCATCACGTAAAGTCCGTATGTCGTCTTAGTAGTAGTAGTATTAGGAAAAAGACCACAGTCTACACTTGTCCGAAATGTGGAAGGACTTTCGTTAGTCGTCGCAACCTGACCAGACACGCACGAACCGTGTGTACCGACGTCACCGAGCCGCCATCACCGAAGAGATCAAACAGGGAAGGCACCATACCCCATCACCCACTAGTTACCGACGAAGATCCCATCGAACCACCCGATCGACTTCCCTTCTCTGACAACCTGTCGACGGAACTGCTAGATGTCGTTCGAAATCATTGGTCTACCTTTAGGACCCGCGTATCGAGAGGTCCCCTCCAATGCAGGTACGATTACAGATTAACCACGCTAGACACGACCGTCCTAGAGCCTCCATTGAAGAACATGTTCCAGGAACAGACCAACGCGTTCAAGATTAACCTTAGTTACGGGTTCGTTCTGAGAAACAAGAACACAGGTCAATACAAGTACTACCCTTCCTCGTGCAACTGCTGTGGTCGCTACCTGGACGAGCCCAGTCTCATCACCAACAGCAAGGACCGCATCATCGATCACCCGATAGGATCTGTACGTGCGACCTCCCTTCCAGTCTACATCAAGAAGAACAAGGCCGTCATCGGATTGGAAACGGAACCCAATCATAATAAGAGGTACAGCTATAACCTGTGTCTCTTCCGGTGCTGGCCCTGCATCGAGGATGCGATCTATATCGATTGCAACCGGCGGTGAAGACGCTGTACGAGGCTTACGACCAAGACGATGTACCAATGGAAGAATGTGCCAGGGTCAAGATGGATGACCTCTATCGTGTAGAGACCACGTTCCAAACGAATGTGTGCGTGTACATACTCGACAAACCGGATGGAGAGGATGGAGAGGATGGAAAGACAACTGCCGAACTCGTTCGTCGATCGGTATGTAAGTACCCTGACACACTCTACCTCAATCTTCACGAGACACATTTTTCCTTCATCCAGGATGTACGCATGTACTGTCACTCGTATAGATATCAGAAGTGCGGTGCCTCGTTGTGGACACACGCATGGAAGCTACGCCAATACGAGAGTACGTGTAGGGGGGGTGTGCGTCGATTCTATCCTGGCGGCGTGTACCATTCGACTCCATCGGTGTTCGAACGGCTGGACGACGAGAACATCTGAGTGTCCGAATCGTTGCGGTACTATCCGTACCGAGCCACCTTTGACTTTGAGTGTTGGTTTGACACCGAACAACTTCCGTCTGACAGAGACCAGGTTCACTGGGTTGCACATCACGTCCCGCTGAGCGTCAGCGTGACATCCAACGTGCCCGGACACGAGCAAGTGAAATGTCTCGTAACGGACGGAGACACCAACAAGTTGGTGAGCGCCATGATGGATATCCTGCGATCGATGAGTGACGCCGCGTACGACAACATCAAAGACACATACGAAGATGCGTTGGAACAACTAGCAGAAGCGCTGAAGAACTGGGACGAATGGGAGGAGGCTGCACGGTCAGCCACCGACAAGGAATCTCGACCAGCAACAAATCCATACAAAAAGCTGATGGGACAACTGTGTGGATGGATGCATCAGTTACCTGTCATCGGGTTCAATTCGGGAAAGTATGATCTCAATGCCATCAAACAGTTCCTCATACCATACTTCCTGTCCACGTCAAAGACAGAGGAACAAGAAGAGGAAGAAGAGAGAGAGCAAGACAACACAGAGAAAGAAGAAGAGAACGATGGTATCGGGTCATGTTTCGTCATCAAACGCAACAACATTTTCATGTGTCTTTCGACGGATCAGCTGAAATTCCTAGAAATGACCAACTACATAGCCCCTGGGTTCAGCTACGACAAGTATATGAAAGCGTACGGATGCGAGATGACGAAAGGTCATTTCCCGTACGAGTACATGGACCGTCTGGAAAGGCTCGACGACACCGCTCATCCACCGAAAGAGGCCTTCTTCAGTCGACTGAAGAACGAAGGTATTTCAGACGAGGATTACGCCAGTTGTCAAGAGGCCTGGTGCGACAATGGCATGACGACGTTGTGCGACTTTCTCGTCTGGTACAACAACAGGGACGTGGTTCCCTTTCTTCAGGCAATCGATAGACAGTTTGCCTTCTATCAACAACGTGGAATATACATGTTCAAGCAAGGCATCAGCGTACCTGGTCTGACCCTGCTGTACCTGTTCAACGACCTTCCAGAGAAGACCTACTTTACCATCTTCAACCAGAAGAATAAAGATCTGCATGACCTCGTCAAAGATAACATTATCGGCGGTCCTTCGATAATTTTTCACCGCTATCACGAGAAAGGGGTCACCACGCTACGTCAGAACGAGTACGGAGAGGCTGCTCGTCCGTGTCGGTCGATCGTCGGATACGATGCGAACGCACTGTACCTGTGGTCGCTCATGCAAGACATGCCTATGGGATGGTACACGCGACGACGGGCAGAGAACGACTTCCGCCCCGAATCGACGCAGCTGTACGGACAGATGGCTGCAGAACGGTTGACGTGGGAATCAGAACGCACGGGACGTCCCATACGACATCATATCAACGGGCGAGAGAAGAGAATAGGCAAACATCGGGTGGATGGATGGTGCAGTGAGACGAACACGGCTTATCAGTTCCAATGTTGTTTGTTTTCCATGGTTGCCCGTGCACTCGAGAAGAGGTGAACGCCGTCAACGGGAAACCCATGGCGCAACTGCTCGCCGAGACCCGAAAGACCACCGCCTACCTACGTCACTTTGTCAAGGTCGTCGAGCTGTGGGAATGCGAGTGGAAAGAGATGAGACGAGATCCAGTCGTAAAACTGTGTCTGGATGCTGCATTTCCCCGACGTCGACACACGCGGTGGACGATGACGTCGCAACAGATCCTGAGCGGCGTGCGTGCAGGAACCGTGTTCGGCATGATCGAGTGCGACATTTGCGTACTGGAAGAATTGCGTGAGCACTTTGCCGAGATGCAACCCGTGTTCAAGAACATCCGTCTGATACGCGAGGATCTCGGACCGTTCATGCGTCTATACGCCGAAGAGTACAACGTCATGTCGACTCCGAGGCGCATGCTCGTGGGCAGTTATCGTGGCGATAAGATATTGCTCGCAACGCCCCTGTTGCGATGGTATCTGGACTACGGTCTCGAGGTGATGCACGTCTACCAGGTCATCGAGTACGATCCTATTCCGTGTTTTCGGCGGTTCGGCGATGCGGTATCCACGGCCCGGCGCGAGGGAGACGTCCACTCAGACAAGACCATCATAGCATTTAACATGAAGTTGCTGGGGAACTCGGGTTACGGAAAGACCATCACCAACGTGGACCGACATCGTGACGTCAGCTACTGCACGGAGAAGACGGCATCGCTCATGGTCAAAGATAAACGATTCCGACAACTCGACATCGTCGTCGACGATGCGTACGAGATAGAGATGAGCAAGAGAACCGTCACGTACGCCCTACCCGTACACGTGGGATTCTTCGTTCTGCAGTACGCCAAGATGCGCATGTTGCTGTTCTATTATGACTTCATCAACAGATACGTGGAGCGCCCTCTGTTCCAGTACTGCGAGCTGGATACAGATAGTGCCTATTTGGCCTTGGCCGGTGAGTCCGTCGATACCCTCGTGACCCCAGCACTACGAGATCATTATTTCCGACATCGTTCCGAATGGCTCCCGTCCGAATGTTGCGACGAACATCGGGACGAGTACGTGCGCTGTCGACTCGCCGATCGATCTTGGGTCGGAGACGAGGCGTGCTGTAAGGCGCGCAGAGCGTTCGACAAGAGGACACCGGGTCTGTTCAAGGTCGAGTGGTCCGGTGACGGGTTCGTGGGGTTGTGTAGCAAGACGTACTATTGTTTCGGAACCACCGACAAGTACAGCACCAAAGGACTGAGCAAACGTCACAACACCATCGACAAGGATGCGTTCCTGGAGGTGCTCACCAACCGTCGGAGCGGAATTGGAAGGAACCGCGGATTCCGGGTGCATAACTCGACCGTGTTGACGTACGCGCAGGAACGGGCGGCTCTCACCTACTTTTACGCCAAACGTGTGGTGCACGAGGACGGCGTGACCACGGGTCAGGTGGACGTGTAGAAAAAAGCGATGCACGCTGAGCGTGTTTCATACAAGATCATGGATGCACGATGGAAACATCCCTTCACGTGCATCGTCGCCGGACCGACGGGATGCGGCAAAGTAGTTTCGTGACGCGTATGTTGCGTCACGCTGCTGCGATGATCGATCCACCACCCGAAAAGATCACGTGGTGTTACGGAGAATGGCAAGAGGCTTAAGCAACGATGAACTTGGTCGACGTGCGGTTCGAGGAAGGGTTACCGACGACGGCCATGTTCGAATCGACAACGAGGAACCTCATCGTCATAGACGATCTCATGGCAGAAACGGACGAACGGGTCACGACCTTGTTCACTAAAAAAAGTCATCACAGGAAAACGTCCGTGCTGTATCTCGTACAGAACCTGTTCCCTAAAAACAAGGAGAGTCGTACCATCAGTCTTAACTCTCAGTATATGGTGCTGTTCAAGAATCCTCGTGATGCATCGCAGATGTCGCATTTGGCTCGACATATGTATCCGAGACGCGTGAAATTTGCGCAAGATGCCACGTCGGTGCCGTACGGTTATCTATTGATCGATCTCAAACAGGACACGCCCGAGGACATGCGTCTGCGCACGCCCATCTTTCCAGACGACGGTGTTCAGTACGTTTACTTACCGAAGGTATAAAAAGACCGAGTGCGTGGATAGTCTCTTCATTCGCACCTTGTCTGCCCTGGTGAAGAGTGCATACAAGCTCTGAACAGAATCAAGAGCAACAAACTGATAAGGGCCATCATCGCCAACGCCAACGCCGATCTGCTGTGTGCACTGACAGAGTGTGCCTACAAATTATTAAAAAAAAGAACATTCCATTGACCGAATTACAGAGGCGCCGTTTGAATAAATACAGGACGAAATTACGCGAGTTGGCTCAGAGACAAACGCCAGCTGCCAGGAGAAGACGCATCTTGCTGCAACAGCAGGTCCGTGAGGGTCAGGGCGGAGGTTTCCTATCGGCCTTCCTAGCACCGTTGGCAAGTTCGGTCTTTCTACATTTGCTCCGAGAGGTGCTGCTCAAGAGGTAGATACATGGAACACGCACGCAAGATGGCCTTGGTGGACCCGCGACTGTTGGACACATTTCGATCACCCCCACCCCAGACGGACACCTTAGGTAAGAAGGTGCAAGCCCTCGATGACGAGATGATGACCATCCTCAATAGAAAGGACCTCGACGAGGGGACAAAGGTAACACTGTATAATCAGGTGTTGCAGCGGTACAACGTCTTGTCCGATAGACACGTCAAGGAACCGGTACGCGTGGTCGCCGTGAACGAGTCGGTGTCGGGGCCGGGAGCGGGGGCGGGCCGGGACGGAGTGTGCAGTACGAGCTCCTAGTAGCGAACTAGAGGCCACCGTCGTGGACACCGTTCCCAAGACCATGCAGGCCAAAGCCAGACGTTTGATGGAGCATCTCAAGAGAGATATCGTGTGGACCGCTCGCGGTGAACTTATACACGAGGGTGTGCCGGTTGCCTGAAGTAACGTGGTGGATTTCGTTAATGATCTGTTGCGTAAGAGAAAGACCGATCCGACGGGTTGGCAGCCATTCGCACGACAACTCCGCGCCATCAACCTACCCATGGAGTTGGTCGGTAACGTTGCCAGGAGAGCCTACATACGCCAGGCGACAACGACAACTCCCTCTCGCCGATCAGCTACTACTCCTCGTGCTGCTGCTGCTGCTGCTGCTGCTGCTGCTGCTGCTGCTGCTGCTGCTGCTGCTGCTGCTGCTGCTGCTGCTGCTGCTGCTGCTGCTGCTGCTGCTGCTGCTGCTGCTGCTGCTGCTGCTGCTGCTGCTGCTGCTGCTGCTGCTGCTGCTGCTGGTAGTGCACGAAGATCACTAAGTTGGACACCCCTCGCTCGTCGGCGTAGTCGAATGAAACATTCCATGCCCACCCACCCCCCGAATCACGCAAGGCTTTGTCGTCATTGGCTGGTTGGGACGACTTATAAGGTAGCACGATGCGTGTCCGTAGCACAGTGTTCGTCATGTCAACCGATCCACAGGACGCGTACCGTTCCGTCGTCGTTGCGATATTTTGCGGTGGCCTTTACGTGCTTGCTGACGGTATAGCCCGACTGTTTATACAACAGGCGTTATTCGAACTATGGTTTCGCTACAATACTGTTGTTGCTCCGCCGCTAGCGTTGTGGGTGCGACGACGATTCATGGTTCATTGAATCATATCATAGAACTGTACATTAATAAAATGTATTAATATACACTAATTAATTTATTAAAAGTTATTACATTTATTAAAAAGTATTACATTTTTTTAAAGTTATTACATTTAATGTAATATAGCCGAAAACCTAAGCAGTCTACGAAAGAAATCGGAAAATCAAATACGACAAAAGCGGGAACGTATTATCCGAAATAGTCGTTACCCGGAATATCACGTTTTTGATCGCTAAACGGCGGGAGTGTATAAACACAATGCATCGCGGGATCGATTGTCGACGGGAGATGAACTTGTACTTCACATTAGAGAGTCGGAAAGAATTACTGTTTCAGCAACGCTAGCATTGGAAGGCAAAAATCGGCTGATCTGATGTTTGAATAATTTTAGGCATTATTGGGCACGCGTTGGCGTAGATACACGATTGTTTCAGCTCACGGCAAAATATCGCGCGAAATACAAATTACTTCCGTCGAAGGTTTCACCTTCATATTAGTGTTATATTATGCACCAGAGGCGCCACGGTTTATTCTGAGGTCGGGAGGATGTTTGAAAAGTGATCAAACAACGGGGATTTTCATGACCATTGCTTTATGGTTTGGTTATGTAGTATGACCACTGTGCCATTACAGTATTCCGTGCAACGGTCTTGAGTTATATTTAACAAGATTTAACAAGATTGCCGTTCAAAGCTACAAGCTCTAGATGGCAAGTGGAAAAGGAAAGCGTTGGCTTATTGAGAGTCCCAATAAATTTGTCATCTATGTATAGCCCGCCCTTATCAGATATATCTCAGTTTTAGTCTTAAACATATTCAGACTGCTAGCATTCGCACAATCATTTGATAATTTGTGCCATTCGTTTATTGCCCTTGTGTGAAAATTAGTACGTTCTCATATTCAATCTATGCAATTCCTTAACGTATGATGCTTTGTGCGCTGTGGTTCTCATAACTAAGGTCTCGCAGTTCTGAGATCAGCTCAGTTGCTCTTCGTTGTATTCTTTCTAGCTATTCAATGTCCTTCTTGGGATATAGCCTTCATGCTTGTATACAGTACTCCAAATGAGGAATATTCCAAACTATTGCTTTGTACAGGGGTACAGTTAACTGCTGTATATGATTCTATGCTAATTCGATGTGCTGCAGTATTGCATCATTGTTAAAATATGTACTGTGCTGTAACACGGAATCTGCCTATACTAAATAGGTTAATACTTCAATACGATAATATACCTAAAGATTCCTATACCTAATAGGTACCTAAATTTACATACAAAGTCGCTCACTGTTTACTATGATGATCAAGTGATCCAAATTTTGTTGTGGAAATATGCCCGTTCAACTAACCGTAGCCAAGTGCGGTCGAGAATCGTGCGATCCCCTTTTTCGAGTTCTGGCTAATGGAATGTCTGTTGACTTTTATGGTGAAAAAAACATGGTATTTACACTATGTCCATGTACATGTGTGAATTTGTTTTACTAGGCTATGACAATCAAATTTTATACATAACCATATACAAATTAATTAATTTATGTACGTACGTAAATACACACATGTGTATTTACGTACGTACCATGCGTGTGCTTGGATACACAAGCACACGCATGCACACGTTGAAATACATACGCACGCACACATGCACGCATGCAACGAATACAGTTTCAATTCCTTTAAACTCTCATTGCGTTGGTGAGTTGAGACACCTCTACGTAGATATTTCGTCATAGACGGGTATTACGTCATAGACATTGGGTCGTTCCTATTCTCCCTGCACTCTCGTTAGATGGTCGTAGTCTGGAACACCTCCGATGGCGCCTGACAAACAAGAAAGTAAAGTGAGTGAATTGATTTCAAATGTGTCTATACAGAATAACAAAGTAACTATACTATAGAATATATAGAATATATATAACCATTAAAATAATAATGTTTGTTAATAGTATCTTCAAATATGCATGCACACACCTCAGATTAAATGCCCTGGTAATTGCAATCATCTAAGTTATCAAAGCAACCCAACAAACATGCACGTTCTTTACTTCACATGATTTCACATGATATATGCATACATTGCAAACATTTCAAAGATGTTTACCTGCTCCCATTTCAATTGGAGGCTGCTCTGTCTGGCGTTCTTCGCTGTCAGCTTTCTGATAGTTTGACCTCATTCTAAAATATACATTAAGACATTAATTTAGGTTTCATCGAACATAACTTGTTAATCTAAACATTGAATTGATTATTATTCAATCCTGACGTTTCTTTACATCAACTGCTGGCTCTTCACGCATCAAGACAATTGTAGCGTCACGCGGAATGTTGTTTTAACGTGCTCACTGTGTTGTTTAATGTTGGAATCGACACCTGTTTAAAATAAACGTCGGTTCCTCCAAACTGTCTTATTTTTTATGATCACCTGATGATGATTATCATGATTCCAATTAACGATTTCAATGTGTAGAAAGTCGAATACGTTACCTGTTTCCTGAAGAAAAAAAACATTATCACTATATCGGAGAAAAATCAGGCGCAAATATGAGCGAACTGTATTATCAGTGAACATTTTTTTCCTGCATGTCTAATCTATATATGATTACACAATACTGTTTTTGTTAGACTTTGTTATTACTGCGAGTTTGTAAGAATTGGTATTGAACCATTTTAAGAGATCTTATGACATTAGAATGAGCTCTTATATAGTATAGTAAACGGAGGATTATGATGATTAATACATAAAGATAATAATCCTTTGTATTCACGATAAACCTTATAAAATATACATTTTATATTTCTATGGGTAGTGAGTTTAAAACATCAACATACAAGTAAATATAGTACCGCGTAAGATTAAATCATAACAAATGTAAGCTGATTAAAAAATGCAGTAAAGATATATTTCAATAATTAGTTAAATGCATGGTTTAGCAATTTAAGAAATATATAGGTAAAGTACATAATATCAGTAAATTAACTAAAATAGTCCATTTAAAATGTTTGTGGTCTCGCGCGTCAAAGACCTTGTTCAGATAACATGCTTTAAAACATATTTTGAGTTACACTGTCGTAGTGCTAGGCTGAGATTGTTTCAGATGTTTGCACCCGTAATTGCTATCATGTTTTTGAAGATTTTGGTTCGTGCTTTTGGTAGGTAAATATCTCCTTGGACGTTCGATCCTGTGTTTCTGGTTGACAACGTTCGAAGCAGGCGGTGATATATGTCACATGTAATTTGGGGTCAGTCCCTTAGTAGACATGAACACAAGTTAAGCCTAGTGTTCCAGAGAAGGGCAAGGTTGCCGGCAACCGTGCGTGTGTATGTTTGTACACATGTGTGTTCCAGGTGAGGAAATGGTCTATTCGAAGCCCGAGTAGCCTGTCGTTTCGACCACTTGAAAATTATTTCCCTTGATGCCGTCGGGATCAGTTATGCGGAGGTGTAGGCACTTTTGTCGAGTCATGATAATCATGACCTTTGCTTTTTAACATTAATGCCCATTCTGTTTTCGTCACACCAGATAATTATTTTCTGAAGATCGTTGTTTAGGGTATGTTCAATTGACCGGACGGTCGTAGCACTGATTGTAGAGTCGTCAGCCTACATGTCCACGGTGTGTTCCGTTCTAGTGCTCAGTGGCATGTATTTTGTCATTCGTGAATACAATAAAGAAGATTGGTCCCAGAATGCAGCCTTCTGGTACTCCCGTTATGATTTCTGACTGTACAGACAGCTTACCCTTAAATTGAACATACTGCTGGCGCACTGACAGGTACGAAGAGAATCGTCGCATCGACTGTTGTGATACTATATGTCTCGGGAAGGACAATATGTTGCTAACCAGATCGATGCCTTTCGCAGATCCAGCAGCACCACGCTATTCACGAGTCCCTTGTCAATAGCCCTAAACAAGACTAATAATTAATTATTACGTAATATGCTAATTAATTAGTCAGAAACAATTCGCTATCTGATTGGTTCTTCAACAGGTTAACTTTCGTTAGGGTCAGGTTTCCGCAAGTGTGGTTTTATGGCATGTTCCATTTTTCCGTAAAAAAATTTGGTTATTTATTGAATATTTTGGGTTACATACGAAATTATATGGTTGCGTCACTTGTATCGCTTGTTACTTTCTCAATTTTCGTCTCACGGAAATTTCGTTGACACCTCCGCATTCGCCAGAAGATTGCCTTTCCACCATTTCGTTGACACCGCCGCATTCCTCAGACGATTGTTTTTCCACCTGTCAAGTCACATTTCAAATTGAAGTGCTACTTAAACTTCTAATAGCTTTTTAAGCATAATTATGACCCGAATTTCAGCATAATTGCCTGTAACTTCGTCAATTTCCGTCTCACGGACATTTCGTTGACCCGCCGCATTCCTCAGACGATTGTTTTTCCATCTGTCAAGTCACATTTCAAATTGAAGTGCTACTTAAACTTCTAATAGCTTTTTAAGCATAATTATGACCCGAATTTCAGCATAATGACTCAAGAAGGATAGCAGAACTAGAGGACATGAGGTAAAATTAGTAAAGGATCAATGTAGATTGGACATCAGGAAGCACTCGTTCTCACAGAGGACAATAAATGAATGGAACAAACTGTCTACAGATTGTGTAACTGCTAGCAGCGTGAATATGTTTAAAAACAAGGTTGACACATATATCAGGAGGGCGGGTTATAAGTAGGTGAACATTGTTGGACTCTCGATAAGCCAATGGCTTCCTTGTCCACTTGCCATCTGGGCCTTTGGCTTGGATGGCAAATCTTGTTAAATCTTGTTAAACTAAAATGATTCCAGAACTGAGAGACCTTAGTTATGAAGAACGCCTGAAAGAATGTGGTTTAACAACTCTAGAGACAAGGAGGTTAAGAGGAGATCAGATTGAAGTTTTTAAGATATTGAATGGGTATGAAAATATTGATAGAAATATGTTTTTCTCACTCAAGAAGGATAGCAGAACTAGAGGACATGAGGTAAAATTAGTAAAGGATCAATGTAGATTGGACATCAGGAAGCACTCTTTCTCACAGAGGACAATAAATGAATGGAACAAATTGTCTACAGATTGTGTAACTGCTAGCAGCGTGAATATGTTTAAAAACAAGGTTGACACATATCTCAGGAGGGCGGGTTATAAGTAGATGAACATTGTTGGACTCTCGATAAGCCAATGGCTTCCTTGTCCACTTGCCATCTGGGCCTTTGGCTTGGATGGCAAATCTTGTTAAATCTCTTGTTAAATAATGGCCTGTAACTTCGTCAATTTCCGTCTCACGGACATTTCGTTGACACCGCCGCATTCCTCAGACGATTGTTTTTCCACCTGTCAAGTCACATTTCAAATTGAAGTGTTACTTAAACTTCCAATAGCTTTTTAAGCGTATTTATGCCCCAAATTTCAGCAAAATGGCTTGTAACTTCGTCAATTTTCGTCCCACGGACATTTCGTTGACACCGTCGCATTCCTCAGACGATTAATCTTCCACCTGTCACGTCAAATCTCAATTAGAAGTGAGATTTCCAATTGCAATTTCAAAAGCAAATGTCTCCACCTAGAAAAGTACGCAAAAACTACCGCTCACTAACTTTACCACATCATCGTACGTCGACAAAGCAGCCATCCTGCACATAACATGATACACTCAATTTATACGCATACTTTTTTAATATATTCTTCAAAAAATCGCCTGCCTAGCAAAGGCGTTATGCGTGCATGCACGAGAAAATCCATTACACATTCTACATCGCCATCGCATGCCTTCCGAAATGCGAGCAAATTGAAAAACTTACAAGCCATTTTCTCGATGACAACCCGAGAATTCACGACATAAATCTTTCGGAATTACATGGCTGTGCCACTAATACCAACCCTCCGACGATTGCCACTGCAAATGTCTCGTCAGATTTCAAATCGGAATGTCATTTTCCGTTTTTTGCCAATTTTACTACTCCCATTTCTATAGTATTTATACGAAAAAACACTTGTAATTTTCTCAATTTTCATCACACAGAAATGTTCTTTGACACCTTCGGATTCCCGAATCTATTGCCTATCCACCTGTCAAGTCACATTTCAGATGGAAAGCATTCGACGCCATATCTATCAAACCGGTCGATGTATTATCATAAGGGGTTTATAGGGTTACGTTTTCCGAACAGCTTGTCCCCTAGAGGAGAAACCAGTGTCTGCAGGTAGAGCTCTACTACCTGACAGACATGTCACGCAATCACTTGTGTGCTTCTTGTTGCGCACCGGTGACACACGTTAACCTAAAAAGGGGTTTATCTCCATTAACCCATAGGGTTAGGTTTATCGAACCGCTTGTCCGACAGAGATGAGACCGACGCCATTCAGTACTCGACAACATCTTTGTGAACGTGTTACACGATCACGTGTGTGGCTGTAGCGACGTTGTTAACGTGTTACACGATCAAGTGTGTGGCTGTAGCGACGTTGTTAACGTGTTACACGATCACGTGTGTGGCTGTAGCGACGTTGCGACAGGACGCTTTTGAGATGACGAAATTTTTCGATTTTCCGACATGCTCAACATGGTGTCGACCTCATAGCACATCTAGGGCATTTTACACGCTAAACGGGATTTATATCTCCTGCGTTGCAAAAAGCGTATTTCACATCTCATGTGAGCAAAAACTTTCGAAATTCCGATTTATTTGCATTTTTCAACAGCAACAGTTCGCTAACCGTCACCGTTAACACACTAACCCCCACTCCCCAGAAGCGAACCTGCATGCAACTCGGCCAATGCAGTTTGAGGAAGCCTATTTGACATCCTCTTGACTTTTTAAAGCATTATTTCTAGATTAAGGGCATTAAAAAAAAACGCGATTAAAATTTTAAATCGCACATCAATTCTCGGGAATGCGAAGGTGTTAAAGAAATTCTTGTGGGACAAAAATTTACGAAGTTACAAGCGATACAAGCGACAACCAAAAAATTCAAGAAATGACCCATTTGGAAAATAACATTTTGCCCCTAACCCTAACCCTAACCCTAACCCTAAATACAGAATTAGTGTTACTAACCCTAACCCTCAATGGCAGTTGTATAAGGGCAAAAGATCGGAGACTTATGACCTTCGACCTTGCACCCGCAGCGCCGTCTGGTAATCGTATCAGTGCAAAACAACATGGCAGCAAAACAAGATGGCAGCTCTATAGAGAGGTCACGTTATATGCAAATGAGGAACTGTGACGTTGTAGCAGCGCCTCCTGGTGACCGTATCGTCGCAAAACAACATGGCAACAAAACAACATGGCAGTCTCCGTAGAGAAGTCACGTGATATGCAAATGAGGGACGGTGACGTTGTAGCAGCGCCTCCTGGTGACCGTTTCATCGCAAAACAACATGGCAGCAAAACAACATGGCGACCTCCATAGAGAAGTCACGTGATATGCAAATGAGGAACTGTGACGTCATCATAAGTCACGTGACTGCTCTCGACCAATCAGAGCCGTCGACACACTTGACTCGTAGCGCCCCCTGGCGACAATATCGCAGCAAAACAGTGCCTCAGGGGCGATAATAGGGGATTACCATGTGGCGCCCCCTGGTGGTAAAACTGCTATCGACCAATCAAATGCTTACCCAAAATCTGCACATTTGAGCGATAATAGGGGATTATACCGTGGCGCCCTCTGGCGGCAATAAGCGCACGACCAATCAGAACGCTCCATTTCAAATTTCAAACAATCAGAAGCTTACCCAAAATCTGCACATTTTTGATGTGTCAGAATTGCACACATACTACTCCCATAAAACCCATACAACCCACACAACCCATACAACCCACACAACCCATACAACCCACACAACCCATACAACCCATACAACCCACACAACCCACACAACCCGTACAACCCATACAACCCATACAACCCGTACAACCCGTACAACCCGTACAACCCATACAACCCAAACAACACGTACAACCAATACAACCCAAACAACACGTACAACCAATACAACCCATACAACCCACACAACCCATACAACCCGAACAACCCATACAACCCTGCGTGCGTCAGGTATCAAGCTTGTGTGACAACCATTTCCGCCAGACATTTTCAGACCTTCAAGGTGAATATTCCTACGGATTCCACCATGGCACTCCTGACCTCAATAATATGCAAATTATTAACCGTTGCCAATTATGCCATTGATAAGATGATTTTATGTACATTTAATGCATGTATATGCAACTAATAAAGAACATCTGTATGAAGTGATGACTCGAACAAAGTTGCAAGTACCACGTTGACAGGTGGATACTCAGCTCCTACTGAGGCGGAGACCAACAGTTCATCTTATACAGGCAGATAAGTAAATTCATTGTATCAAATGTTAATTATAACGTGATATGTTATTTTTTAATCCCCAGAGAGTAATGGACACTAGTGAACAGCGTGATCAATGAGATATAAGATGTGCTATTTCGTAAGACATTAGATCCCATTTTGCCTCTCAAGATTAATACTACTACGTCACAACGCTACTTGAAATGAAGATAAATGGGGTGGTATGCCAATGGGCACACATACATGAACAATGTACTATGACAACACACTGCAGTGACGTATTTGGGGAACATAACGTCAGACCCCTTGTGGCTTTGGGAAAAGAATGTGTCCATAAATATCTTGTTGCGCCATTACACGGCAGCACGACAAACTAATTGGTAGCTAAGCTTGGCCACCTTTGACCCCCATCGAGACCCCAAATACGTCACTGGCAATATGATTATATAAATGATATGATGTGTTCATGCCACTGAACAGTTGTACTATAAAAATATTCTGGAACAAATAAGAGGTTTGTACTGTGACAGTAATTTGATATTCTTGGAGGTTACGCCCTACTCAAATGCTTACTAATGGCCAAACCTATGTGAGACATCTTGTTGACGTATACCCGCTCTCGAGACAATTACAAACATGCAACCTACGAGGAAGCCCGTTATTTGAGCAGTAGGCCTATCCCACATTTGGTATATACATTTATGATTGTCGTTGGGTTGGCGTTGATCAAGCGTTACTCCTTGAGCAACAGGACAAGTCACGGTTGGTTCCTGCCAGTTCTATTATTATTACCCATAGTTCCAATTCGTCGTTAGCTATTTTATAGAACAACACAAACTTTCAATTTTCTTAGAAATGTCGACTGTGGGTATATTACCACGTGACTGTTGTAGGAGGCTCGTGGAATCGAAGGACATCCTCCTGTACGTCGATATTAAAGCCATTATAAGTATTTGATATAATATATTACCAGTATGTTGTACGGGGCGTCTCATCTAGAGTTCTTCAGTTTCAATATAGTGTTATTGTACCTGAGAACTCACGCCCCGTGCGTTCAATTCGTGCACGTCCCATAATGCCGTTGGTAATACGTCATCAACAACGTGTCCAACTTTACTTATGTATTTCCAATCTCCTCTTCACTTTAATCAGTAAAGAATGGCACATTTAAAAATGAAAACCGTTAAGTACACGAACCTTTGGGTTCAAGTGACCATAACCAAATCCATTTTAATATAAAAGTAAAAACAGGGAATACATATAAAAAACAATGGAGGAGGAACTTCAACAAAGGCAAATATAAAGTGATGAGAACATATCTAGCAAATATAGATTGGAATAACTTGCTGAAGAACAAGACAGCAACAGAATGCTGGACTTGTTTAAAATATGAGATTGAGGGCATTATTGAGAAATTTATTCCATTAAGAAAACAAGGGAAAAGATCCAGGAAAAAACAACTGTCAAAAGAAGCTATTAGAAAAATTGCTCACAAACAGATGCTGTGGAAGGTCTATAAACACACTGGAAATGTAGAAGACTACACAAACTATAAAGAGGCACTTAACCTAGCTACAACTGAAATTAGAAAATCTAAAAGAACCTTTGAAAAAAAATTGGCAGGTAATATAAAAAATGACAGCAAGAGTTTCTATGCTTATGTAAGGAGTAAACAGAAAGTTCGAGATAAGGTCGGACCACTGGAAAACAACAGTGAAAACATAATTTCAGATGGGTTCCAAATGGCAGAGGTCCTGAATGAGTATTTTAGCTCAGTTTTTACCACAGAAGATATCAGCTCACTTCCAGTTCCATTGACTAAATTTGAGGGCAATAAATCAGAACATTTAGGGCAGTTATTTGTAACTCCTGAAATGATAGCAAAGAAAATTAAGAAGATGAAAGATAATAAATCACCTGGAGTTGATGGGATACCACCAAAACTGCTAAAGGAAATTGTTGATCAAATTAGTACACCACTTGCAAACTTATTTAACTTGTCACTAGAAGAAGGAATAGTTCCTTCAGAATGGAAAGAAGCAAACATTACGCCGCTATTTAAGAAGGGATCGAGGAAGAAGCCAGAAAATTACAGACCAGTGAGTTTAACATCAGTTGTATGTAAATTACTCGAAACATTAATTAGAGACCACATGGTGGAATTCCTCATAAAACATAAATTAATAAATACATCTCAACATGGATTCCTAAAAGCAAGGTCATGTCTAACCAATCTCTTATGTTTTTTAGAAGAAATTACAAAGTGGGTAGATGACGGGTCACCAGTGGATGTTGTCTACTTAGATTTTCAGAAAGCTTTCGATAAAGTGCCACATCAAAGATTGTTACTTAAACTAAAAGCCCATGGTATAGGCAATGATGTAATCAACTGGATAGAAAAGTGGCTTACACACAGAAGACAGAGAGTAATAGTAGATGGTAAGATTTCAAACTGGAAATCTGTTTTGAGTGGGGTACCACAGGGATCAGTGTTAGGCCCTATACTGTTTTTAATATATATAAATGATTTGGAGGATGACATATCTAGCAAAGTACTCAAATTTGCAGATGACACAAAAGTATTCAGAAAGGTTACTAATGATACAGATAAACAAAGTTTACAGGATGATCTAGAAAAATTAGTTAAATGGTCAGAAAAATGGCAAATGTTATTCAATTTTGGGAAGTGTAAATGTATACACATAGGACATGGAAATATGGACGAGGAATATAAAATGGGGGATGCTGTACTAGGTAGAACCACACAAGAAAAGGATTTAGGAGTAACATGTAATGCTGACATGAAAGTTTCAGAGCAATGTGGGATTGCTGCTTCAAAAGGAAATCAAATTCTAGGGCTAATTAGGAGAACTATCACGTATAAGGAGAAACATATAATTGTACCCCTGTACAAAGCAATAGTTAGACCACATTTGGAATATTGTATTCAAGCATGGAGGCCATATCGTAAAAAAGACATAGATAAGCTAGAAAGAATACAACGAAGAGCAACTAAGATGATTCCAGAATTAAGAGACCTTAGTTACGAAAGTCGCTTATTACAATGTGGTTTGACAACAATAGAGACCAGGAGACTAAGAGGAGACCAAATAGAAGTGTTTAAAATAGTGAACGGTTATGAGGATGTTGATAGGAATATGTTCTTCAAACTTAAAGAAGGCAGTAGAACCAGAGGACACAAAGCAGCATTAGTTAAGGAGCAGTGTAGGTTGGACATGAGAAAGTACTCTTTCTCACAGAGGGTGATAAATGAATGGAACAAACTGCCAAATGATTGTGTTAATGCTAGTAGTGTGAATATGTTTAAAAATAGAATTGACAGATATCTGATAAGGGCGGGCTACACATAGATGAGAAAATTGTTGGACTCTCGATAAGCCAATGGCTTCCTTGTCCACTTGCCATCTGGAACTTGTTGTTCGATATGGCAATCTTGTTAAATCTCTTGTTAAGTCTGCTTATTACATAACCATTAAAAATGCTAAATTAATTTATGCTTCATTCTTTGAAACACGAAAATGTTTAGAACAAATACACACGCTATGATTGGCATATAATACATGTTGGAGAGAATGTTAAGTATGAATCTGGTGGAATCTGGATTTGGCCAAAGGTTCGAATATCTTTTCAGAGTTTTCAGTGAATGAGACGTGCATCTGTATTGATTCTCATTTCGAGGCGTCAGCAGACGAGATGACGTACTTCCGGCCCCTACGTTGTGCACATTTTAACACGTTAAATGTTACTATGTCATTATAAAACGCACAGTTTGCATTATATTATCATATTTCAAAGCTAGTGGTTTAAATTTCGGTGAAGCGCGTAAAGCAGCTTGCGGCCCTGGACGCTGTTCTTAAATAACTCATTATATGTGCAACGATTAGAGACTTACATCACAGAACATGACAGACACAGAATTAGGTGTTTGATTTACTTTTTCATAGCGGATGAAGGATATTTTTTTTTTAGCGGATGAAAGATATGTTAACATTATTCAGTTCGTTTTCATGATCAAATTATTATTTTAACACGTCCAAAACTCGTCTGCACAAACAACGTCCTGGTTGGCTGATGTCATATGGATACGTAAGGCCAAGAACAATTACGTATTAATTAAGTATTACAGGTTTTTTCTCACGGCGCAATTGGTATGCCTTTCTGACATTGACAGAAATGGTGTGAAACAAATAAAAGCAAACAACCGTAGCACGACGTAGTGGTCATAGAAGACAACCGTAGCACGGCGAAATGGCCGTAGCAGGCAATCGTAACACGACGTAGTGGTCATAGCAGGCAATCGTAGCACGACGTAGTGGTCATAGCAGGCATTCGTAGCACGACGTAGTGGTCATAGCAGGCAACCGTAGCAAGGCGTAGTGGTCATAGAAGACAACCGTAGCACGGCGAAATGGCCGTAGCAGGCAATCGCAGCACGACGTAGTGGTCATATCAGGCAACCGTAGCACGACGTAGCAGCAGGCAACCGTAGCACAACATAGTGGTCAGAGCAGGCAACCGTAGTATGACATAATGGCCGTAGCAGGCAACCACAGCACGATGTAGTAGCAGTACCAGGTAACCACAGCACGGCGTAGCGGCTGTAGCAAGGAGCCGTTGCACGACCTAGCAGCTATAGCAGGCACCCATAGCACCATAGTGTATTATCCGTAGCAGACAACCGTAGCACGGCGTAGTGGCCGTAGCAGGCAACCACAGCACGGCGAAATGGCCGCAGCAAGCAACCTTATCATATCGTAGTGGCCATAGCAGGCAACCACAGCACGGCGTAGTGGCCGTTGCTGGTAACTATAGCACAGTGTATTGGCCGGAGCAGGCAACCGTAGCACGGCTTAATGGTCGTAGCAGGCAACCGTAGCACGATGTAGTAGCCGAAGCATGCAGCGATAGCACAGCACGAAGTAGTAGCCGTAGCAGGCAAACGTATTACGACATAATGGTCGTAGCCGTAGCAGGCAATCGTAGCCCGAATTAGAGGCCTTACCAGACAAATGTAACACAGCGTAATATCCTTACCAGAGAACCGTTGCACTGCGTATGGGCCATAGCAGGGAACCGTAGCACCACGTATTTGTCGTCGCAGGCAACGATAGCACGAAGTAGTGGCCGTAACAGGTAACCATAGCATGGTGTAGTAGTTGTAGCAGGCAACATTACCACAGCCTAGTTTCCATAGCAGGCAACCACAGTTCGGCGTACTGGTCGTTGCAGGCAAACGTAGCACAGTGTAATGGCTGTAGCAGGCAACCGTAGCACGGCGTAGTGGCCGTAGCAGACAACCGTAGCACGACGTATCGGCCGTAGCACAATTGGAATTATTACAGAGCGCTGGGGTCAATACAGGTATCAGATATCCGTAACACTGAGTGTTGGCCCTAGCACAGAATCGGGACAGCATTTTTGTCACACTGGCTCTGTTTTTGCTTATTATAAGAGTAACACGTTTCCAAGTTGTTGTTCTGAATAATATAACATGTTATAATACCACTCGCTTATCTGTCAAGTGACACGATTGAGCGTGTCTTGTGAGGGGAGGCGGGGCCCTCGCTGACTCCATCCGCGGCGCACAACTCGTTGGAAGAATTATTAAATAAAGAGTGGTATAAACATTTAAAGTACTGTTTACCTGACGATTGGGTACACTTTACCAGCCATGCATCTCCAAACAAACAGCTTGCGTAGACGAGGGATTTGTTGCTCGTAGTTTATTTCCACTGAGTAGTGACGATATGTATGGTCTACGATATGAATTAACACGTTTACCAGTTGTTCCAGGTTCGTATCACCTCAAACAAGAACCTTCCTCCACCAGTATTGACGAATTACGAAAAAACCTACAGGTTCAAAATTGTGGAATGATTAACGACAATTACATAACCGGGGAACCTACATACACTATTTTTCTTAAAAACACCTATATTATAAACTAATTTCAGTCAATTATTTACAACAGTACACTTCATCTTAACGTAACAGTAGTTCGATTCCTTGTTCCAGCGTAACTTTGCATTGCTGTCGAACCTAATTAATTGTTCCAGTGTTAACATAGAATCAGTCATTGCTGCGCAAAGCGGTGGATCAAAACTTTGAAAACAATAGCGTTTCTACAATACTATTAATAAACTGACATAGAACAAATATGTAAATGTTAGTCCACGTGGTGCAGTGCACGAAAATGCGTTTAATTTTTGTTATAAATCGGGTTCGAAACAAATAATTATTTATTCGATAGGAATTGCGTCGGGTACGTAAGGTATACGGTATGAATTAACATGTTTACTAGTTGTTCCGGGTTCGTATCACCTCAGACATGAATTTTGCTCCACCAGTTTTCATGAATTACGTCAAACATCGAGTGACTAATCTTAGCAGATTACGTAATCGTTGGGGCCATTGTGTGACACATGACTCACCGTACGGTTGGATCGCGGCTGACAACTCGGTTGACAAAGAGCTGGCCACAACATTAACGATTGTAATATGGCGAAGGTTTTACTGATGGCTTTACTGGTATCTTTATTGATACATCACGAGGCCTCTGGTAAGTTGGACTGCTCGAATAAATGAGTATCAGTGCTGGAATGATTGTTGCCAGCCATTCGTGTCCCGGAGCTTGTTATGTGTCGTGGTGCGTTATGGCTGTAGTTTACTTCATGGATCATCGTGGACACGCTGACAAACATGCGGGAACAACATGGTATAACAACTATTGGCGATGATCGAATATGGGTGTGTTGTAAAATCTGTTCTACCCAGTTGACGGAACACCAAACCATACAATTAATGGAAAACGAAGATCAATCGGCATCACATTATATTCTACGTGTACAATAATTTATTATTATTCGATTTCATAAGTAGTTTGCATTAATCGGATTCAGTTAACGGAATATTTTAATAATATCATTTACATTAATAAAGTTGTAGATGTTGAAGAATTCCTTCCCACGAAACAGGCCGAATGTACACGCACTTGGCCAAGGAAATCGCTAATTCTCTACGCATATAATACATCAATTTTAATGTTCACGTAAACATCGTTATATTATTGATTGTAATCCCAAAACTTGTCGAGTTATTTCGTGACGCCAACGCCAACTTTTCACAGGCGCGCGTTGTCGATTCTCCAGCACGTCGGCCAGTCAAGGGTCGTGCATCTTCCCCTGTCGATGTACCAAGGGCTGCAACACAGACACTGGTCAGTGTGTCAACGGTGGAATATGTGAAGATGGTCATCCTAGTGGCTGGAAGTGGACCGGTGCAGCATGCCAGACAGGTTCGTGGTTGTTGGTGAAGCTGTAAACATACATCGTCCTCAGGTAGTACTAAATGTTGACATAGTTGTAGAAGTAGGTGTATTCGAAATTCTCCGAGAGGGCGAAGTCCATTCGGCTGATTCTTCAGCACCTTGACTAGAGAGAGAGAGAGAGAGAGAGAGAGAGAGAGAGGAGAGAGAGAGAGGAGAGAGAGAGCGAAAGAGAGAGAGAGAGAGAGAGAGAGAGAGAGAGAGCGAAAGCGAGAGAGAGAGAGAGAGAGAGAGAGTGCGAGAGAGAGAGAGAGAGAGAGAGAGTGAGAGAGAGAGAGAGAGAGCGAAAGAGAGAGAGAGAGAGAGCGAAAGAGAGAGAGAGAGAGAGAGAGAGCGCAAAAGAGAGAGAGAGAGAGAGAGAGAGAGAGAGAGCGAGAGAAGAGAGGGAGAAAGAGAGAGAGAGAGAGAGAGAGAGAGCGAGAGAGCGAGAGAGCGATAGAGCGAGAGAGCGAGATATATATATATATATATATATATATATATATATATATATATATATATAGAGAGAGAGAGATAGAGAGATAGAGAGAGAGAGAGATAGAGAGAGAGAGATAGAGCGAAAGAGCGAGAGAGATAGAGATAGAGATAGAGACAGAGAGAGAGAGAGAGAGAGAGAGAGAGAGAGAGAGAGAGAGAGAGACTGAGGGAGAGAGGGTGGGGGCGGGGCGCCGGGGACGGGGGGCCGGGGGCGGGGGCGGCTGCTTGAGTAAGCGGTGGGTGAGAAAGAGAGATTCCTTAATCCACTGGTAGCTGAAAGACGCAGGACGGAAATAGAGCGGTTCACAATAATGTGTCAACGCCACATATTACACGATGTGTCCAATTTTAACAATTTTCATTGTAGTGTTTTATTAGGTGCATCTCTGTGTCTGCGGGACCTACTATGTGGATTCTAGGGCAACATCCACATTATCCACCGAACTTAACCCAACATTAATGTATCGTGTTGGACGTTTTTCTAGGCTACCCGGTTGTTTAGGCCAAATTAATGGGAAACACCAACAGTTGTCGGTTTTATTGACTGATGGCAGTAATATGTGTAGGCCTTCGCATTAGGCGAATGTCTAATCTTCTCCTCTTTCGATCACTCCCTTCATATTTCCCTCACCTCCTCTCACCTTCCTTCATCCCCCCACCATTTATGCAGAGGTGCACAACCACGCATACTTAGATGTGTTTTCACCGAACGACTGTTATTTCCAGCGCTCTTAATGTTATGCTGTCTATGGATGCCACATGCCACATGCCACATGCCACATGCCACATGCCACATGCCACATGCCACATGCCACATGCCACATGCCATATACCACACACCCGCGCTAACATATACACACGCTGTTTATTGTTTAAGGAAATGTGGCATATAAGAAGCCAGCAAGTCAAAGTATAGATACATGGGGAGGTCGGTTCCCGGCCGGGCGAGCCGTCGACGGGAACACAAACCCAAGCATGGCCGGAGGCCACTGCGCAAACCCAGATACTAACTTGGGCAGGAACGCCTGGTGGATGGTTGACTTAGAGGAAACATACAACATCTCCCGCGTCACCATCTACAACAGGGATGCAGGAACATCTGGTAAGAATCACACGATGGTCCAGCGGATAAGAACATGCATTTGTAATATAAATGTGCTACTAATTTCATTTGGTGAACAATTTCTAACATTCTTCAGCGCCCCTGGTGTTCAGCAGCGCAACTCCGAGAGTGTCCTTACCTGCCTGATAGGTTTTAGTCTTCTTCGGTAATCGTCCAAGCAATAATTCCCATGGGGTTTGGGATATTTGGGAAAAACGTCTACATAAGTTCCTTCGTTCGGTGCGAACGCTTCGTGAAACCGGAAGTGGTACATGATGTTTGGGACATGAAGGTGTTTCTGCCAAAGCGTGACTGTGTAGTGCAAGGAGTCAGAAGGTCTTACATTTTCTCCCTTGCAACGCCCGGCAACTCGGCTGGCATATATATATATATATATATATATATATATATATATATATATATATATATATATATATATATATATATATATATATATAATATATATATATATATATATATATATATATATATATATATATATATATATATATATATATATGTAT
Source organism: Lamellibrachia columna (assembly GCA_963662155.1). Classification (NCBI taxonomy): domain Eukaryota; kingdom Metazoa; phylum Annelida; class Polychaeta; order Sabellida; family Siboglinidae; genus Lamellibrachia; species Lamellibrachia columna. The sequence continues at coordinate 35,334,762 of OY759269.1, read as the reverse complement.
ATATATATATATATATATATATATATATAGTATATATATATATATATATATATATTCCAAACACAGTAAACAAAGGCAGAATATGTAATTTTATCAGCATAGTTTGATTTTGCTTATAAACCGTTCAGGGGTTCCCTACGCCACATTTTGGCAATGGCTGATATGCCATTCATTCATTCGGCAACATTATTCACTGTTTTCTCGACTATTACATTTTAAATTGATCTGGCGTTTCGTCATGGTTAGTGTTTGACGTAAGATTCGGGGCCGGTTTCATGAGACGGCGTAAGTCCGATTTACGACGTCGTTAGTCGAATTGCTTGTAAAGTTACGCTAAGAGAGTTTCATCTGTCAACTTACGACCAGTTAGACGTTGCCTTTTCATTGTAACTTTACGCTTGATATTAGCAGACTTACTCGACGACGTCGTATGTTCGGGGTCTCGTAATTTAAAGCATTTGTTTGGATTTTCTTCCGCGGTTTACACACAAGTCTTTGCTAATTAATTTTGCTGATTATTCACACAATACAAAGGCGAGATTATGAACTATAACCTCATATCTTTAATTACCGAATACAATTGGTTAATATGGAATAAATCGTTTAACTTTATTTGTTTACCTTTGTGTTGTCTTTGTGTGTCTATGTTAGTTTATTATCGTGTTTCTAAAATAAGTGAATGTGTCTAGCAAGATGGCTTGGTTTTTCATTCGGCGAGACGAACCCGTCAAGATCAGCTCTTCTGAAAACATAAAAGTCATAAGCATTCGGTAATTCACGTACAAAGTATTTTAATTACATTTACACATTTTGTCAACAGCACACACACAATCGTGTGAATATAATTATAATTAACGCGACACTGTCGTACGAAAGTTGTGAAATGGCTGGGATCGGTTGCAAAATAATGATTTTTACATCAAATTTAACGACTGTCTCAAAAGTGGATGTACCAGACAAACCAATCGTAGTGACACATTTTTATATACTTAATATAATACGCCAGTTTAATACAATTCGTAACACATCTTTGTGCAAAAGATTTGTATTGTAAATCACTCACAATTATTCAATCGATTGAGTACAAACGAATTGTTAGAATCATCGTTTTTCTGTGAAGTAATCTGCCCGAGAACGAATCTTAGACTTAGATAATCGAACGAGGAAAATAGCTCGCGAAAATGTCGAATTTTAGCGTCGTTAATGTTGTAGTTTTAAAAATGCAAGTATAATTTCGCATGCCTGCGTCTTGTGTCATTGAATTTAATATCCCTACTTAATCTGACTGCCTGGTCTTAATGATATCAAAAACTGGTGTGGAGCCTGAGCTAGTTTCTGTACATATCAGTCATAACTGAAAACATGTATGAGTGAGAAAATGGCAATCCATTTATTTAATACAGTAATCATAGGCATGGAATGCCGAAGAGCCCCTACATAGGAGTGACAATCACAATTGGTTACAAGTGCCATAGTAGGGGCGTAATTACCAAGTTGATTAGCCATACACATACATGTACAAACAGAAAGGCTGGGGTACTCGATCCCCCTGCAAAATAGTATACATGAAAAATTGGGCTAAACCCCTAACAATGGTAAACTAACAATGGTAACAAATCAAATGCGATTAAAGGTAACGCAACACCTAATGAGTAAGGGTGCTGTACATATATATACATATATAATGAATAAACCTACTGCTGATACATGACATAGTGGGCTAATCACACAAACATTTATAAACAAACCATAATGAATGTATGGTAACCCAATGCATAATGTGTAAAGGTGCCATATATACACGCATATAACGAAAACTGCCAACTATTAACACATGACACAGAAAGGCAGGACCAAACTGCCACACAAATGTACTTCGAAAAGTACCCGCACTAAAAACCCTGAGTACACTACTGAACATTCAGTGGAGGAAAACACATAATGCAAAACCTCGTGTACCAAGCTACTACAGGGAAAAGCGTCAACAATAACTTTGTGAAGTACCTTTCTGTGAGCAATGTTTCGCAATGTACCTACACGTTGTGCACGAGCTGATCTATTGGACCCCTACCGTTAACACACTATTAGGGAGGGTGGGTGGGATTTTTGAGCAGAGCGTAAACGCAACGTTGCTTACTGTACAAGACAGAAGCGGCAACTGAATTTGAAATACTTCTCGTCCCGCAAAGTTACCCTCCGCCAATCACCTGTCATCACGGGCCACGTGCAAACACTGGATGGCACCTTTGCGCCACCTTGTGATTACCGGTCGGGCTGCTTTGAATGGACCTGTCAAATTTAATAATAGAGGGGCGCCACCAAATACCCCTCTCCAAGCCTCACATGTATAGTTATTTGCTCGGCGGACAGCGACTTGCTCGCAAAAAGGTATTTCGTCTTTTGGCCAAAATTGCATTTCGCATGCCTGCGTCTTGTGTCATTGAATTTAATATCCCTACTTAATCTGACTGCCTGGTCTTAATGATATCAAAAACTGGTGTGGAGCCTGAGCTAGTTTCTGTACATATAAGTCATAACTGAAAACATGTATGAGTGAGAAAATGGCAATCCATTTATTTAATACAGTAATCATAGGCATGGAATGCCGAAGAGCCCCTACATAGGAGTGACAATCACAATTGGTTACAAGTGCCATAGTAGTGGCGTAATTACCAAGTTGATTAGCCATACACATACATGTACAAACAGAAAGGCTGGGGTACTCGATCCCCCACCTCCCACGGTACGAGGGAGACAACAATTCCGCCACATTCAGAAACCGTTGGTGAGTCAGCATGGACACGCGGGAATCGGAGGTGCAAAGTGCAGTCAAAACCTCATTCAAAGCCACGCGGTTACTTTCAAAGCAGACCGACCGTGCTTGAAAACGTCCAGGGCCACGAGGCAGGACGGGGCAAAAGATTACTTTGCACACTGCATAATCACTCAGACACAACTTCGCAAATCGAAAAACAGTCTTTGCCAGTACATCAACGGTCACACACGAAGCGTCAATATCATTTGTCCCTATTTCAATAACCAAAAGTCCAGGTCTGAATGTCGCAACTTTATCCATCATTCTTGGCGAAAATAAGCCATCAATCCTCAACCCACCGATACCGAACAATCTACAAGTCGTTCTACATTCGTCAAACTCAAAATTCACACGATCAGTAGCTTTCATAAAAGCATCCAAACGGTGGACAAATGAATGTCCTAATAACAACATGCGTTCCATGTTGGATACACTCACCTTCTATATATCAGATGAGATGTATCTTGTGAACAACTCGCACCCGACGACAACGAATTTGGGTATTTTTGAGCAGAGCGTAAACGCAACGTTGCTTACTGTACAAGACAGAAGCGGCAACTGAATTTGAAATACTTCTCGTCCCGCAAAGTTACCCTCCGCCAATCACCTGTCATCACGGGCCACGTGCAAACACTGGACGGCACCTTTGCGCCACCTTGTGATTACCGGTCGGGCTGCTTTGAATGGACCTGTCAAATTTAATAATAGAGGGGGCGCCACTAAATACCCCTCTCCAAGCCTCACATGTATAGTTATTTGCTCGGCGGACAGCGACTTGCTCGCAAAAAGGTATTTCGTCTTTTGGCCAAAATTGCATTTCTATGTCGCTAGTGATTATTATGATTAGTATCTATCCGCCATTCTCTCAACTGTGCATCGCATGAAGAACTTGCAAGTTTATTGCAGAATTTGGTGATAGCATTCTGTGAGTCCACCGGTATGAGCAAAACACAAACTTTCCTGATATGCGCACAAACATACGTGAAGATCGGTTAACAGGCTACTAGCATAGGAGAACCCAAACGGATAAGTGTAAGTGTAAGTGTAAGTGCATCGAAGCACTGCACCATCAATGGCGGATCTCCGTGACCTAACCAAGTGACCTAACTAGGTCAATTCTGCGTCGACGTTGTTACGACGTTGTTACGACAGGGCGTAATTTGTCTCATGAAACCGGTCGGAAACTACGCAAGTGAGTAGATCTTAATTATGCCCAATATCTATCTTAGTAGGTCATAAACTTACGCCGTCTCATCAAACCGGCTCCTTGACGTAAACGACCGCTATTTGCAGAATGGCAAAAGTTCGCCTTTTTAGTTTACAACTACCAAATATTGTACTTCTTCTCCACTAAGGAAAACTTATATGTTATCATATGTATTGATCAGTGGTGTGCGGAGATGCCCCATATATCACATGACTAGTGCTTCCGTAAACAGACGGGCAAACCAAATTAAACGTATATTCTAATCTAACATATACATCAGGCCGTCATGTTATGTAAATTAACTTACCACACTGGGGGTATATCCGTACACGCCAATGCGGATATGCCCCAAACGAACGAACGGGGAAGATTGTATATTTTCCCGCACGCACAGTTTATGGCAGTAAAGTTTATTTGTGCAACGACACCACTAATGACACACATTCCAACAATGCAGAAACCAATATGCATATATTACTGATAGTGTGAGTTACGTATCAATATATGTATAACATTTCAAGAGATTCTGCAAAAACAACATTTTATAATTTCAACCGTCGCAAAGGAGTTCAGTTCGCTGGTTCAAATTTTGAATGTATGAGTTAGATGTTACCATAGAACACAGTTTTGAAACCAAGTACTGGGCGGACACGCCTCAGCGTGCCGACACCCCTCAGCGTGCGGACACTCCTCAGCGTGCCGACACCCCTCAGCGTGCGGACACTCCTCAGCGTGCGGACACGCCTCTGCGTGCGGACGTGCCTCACCTTCTCCTACTTTACTTTAACCCTCTTCGCTTGGCAGATGGTCCAACATTTTTATTTGACGTCATATGGCGCACACGTAATTGTCCGGGCTGTAAAGAAAAAAAGAAGGGAGAGGGATATGTTTTATCTGTAGAATAATCAATTAACCTAACCTGTTACAGGTGTGTTACATATTCTATTATGACACGTATTACCCTCGTGTAGAATATGAAATGAAAGATATACAACACCTCGATTTTTGGGTGTATAGGGACAGCATGTTTTAGGGTAATTGCCTGATGTCATCGAGGGAAAATAGTACAACTGAGTTAATTTGCAAATAAAATGTATTTGTGAATTACGTATATTGTGAATTACGTATCCCTTGAAGTATTTAGAAACATTAGAGGAAACACTCAGTTACGGATATATTGAACTCTAAACACGAGGGACACAAAACGTTGCTTATAACCACACACCTGTGCAACATTGCTTCATATTGATATAATTCAATACCTTTTTAAAAAATATATATGGAATAGTTTAAATAACTTAGAAATACAGTAATGTATCGCAACACTCATCATGTTATTGTAATATCATAACATACGTTTCTTTTAGGCAATGCTCACGAAAGACTTGACACATTCATACTGAGTGTTGGTGACAGTCCGGACAAAACTAAACACACACAGTGCGCGAGTCACAACGGCCGAGTGGCCGCTGGTGGAACAGTCGAAGAACAGTGTAAAGGGATCGGTCGCTATCTCAGCTTCAGGCGGGCTGGAGGTGACAACTCATATGAAGCTAGTCTATGTGAAGTGGTTGTCATTGGTCATAGACATGTCGGTAAGTAGATACTAAGTGACACTATTTTGGCGAAACAAATACTGAACGTGATAAATTAAAATAGTATACCAATATCTCCGGTTTCTTATGAATCGTGTACGGATGGTGTACAGCAGTTTCCGTTTTAATTATGAATCTTCTGAGTTATGTTTTTCGCCCTAACAATGTATCCTACCTGTTGATTATTCAGTGTTAACTAAAAGTTATAGCTCATAATCTCAATTGACATGATCATGGTTCAAAAGAAAAATGGTTGAATCTCAATTTTCTTCAGTCCCAATAGCCTCGACTGGATAAATACGTCAAACCAATACATGTTGGCGAAATACATAAAATTTACTACGTCTTCATAAAATGAATAGGTATCAACTAAGTATAAAATACTCGTGAATGTGTAGTATCCAGCTATGCAGTCCCTTAAGCTACTGAATATACATAAATTGCTAAGAATAATTGCTTCTGGATTGATGCGCTTTGCGTAATGTATTCACACGACACGATATATCAGTCATTACAATTCTACATAATTGCATTGCTGCCATATAATAACCATCTCGGTAACCTTAATACAGGTTTTTGGTACTGGTTTTCGCGTAATTAGCAAGTAAAATGTAATTTTCTTAAATAATCTGAGAAATCATCTAAACCAGAGTAGTACCTTCAATAACACTAAGCCAATAGGAAATGCCATCCAATTTTACTATTGTCTTCACATTAAATTAAATACATTCTTCTGTTTAAAATGAATAAAAACAACGATTGCTTGATGTCATATTATATTACATCTTGTAGCATATGTCCATTTCCTCAACATCGACAATTCCTTTAGAATTCAATTAATTAATAATTCCAAATAATACTCTGTTCTACCGGCCTGCCTCGATTATGCATATTTCCCCGCGCTTATTGTGCTACGAGACTGGGACTTTCCGTTCATTCACCGTACTGTTGAGAGCGGTAGCGGGTGTTTAGAAGTGAGCGTCAGAATGGTTTATTATGCGGCATTTGATTGTAATGCAAACATTAGTAAGAATAAAATAAGATGTAGTTGGTTTAAGTTCAAAATCAAACTTCAAGCCAACAAAGCACGCCGGCTTTGCTCGTTTCGAGAAAACTTGTTTCACTGCGATCCAGACCAGAGAAGGTTGTAACCCTGGGTTTTCCTGGTGCTAAAATCTAATTGAAAGAGGATGATGTGCCAACATTGTTCACAGTAGTGAAGGCTATGTTGATGCCAGCAATCCGTAGAACACAGGCAGCGACACGGGCGTCGACGACCACGGCCGAAGCTAGCTGTCAGCGTGGATACAGGTGATGTCGGCTCACGGTGAATACGGCCCGGTGCATCCGGACAGCATTCTTTGGAGAGTTCGACCCGCAACTCTGGTAACTTCGGCCTCAGCACACAACGGACACAGTGATCTCGGCCGAAACGATTGTGTACCGAGCTCATGAAGCTTAAAGTGTGAATAAAGCATTTGTTAATTGATTTAATTCCACATTAACCCGAAATTGTTACATTGTGACCATTTTTATAGCTTCCGCTTCCTTTCGCATTAAATACGGCGCTATATTGTTCCATTTTAACAAATGCATTTTAACAAGTCAAATCATTGGAGCTGATACAATTCGTTGTATCCTTAACATTAATATAATATAATATATCACATATTACACACACAATAATAATATACTTTTGTGCCTTGGTGTTTCAAATTCACTGAAAATTGGCCTTGTACACACCTTCCTACAACTACTATTATTACATTAGTATTTTAATAGAATAATACCATTGTATAAACTCGCCAACTTTTGTTGAGATTACGCATGACCTGTTTTGTTGGCGTAGATAAATATAAATCAAATTATGTAATCAACGAACTTTGCTTACTATTAAATGTCAATAAACAAATTATAAAATAGTATTTCTAACGGAATCAGCTGTACTTCTTATTGGGTAATTTTCGTAGTCAAATATTCACATCACTGCAATCGACATTATGCTGTGTGTGCGGACTGCTTTTTTCCACAGAAGTGACTCGTGGACCACCTCCGAGGTTTCGGTTTGTCTTCGATAATGGCATAAAAAGAATATAGCATAAATAACTCTCACAGCATTGGATATTTATGTGTTTGGACTGTATTGTTTTCAGATGTGATGTGTGGATCACCTCCAGCCGTGGCACATGCCAAGGCCGAGACGACCGGGTCAAGATATCTGGACAGAGCGACTTACACGTGTGAGTCTGGCTACTACAGCGACGGACCAAAGAACCACCTCGTCTGCGGCAAACGCACAACGTGGGAGGGTGACGAGATTGTGTGTAGAGGTAACCCAGTTTTTATTTCATTATGTGTCAAGGTCGTTCACAATTTCACAGACATGATCGTCCATAAATAGGTGTATCAATTATTAGTTTGCCTGTATCAATGATAAGTAGCCGTAGGAAGGACAAAGGACACATCCACCGATGATATACATTTATAAAATATAAACAACAAGATAATGATTACCATTGTTCTTTGGTGAGTTTTTGCGAATGTTAATATATGGTTCGATGACTTTTCAAATAACCCACATGGTTAATGCATTAAGTGACCAAATGTTTGAGACGCGCTTTACCACCTTTCACATTATTACACATTGTGGACTAATATTACATTGTTTTAGCTGCGATTCCAACAGCCCAAGCTGTTACTGTTGGTTTGGGAACAGGTCCGTGGATTGGCATAGCTGTGGCAACATTCGTGCTTGGCGGTGTGTTTATGACCGTCGTTCAGCGTATTATATTTAGGTGAGTAGATGAAAGTTAGTGGTGTAAAAGTGAGCAATGGCTATTGACAAGGGACTAGTGAGTAGCGTGCTGCTGCTGGATCTGCGAAAGGCATTCGATCTGGTTAGGAACACATATTGTCCTTCTTGAGACATTTAGTGTCTATGGTTGCTCGCAACAGTCGATGCGATGGTTATCTTTGTACCTGCCAGTGCCCCAGCAGTGTGTTCAATTTAAGGGTAAGCTGTCTGTACAGTCAGAAGTCATAACGGGAGTACCTGAAGGCTCCATTCTGGGACCAATCTTCTTTATTGTATTCACGAATGACAAAATACATGCCACTGAGCACTAGAACGGAACACACCGTGGACATGTAGGCTGACGACTCTACAATCAGTGCTACGCCCGTCCGGTCAATTGAACATACCATAAACAACGATCTTCAGAAAATAATTATCTGGTGTGACGAAAACAGCAATGTCATTAATGCTAAAAACAAAGGCCATGATTATCATGACTCGACAAAAGTACCAACACTTCAGCATAACTGGTCCCGGCGGTTACTCAGGCTTCGAATAAATCATTTCCTCACATGGAACACACATATTCAAAACACACACAAGCACGATTGCCGGTAACCCTGCACTTCCCCTTGAACGCCAGGCTCAACTTCTGTTCTTGTCTGCTAAGGGACTGACCCCAAATTACATGTGACATATGTTATAGCCTGCCTCGAATGTTTTCAACCAGAAACACAGGATCGACGCCCAAGGAGATATTTACCTACCAAAAGCACAAGCCAAATTCTTCAAAAACTCAATTGCAATTACGGGTGCAAACATCTGGAACAATTTCTGCTTAGCACTACGACAGTATAACTCAATATATGTTTTAAAAGCATGTTTTCTGAACAATATCTTTGACAGTGACGCACGAGACCAAATATATTTTACATGGACTATTTTAGTTAACTTACTGATATTATGTATTTTAACCATATATTTCTTAAATTGCTAAACCATACATTTTACTAATTGTTTAAATATATTTTTACTGAATTTCTAAATTAGCTCACATTTGTTATTATTTAATGTTGTATATTTATGTTTTAAACTCACGACCCATAGAAATATAAAATGTATATTTTAGAAAGTTTATCGTGAAAACAATTATTATTATTATTAATTAATCATCATAATCCTCCGTTTACTCTAATATGTAAGAGCTCATTCTAATGTAATATGATTTCTTAAAATGGTTCAATACCAATTCTTACAAGATGGCAGTAATAACGATGCCAGTCTAACAAAAAAAGTATATATAGGTTAAACATGCAGGAAATAAATTTTACTCTCCCGGGCTGACCAAATATCCAACTGTTTTGTTCAGAAAAAATTCTCAAATAGCCAATTTTCACTTACAATGCAGTTCGCTCATATTTGCGCCTGGTTATTCTCCGATGTAGTGATAATGTTTTGTTCTGGAAACAGGTAACGTATTCGACTTCCTACACATTGAAATCATTAATTGGTATGATGATGATCAGATGATCATCAGATATAAGACAGTTTGGAGGTGAGCACTTTAAAACAGGATTCCTCGTGACGCTGCAGTTGTCTTGATGCGTGAAGAGCCAGCAGCACATGCAAAGAAACGTCAGGGTTGAATAATAATCAATTCAATGTTTAGCTTAACAAGTTATAATCGATGCAATTTAAATTTATGTATTACTGTGTATTTTAGAATGAGGTCAAACAACCAGAAAACTGACAGCGAAGAACGCCAGACTGAGCAGCCTCCTATTGAAATGGGAGCAGGTAAAGATATTTGAAATGTTTGTAATGTATGCATTTATCATGTGAACTCATGTTGAATAAAGAACGTGCATGTTTGTGGGGTGGCTTTGATAACTTAGATGATTGCAATTACCAGGGTATCTGATCTGAGGTGTGTGCATGCATATTTGAATATACTATTAATAAACGCTACTATTTTAATGGTTATATATATTATATAGTATAGTTACTTTGTTATTCTGTATAGACACGTTTGAAATCAATTCACTCACTTTACTTTCTTGTTTGCCAGGCGCCATCGGAGGTGTTCCAGACTATGACCATCCAACGAGAGTGCCGAGAAAATAGGATTGACCCAATGTCTATGACGTAATACCCGTCTATGACGAAATATCTACCTAGCAGTGTCTCAACTTACCAACGCAATAAGAGTTTAAAGGAATTATACTTGAAACTGTATTCGCTGCGTGCGTGCATGTGTGCGTGCGTGCATGCGTGCGTGCGTGTCAACGTATGTATGTATGTATGTGTGCATGCGTGTGCTTGTGTATCCAAGCACAGGCATGGTACGTACGTAAATATACATATGTGTGTGTATTTACGTACGTACATAAATGAATTAATTTATTATGGTTGTGTATCACACTTGATTGTCATAGCCTGGTAAAACAAATTCACACATGTACATGGACATAGTGGAAGTAGCATGTTTTTTTCACCATAAAAGTCAACAGACATTCTGTTAGCCAGAACTCGAATAAGGGGATCGCACGATTGTCGACCGCACTTGGCTACAGTTAGTTGAACGGGCATATTTCCACAAGAAAATGTGGATCACTTGATCATCATAGTAAAGAGTGAACGACTTTGTATGTAAATTTAGGTACCTATTATGTATAGGAATCCTTAGATATATTATCGTATTGAAGAAGTACCTAGTATAGGTAGATTCCGTGTTACAGCACATTTCATATTTTAACCATAATGCAATACTGCAGCACATCGAATTAGCATAGACTCATATACAGCAGAGTGGTCAAACGACGTATCGGTAGCACGACGTAGAGTTATAGGTGTATGGTCATAAGACGTATCCGTAGCACGACGTAGAGTTATAGGTCTACTTAGGATAATATCATACACAAGGAGAAACAGTTAATTGTGCCCCTGTACAAAGCAATAGTTTGGAATATTCCTCATTTGGAGTACTGCATACAAGCTTGAAGGCTATATCCCAAGAAGGACATTGAATAGAAGAATAACCGGTGGCCCCTCTGGTGCATATATGAAGTTGAAATCGGTGAGATTGTCGACGGAAGTAATTTGTATTTCGCGCGATTTTTTGCCGTGCGCTGAAACGACGAGTTTTGCCTTGCAATGCTAGCGTTGCTGAAACCGCGATGCATTGTGTTTATACACTCCCGCCGTCTAGCGATCAAAAGCGTGATATTCCGGGTAACGACTATTCTGGATAACAAGCTCCCGCTTTTGTCGTATTAGATTTTCCATTGCATTTACTTATGCCAACAAGAAAGATCTGCAGTTATTTATGCCAACAAGGAAGGTCTGCATTTACCTATGCCAACAAGGAAGGTCTGCATTTACCTATGCTACAAGAAAGGTCTGCATGTATTTATGCCAAAAAGGAAGGTCTGCATTTATTTACGTTAACAAGGAAGGTCTGCATTTACATCATCAACAGTGTTGTAACACTCGTGTTCATAAACTGGTACTAGTTCTAGTTTGTCTTGATGGTGGAACTGTGTGACGTGATGCATGACGGGTCAGTGAGTAATGTGTATCATGCTGTGTTCAACAGGACACGGGATAAACCTGGAATTAGCAAAGGGCACACGATTTGATTTATCATGTAGGGAGACAATGTGCATCTTCCTTTGTTACATATGGACACAAATAAAGGCCACCGGAACGGTACATCGTAATACAAACCAATACTACTGCAGCACACTGTTTCAAACAACAAACCATGTTGTGGCCAGTTTAAAAGGTAGCTTTAAAAATAATGTTTGCTTTTGTTTCTTTTTCTTACCTCTCCATTCACGTCTACATGTTTGACGTTCATAATGTCAAATGGTTAACAAATTGCTTCATCTTTGGTCTAGTTACAGCCCTTTGAACCAAATCGTCACGTCCGTAACGGTGGGGTTACCAGGTGTAAAAATCATACGATTTAGGTTACATTACTTCGTTGCAAATGCGTAATCGATGTTTATTTGTTTTAATAAACATAATTATTCTTTAATAGGCGATAATAAATTTAATATCTTTTTCAAACCTTGCGTTCTGTGCTCATTTTGCTCCACTGGCTTATCGAGAGTTCAACCAGTGTTTCATCTGTAGTCCACCCTTCTGAGATATTGGGCAATTATGTTTTTAAACATATTCAAACTGCTAGCATTGAGACAACATGTAGATATTGATTTCATTTTTTATTGTCCTGTGTGAGAATATGAACTCCCTGATATCCAATCTACTCTGATCCGTCACTAACGTTACCTCGTGTTCTTTTATCTTTCTTAAGAAAAACATTATACCTATCAATATTTTCATACCTATTCAATATCTTTCAAAATTCAATTTGATCGACACGGAACTTCACTTTCTCTGGTGATGTTAAATCACACTCTTTTATGCGTTCTTCAAAACATGCTAATACCTTCCATTCGGAGTCCCACAGTGATCCGGCCGGCCCTGTTCTCTTTAGCTTATACACTACGTCTCTTAGCCAAGTTAATACTAATCATAATCTCAGTGATCACCTGTATCACAAGTTTCTATATCACTTTCACAATCAGATGTACAAGCAGACACAATATGAAGCATTTAGCCAACTGTGGCTGCCACACTACGTTGATTATATGATCCATATTTCACCGTGTACTATAATCCACACCCGTGCAATTATTGTGCGAGGCTCGTACCCATGTGGCGTCTGACACCATGGTTCCCATGTGAGCAAGGTATCAACGATAAGTATTAAATGGACCTTTTTGTTATAAACATGACACCCCCGCCTAATGGCTTGCATATTTACAATTATAAGAAATACAATTTTTATTTAAAGTGTACAATTATGGTCATTGATATGTGCGTATCGGTTAATAAGTTTATGACTATAAAATATGATGCATAACGATAAATCAATTGATTCATTTACAAAATTAGCCAATAAAAACACAGCGTTAATTTGATCGGTTTGCACAGATATACATGAGCTAACTGATAAACTATACTTCTTATTGGTCAACCATTAGCGAAAAAACACAATTATTTGGTTAAACCTTATTGAGTCACGATTATGGTTGTCCGTCTGATCACACAGATACAACTAACTGATACACATTCTTTAACTATGAAAGCAAGTGTGAATGTGTTACACGCATAACAATTCCAATATTCCTCAAGAAATAAAGTCATTTTGTGAGCCTGCATAAGCTCTAGTACGAATGCCTTTTACCTACGAATGCCTGTTACCTACGTATGCCTGTTACCTACGAATGCCTGTTACCTACGAATGCCTGTTACCTACGAATGCATAGTTTTCATCAAGCTGCTATTTAAATTTAAACAGCATTTGCGAGTGTTCTGTGTAATGCAATCGACATATATGTCGCATGATGTAATCGACACATGTGTCGCATGATATAATCGACATATGTGTCGCATGATGTAATCGACATATATGTCGCATGATATACTCGATATGTGTGCTGTATAATGCAATTGATATATAATAATAATAATAATAATAATATTTTTCTATAGCGCTAATTCCCGCATGGCGGATCGATGCGCTGTACAAAAAATATAATAAATGTATATTAATAAATATAAATAGATAAACTGTAACTTATTAAAAATATCTATATATATATATATATATATGAACACTGGTTTTAAGACGTACAATACTAAAAAGAGGAATGTAAATTATATAAATTTATATAAATAAAATTAAACTTTGGTTTTAAGACATACAATGCTAAACCTATGTGTTGTAAGATACAATTGACATATGTGCTGTACGATACAATAGTCATATGTGTTATGTGATACCATTAACATAATTATTATGCGCTATATGATGCAATTGACATTTGTACTGTATGGCGCAATCGACATATATGGTGTATGCTGCAATCGACACATATGTTGTATAGTGCAATCGACACATGTGCTGTACGATGCAATCGACACATGTGCTGTACGATGCAATCGACACATGTGCTGTACGATGCAATCGACACATGTGCTGTACGATGCAATATCAACGCATGTGCTGAATGGTACAATCGACTTGCGCTGTATGATACACTCGACATCTGGCTGGTCAGTTTGTTCGCTTGTTGTGGTATACTCCGTTAGTCCTACTTGAAGTTGGCATACTGATCAAACTGTGTCATGTACTCAAGTGCTAACTCGTACAGGAACCGGTACTGCTTCTGTAATACAGGTACAACATGTATCAATGCACTGTCAAAACTAATGATGATGCTGGTGATGATGATGGTGATGGTGATGATAATGGTGGTGGTAATGATGGTGATGATGATTGCGATGGTGGTGATAATGATGGTGGTGGTGGTGATGATGATGGTGGTGATGATGATGATGATGGTGGTAATGATAGCAATAACAACACAATTTAGGAAGCATGTATGGGAAAACCGGCAAATCGTTTGAGCCTGGCTCGAGGGGAACACCTAATCGAAACCTCCTGATTATGGTAGAACATAACGCGATGTGTATGCACAGTTAAATATATCAAAGAAGACATTGTTTGACTGTGACAGACCTGCCAACCAGTGACAGTTGATACATTCTACATATACAAAGAATTGCATTTATTTGACCAACTAGACAATGTTTAAGCGGGATGGATGATGACAATTACATTATGAGAGAGTCGAAAGCTATGCCGTGTTAGTATACAGAATCACTTTGGTAGTTGATCATTGCCTTACACATAGCTACGTTACACGATTGTTACGATGAACAAAAGGTAACAAGAACTAATATCCCAAACCTCCTATTCTACAGTGTAGAAAAAGTATTAATGATTATGTCATCAAGACTAAGGCGAAAGACCCACCAGATCTGTAACGAGTTGAGGGCGACTTGAGCGGATGTGCTGAACAGCGTGGAACACGTCCACCTCCTGCTCCACCTTCATGTGTTCGATCAAGTAGCTAGCAGCACACAACAGGCCACAGCGAGTGGCCCCGTCTCTGTGGATGGACGATCAACATGATATTATGTTAACAGCTTTCTTATTGATATTGGGAGATATGTCCTGGCTTTGGATATTCGCGTTCATGGGTAGTACACGAAGACTGATATCGATGTTTACACAAGTTATATTCTGACGTACGTTTGACCTAAAAGGCGGAGGAGGCAGTAGAAGGCCGTATTGGTAGGCACAAATTCAGTCAGTACGTCGTTGATTGAGTCAGGGACTCAGTGTCTGGATCAGCGACTCGGTGCCTGAAAGAGTGAGTGAATGAGTCAGTCATCCAGTCAGTACATCGGCGACTGAGTCAGTGACTGAGTAAGTCAGGCAGCCAAGCAGGCAGGCACATCTTCACTCACGTACGCGGGTTTTTACCTATTCTCCCCTCATCGCGCTCACTCACTCATTCACTCACTCATTCATTCACTCACTCACGCACTCATTCATTCATGCATTCATTCACTCTCTCACGCCTGCACGAACACAATGGGCAATAAACATGTCAACGCAGACGAGAAGGAACACTTGATAGCCGTATTGTGTGTGAAAGTAGAACTCACGAGCAGTGGACGGTGATTGGTCCGTTTCCACTCTGTTGTTGCCACTTTTCGACCATATCCAGCAACTCTATGAAGACTTTCTTGCTGCTAGGCACCGATGCGCCATCGCCCCAATTCGTCAGATGAAACTGCTTCAGAACTGTGACGTTGTCTTCCGTCTGGCGGGTACACAAACCAATCAAACACTACGTGTGATATCCTAATTAACTTAGTTAATTGTAAATCAGATATTACTGTTGTTATGTATTATGGTTATTTTAGCCGACATCTGAGAATTTTGCAAAATCCAATCACGCAATGCAGGTATGATTTCTCGACATTTAACACTGATCAAAGAAGCGGTTGTACTGTTTGTTCTTTAATGGCACATGTTTTTAATTTAATTTACAAGTGACAATATATTATGTAGTACACAAAAGTACATACACGACCCGATTTGGTAAGCTTGAACTTCCGCACTGTTACGTTGGAGGTTTCGTTGGCGTCTGCGTCTTCCAATTGGACGTCAAACGGACCGTACTGTTGACGTGTCGCGTCGTCTTTCGGCCAGTAGATGGCGCATTTCTACGCGAAGGACATCATAATTTAATATTTTATTAAACCATTACTGGTACTAATCTTCTTCTTCTTCCAATAATCTGCCTTGTATCAACGACTAGGGATACAGACAGGCCGATTGGCTAACACACACAAATAATAAACTTATTTGCAGTGCAATTTGTTGTTTCCTTCTGTTGTGTCAGGTAACATCTCTAGGTGGTTTCCATAAATGTGAAATTGTTAAATGACTTACTTAGTAATATAGATATATCTTTACAAAAAACACACATTGTCAGACTACGATATGCACGCCATCTACCATTAGAAATGATATGACCATATATGAGGAATATTTCGTGATCATATTGTGAACATTTGTGTCGATAACATCCGTGGCTAAACACGTCCTTCAAATAACGGACATAAAGTAAACGGTTATCGATACCAGATTAGTCTTAATGCGCTGCCCGCAGTACGGCGCTGCTATCATTAAAGTAGGATTAATATTTCCGACAGAGGGCGACGTTAAACGAAATGCTGATACGTACGTCATCGGTGACGTCACAATTGTCGAGCATAACGACCGTACATGATTCGTGGTCTGCAAACAACCTCCACATGTCAATGACTGTATTTGTCATCGGTGACTGTGTGACGATGTAGGCGTTGCGCTGCTTGTAACCCTGCAAGTGTAAGTACATGGCACGTATATGTTTTATATATCGTAGCAACGGATGTCAGAAAATAGTGGTAGAAAGCATCCATCATTATCTAAACATATTTTCCTATATCGCATTTCCACCTCAAATTGTCGGCGGTCCCTCGTTCTGTTCTGTTAGCAGCAGCAGCAGCTGCAGCAGCAGCAGCAGCAGCAGCAGCAGCAGCAGCAGCTGTTCTGTTTTTCATGCAAATATTTAAATAAATGCTGGTCTGAGTGGTTGATAAGCAACTTACAGATACTTATTTACACATACTTACATGCACAGATACAGCGTTGATGTAATTGTTACAGCTTCCCTTCCACGGAGTCAAAAGGTGCAGTCGGTGTTGATCACCTGGTAAAATATTGTGTATTTGCAAAGAGCGATAAGTATTCAAGTGCTTAATCTTCATTAAACTATTGGCGAAGTTCACAAGGCTTTAATTACATCGCATCAACTCATTAGGAATCAGAGTAGCCTCTCACTTTCCGCGTGAATGCCTGGAGGTGTTTTAAAGTTTTACTAACGTGATACTTGTTACAAACTGAACCAAATAAAACTACTGAAACATCTGCGAAACCGAATTATTACCATTAATAATAATATAATAATAACAACGATAACAATAAAAACGATCACTGACCCGGAATTACTTCAACGTGGCGGTTTTTGCCGATGTTGACGGGTTCGAGGGCAGCGCACTCCTCGTCCTCGTCGCTCTTGACCAGCGGCTTCAACGCGTTTAATCGCTTCACAGGAAGATACCAGCACATGTTAGCAACATTAGTCGTATCTTACGTGATTATCTATGTTGAACAAGTGAACTGCGTGTAGATTGCAACCAATTACACATTTAGTGTGAATATTTTCTTAAACTCGGTGTTTACGTGTGCTCACTTAGTATGTCCTGTCAAGGTTGAACTAACACTTACATGCGGAAAAATGATTTAAATTAGTCTTGTTATGATTTTAAAAAGTCAATACAATATATGTGCATATCTTTATCACAACATTTATGAACACTTCGCTAATGTTGTAGCAGTGTCAATGTTAAAATGGTGCTATCTGTTGGAGTCAACAACTATACATTTCACCTCGCTTTCAAGGCGATTACATTCAGTTCAACACAGTTACTCTCTGGCCTAGCTGTGACTTATCATTGTCAGTTAATGGCTTCTTATGCATTTGGCTGTCAAATTGGTATTTTATATGTATATTTCTAGTTGTTTATTGGTAACTTCGATATTACCAAACAGGACGCCTTTTTATTCGCCAGCAAAACATGTATTATAATGCATATTTTTTGGTAACATGTTCATTAATGTATTTTCATTTTGCATTTCAATTATAAGCAGATGTACTCTAATTTGTTTGGACTAGGTTTAATTCTGGGTGCTATTAATTATGATGTAGAATATGCTACAAATAAAATAATAACACTACTAATACAAACCTCAAATACTAATACAAACCTCAAATTGTTCAACAACTTTATCTTCTCGACACAATTCGTCAAAAGTCTGCCTTAGCTGGGAACACGGTATAACGGTCTCTTGACTAGACTCTATCAGGGCTTGATAGACATACACGTACTGTTCCTGGGAAAGGAAAAACAGTGTATGTGAAGTGCACCGCTTATCCGAAATGTAACAAGCCATATTAATATTGTAACAGAGTAAGGGGAATTAGGCCGAATCAAATGTGGCTGACATTGCCATTCAGTGTGGTATACATAAGTTAGTATCTCTTGTTGCTATTCGTGAAATAGTCTTCCCGATAAAGCATTGACTCTTTTTGTTTTCTTGTTTTCTTCCGTACCTACCGAATCATATTTCTACAACAGCATAGCTCTCCAACATAACTAGAATAGCCAGTCAACTTGTTTACAGTCTCAGCCCGCATGCCTATAAATACATATATCTGAATCTTCTAGACACGCCAGGAAACATGCAAGCTACTACATGCATACTACAACCTATTCAGCCTTGTGTATGTACACATGCACTACTCAACAACCAATAGTTATATAAATAATCCATAAGGTACAAATAGTTATATAAGTAATCCATAAGGTACACAATGATATATAAAGTATGACGTCATCTCACCAGAGTTTGGACCATGTTCATCCTCTGTTCCCTCAGCCGATTGACGCATTGGAAGACATCGACCTTTCCGTCTGTATTCGCTTGTTTGATGAGGATGTCAATGGCTATGAAGGTGCCCGTCCTTCCAATGCCCGCACTACCAACGTATGAACACAAGTCGTTCAACTAATATTGTCTAGTGATATCTACCATACGTTAAAAAAAAAAAAACCACGCGTGCTAACAACCCAGCCAATTGCAGATGCGTATTTCCATTATTACAAAGTATTAGTGTGTGGCGTTAACGCTGCGAACAAGCTTGATCATAGTGACGTATCATAACACCTCTGTACGAACATCATACTTTGTCTTAGCGTTACAAAAAACACTATATTTCCTTACCGTTAGAACACTCATAATCTTGGCAGCCATGATCTTGTGCTATTATCTCCCACCCTATGTCATCATCTCCCACCCTGTTTTATCATCTCTCATCCTATGTTATAATCTCCCACCCTCTGTTATCATATCCCACCCTTCGTTATCATCTATAAAACTGTGCTATCATATCACACCCTCTGCTACCAGTTTCCATCCTGTTACAATCTCCAATCCGATGTTATCACATCCTATCCTCTAATATCATATCCCATTATGTGTTATTATTATTTGCCGTCCATTGTTAACATATCCCATACTCTAACTTCATCTCCCATCATCTACTTTCATCTCCCTTATTTCATCACTGTCTGTCGTGGTCGACGAAACAAGTTGATTAGCACACAGTGTCTAGAACAGTGTCTAGGACAAAAATGCGAGGTGAGACCAGCGTTCGAGGGAAAGGCACGCTCGCAATGCTGGCAGACACAACGATGAGTGGCACTTGCGCTGGAAGTGTGGATCCATACAAATGTGCATTTACTGCTGGTAGATCATCTCCCTTTGGTCGTCCACATGCCTGGACGGTCAAGACTTCGCGTTTCCAGGTGTTGATTATGACCTCAGCAGCTTTGAGATGTCTCTATGTATCGGAGCCATTGCCCGCCCATTGATCTTTGGACGCCCTTGATTCACAAAATAGCACATTATATATTCTCACCAACCCGGATCACATGTCGAACCAACAGAGTTCAGTTGTTGTTATCGAGGCGTCAACACTGAGCATGTTTCCTCTTTTCATGACATCCATGTTCGGGATTCTTTCTAGCTACTTGACGTTTACGATGACGATGTCTGGTTAGATGACACGTTAATTTGAGAATATGCCTCCTGTACATCGTGCAGGGTTCCACAGATGACATGTCTACTCCACGTGAATACAACTTGCCGTCCTCCACATTCCTTAGTATTCTTAGAAAACTACCACTCCTCTGGACTGGATAACTTTGTAATTACGTAAACCTTTCCCTGCCGTATATGAGTAAGTAGTGCCCTCTAGCGTGTAATACCGAACTGATCAGGACACGGTTTACGTAATAGGAAACAATCGTAAAAAATATTCATAACTTGGCGAACAATCTACGATTTACGGATACCAGTGCGTTGAATTTCAAAAGAATAATTGATTATACTGAGATAAACTAAAACACAACTTTTGTTAGTTTTGCAATACATTTAGCATTTGTTCCAGTAATCTTGCTAAGCGACATCATTCACCTGCAGTGTACGACAAGAGGACCTCGTCGTACTGGGTCGAAGCTGAGCAACTTGCGGCGAAAGGCGAGTAGAGGGTAGGCATACTGGGGCGTTCCTCTATCAGGCCAGCTGGTGAAATGTAGGTGGTAAATACGCCTCATCTTGTTCGTCTCCTGCGCAACGATAGCGACAGTGTAGGTGTTATCAAAGGTGGATCAATAGTTTACTTTAACGTGCATGTATATTCACAGCCGCAACTAGTTTCGGTTTAGAGCATCGTTGAGTTAGTTTTATAATAATAAAATGTTTACGATTATTGATTTGTGTCATTACATTATAATTCATGTTAGTTACATATGTGCAGATTTTCTGTATTAGCATATTAACACTTTTATGACACCATCTTTCCAAATTGAACCACTTACTAACCAATGAGATATCGGTCGAACAAACAGCCCATTAATCTACAGTCACCACTGAGGCAATAACTAATATTACACGTTTAATACTTTGTCTCCGTCAAATAACGAACCTCATTCTTCAGCAAGAACTCGCTGATAACATATTCGGCGAATGTCTCTTCCTTGACGCTCTCCGTAACGAAGTGTCCCCAGGTCTGAGTCTCGCCCTTCTGTGGCCAGTACTGACTACACTTCTCCTAATTAATTCAACACAGAGAAAGGCAAGACTTAACACAAGGTGAAGAAGACCTGGAAGATTTCTTGCAAGATTACTAGATAGAATAATAACTCAGGGACAGCGGCTTGGGGAAGATACGACGAGATGCCACGAGATACCACGAGATACCACGAGATGCCACTAGATGCCGCACACTAACGTAGTCGAACATGGTGAAATCAAACATTCCGTTTTAGTAAACACCAACACATTGGGCAGTCTTCCCGTTGTTGGAAGTCTTACCTTGCCGTTTTCTATGTTGTTTGCCAGCATCATGATTGTGTTGGACTTCTCCTGCCAAACCATTCTCCACATATCTTCTGCGGTACAATCACGGGGTCCTGTCCCCAGAGATTATCAGACATAACGTAAGACACTTCGCAAAATGTGATTAAATGCGTCGAGTATTCACTGTCAAACTTTAAAATTCGATATGGGTTTATGTCAGAACTAAGTATAAAGTGTAACATAATGTGCTGTATCATATCAATGCTAGGAGTGTAGTGGACAAACGATTGCTACAAAGGTAATAGATATACCATTTGTCAATATTATGTCACGCATTCAAGTAGGATGAATAATTAGATAACAAAATGTATTGCATACCTATATGGACAACGATATTTAGAAATCCGTACATATGTGAACGTATATTTCTAGATGTTGGAGCATAATATGTTACCTTGGCAAGCAATGTAAGCGTTCTTCGTTTCACCATAGCCCTGAAGACAAATAACAATTCAAGATTAACACGATTGGCATCCAAAGCAACCAGCTCCACAATTTATACTTAATTGGTTTATCGAATTGTACTTGAGTTGGCTCCATGTGATTTCGTAAGACCTTTTGACAATATCGTAAAACTACAGTTGACCTAAATTTTAAATAGCGTAACGTGTGCGGAAGTTGTTTACCAAGTTAATTAAATTTGTAATATCAAAATACTGCAAAGCAAAAGAACAATTGCATACTAAGTTGTTTTCTAATTATCAGCAAGAACACCAGTAACTTTGTCCTTTGACTGACCATGATATGGTTAGCGTTGATGTAGTCGCTCTGACCCTTGTCTGCCTCCAGGACGACCCGCGTGTGATCATCTATAAAGGCACGAATACGTGACGACTTTGATTTTAGGTACAATTATGATTCGAACTAGAACACGAGGAATATGAGCTGAGCATTAAGCATAGCTGTAATTATACTTTCTGGTGTAACATGTCGTATGCACTCAGCGTTGTAGTCACAACAGGACGTACGAAAAATACATTCAGCGCCAAATCGCTATAACTTTAGCTTCTCGTTGCTCGCTCTGATTGGTATTATCCATCGAAACGATATTGTAGATATTAATCGGAGCAAGTTCCTAAAAGGGCATCTTCATTTGTCAAAAGGGGCACAGTAACCCAATAATCCAAACGCGGGTACCACGCAGCAAAGACGATGCGTGGGGCGTGGCAAATTATATGGACTGAGGAAAAAATCAAATGGGTAGGATCCTCTTGTTTAAATGATACATACTGCCCTGTGTGTTCAATGGATCTGATATTACGTCGCTTAGAGTATTTCGAGCAACACAACATACTGTATTCCTAACGTGTTGTCACAGATAAGTACAATGCAAACACCTGTGATGTTTACATATTAATATATTAGAATTTTCTGCTAAAAATGTCTCTCCATAACACTTGAAGACATGCAAGAAATGCGAAATGTTATTATTTTATTTACACGCTATGATGTCCCTGAATCGGTTGCTTGGTTTGTTCTCTGGCTTCTTCGCCGCTGTACACTTAGCGTGGATACCACGTGGCAGCTCCTGCAAGGCGAGATATCATATAGAATCGTCTTTTTACCTAATGGGTCAGTAATTCATAGACACGTCACACAATGAACATCAGCATGGATAATACATTAGAAACACACATACACTGTTTTGATACACATTCATGTCCAACTATACATTTCTCTGCAAATGTAATTAAGATATTGTCCAATGTAACCAGTACCGATCGTTACATTTCATAACAGCGTATGACAGAAGTACATAGATATTGGGTGACTTCATCTAAATCGGTCGCAACCAAATGGTTTACAATTCTCAATATAATTTTAACATAGGTCAATGTTCAATATAATTATTATATTATTTTAATGTATGTCGTCAAACATAATGTATTTCAATTGTGAACTAAATTTAAATGCCTTGATTTTTATTATAACTTTTTAAATATTGGATTATAAGCATAATTATGTGCATTTTTATGTATTTTAATTTTATTGTAAAACGCATTGATCTGCATAGTACGGGAGTCTGCGCCTTAACCGTGTATTATTATTGTTATTATTATTATTATTATTATCATTGTTATTACTATCATTATCATTATTATTATTATTATTATTATATTACATTCTAGCGGGACATCGAAGTACGCAGGACAAATGTACTTATATGTTTTGAGTTACAATCACATGTACTTGTATGGTGAAGTAATCAATGCAAGTTGCAACACGGTGTAAAGTATATGCCAGTTTGATTTAATTCGTTTTTAATAACTAATGTTATTAAGTCATTAGGAGGTGTTTAATCGATGTATTAAGCGTATATTAGCAACAGAAAAGCAGGGTGTGAAAAGCTTGTAGTTAAACCACCCAAGTGGATATTGACAAAATCCATATCGTGCCAAAGATTGACGGTAGTGTTTAAACCCTTCAGTCCTCCCTAAAGGAGTCAGACCACAGTTGAGAATTGCATTGGTGGCCATGTTAACGTTTTGTCTGATTATAAGAAAACGTGAGCACTAAAAATTCTGAAACTTTTTCACAGCAACTGCCATCATCTAATTGATATGCTGACCAAGTTTTATCAAAATCACATACCTCCAGCTCTTTTAAAATGCCCCGACTTGCGATGCCCATCAATTTTGACAAAAATAGCCATGTATTCATGCGCCCACGTGGCCCATAGCAGAACAATTCCCATAAATCTCTCCGCCTGTTAAACTCTACAAAAAATGCGCCATTTCACAGTCAATAGCTTCTACAAACAAACCTGTGAATATGCCTGCTCAGTTGCACTTATGTCACATCATATGAATTCTTTAAATTCACATATCGCAATTTAATACGCCCTACATTCGTGTGAAACAATAAACAGGAAGGTCAACTGTGGTCTTACCCCTAAATGGAAGACGGTGTGCCGCCCTTTAATCCTGACATTTGCTAAATTTCTCTGACCTCGGAGGTCAACGTAATTAGGGAACTGAGAGGGAGCCCTGGGAACCCTGGATTTGGCCCAGCTCCAAGAGTTCAAAGGTTTAACTTGCAAACTGGGCAAGGAAGTGCTGACAGATGTCATTGTCCAGCTGTTGAGAGGGTGTGTGGTTTAACAAGTTGACCAATGGTAATGCGTAATGGGTATTTAAGCAATCACAGCGCCTTTAGTGGCGGCGTCTAAATTTCGTAAACTGGGAGTATAAACACCCCGGAAGAGGGATTGCAAGGGCCGGCACAAGCTACATTTTTAGGCATCCAAATTATCAGTAAGGGTGGTCCTGGTGGGCCATGCCTACTTTAGCAATACGCTTCAAAATTACCGGTCAGATTTAAACATGTTTCGTTTTAATCTTCTAGACATTAAGTGTCTAAATGATGTTTACATTCAATACTTTTCTTTACGGTGATATAATATTTTCACTGTTTCTTAACATTGTCATCGTGAGTGATTATATTGCTATTATGTGCGTAGCCGTCTGATGTACACGATTAAAATCGCTTCGAACCTGGAGCCCAATGCGGTGACTACACTTCTGTAGTACTCTATGTACTCATTGGTCGAGTGAGTACAAAATAAATTATAAATCTCGACCTGGCGAGCGCAAAGAAGACGGTCAATTAAAACACATCTACATTTGTGAGAAATGCCTCCCGGACCATTGCGTTCGGCAAAGAAGAAAATAAGCTGGGCAGGCATATATCTTACAACGGTGTTTGTTCATCAACCCACCTCATACTCGATCTTGAAGCCGTCCTGTTGTTTCTTGCCTTCAACATAATCGACGAGCTCAGCGACTGCGGTGCCGGGTGTCGTCGCCTGCTGCGTGTTGACGTACTCCACTGGCGCCGTCTCCTCCTGCTTCACGTCCTCGATAGCACCTCCTCCTGTCTCCACCCTAGTCTCACACTCGGTCTTCCCTTCTTTACGACCTGTCCAAGATTAGAGCATATCTGACATGTTGATTTAGTTTCTTTAAACAGAAGAAGGATCCAGGAGGGAACATGTAATAATGGTAAAATTATATTGTAGATTCGATACAAAATGCATACGTATGTGAGACGTGGAACATGTAAAAGTTCAGTCAACTGTATAAGTGAGTACCTGGTTACAGACAGTGGTGGATATACGAAAGAATAGTGTTCGCGCAATAATTGCAACGTGGCTGAATGCTTCCCAGAGAAGCCGAGATGGCGTTGGAATGAACAGGTCTGCCTGGGGGCGAAGTGTAAAGTGCTTTGAACAGTCCAAAGGACTGGATAACGCGCTATATAAGAACGTACCTTACTTCTAAATACTTACCAGCTGATCGAGAAAATGCTGGCGTTGTGAATATATTAAAGAGCAGAACCGACAGACAAAAAGGCAAAAACTTCCATAGCCAGTTGTCACCTTGAGCTCGTTGCATTGGATGGCATTCGTACTACATATGATACTATTGGTATTTATCATGTCGTTACCAACTTCAGTAGCATTAGAATATCACGTGAGGCAGCATGAAGCTGCCGTATGTAAAAGAAGAAAGGCATACATATTAGTGGCATGTAGACATATACATGTGCATGCACGCTGAAATAATTGGGACGTGAAAGTTATGCATGTACGATTTATCTTGCACTTGTTTCGAAGCTTGACCTATTTATTTTATCCCATGTTGTCTACGTTCACTCAGCTGTATAAGTGAGTATCTGCTGTAGAAAGTGGCATATTTAGTAAACGTGTTCTTGCGATAATTACAACGTCGTTGAATGTTTCCAAGAGTAATTGAATGTTCGAGTGAACAAGTCAGCCAAGGTGATGTTTAACACGCCTAGATTTGTCATATTGGGTGCTACACATAACATATTGTTTATTTTACAAGTATTCATTGTTGTTTAATAAATGGATAAAATGTGCCCATCGTATGAATGGCATATTTGTTATGGTTTTCGGAAAAAAAATGTTTGGCTTCTGCTACAACGTGCAAGCGTTACGAATTTACAGCTTTTTTCGGTTTTTGCATTGATATTTTATTCGTTTGTTGTCAACATGCACATACAAATGCTGCCACACTGGTGAGTAGTTGCGTGAGCAGTCACCACACTTACCGTGAGTGCTTCTCTTAAAGAAGTTCACCACAACGCTGGCTGCTTCCTCTTTATTTTCCCCTGCACGCCTACGTCTGGGTGTAAGGAGTATACACGTGTAAACAGTTGTTTTTGTTTGTTGTTGTTACACACACACACACACACACACACACACACACACACACACACACACACACACACACACACACACACACACACACACACACATACATACATACATACATATATACATACACATACGCACGTATGCACACATACATACATACGTACACACGTACACACATACACGCACACGCAAACGCACACACACATACACATATGTACGTTTATAAATTCACAACGATAAATAATTAACTAATTAAAATTAAAACGTAATATGGCGCTAAAGTTATTCATGTATTCGTATATAAATTAACAAACTGCAAACTACCAGTTTCTAGTTAAAATATTACATGATATTTTACAGCTTTGCATACTAAAAAAATCGGTATTCTTATATTCTTATATATATATATATATATATATATATATATATATATATATATATATATATATATATATATATATATATATATATATATATATATATATATATGTATATATATATATATATATAAAAAAATCGGTATTCTTATATTCTTATATATATATAATATATATATATATATATATATATATATATATATATATATATATATATATATATATATATATATATATATATATATATATATATATATATATATATATATATATATATATATATATATATAAGAATACCGATTTTATATATATATATATATATATACATATATATATATATATATATATATATATATATATATATATATATATATATATATATATATATATATATATATATATATATATATATATATATATATATAAGAATAAAGAATACCGATTTTTTTTTATGCAAAGCTGTAAAATGTTATGTAAACTAGAAACAGGTAGTTTGCAGTTTGCAGTGCTTTCTTAAATATATACAGTGTCCTGTTTGATGCAACGGTAATAAGAAAATATAACAACGAACGTTAACTCAAATACCTGATAACAATGAAAACCACAACAATGACGGCAACGACGACTATCAAGGCGATGGCTACAACAGCAGCAATTACCATCTTGTTGTTAGAGCCTTCTCCGTCAGTGGTTGTTGTACTGGTTGATGGAGAAGCTGCATCAAATAACCAACGAATTTGTAGCAATCTGTCGGTGTTATTTAGATAAGAGATAAGAAAAGTTTATTGCGGACTCATTCATTAATACAAGGAGTGTTCCATACATATGCCGTGACATTTGTTGAGACAGGCAAAACAAAGTGACTCACCGGGTGGTTACCAGAAAACATTGATAATCAGTTGGACATCACATTGGTTAACTGCTTATTTATTTATTGTTGTTTAACGATAAATAATGTCGGTCCACGCGCACTGACACGACAACATATCAACTGACAGACATACATATAAAACGGTGAACCGAGAAACCATCACACACAACAATGAAAGCCTGACCAGTTGAAATGCATATAAAAGTATATAGAAGGAACGAATGTTTAACAGCATCGACGGACCGACCGAACTACGTGCCAGCCGGTCGACTAACCCGCATCCTGGCCTGCCTACGAGTTTGTAAACCATAATAACACCCCTGAAACGGAATGAGTTACAAAAAAGCTGGGTTACCATTGCACACGATCTCGTCACCCTTCCACTTTGCGCGTTTGCCGCAGACGAGGTGGTTCTGTGGTCCGTCGCTGTAGTAGCCGGACTCACACGTGTATGTCGCTCTGTCCAGATATCTTGACCCGGTCGTCTCGGCCTTGGCATGTGCCACAACTGGAGGTGGTCCACACTTCACTTCTGGAAACAATACAATGCTGTGAGAGAACTTCATGTATTCTTTCTTTTTTATGCGATTATCGAAGAAAAACCGGAACGTAGGGGGCACGGCATTCCAACAAAACGTGTCCACCATATAAATACACATAATCTGGATGCGTGTGCATGCGTGTGTGGGAACGTGCTTGCGTGCGTGCGTGCGTGCGTGCGTGCGTACGTGCTTGCGAGCGCCGTCCGTCCGTTTGTCCAAACGAACTCATGTGTGTGTGTGTGTGTGTGTGTGTGTGTGTGTGTGTGTGTGTGTGTGTGTGTGTGTGTGTGCGTGCGTGCGTGCGTGCGTGCGTGCGTGCGTGCGTGCGTGCGTGCGTGCGTGCGTGCGTGCGTGTGTGTGTGTGTGTGTGTGTGTGTGTGTTGTGCGTGCGTGCGTGCGTGCGTGCGTGCGTGCGTGCGTGCGTGCGTGCGTGCGTGCGTGCGTGCGTGCGTGCGTGTGTGTGTAACAAAATCGACTTACTTGTCAAGAAGTTTGCGATGAATGTTTCGCTGGTTGAGGTGATGTCTTCGTTGTTCGTAGCCGAAATGTTCAACTCGTACACGTCGTAGTTAACACTATTTAGTATCAGCCGTGTGTCGCTGACTCGTTCGACCTCTTTACGTTGCCAATTATTATTATTCTGGAGTTTGTAGAACACAACTACAGCTACGATGTGATCGCACCCACTGTTATTCAGCATCTGTGAGGAAAGATAAAGCGATCAGATATGACGTTATGACATGTTTAGAAATTTTTTTGCCCCAAAATGTTATACCGGATTTACACATGAACAAGAATAAGAATCAATGCCTTCGTGTATTCATTGGTAAGCCATGCCATATTTGAAGGAAAGAATATTAAATTTGAACGCAACGTTAACAACTTGTTACAATTTCACAGTTCTACACAAACATATTTCCCAATAAACACACATGCCCAATATACAATTTAATCTCCATGAGCTTTTAAACTTTGGCAACATGTTTCATCGTTAAACCTGGGAAAGCATGAATATTATTGCGACATTTGATAATTGGCTAAAATAATAACACAAATATCCATTCTATTATTTTATATAAACACCGGTTTAATACTGCATATATGCATATGCATTAGTTCAACACAAGCACACCTTACTGACCTTCCAAGTCACATTGATATTTCCGTTAGCGGAGCCGTTCTGAGTTGACACCGTCACGTTCTCTATGATGGGGATGTCTGGAGCTGAAATAAAACGCAGCTTGTTGCATTTTAGTACTACATACTGCAATAACCACATTGTTATCTATATAAGTCACACAAAATTATAAAATATCATCTCACCGTAGCAATTATTCAAGTTCACTGTGAAATGTTTGTTAGAATTTAGACCATAATCTTCCTTAAGATGAAACAGCCATTGTTACGTTTAACCACGCAACAGTTTGACTCACACGTTGATGCTATGTACGACAAAAAAGCTACATCGATACAAATAAAAATGTCGTAGCCAAATTATAATAAATATATTCGAAAACATTTAATGTAATATTTAGTTTAGTCTTGAGATGGAATGTATGCAGAGGTTACTCATTTCTCCTATGATACGTTGTTATTTACGAGCAAGTGTCTTCATTTGGCTTCGGCCCAACTCCTGACAATAGTATTTGGAACATAAGAACTTCACCAACACGACCTCTAGTGTCATGTGCATAAATAACGCTAACATAACGTTACCCTGTAGCGCATACACACATACGCATACACACAGAGGCATATCGTAACGAATGCATCATTTGCTACTAGTAAACGTCCCCTTCATTGTTTTATATATCTCGTTTTGGTGAGCATCCTAGTTTTAGAAAAAAAACGTCTCCAAAGTATGCGTTTGTCAAGGCCTAAATCACAATATGCCATACGTGCAAAACAAATTACACGGGAATAACTTGTTGACGTTTGCTTGGAACTTTAAAATAAGTGTAGCAATTAATGTAATACTAGTATTGCATAATTAAATAAATTGTACCTGTCATGTTTTGGTCCCACCTGGTTTCCATTAAATCCGTTATAATGTGAGTGTTATGATGGAACGTTAGATTAACTAGTAGTAATATTTGCAAGTAGGCCAAATGCAATTTGAAATTGGCTGGTTTCAATTTGCGGGACAAACAAAAAGTCCTTTATAATTTTAATGCAAATATATATTATGTTCTTTAGAAACATGGATTAATGTCATATTCACTTACCTATGCAACTAGTTTTTAACCTGGTGACGCCGGTACTTGTTCCAGCCTTACGCAGCTCGTTCTGTTGGCGATAAGGTTCGACCTTGATTGAGTAGTGCGTGTTGAATGTCAGGCTGGAAATGTGTGTCTCAAACCGGTCCATGTTAGATATTTGTGATAGTTTGGTCGTATTTATATACGTCTTTCCTTCAGCTTGAAGCCAGACGATGTAGTAGTAATGAGTCTCCAGACCAGAAGATATGTTCTTAGCTGTCGGCCACCTCACTGTCACTGATGAACTATGGATGTTGTCAACTTCTGGCTTGTCCGATGATTCAAAATACGGGGTGTCTGGTGTAAACATACGTACTTTCTGTTGATACAGTTTTTAGTCGATGATGAATTATACATACGTTCTTGCTGAATACGCATGCAATTATTTAAAGGATGATAAAAATACTAAACAATTAATTATACTGATAAGGTATTCGTATAATAATAATACAATTTTCGTGGATATATTATAATTATTGTGTGTGCGTGTGTGCGTGTGTGCGTGTGTGCGTGTGTGCGTGTGTGCGTGTGTGCGTGTGTGCGTGTGTGCGTGTGTGCGTGTGTGTGGTGTGTGTGCGCGCGAACGCGCGCGTGAACGGGCCTGAGAGCGTGCGTGCGTGCGTGCGTGTGTGCTTCCGTGCGTTCAATTTGCAAGCGTGCATTCAACTTACGTATGTATGTTTTGCAAATAACTGACGTGTGCCACGCTTCACAGCCGCTGGTACAATTTCCATTCTTAACATCACAAAGTTTCTTGTTCTTGCAATGTCCGCAGTCTTCTTCACAGTTCTTCCCGTAAGTTCCCGGGTCGCAGTCTGCAGAACAATTAAATTAAAGTGTCCATATGTGCGATATGTTAGTTTGGATACAATAAGAGTAGGGCGGTGGTTTATTCACGCAACGGCAGCCAATGTACACAAACAATTATGTTTCCTTAAATCAACTCATTTAACAGGGCAACACCTTTTATCAAACAGCCACAAGTTGTATGTATTATATTATTCATCGCGATCAAACACAATGATTGTCATTTCTATAATGTAGGCCCTACACGTAACATTTTAATATCTGACATTCAATGTCGACGTCTATTATCTTCCATATTAATTTTTTTTTTCATAATTTGTATTCACAATGATTTAGTGAAACTACGAAAATTATTGTGTTTGATGATATCGATTTTATGAAATGACATAATCCACACTCAAAATATGTTTAACTTATGTTATGTCAAGTGCACCATTACACTGCACGGTGTGAAACGTTTCGAGATGTTAAACGCATGATTAGCGCTATAAATAGGTATGATGAATTATTAGTGAGATATTTACATTAAAGTAACTTCCTTAAAATTAATTATTTGAGAATGTGAACTTCGCATGTAATGAGGATGACACAGTGCAGACTTTTCACATGATTAAAACGCATTATTGTAACTAAATAAATGCCCGTCCCCAGGACGGGATAACTTGGTTGTTCATACGTGACAGTCCTGACAGCAATGTTTACAAAATGCCTCAGGCCAATATGCCATCAATACGCTCGAGGTTGGTAAGGGAACGTCAAACGTATTACTAGAAACAACCACGTCACGCACGTGAAGCAATACTCGTTGTATGTGCGAAATATTGAATGCCGCGTGAATTTAGACACATGGATACTTGTGTTGGTTATAGAATAGTAGAATATATTTTTATTGTGTATTGGCCCTCAGTCTGCGACCTCGGGTGCGTGTTTTCTGCTCTCTTTGTGTTGTGTATTGGCCCTGGTTCTGCGACCTTGGGTTAATACGTGGGTGCATGTTTTCTACTATAATTAATTAATATAAACCGCCTAGATGCGCTGCTTCTCTCAAACGGTTTACGTACCGAAGTATTCGCCGCACGCGCGCGTGGTTTCTGCGATTGTTGGAAGTTAACGTTTTACATAGCGAACAATTGATTTACCGTAAAACCACTAAGAACCCTTGATATACGGGGTATTTTGATAAAATAAAGGCGTTACGTTTCATTCGTGGGGTCGTAGATTAATCCCTGAAAGTTTGGCGCCCGAGGTGCAAGCCGTCTAGGAGGAACACGTGAACAAACATACAAACATACGCTAGCTCGATTATAGTTAGATGATACACACCGTTTACACAGTCCGGCTGCTGCTTGCCCGGGTCACAAACCTCACAGCCGATGACGTCATTACAGGCGGTTGTACACTTTTGACACGCTGTGGAGCATACCATATTATATTAATATATTTCTACTCTCTCACATGTAGACGTGTCGCGGGTGTGTTCGCTGTCCTTCATCACGAGTAGCCGAGGCGACCAGGTTCTTTCTGTTTCAGTTAAACATAGCTAACTGCAATTATATTAATTAAAACAAAATATCATCAAACCAACTATATCATCAACTATCGCGAAACACAGATTAATTCACTGCATTTGATGTCGCGTTGCGCAGAAACACACCACGTTGTCATGGGAGTGCAATTACCAAATGTGCCGATATTGCACAGAAAGCATTTAACTTTAATGTGAAGACAATAGTAAAATTGGTTGACATGTCCTATTGTCTCAGTGTTGTTGAAGGTACCACTCTGGTTTAAACAATTTCTCAGATTATTTAAGAAAAAATACATTTTACTTGCTACCGAAAACCTGTATCCTAGTTACCTGGATGGTTATTATATGGCAGCAGTGCAATGAAGTAGAATTGTAATGACTGATATCTCGTGTCGTGTGAATACATTATGCAAAACACTGTATAGTTGGACATTGTACAGTCGTGAGTATTTTATATCTAGTATAGAGGCGTAGTCAAACTATATGTATTTCGCCAAAGTATATTGGTTAGACGTACTTTATCCAGCCGAGTGAGCTAAAGCTATCGGGACTGGGGAAAATTAAGAGTCAACAAGATTTATTTTGAACCACGGTCCTGTCAATTGAGATAATAAGCTATACCTTTTACTTGTCCCTGAATAACCAACATGTAGGAGACACTGTTAGGGCGATAAACATAATTGAACAGTTTTATAAAACAGAAACTGTTGTACACTATCCGTACACAATACATAATGAAACCGGACATATTGGTATACTATTTTAATGCATCGTGTTCAGTATTTGTTTCGACCAAATAGTGTCACATAATATCTACTTACCGATATGTCTATGACCAATGACAACCACTTCACATAGACCAGTTAAATATGAGTTGTCACCTCCATCCCGCCTGAAGCTAAGATAACGAGCGATCCCTTTACACTGTTCTTCGACTGTTCCACCAGCGGCCACTCGGCCGTTGTGACTCGCGCACTGTGTGTGTTTAGTTTTGTCCGGACTGTCACCAACACTCAGTTTGAATGTGTCAAGTCTTTCGTGATCATGGCCTAAAAGAAACGAATGTTATAATATTACAATAATGTGATAAGTTTTGCGATACATTATTGTATTTCTAAGTTATTTAAACTATTCCATATATATTTTTAAAAAGGTACTAAATTATATCAATATGAAGCAATGTTGCACAGGTGGGTGATTATAAGCAAAGTTTTGTGTCCCTCGTGTTTAGAGTTCAACATATCCGTAACTGAGTGTTTCCACTAATGTTTCTAAATACTTCAAGGGATACGTAATTCACAATATACGTAATTCACAAATACATTTTATATGCAAATTAACTCAGTTGTACTATTTTCCCTCGATTAC
Source organism: Lamellibrachia columna (assembly GCA_963662155.1). Lineage (NCBI taxonomy): Eukaryota > Metazoa > Annelida > Polychaeta > Sabellida > Siboglinidae > Lamellibrachia > Lamellibrachia columna. The sequence goes on along the minus strand of OY759269.1, from coordinate 35,299,905 downwards.
ATCAGGCAATTACCCTAAAACATGCTGTCCCTATACACCCAAAAATCGAGGTGTTGTATATCTTTCATTTAATATTCTACCTGAAGGTAATACGTGTCCTAATAGAATATGTAACACACCTGTAACAGGTTAGGTTAATTGATTATTATACAGATAAAACATATCCTGTCCCTTCTTTTTTTCTTTACAGCACGGACAATTACGTGTGCGCCATATGACGTCAAATAAAAATGTTGGACCATCTGCCAAGCGAAGAGGGTTAAAGTAAAATAGGAGCAGGTGAGGCATGTCCGCACGCTGAGGCGTGTCCGCACGCTGAGGAGTGTCCGCACGCTGATGGGTGTCGGCACGCTGAGGCGTGTCCGCACGCTGAGGCGTGTCCGCGCAGTATTTAGTTTCAAAACTGTGTTCTACGGTAACATCTAACTCATACATCCAAAATTTGAACCAGCGAACTGAACTCCTTTGCGACGGTAGAAATGATAAAATGTTGTTGTTGCAGAATCTCTTGAAATTTTATATATATATTGATACGTAACTCACACTATCAATAATATATGCATATTGGTTTCTGCATTGTTGGAATGTGTGTCATTAGTGGTGTCGTTGCACAAATAAACTTTACTGCCATAAACTGTGCGTGCGGGAAAATATACAATCTTCCCCGTTCGTTCGTTTGGGGCATATCCGCATAGGCGTGTACGGATATGCCCCAAAGTGGTAAGTTAATTTACATAACATGACATGTATATGTTAGATTAGAATATACGTTTAATTTGGTTTGCCCGTCTGTTTACGGAAGCACTAGTCATGTGATATATGGGGCATCTCCGCACACCACTGATCAATACATATGATAACATATACGTATTCCTTAGTGGAGAAGAAGTACAATAATTGGTAGTTGTAAACTAAAAAGGCGAACTTTTGCCATTCTGGCTTAAACAGTTCATTATTTACGACACATTATACCGTAGGTGTACTGACATGCGCCACCTAAACCTAATTGAACGGGTAGCGCGATCTGACCCTGCGATGCTGGGACTAGCGTTGTGGCGCTCGTTCAAGCTATCATTGTTCTGTGTTTGGAGGAAACAATCTCCGCTCAAAAGCATCCTATAAACATGTGAAGTGATATGACAATATATCAGACGAATGCATTTGAGAAGTGACAAAGATCAATTTAAATCCCAACAACGCCGGTTTCGTCTATCAGGCCTAAAGTCAAGACGATTAGTGTTGCTTTTTTTTAAAGAAAAACGCAGTTCGGGTGAGCACATGTATACATGTCGTTAAATCTTTTGGGTAAGATTAATTTAATTTCACCCGAACTCTGGCCCTAATCCTAAATTTAAGAAACCTATATCTATTCCACCTGTAATTTTACACCAAAATTGTGAAAATGCTGAATAAAAATATACATTAAAGTAATTCAGCTTTCCAGAAAGATGCACTTCCTAGAATATCAGATATTGTTTATTGGTCACTGCAAAAATAGTTCTTGTTCGATTAATTAATTAATTAATTAAATAGTTAATTGTTTCCTCTATATAAATGATATACACATTTTGATTGCTGATCTCCTCATCTTTCATTTGACATAATATTATTACTCGCTATGATCACACTGCAACATTTTTTTAATTAATCGAGTTTAATTAATTAATTAATTATTCCGTCTACAGAAGTGATATGCACATTTCATTGCTGAGCTCGTCAGCTTTCATTTGTTATATTATACGCTAAAGTCACAACAACATATAATAACATATTAATTTTAATTACGTATCTTCTCTTAAAATCATACAACTTTACGCACATTATGCCAGAAAAGATTGGCGCAATGTTTTAGATTTTTTATTATTTGATATATAGATATACAAATCTATCAATGTACCAAATGTCATTATAACATAACTGTTTTAATGCCATCTTAATGCAAAAATATACCCAAATAATGGAGACATTTTCTGGTTATTACTTACGACATAAGAAATAGGCCAATAATGTAAAAAATATGTTACATTTGACGTTTTCAAAAATACTCGTATATCGAACAGTACTGTACCAAGTCTGAAACCATATCCAGAATTCACTTTCTTATGGCTTATGTTATGATACATTTCTGCACTCCTAAATGTATTTAAACTATTCCATATATATATATATATATATATATATATATATATATATATATATATATATATATATATATATATATATATATATATATATATATATATATATATATATATATATAAATATATATATATATATATTTATATATATATATATATATATATATATATATATATATATATATATATATATATATACATGTATATATATATATATATATATATATATATATATATATATATACATGTATATATATATATATATATATATATATATATATATATATATATATATGTATGATCACTGCCTAAAAGAAACGTATGTCATAATGTTAAAATAACATGATAAGTGTTATGATACATTTCTGCACTCTGCAAATGTATTTAAACTATTCCATATATATATATATATATATATATATATATATATATATATATATATATATATAAATATATATATATATATATATATATATATTTATATATATATATATATATATATATATATATATATATATATACATATGTATATATATATATATATATATATATATATATATATATATATATATACATATATATATAAATATATATATATACATGTATATACATATATATATATATATATATATATATATATATATATATATATATATATATATATATATATATATATATATATATATATATATATATATATATATATATATATATATATATATATATAATATATTTAAAAGTTACTGAATTATATCACTATTAAGTCTTGTTGTACAGGTGGGTGATTATACGCAACGTTTTGCGTCCCTCGTGTTTTGAGTTAAATATTTCTCAATACTTTTTTGGATGATAGTATTTTACGTGACATAGACATGTATTTTATATGCAAAGTAACTCGGTTGTACTATTTTCCCTCGGTTCCATCAGACAATTACCATAAAATAAGCAGTCCTGGTATACCCAAAAATCGAGGTCTCGTATACCTTTTTATTTCATGTTCTACATGAGGGTAATACGTGTCCTGATAGAATGCGTAATACACCGGTAACAGACAATTACGTGTGTGCCATCTAACGTCAAGCGAACATTTTATTAAGTCACTTGGACCATACACTTTCAAAGCAATTATATTAGCGAGCTGTGTCACTCGACGATTTTCCATTTTGTAATTGAACCACAAATGTCACGAGACTGGAACCCCAAGGAAAAAGAAAACCAGTAAGACCGAAAAACACTTGGAGGTGGTCACTGGCCGATGAGACAAAGACGCATAGAACCACCTGGAAAGAAATGAAGAAAGCTGCAAAGCGAAGAGGATTAAGGTAAGGTAAGGTAGGGAAGGTGAGGTATGTCCGCACACTGAGGCTATTGACCAAACCACGTAGTGTTTGGTTTCAAAACTGTATTCTACGGTAGCATCTAACTTATACATCGAACATTTGAACCCGCGAACTGAACTCCTTTGCGACGGTAAGAAATAATAAAATGTTGTTTTAACAGAATCTCATGTATTTTTATACATATATTGATACGTAACTCACACTATCAATAATATATGCATATTGATGTGTTCATGTATTTTTGGAATGTGTGTCATTAGTGTTGCCATTGCACAAATAAACTTTTCAGCCACTGACCGCGCGTGCGGGAAAATGGACAATCTTCCCCGTTCGGTCGTTTGGGGCATATGTCCCAGTCGTGTGCGGATATGCCCCAGTGCAGTAAGTTAATTTGCATGGCGTGACGGCATGATGTAAATGTTATTATAATATATTTCATTTGGTTCGCCCGTCTGTTTACAGATGCATTAGTCATTATGTAATATATAACATACGCCTTAAGCCCGTGTGGATTTGATGTAGGTTAAGTGTTCGTGTATCTTGAAGTGTATAATTATAATTTTTTATTCTGTGTCCTTTGGGTTTTCTTCGTCGCATGTCTTCCCGTGTGCGCTGTAGTTGAGATAGACCGATATCACGTATCCACTTCAAAAAATTTAGGTCGTTGTATTATATAAACTACAGCTGGTTATGTTTACATTATTTATATGGGCGCGTTTGACCCCAAATAATACTTACACCTAACAAGCTATATGATGTTCTGCAGCCAGAATGTTACCATTGCAGTTCGTATTCTGCTCTGCTGTGCTGGAACTAGCGTTGTGGCGCTCGTTCAACCTGTTATTGTGCTGTGTTTGGAGGTAACAGTCTGCGCTCAAAAGTATCCAACAAGTATGTGTATTTGAGTGGTGAAAAAAATTCGACTATCAGGCCTAACGTTAGCGGCAAAGTCAAGGCGATTAGTGTTGCTTTTTTAAAAGAAAAAAGGCAGTGGCTATCGTTCGGACGAGCACATGTACACATGCCGTTAAATCTTTTGGGTAAGATTAATCTCATGTTCTACATCAGACACCAAAACTATGGCCCCAACCATACATTTAAGAAACCCATATTTATACCACGTGTAATTTTACACTATAATTGTGAAAATGCTGAATAAAAATATACATTAACGTAATTCAGCTTTTCAGAAAGATGCACTTCCTAGAATACAAGGTATTGTTTATTGATCACTGCAAGAATAGTTTATCTTGTTCTATTATTTAAATATTTAAATCATGCACTGTTTCCTCTACATAAATGGTATACACATTTGATTATTGATCTCATCAGCTTTCATTTGATATATTATTCACTATGATCACACTTAAAAAAATTTTTTTTATTAATTAATCGTGTTTAATTCATTCATTAATTGTTCCGTCTACAGAATTGGTATACGCATTTCATTGTTGAGCTCGTCAGCTTCCATTTGCTATATTATGCACTACAACGTATTACAAAATATTAATTTTAATTACTTATCTTAAAATCATCCAACTTTATACACATTAGGCCAGAAAAGATTGGTGCAATGTTAGTTTTTTTTGACATATAGAAATAATATTCTATCAATGTACCAAATTTCTTTAGAAAATATTGAACATAACTGTTTTTATTATAGTCTTAATATAAAAAATATACCCAAATAAAGGAGCCATTTTCTGGTTCATAGTTACTGCATGATAGGTCAATAATCTGAAAAATGTGTTACATATGACGCTTTCAAAAAAACTCATATCTCGAAAAGTAATGTATCAAGTCTGAAACCATATCCAAATTTCACTTTCTTGTTGCTGCTGCCATATCATAAAAATATGAAACAAAATAGAACTGCAATTTTGACATTGTTATTGACAGCCTTACCTTTCAACAACATCGCCCACCAGCGTTGCTACATAGTTCACGATCTGAACGGACTGATACATCTACACTAATTGTTATTTTTTTCCTATTTCTTCACCTCGGAGGGTATTTCGGAAAACAGAAATGCTTTCGGGGCCTTTTTACCATCGGTTGTTGCAATGCAACCAACAGTTGCATAATATGACCCAGAACAACAAATCAAGTCGACTGCCGAGATTGCTAGTTCCAAATTCGGAGGACTAGAAAGCCCTACCCGTTCAATTACAAAATGGGCGCCCCATATTAAACGGTCGAGTGACGCAGCTCGATAATATAATAGCGCTGACGTTGTTTTCTCTGTGACGTATATATTGAAAGTAATACCATACGCGGTGCATTTGGTCCACTCAATATCGATATCTTACCTGCAATTTTCGACGTTAATGCTAAGTCATCTACGACCCGCATAGATAAATAAGACATATAAATGACTTGTTGATAAATATGTCTTCTTCCACGTATAATTTCAAAGATGAAAGCTGCCACTTCAACAACATTTGTATTGATTTGGTTGCTGCAAATGTGACAATAACACGTTATGAAAGCAAACGCGGTCATTTACGTCAAGGTCATTTTCGTCAAACACTAACCGTGACGTAACACGTGATATATTTAAATAGTCGAAAAGGCTATAAATAATGCTGCCGATTGAATGACAGGTATATGAGCCATTGCCAAAATATGGTGGAGCGAACCACAGAACGGATTGTGAGCCAAATAACACTTTGCTGATAGAATGACATGTTTGGAATATATCAAATACATACATACTAGCCAAGTTAGCCGGCGTTGCACAGGAGAAAAGGCAAGACCTTGTGACTCCTTGCACTACCCAGTTAAGTTTTCACAGTAACAACTTCATGTCCCAAACATCACGTACAACTGCCGGTTTCACGAAGCGTTCGTACCGTACAAAGGAACTTATGTAGACGGTTCACGTAGATCACTTAAATCTGAACAATGACAGAAAACACGTATATCGTTGCTAACTATTGTACGGAAGTACGAACTATACTTCTGAGTAACGTAATCTAAGTCAAATGTTCACATAGTGTTCGTCGTAATATCCCCAAACTCCGTGGGAATTATTGCTTGGACAATTACCGACGACGATTAAAACCTATCACGCAGGTAAGGACACTCTCTAAGTTGCGCTGCTGAACGCCAGGGGCGCTGAAGAATGTCAGAAATTGTTCAACTCACCAAACTAAACAAATAACACATTTCTACTACAAATGCATGTTCTTATCCGCTGGACCATCACGTGATCCTTACCAGAGTTTCCTGCATCCCTGTTGTAGATGATGACGCGGGAGATGTTGTAGATTTCACCCAGGTCAACCATCCACCAGGCGTTTCTGCCCCAGTCAGTATCTGGGTGTGCGCAGTGACCTCCGGCCATGCTGGGGTTTGTGTTCCCGTCGACCGCCCGCCCGGCCGGGAGCCGACCTCCCCAATCTCCTATACTTTGATTTGCGGGTTTATTGTATGCAACATTTCCTTTAACAAAAAGAGAGTATGTGTGGCACGTGGCACGTGGCACGTGGCATGTGGTTATGCACACACAGCATAACAACGTAGGCCTACACATATTACTGTTCTGCCATCAGTCAATAAATCCAACTATGAAATGTTTCCACAGTGCCAGTTCTAGGTGATAAACAAGGGACAGTTTTTCCCATAAATTTGGCCTAAACAACCGAATAGCCTAGAAAAACGTCCAACCCGATGCATTAATGTTGGGTTAAGTTCGGGGGTGTTGACCTAGAATCCACCTAGTGGGTCCCGCAGACACAGAGATGCACCGACATCCGGCATCGCAAATGGATATAGTAAAACACTACAATGAAACGGGTTAAAGTTTGACACATCGTGTTATATGTGGCATTGGCACATTATTGGGAACAGCTCTATCTATGTCCAGCGTCGTTCATCTACCAGTGGATTAAGGCATCTCTCTCTTTCTCAACAACCACTTACTCACACCGCCCCCTCCCCCCCCCCACATTCTCTCTCTCTCTCTCGCTCTCTCTCTCTCTCGGCCGAATGCACATCGACCTCTCGTAGAATTTCGAATACACCTACTGCTACCATTATGTTAACATTTAGTGTTACCTGAGGACGATGTATGTATATTTACAGCTTCACCAATAACTCGAACCTGTCTGGCATCCAGTATCGGTCCACTTCCAGCCACTTGGATGACCATCTTCGCATATTCCACCGTTGACACACTGACCAGTGGTTGTGTTGCAGCCCTTGGTACAGCGACAGGGAAAGATGCACGACCCTTGACTGGCCAACGTCCTGGCGAATCGACAACCCGCGCCTGAAAAAGGTGACAGTAAGAGTTGACGTCACGCAGTAAATGAAATGGGTTAAATTATTATTCCAGCGTTACTGTGTGTCTGGTGCATCTAAATTGCGTCATGTGTTGCTAAAAAATACATATGCAATGTTCGAAATTAAATAGCATGATCGCTACTGGAACACTACTGCACTGGATCACCGAAACAAGGCCAGCAATGTGCCTTTGTTACTTACTTCGCACCCTAGGTGGCGCATAAGGCCACACACTATGTAGCAAACATATTATATTGACAGTTTAGAGGTAAGGACGTTTTCCATAGTAAGAACCTATCGCAGTCATGCTCCCATAAGATTAGGAAACTAAGTAACTGGTGATATTGATCGGGGTGAACCCTATACAATTGTTCAGTGCTAGTTGTATTACGCTGCTGTGTCGCCGCCATGACAGGCTTGACATGCAGTTTCTCAACTGTAGTTGCATAATGTAAGGTAATTATGTAGGCCTACGTACGCATGTTACTAGGTATAATTATTAGTCCTATATGGTACCAGGGGACGTGGTCTTGTCACCTGACAGCCGTATGCACACACTAGGCTAACACAATTACTCAGCCCTGGCAGCGGACGCGAGTGTGCTTTATAGCATATACAGGACTATGGTATGTTTTGACTTGGCAGCTAATAGCGCACGCCAATCACTCATAGCGGAATGACGAGAAACGAATTGAAGACAAAAGCCAACCGTTGGTGTACATCACTAGACTGGCGACGATCACTAGGAACGACTGCGTTCTTGTGACGTTTTCACGGGGACAACGTGAACCATATCAGGACGGGAAGGCGATGGGTATTAGCACATCTGACCAAATATAATTAGCTAGCTGACTCTGTTCCCACGGTCCAAAACACGTGAGTCATATAACTGTGCGATTGTGCCCCAATACCCAGGGGCATATCTGCATAAACTTAGTCTCGCTTATCCGACTCTCGCTCGCCTTCGTGAACTCGCCGAGAAGAGAATATGAAACCACTTCATTTTGTGTTGGCGTTCCCGTGAAGCGCCAGCAGCCAATCAGCGTCATTATGGAGATTCTACACTAAATATATTTTAATATTGTTTGCCTGATTTAACTTTTCAGTTTGACAGTTGTGTCAGTATAATCAAAGTTTAAAATTAATTTGAATTGCATCGTATAAATTGATAAAAAGTTCACTCTTATTTATGAGTTAGCCAAATGCCCGTATGAGAATATAATTATTCTAAATATGTATGCACCTTAAACTGGGTTCATACATAATTTCCGTCACAATGAAAATGGATCAAGACTATGACGTGTGCGACAAACGGTGGCGCCACAGCACGGAGCCTGGATAACCGAGGCTACATAAACCTGTGCGGTTATGAATCATTACTCATGTGCATAGCCCCACGATGGTGATTAATACATTTTGATAAAGGTGTGGTTTTTGTTTACTGTTGTAGGCTGATAACTGGCTGTTGTCAACTGCTATACATACTGGTTGTCAATGCTACACTGTACCCCATTGCCGTAAATACTTAACTAGCTACGGCGCTTGAGTACCTGCCCAGACTTCCTTGTCATTGAAACTGTGGCTACATTATGTTCTAAATAATATTGTTTCATAAACTTATTAAACTATTCCAAACATCAAACGTCAGATCCGTTCATGTTCGTGTCGATTACATTCAACGTTAGCGGTATCTTTGTTTTAAATATTATACCTGTTTGATTTGTCCGCGGGTCACTTCTCATTGAACCAGGAAGTAAAGTTCACGCAATACTTTCCTGGTCCACACAAGTTGTAGGTTTGGTCATGCCTGACTGGCAACGATAGTTCTAACAGGTTCATTCCCTGACACTGGCATTCTAGCTCACCTGAAGTTTGGTGATAGGTCAGTATAGTGACCAGCAGAACCCCCAGTAAGACCCTAGTCGTACTGGAACCGCTGAATCCGAGTCCGTCCGGTATTAATGTCATGTTTCCGTCTCTGATTAGACAACCGTTGCCTGTCGCGTCTAGTCCCAGCGCTGAGTCATATTCCACTCTCTGAACACGTTACCGTCTCGTGTGAATTGTTCCACTTGGTCGTTCAACCATGACGGACCGAGAGCACCCCCCAGTGCATTGAAAGGTGTGCGTGTGCGACCACATTACACAATACAATTAACTCTCGGTAGCACGCTAGATAGCGCCACCAATCTGTCACTTGTTCACTAGTAGAGTTTAAAGTAAAATATGATGCAGTTGACTGGACTTCTCTGCGTCTGTCAGTCTAGCTCTTTGGAGAGCACGGCATTCACGGCTCTGAAATACAAAGAATGTTTGCATAATCTGTCATTTGGGTTTGATGATAGGCCAAATAACATATGCCTGTATCTTTATTGACGTATAGATGGTGTCTGGTATGGGGTGATACCAAAATCAGTTTTTCCATTGGTGGCCTCATAATGTTTCATTGGCTCCTTCTCCCCGCCAGCTTGTCCGGTCCCTACCAGCAGCACTCCTCGTTTCAGGTGGGACGTCAACAGATTTCAGGTCACATTTCAAAACATCTTTGCAGCGATCGCCCACTGATAGTTTCCCTTCCTGCAGCTCGCCAAAGAAGGCTGATTTTGGTGATATGTTTTCCATCCTGACGATGTGTTAGCATTAGAATACTAACTAGCCCTCTGGCGAGCGGCTCACAATTCAATTCGTCCACTGTTTCCATCTTTCTCCGATAGGTGGAAAAACATGTTTGGTGAGCAGTAAACATGTAAGTAAATAACTGTAAATAACTACCTTTGTGGGTTACTAATACATCGACAATCCGAGGTAAATGAAAGGAACATAGAAAGAGGCGAATGAACCTGGGCACATGGGAGGAGATACTGCCAGTCTGCCCCACAAATTAGCGTATATACATAGATGAGTTGAAGGAGTCGAGTCGTAAAGAGAACTTCCTCATTTGTCACTTTGACCTGCCAGTGAATACCTACCTAGTTTTGTTCTGAGGCATCTCATGCCAGGTTTCATGCTAAGAACACAAACATCGTATATTTTACAACTGTTGCGAACAGTGTATATATATATATATATATATATATATATATATATATATATATATATATATATATATATATATATATATATATATATATATATATGCATGTGACCAGACGCGAAAGACATCTGAACAAAGAGAAGGCTATCCCCTGGTGAATGTTTAGTGCATATGAATTGCACAGCTTTTACGTCGCCGTATGTATCTTTCGATCAAAATAATCAACGGTTGCATTTATGCATACAGAGCCGTTTAGCTAACCGATAACTTATAATGGAGAAGTACTAAGCACCTTTGTTGTAGATTGTCAAATGACTGTATTCTGTGGAAGACAATGGGAGCAAGTATTCTCCACAACAACCCCTTTAGCAAAATCCCACATGTGCTACAGTGAACTTCCTCCAAATGGACTAGCTATATCGCAGTACCATCGCATACGTGCTCAGCTGAAAGGCCAATTCGTTCGTCGTGTAAAACTGTGCGTCGTGTAAGCAGTGCGATATTATAAAGGTTTTATTTTTTGTGTGGATTTTGTCATAACGGCGCGATGACATTTCATATTGAACAACGATAACGCGCATTTTTTTACATGTAATTATTAGCATTTATTATTATCTAACAAAAAAGAACATAAAGTTTACAATTACCGACTTTCAGTCTGAAAATTCGTTTTTGGACAATGTTTCCTGTAAGCCAACCTGTACAGAATATTGTATATTATATAAACGTAGGCCGCCGTACATACATCACCCCAGTGCCAACACACCAACGGCAGTGAGCCAACGGTTTGCATGCTGGGTATTGCGGGTAAACGTAAAATTAACAATGACCTCTTAAAATGGCTACACAGTCAAATCAGAAATGGCAAACACGACCGTCGGAATTAAGTCCAATGTTAATTTGTAAAACTTTGACGTTTTTGCAAAACCATGTAAATCTTGTCCCATGTCGTAGCCAGAATGCGGTGTAAATAAGCAACACCAGACATGATGTTTTAGTTCCCTGAACAGACCACCAATCTATTGGGGGAATTGCAGATAGCGTCTATTTCCTGTCGCTTCTCCCACCACGAGCTCGTTTTCGCCGAGGAAGCCCAACTTATTGACGGGGCCGTAGTAAACCGCCTTAGGAGAGTAGCCTCCGCGTGCGTCCCACACGCGCAAGGTCATCTCCACGGCAACGGTGGTGACGTAACTTCCGGTCGGCGAGAAGGCCATGTCTCGGATCATGCTGACGTGGCCCGTGATCACGTGGTGCAAACTATGGCGGAAAGACACCAGAACTAGTCAGATATTGTCATGAGTATGCCATACGTTTAGCCAATATTATTGCTCGTTAGTTTATGTTTAGCACTGAGTTCTCTTACACAGATTCACATGGACAGAAATACAAAACATATCTAATTGAGAATGAATGCGCCTAGAAGGTTATTATATCATTACTGTCATCAACAAAATGCTTGTCAGACATATTTGAAGCTTGAAATATGATATATGGTTCCAGCGTGACGGATAAATTAAATAGAATGGCAAAGAAAGAACAACTTTTACTACACACATTATTCCTCGTAAATGTGTATAACATGCACTGTTTAAGATGTTCAGGTGACTCAACATCAGGTCATAAATAAAGTACAGACATTCGGTTCTAAACATAATGTTTAGTACTATGCGCACAGGCAGCGTTAGGCTACATAAGTTTCCTTGGCAAAGAAATATGACGCGAAAATATGTTGGTCGCTTGTCGAACTATTGATATGCGTAGGCGACTATTTTCTAAGACTAGGTTTGGTCATCATACGTCGACAGCAGAAATTACAAGATGCGCATTGGACTATGGGACACAAATCGTTTTTCATGACAGTTTGGTGGCGACGGCCTGTTTTTGGACGCACCTGTAAGTGTCCTCGGCGTTCCACACCTGTACTAAACCGCCGAAAGACGCCGTCACGAGGTGAAGCCCGTCAGGAGAATACAGACAGCTCTTCAACTTGGCCTCGCTGCTGTCACGCTGCCGAATCTCGCTGACGAAGGTTCCCCCGATCCCGTCTCCGCCACCAGGGTTACTGCAACGCACAGTGTTGGCAGGTCGATTATTGTGCATTTGTTGTAGGAATTTAGCAGACATCTTCCACTGAGTACATCTCGCACTTGTGTGTATCGTAGTTAATATTTAGGATAACAAATATGCATTCTACTTTGTAGACCAGCGTGAGTGCGTGCGAGCGTGCGCTCACACACACACGCACGCGCGCGCACACGCACGCACACACACACACACACACACACACACACACACACACACACACACACACACTCAGTGCCTACCGTATGTACATGCACAAACATGTAAAGAAAGGTCACACTCTTGTCGAAAGGTATTAAGCAGAAGGAGTGCATCTTAGGTAAACACTAACATGGATGATGCAACGAATTCTTAATTTATTTATTTTTTGGTGAGAAAAACTCACTTCTGTGTTTCGTCCTCAGAGCGTCAATGAAAATGTGCTCGTGATATTGGAATATCTTAAGAATCTAACATCAAAGCAAATGGCAGCTGAAATCTTAGAACTTCTTGTAGATTTAAAAAATGAAATTTCGCCCATTCAGAAATTTCGCCCAAATTAGCGTTTATCGCGTTTTGCCCTGAAACACTTCATACGTTAGTTGCGTTAACAAGAAAAGAAGACAACGTCCTCTCAGTCGCTGCAACTTACCCGACGATCCATACTTTGCACACGTGATCACACAGCACTGCCACGTGATCGTTGTTAGGCGAGCACGCGACATGGGTGACTGACGCACCATCGTCTGACGTCAGAGTGGAGCCGACATCGCTCCACGCCCACTTGCCGGTCTCTGTCAACTCATCCGTACTGAACGCGTGTACAGTGCCGTGGGCCGTCCCTGAAACAGACCTCTTTTGTAGAGTAAAATATGAATACATTGATGTCTCACAAGATTAAGCAGGTTTACACCAGCGAATTTTTTTCCCAATTTGTCGCGCGACACCGTGTTGCATAATGCAAGTAAATTAAGTGTGCTTTTAGACGAGCAACATATCTAGACACTGCGGCTTAGATATCGACTCGCGCCAACCAAGATTTGACATTCCCGAAATGTTCGCCTGCTGCCCTCGTTGATTGGCTATTGCTTCCAAACCGCGACCAACTGCTAGCAAACTACCGGTTCTTGCAGCGTGATATCGCGAGATACTATGTTGGCCAACAAATTTAACACAACGTGTCCGTGTGGAGCGGCCTTAACTTAAAGTAAACAATGCTATGTGACAAGAAGGCTTTGTTTTCGTCATAGAAAGTAATCTATCCCAGTTACCACGGTGGTGAATATCACCGAAAGGTAATGCCATAATTTGCTGATGGATGCTGGTGACTGTCCAACGTGACAGCGAAGAATGATGACAGGTGAACCCCAACCATTTAAGCAAGCTCTAACACACTCAGTTCCAATCAAACACGACTAATCACTCCATTCACACGCAACCCTGACCGTTTGACTCCTTTGAGTGTTGGCCAGTATTATACACAAGACAAAAAAGACAAGAAAATAAAACAATATAAATTTATATTTAAAAGAATGCATAGTATAACAACATTAGCGTATCAGAATGATGTGTTCATAATAAAACGTGCGATTAATGTAACTGTTTGTCAAGCGTTTCGCGGCACCCAATGGTATGTCTCGAATGCACGCCACTAGTTATTTTCCCACCTACAGCAATTGTGAGATATTCGGCAGCTGTACAAAAAAGAACATCGACAACATGTCTTAACCTCTACCGATATTGTTTTGCCGACAACCTACCAACGATGATGTAACGAGGACTGCAGCCAATGACAGACGGCGCCGTCACAGACAGGGTGGTCACTGGTCCTCCTTCCACAGACGACACCTTCACTTGCGCCCGATAAACAGCATCAGCCTGAAGACGAAGTACGCCACCAAATAACAGTCGATCTGAACCACGGAATGCTCCCAATTAGCAGTGCATTTCAATATGGACGATCAGGCAGACATGTTTTATTTAACGAAATTGAACATCTGAAGCGTATTACACACCAATTCTGCATTACAAATCATGAAGTAGTATGGCTGATGCTCTTAACAGAATAGTTGTTAAAGTATCAACAAAGAGAAACATAGCTTTGGTCTACGTGACTAGGCTCTGTTGAATGTAATGTAGTATGTCCAGTTTTTACTAGAATACGAATTCATTTAGACAAATGTAAAAAACGACTGTAATAACAATAATACAACAACAACAACCACAACAACAACAACAACAACAACAACGACAACAACAACAACGACAACAACAACAGTACCACTAATACATTCAGTGCACGTCGGCGTGAATCTGTGAGAAAATAGATAATTATAGTAACATACAGCTCGATAAAATAACTTTCAAAACAAGTTGATGATACAGTTGCTTCTTGGAACATAGACTATAAATAATGTCAAAAACTTATATATATATATAGAGATACATACGCACGCACGCACGCACGCACGCACGCACGCACGCACGCACGCACGCACGCACGCACGCACGCACGCACGCACGCACGCACGCACGCACGCACGCACGCACGCACGCACGCACGCACACACACACACACACACACACACACACACACACACACACACACACACACACACACACACACACACACACACACACACACACACACATACATACATATATTGTTTCGACAAGTTTGATCTTAACACTGACCTCATAAGAGCCGGAGTGACCGGTGTCCACCGTTACGAGAGTGGCGCCCTGTCCAGTAAACACGGCTTGGTATATGAAGCCGCCATGACTGGTGGACATGCCGATGTATTGTCTCGTTTGCGCGTGTTCCACGCGACAGGAGCTGCTCCAGCCTTGGCACGTTGCCAGATACTTCCCACATGGCGACACCTACATGACGCGATGAGAAGGAACGTTGATGACAGCGTAAATTGTCCTAGCATGGCGAGTATGTAACTAGCTCAATAATATATAAGTCCCTGGGATTGCTATTATTCAGGGTCACCGTCGAAAGAATAGTACTTTGTGGTGCTGATACCTGGCCCCTCACAGAAGAATTGGAAAGGAAGCGCGAATAGAGTTACACTAAAATGGAAGTGTCAGTGGCGTATCTAGGATCTCGCAAAGGGGAGGGGCTTAACGTAGTCACCCATCAGTTTACCATGCTGGCGTAACCGATTACATACGAAAATAAATGTATGCCAAAGGAGGCATAGCCCAATCCCGCCCCCTATATACGCCACTGGGAAGTGTAGTATAAATGTCCACTGTAACAATAGGCTGACTAAGGACACTAGCTGGTCACTGCTATAGCCACAAAGAAGCACCCGTGTCAAGATTCATCTGTAGACACCCACTAGACGCAAGAAAAACAGAGGAATGATCTGCAAAACGTTGACGAGGAATTGGCTGACCTACCATCCCTAATGAACAACCGACGTTTATGAAAATGGCTCAGCACGGCTACGACTCAGGACGAACATCGATGATGATGATGATGACTTTACTGCCATCTTCTGGCAATTAGCGACGCCTTTTACCTGTACAATGGTGTAGTGCAATCCGCCGACAGGTGGCACTCTCCCGGAAGCGACGGCCGCCATGTTCCACACCTTGAGACTGCAGTCGAGTGATGACGTCACGAAGCTATCATCGCCAACCGGACAGATAGACACCGACGACACGCGATGAAGGTGACCTCCGAGGCTAATCAAACACGTGCGTGCGTGCACGTCCCACATTTTCAGCGACCTACAATAGACGGTTGTAATATTAGTGATATGGTAAGTCTTTTAGGTTTTGTTAAAGACGAACGACCGTATAATACACGACAAACTCAAATATTGACATTTCATTTAGTCATGGTTTACACTAGTCGAATATGTGGTTCACGCGTGTGTCGTGTGTAAATCTACAGTGTAATGTGATACGTATTCTTCTGCGGTCTCTATATTTGGTCACGTGACCTCTTAAAATCATTTAAGATAAGTAACGCTTATATACACTTTTAACATGGTAAGAATACAGTGTTTCTTTGCTTCTTAAAATTGTTTAATGCATTCGAACATATTATATTTGCTATGCATTGGTCAATGCATTGCGTTATTTTCGTGTATGTGTGTTCTATGCTAGTACCAAATACACTGTCGATTGGTAAAACATTACATAATCAATCCCTTCACATTGTATCGATTGCACTATGATGCTAACATAATATATTACGTTTATTTTCCCAGGTCGCGTCTAAATTCACCTACGAATAAGACGGTCACATTTCTCACCTATCGGATGAACACGATAGCAATTTGGCGCCATCTGACGTATACTGGACGCACCACACCCAGCCCATGTGCCCGGTCAGATGGTACGCAACCGTACCGGATGTGGCGTCATATATCGTCACAGTCGAATTACTCCCGCCTGTCGCCACCTGTTCGCCTGTCGGTGAATACGCACAACACAAGGCAGATACGCTCGGTTCGGATGTCAGTACGCGATACCCTGACTTTGCCGCTACAATAACAAGCCCGGTTCGACCGAAAACCGACACTGCAAGTTTGGCGCCATCTAGTGAATAATCGCAACCGGTCGCCTTGCCA
Source organism: Lamellibrachia columna (assembly GCA_963662155.1). Lineage (NCBI taxonomy): Eukaryota > Metazoa > Annelida > Polychaeta > Sabellida > Siboglinidae > Lamellibrachia > Lamellibrachia columna. The sequence goes on along the minus strand of OY759269.1, from coordinate 35,282,450 downwards.
CCTATCGGCAATGATGCTATGAAACGGAAATCGGAAGTGACGTCCCAAAACTTAACGGTGCCGTCCTTTGAACAACTAGCGAGCTGGCCATCATCTGCTGGCGAGAACGCCAAACCCGTTACTCCGGCGTCGTGGTCCTGTTGGCCGTATATCTGAACAGAGATCAGATTGTAACGTCAAATGTTTAGTGGTGTTACGATAGATTTTGTCGGAACTGTTTTATCTAATTCACCCGGGCTAACTGGTATGGACAACAAATAAGTAGCTAAAATAACTTCTTTTTTTAATAACTGCAATAGCTAACAATACATTTATTACACTTTGATGACTATCTCATTGTTGAATAAATGTTAATTTTTCGACTACAACGCTTCATTTATATATTGTGATAGACTGTTTACGCACAATACTAACTTTAATAACACGTGTATGTACTGTGTGGGGAGCGCTCGTGTATGTGTGTGTGACTGTGTGTGTGCGTGTGTGCGTGCGTCCGTGCGTTTCTGTGTGCACGCGCGGAGACGTGTGTACGTCTTGTGTGTGCACCATGTGTTGAATACTGGCCAACATTCCTAAGAACTTAGATGGTCATGGTACGTGTACGTGTACGTGTACGTGTACGTGTACGTGTACGTCCGTGCTGCACATTAAAGTATATCTACCAGTATTTTTTCATAAAAGTCAACCTAGTGGTAATATTAAACACATATAGTGTTTCTTGCATCGGAAACATAAAGTCTGCCATATCTATAGTTGTCGCCTCACCTGTGCACCGCTCAAATCCCACACCTGAATCCATCCGTCCTCGGAGCCAGTCGCAATCATTCGGCCACTTCCGGAAAAGCAACATGGCCGCTCGCCGTGATACGGGTCGGCCAGTGCCGGGTAAGTGGGTCCAGGCAGTCCGGAGACAGTCACCACCTCTGCGCCGCTATATGCATCCCATAGACGCAGGGTTGCGTCTTCTGCCGTCGACGCTATGAGGTTTCCATTGGGTGAATACTGACAACAGCGGATGCCGGTTGTATGACCTTGAAGGGTCATCTCGCACGGGTCCTCCACGTCAACGGGAAATTGATCAGTAACGAACGGCGCCGGAAGTTCCTGTATCGCGCATGCGTCGAGCAACTTCCGAGCCGTGCTATCCTTCACCTGTTGCGACGCAAGCTGGTAGATCCCCGCTGGCTCGCGAACCAGATGCGACAAGCTCGCCCCGATGAACTTGGAAAGCGCCTTTATGACGTTGCTTCCGGACTGTCGAGCGGCCATTATGAATTCGCCGACACATTCATACCCCTGATCGGCTTCGAACTTCGCCTCAATGAACTCCAGCGAGCCGGCTACTCGTTCGAACCGGCGCCAGTCGCGGGCCCCGATCAAACTGTGCGGCATCTCGCTGAGTTTGCGCCGGTTCAACTTCCGGCTTCCGGTCTGTCGGTCTCCGGCGAGGACCAGTGGCTGCGTGGGCGTCTGACGATCCTCCATCCGCGGCTGCATGTCACTTGAGTAACGGAACTGTTTCGACGGCGTATACACCTGAAGTAAGATCGCGGTTGTCATTACCATGGGCAACCATGCTAGCGTATTTCGATATGCTGTATTGTACGCTTTCTGCACCGTAAGTTTTATTAGATGCAGATTGTGGATTTGGACAATTACTCACAGTCCTACAATGATATTGCGCTGAACGTTTTTTTCAGGTGGTCCTTCTTTAGAGTTACTGAGTCCATGACAGATTTTCCTTTTTCCCGGCATGGGATATGTTACTTCCCCTGACATAGACACCAAGTAGACGGGACCAACGGCTTTTAATGTCTTTTCCGAAAGATTGTTTTAACTCGTAAAGAGCTAAGTGACTTGAATTTAGTTTTCACGAAATCTATGATCATTATTCCCCTAAGTGTGTTCATAAATATTTGTGAATTATTCACAATTAGTGTAAATAAGATATGATGCCAATGTGCACTATGCCCATACATGTGCTCTAAAATACGTATACCTGGATATTCAACAGTAGCAAACCCTTCAAAGAAAAAACCCTCTTTACTTTTCATACTTTAACTCAACCCCACCTTGCCGTCAGACCAGCGTCCTTCGAAGTAATCAGTGATTGCCGCGTACGCCCTCTGGCGGAATTGTCCGGTGGAACCATCAGCGCCATCTGGCGACTGGTCGAGGAACCGCTGCTCGGCCGCCTCCCAGAACTGGCGGTGATACCAGCCGTAGGCGCTGACGCCGTCCGTGCCCCGCTCGACGAGGTAGGCGCCCAGGTCGTGGCGTATACGGATCCACAGCAGCGGGGGGATCCGACGGAGAGGCGGCAACCAGTAGGTGAACACCTCTTCCAGCACCTCGTCGTCGCAAGAGAGGATGTCCTATAGGCCAGGCAAGAGAGGATGTCCTATAGGCCAGGCAAGGTTTTTTAAATGTTGAATGGTTTTCAAATATTGAATGGTTATGAGGTATCGCGCATGCGTCGAACAACTTCGGAGGATATTGATAGGAATGTGTTGTTCAAACTTAAAAGAAGGCAGTAGAACCAGACGGAAGTGGTGGTTGTGGCGGTTGTGGCGGTATCGGTGGCGGCGGCGGCGGCGGCGGCGGCGGCGGCGGCGGCGGCGGCGGCGGCGGCGGCGGCGGTGGCGGTGGTGACAATGTCGATGACGATAATCATGACATAATAATTGAGAAAACCGCAAGATACCGAGCATGTTGGAGAAACAGCTAAAGTAGCCAATAATCTGCCACGTGGAAAAAGATCCAGAACATAGACACGTCTAAGCCCACCTCTAGTTCCGTCACCGACAGGCCGTTCTTCGCCGCGGTGATATAGCCAAGCGCGTGCCGCACGAGGAACGTTCCGTAGTGACGCTCGAGCCGCTCGAACAGGGTCGTCACGAGACCGCGCATGTCGGTCGGCAGCGCCGCCATGCTGATCTCGTCGTACGAGGCCCAGTGCCGGGCGACGTCGACGGCAAGACGGAGGTAGAGCGGCAGGGGACAGCGGCGGAAGGCGTCGAGCACGATGTCACGCTGGGTAGACGTCAGGCTGTATTCGGAGCGGAAGCACATGAAGTATGTATCACCGGGCAAGCAATGTGATATATCACTATTCCGCTCTTAAGGTTGTTCTAAAATATCGGTGCATTGTATGCCATGGTATGCCATTGTATGCCATGGTATGCCATTGTATGCCATTGGGAATACTACTTGCAGAAGTTAACGGCACAAATTAGGATTGTAACACGGTTTGTTTTTGTATTGATGTCATGATTAGAGCATTATTAAAATGGACAATAAATATATATATAGTTTATAAATCAGATCAGCGTCGGGCGATAAAATGTCAGCAATATTCCGCCAGTGTGCTTTCATGGAGCCACTGCATATTCAAGCTGCAGTGACAAATCCCATCTGTTAGAATATCACCTTCTAAATCCACTCCGAACGTAATTCTTGACAAACGCTTATTATTGTGGGGTACTAGTTAAACAAATTGTGTCAACTCTGTTACTACCATAATTGTTTTATGAAACGATACATTTGCGAATGGCATCCCACTTGAATCGTCCGAGGCTGTGACCGAGTAGCACAAATGCCGGTTGTCAATTGAAATGTTCGTCTGCCATTGGTGCGCAATTATGAAAACAATAATTCCGTCGTCATCGAACGCGCCATTTTGTACGCGATGGCCGCGTCATGACATAAACAAATACTTCCATCTTAATCACACACGTTCGATTATGAAATCATAACTGCACCCCTGTATTTGATAGAGTATATCCAATGTGTATGTTATAAAGCCAAAGCTTCTACGTACGTGCGTGCATGTTCAGCGAGCATGCTGTCAAGGGCCGCGGGGCCGTCTTGTGGACTGAGTGGCTGGACCTCGACGAGACACTCCGAGGACAAGAAGGCCTCGAGGACTCGAAGGCACTCCCCGGGCAGAGTGGACAAGGTGAGGCGGACGTTGGCCGGCAGCTGGTCAGCCGGTCGTAGCCACTTGAGGTTGCGGCCAAAGTCGTCGTTGGAGAGTTGGTCAAGGGAGTCGAGGAAGACTAAGAGAGGCTGACCAGGGGTGGCGTAGGAGAGACAGGTGTGGAAGTATGGGACCAGGTCCTTGTAGGAGGTCGGGATGTTCGCAGCATCCCTCTTGTAGGCGCGGCTGGAGTGGGAAATAACATGTAAAGCACCAAGTGGTCAAATACAGGGAACTGTCAAAATTTTATTTATGGCATATATAGTGCAGTGTCTGGTCCTTTGAAACCGGGTCCATATGATCTAGTATATAGGACCGGTGTTCATTCGAACACAAACTCAACTTCTATGTGAAGCATTAAGACCCTTTGCATTTACTGTACGAAAGCGTTTCGTCAACATAATTCCACATATTTATGTATGTCTGTCGTAGCGAATAACCGTTGCAACAGACACGTGAGCAACAAAAACGTTGAAACAAAACTCGAGACTACGCTTAATTATGTTTAAAACACTTATACAACGCGTGCATCGTTCACAGACGCAATACACCACCTCGATTCTGCAGCAGCGTTAATTCACCACATACTGCCGAATTTGCCAAAATATATCTAGACTAGAATTCAATTATATGGTTTTGTTACTGCAACGTAATGCCGATTGCAGTAATGTAATACTTTTTTCTATATACTGTAAGTCTTTTTAGATAGTCAGTGGGGAAGTTAATTGTGTTCTTTGTTCAAAACGTAGCTACTGCACCTGATTTGCTCGCAGACACTGCGCAGCATTGCGCGCGCAGAACCGGAACTGCTCGTCGTTCCCAGGAAGCGCACTACGACGACGGCGTCGGGATGCGCGTCACGTGCCGCCCTCGCCGCCATGGCAACGAGCGCCGTCTTGCCGCAGCCGGACTGGCCGTGCAGCACGAGCGGCCCTCGAGCTGTCTCAGGGGTGGTTGCGACGTCGTTCACGTAGCCGGCGACCAGGGCCAGTAGCTCGGAGCGTCCGACAAATCCGCGGCACTTGTCGACCAGCGTAGCCCGGTGCTGCAAATATGATAACAGGTCGTCACCCTACTTCTATGTCCATCAATTCAGTGCCAACATTTACGTGACGGAGCCAAGTTGCAATACTTGTTGGCACCTTTTTTTTGAACGGGAGATATGTGCGGCCTAATAATTTCTGCATGCAAGTTTGCAACTTATGTTCGTTCAATGTTGCTGAATTATGGAAGGACCCGTTGCGCGTGCATACGATATAATCCTACAGTAAGGTAGACCGTGGACTGAGGATCGCTGACTGACTGGATGTACACGTTGTGCGGAATGACAAAAGGTATACGGACCGTGGACTGAGGATCGACTGCGGACTGATAAAAGGTACACGGACCCTGGACTGAGGATCGCCGACTGACTGAAGGTACACATACCGCGGACTGACAAAAATGTACACGGAGCACCGACTGACTGGAGGCACACGGACCGCGGACTGACAAAAGGTACATGAACCGCGGACTTACATAAAATACATGGACCGCGGACTGACAAAAGGTACACGGATCACGGACTGACATGAGGTACACGGACCGCTGACAGACAAATGGTCCACGGACCACGGACCACGGATAAACAACTGTCAGACGGACCGGTGACTGACCTGTAGCACCTCACGCAGTCCTGGGTCGTCCTCGACGTGTAGCGAGGCGCTGTACGTGTCGAGGATGGAGCGGGCCAGACGCTCACACACTCGGTCGCACACCTGCCTCACGTACTCGGCGCACTCATCCAGGTCGTCGCGGTCGTAGTCGACCTGGATCACCGAGTCCCCGGATACGACGTCTATCACCTTCACGCTCTTCAGATCGCGTAGGTATCTGTGGAACGCAGCAGGGGGTGTAACGCACACGTGAAAAACAAGTATACACGCGGAACGTATTTGGGAATTAATTATATCTTTAAATGTTGCAGCGTAAATTAAGGATCGATAAAACCAGTGTTTTCACTAATGAACAGCGCAGTGTATTCGTTTACACAGATGAGTGAACTTAGACAATGTGGACTGAGCAACATGGCTCCGGCTTAGAAACGGCAGCAACAAGGTTCGAATCCTGGTCTACTCGACATCCATTCACAACCATTAAGCAATCCCCATTCGTATAGCACGAACATATAATGTATCGTTTGTTCAACAATGGTGTATGTTTAGCATATATAGTAGCCTCCCGCTATTTGGACTTTTGATTAAAATAAACAACATATTTCAAAAAACGATAAATTATATTTTCATATCCCCGTTTTGCGCTGCACTGGTCACCGTCATTCATACACACGGACATAAGGAGGATAAAATTGAAGCCAATGGGGAAGCATGGTCCCCTAACTACGTCATTGGTCATAAGGTGTTAAATCATATACGTACTGCTGCGCGTCACTGTCGATTGTCGGTGTTTTCTTGTCCCCGCCGCCGGTGACGCTGACGTCGATCAGCCTACGGTTGACATGTTTTTCGGTTTCAACGCCCACCAGGTGGCGCTCAACGAGGACCACCTGGCGGCCAGCGTCTTCGTTACGCAGCAGACCGTGCTCGACCTCGGTTTCGGTCACGGAAACGAAATATTTCTGCGCCTCCTCAGCAGGCAAAGTTTCCATGGCTACGCGACGCAGTTGCGCCTGCATGAAATCTGACATATCCCACCAATCCTTCTGCCCCTTCTCGAGGGGCTTCAGCGCGTACATGGCCGGCACGGCGTTCGTGTCGAGACGGTAGTATGACGTCAGCAGTGACGTGTCATCGCCGAGGTCATTGAGTGCGGCCAACAGCTTCTCCAACTCGGATTGGTCGATTTCGGCGGGAAGCGGCCTGTAGCCGTACTTGTCCCCGAGAAGACAGAGGAAAGCCGGCCCCGCGCTTTCCCGCGTACAACTGAAGAGGGATAGGGAATATTTCTGACACACCGTTGCTCAGGGTCACGGTTTCAAAATTAAATTTTGTGTCAATTTTATTTTATGTTGTAAGTTCTGGGCAAACAATTTTACTTGACTTTCGACGCAGCTTCAAAGCGGCTGTGAAGTGAGCTTTGCATCAATCACATACGCAACTGAATGAATCATTATGAATGAGAGACATTTAACACCAAACTCGTCCACTTTAAGACACTCTCTTAGGCATTTATTATGCTACCCTACCTTCGGTATCATAATAGGGGTGATTGTATGCTGCCTATCAATACACACCTGGGTCGTTCACTGAGAAGTGTAATGATACGTTATCAACAAGTATTGTAACACAGATTGTAAGTATATATTTCTTCAGTTTTGAGGCCGACTAATTAATATTGTACTGCTACGTTGTTTGGTTGTTGATGTTGTTACTGTTGTTGTTGTTGTTGTTGTTGTTGCTGTTGTTGTTGTTGTTGTTGTTGTTGTTGTTGTTGTTGTTGTTGTTGTTGTTGTATGTATTGCCAAATAAGATGCATGATAAAAATACTAATGGGTCGACTTTGAATCTCTGTACCGGGTGACTTCCCGCAGACAGACGTCAAGTGTCCCATGTTGGTCGGTGACTTCCTCTTTGACACCCCAACGCATGTCCACGGGCGCGAAGTCGAGGCCGAGGACACGACACAGACTGCGCAGGTACGGGTAGACATCTGTAACAGACGGCGACGACTGACGATCATCTTAATCCGTATATACCGACAAGTGTATGGGTAGTGAAAGTATGTTGAGTTCACTTCATACATTATTATTATTATTATTATTATTATATCGGAATTTACATAGCGCCCGAATCCAATTAAGATAAAATGCTCTCAGACGCTTTACATGAAACTGCATAAATTAAATAACACTATAAAATACATAGAATACATACTTTACATAAAACTGCATAAATTACATAAAACTATAAAATATAGATTATTTTAAAAGTGTTTGTGACGGTGTATTAACGGTGCACCAGAATGTCGGATATGCCTGTGTATGTGTGTGTCTGTGTACATGGATTGTGTATAGTCCACCAAACATGTGATGTCAAATCCATACGCACGCACGCACGCACACACACACACTCACATTCACACACACACACACCGTCATTCACACATATGCACACGCACTTACGCACGCACGAATGCACGCACACGCACACACACACACACACACACACACACACACACACACACACACACACACACACACACACACACACACACACACACACACACACACACACCACATACACGCTGACGGACCTTTCATGAGTGTGTTCCTCTCGGCCATCGTGTCTGTGAACGTGGAGCTGACAAACACGATGACCTTGGAGCGCATCGAGGGCATCTCAGGCACGTCGTCTCCTCCCACGTCTCCTCGAATCACATTCAGCACGATTTCCTGTACAGAGGAACGTGTACAAAACGTAGGCCTGCGCTATACATAATAAGAGTTTTTCTTTTATTTTCATTTTGCAATCTAGTTGTAAAGGCATAAATAATACAACATATCATATTACGTTTTATATTAAATGTATTAAATCAATGTGTATTGAAGAGTTGTTTACGCGTATACAATATACGACGGAATACGGAGCAGTTTATTTTCAATTGTTTATATTCGTCAGAAGCTGGAATTTAAGAGAAATTGTGGAGCGAACGAAACGACAATGAAATATAGTAAAATTATAAGAACTTCACAATAACAGCACAATTCAGTGCAGCATTGCGAAGACTAACGCGTCGTGATGCGTGGGACGCTGCGGTAATATTGGAAGTCAGAATGAAGAAGGTAGATTTAGAGGAGCAGAATAAAACCTTGAAACAAGTGGATAATAAGTTAGTTGGAAAGTTGTTATTTATTAATGTTCGCTGACCCGAGAGGAACAGCCATTTTGGTTTCTTTGTAGACGGGACTTGTTTCACTTGTTCACTATGTTATTACCACTGTACAAATATTTTAAAATATGAGACCTCATGAATTTGTAATCAATATACGCACAGCATACCAGACTGGCCCAGAGTGTTGTGTGTTTACTTGCGATAATCCGAAATGCAGAAGTTGATCACAGTCGTGACTGCAATTCCACATGATTGCATTTCCACCCTAATTACTTATGATTTGATGAGCCCGCGCGCCCAGGTCACAATATGGTGCTTAACGATTCTGGCTTGCTTCGCCTCTGAGTTCGGGTCCCCGATTATTTATAATTACTATTATTTGTGTGCTTAGTTAATTCTCAGTGCTCTGCATATTTTATTAACTCTCGCCATGCAATGATGCGTACATCCTACTAATCTGTGATATTGTCACTGCAATATAATACAGAGCGTACAAATGTGTATGGTCACAGTAGTTGTATCTCGTTTTCCATTTTTAAAAGGTACAATTAACCAAAGACACGTGAACTAACCTGACATGTTTCCAACGCAAACAAACTGTATTATCGTTACTTGGATAGTGGTGCCATCTAGCGAACTGTGTATTTATTTATATATAGGTGTAATATTGACGTTCTGTTGTTTATTGATGGGATTACAACACTAATATCTATTTATAGATCAATGGATTACAGGAGCCGATGCGTCCCGCGATGATTTGACTTTACGTGGTTCTGTAATCATGAGATGCCATTGTCTAATTACGTATCACATATAATTACATCTCGTCATCGCGGCGACACCTGGCCTGGAGAAGTCGCAGCTTACATCGAGGTATTATAGTAAATGTTCACACGTGGCAGCATATATGCTGTTTACACAGAGGTATCGTATGCAATGTTTATCGTATGCAACTTCATATATGTTGCTATCACCGAGGTCTTGATTGGAGGTATGTGCATATTGCCTTCGTTTCCCGTGGTTTGAAACCTACCTGCTGTAACGGCTTTCTCGGTTGTCGTACAATCTCCTCCGCCTCTCCCAAGTAGCCTTTCCATTCCTCCCTCTCCTGCCGTCGTATCCCTCCCCATAAGTCCATGTCGGAGACGTGAGCAAGCATGTCGATCCAGCTGTCATGACCGTCTGCTGCGGCTTTGTGTTTCGCCGCCCGCCTCCCGGCGAGGAAGGCCTTTTTAGCACGCTCTCTCGCGCAGTAAAACTCGCTAATGGCGACAAACTCAGCTCGGTATTTCTTGTACATTATCGCCCGCCTGGTTCGTCGTCGCAATCCGCGATCCGACCTACCGTCCGCTTCCGTCCAGCCGCTCGCTCGATGGCTGACTGGAAGGCGTATATAGCATTACGATGTGGCTAGTTAGTGGTGGTCACGGTTGTATGGTGACCAGGTCAAGCGCGTTACGGCGTTGTTTATTTATCGGCTGCTAAGCGACTGCGGTTGCGTGTCTAAGCCAGTGGCCGTGTGCTGACAATTAGTTGCCTACTACACGAAAATACGCCTCCTGGCTGAATATCGTCGTCACGCTCCGAAAAGGAAAAGGTAGAAAAAGCTTTACTGAAAGCACAGTGTACACGATAAAATGTACTGAAACATTACACATATTTAATAAAATAAAATATATATATATATCAGATATAATAAATAATTGTACTTTTAAAATAACTTATGTTTGTACTCTAATTAAGTATGGATATCATGTTGGTTTCTTCGGTGTTCGACATGCTTTGAATTGTGATTACGAATACTGCAAGGGATTCTCACAGATACTTAAACAGGTCATTCAACACTTTATGACGGAGTAGATAACAGCGATAATGTTGGAAAGAAAAGTTGACCACCTGCAATGTCACGAAGTAGACATAGGCCCTATGTATGCTCAAAAGAATGGAATGTAAATCCAATACATTAGCCTATCTCGCAATATCCCGAGAAACTCGGGATTCCAGTTCAGTGGGTCCTTTATTTTGTGAAAGGTCCCTCAACTCGCAGTGGCATTGCCTGTTCCGCTAATAGTGTAGTCTCGCTTAACCGACTCTCGCTCGCTTTCGTGAATTCGCCGAGAAGAGAGTCTAGCCGCAGAAGCGTGGTCTCGTTGTTACCCACTCTGTGTAGACGTTCCCTGGAAGTGCCAGCAGCCTAGCAGCTTCATTATCGAGATGTTACACTATACATTTTCTTGCCTGATTTTACTTTTCAGTCTGACAGTTGTATCAATATAATCAAAGTTAAAAGTTCATTTGAATTGCATCGTATTAACTGATAAAATTTAACTCTTATTTTATGAATTAGCCAAATGCCCGAATGACGTCGTAATTAACTAATTATGTATGCGCCCAGAATCTGGGTGTCCATAATAATGAAAAGTATACATTACATCCAGGCGATGACGTGTGCAACAAACGGTGGCGCCACAGCGCGGAACCCGGATAATCGAGGCTACTAATAGTGACGGTCCATTGAAAAACAAGCGATCAACGCGAAACGGTTAATATCATGAAATAAAATCTTTAGGCCTACTTAGTAACTCTACTGACCGTCATATGTAGTCGAAAATCAAATGCTGCAGTAAACCCATATATAGTGTTTTTCACATGATTCGGTGGGTACTCACTCAGACACAGATAGTGGTATTTTACTAGGCTTTTTAATCATCGCACGCGTTCTCACATGAACATACGTATTATCCGATATACGAGATCAGGGCAAATCAGTCTTATTGGGCGAATTATTTCATTCATCGTAGGTCACTTGCGACGTCACACCCCCCGTTTAATACAAGTTATTTTTTTCAGCGCCAAATAAAAAAAGTCACAAATAACAACCACGATAAAACATAGTGACTGTTTCAATAGGACACGCGTTCACCGCCAATCGCTGTGTTCCACCGCCAGCTTCGTTCTCCACTACGTGCCTATATTCCCAACATCGCCTTTGGCTTGCTCCGTGCCGATTCGATCGCATAACCGATCTTCCAGATAGAGCGCCATAAACGAGATGACGTCATCGGGCTGCGCGCGCAGCACCTCGCGGTAGAGCGACTCGAGCAGTTCGAGAAATCCGTCCGGCACGCGCAACTTGACGAGCTGCAATAGCTTCACGTTGTGCGAGGCTGCGCCGGGAATAATGAACTTGTCGACCGGGAACGCCATCTGTCGGTCGCTGCGTTGACTTATCCGCAGACGTCAACGGCACACGATTACGGAATAGTCGCTGGTTTCGGAACGTAGGATCGCGACGCTGGAAACCGGAAGAACGCAGAGAGTATCGTGCATATTTCGCAAAGTACTAGATACTTGGAACATTTACACGATAATAATAATCGTAACAGCGGCGGCGGCGGCGGCGGCGGCGGCGGCGGCGGCGGCGGCGGCGGCTATGGGAAGGAAGTTGGAAATATGTGTCTGTTGGAAGAGACACTAAGCGTCATAGATTCCATATACCTAGCTTCTATGCCAGGGGAAATAAAAGATCCCATACAGGAAATTAAGGTATGAACTGTCTGGACTGACATAGGGTGGTAATCTGTCATCCACCGATTGTGATGGTTTGTTACCCCAAAAATAATTACAACTTCAATGTAATTACTTGTGTGCTAATTTCGCATGCGCATTTCTCGCTTGTGATCGGTTGTTGATCCCAAAAAATGGCGTACGAGGCATAAGAAGGTTTAGTTGGTTGGCTAAGTAAAAAGCGGTGCAAATATTTGTGAAGTAAGAACATTTTAATTAGTAAAAACAGTAATACGTCATCGTTTTTAAAACACTTATCCAAAAACACATACATGGGTGTCCACTGATTCTGGCGCCGCCCTACCGTTGACTGATCAAAGTTAACATGACGTAACATACAATCCATCGGAGCAACACAGGCAGTATCCGCAGTATTAGAAGCAGTATCAAATGTCTGAACTCTTGCGGATATTACCACGTGAAGTAATCATGGACAGAGTAGGGGCATCACTCACCCTCAGAACTTTCACTGCAATTCCAAGCAAAGCAGAGAGCAATGTACCTTTGACCGAATGCTCCTTCAACGTTGCATGACGTCAGTGTGACGTAATTAAATGACGTCACTGCGCGCGCATATTTTTATTATTCGTCGACGACGCCGTACAGCGGGATTCTATTCGTGCAATTACAAGAAAAGGTGGGATTTGGAAAAGGTAGAATAATGTTCTGGCCTTAGCTCACCCTGTTATGACGTCGCTTACCTCACAGGACGAAAGTTTGTCTGGCAGCAAAGAAACCACTGTGTAACCGGAATCTAGATCTGTTTGAAAATTGGACTGCCGGGCATTACTCACTGTGGTAAGTAAAGGCTTTATTTCACGATTATCACTATGTCCCGCTGTGGTATACAATGGGCCGTCATTTTTGTGAGTCCACGACTTGTCACACATTTAGTATTTACTCTTTGTATTGGATACGTTACTTCGAATTTCATAGAAACCACATAAAAAGGACACAATTCCACGCCTTTTATCCGAAAGAAACATATTCCCAACTTCCTTCCAATATGCTAGGCGAGTCGACAAGTTGTACCCAATTAAGTTTTCCACAACAATGTGCACTGTACACGACGAGATGAGTTGACAACGGTGTGAAAGAGGGCTGCGCAATGACCCCAACTCTTTTTGGAATATTCTTGCAACATGCTAACCTTGCTGACCCTGGAGTGCGTCTGAAAACTAGGTTTGATGCCAACGTATACTCTGCATTGCGCTTGAAGGCTAAAACTAAAACAACAGAGGTGTCGGTGTCACCCCACTCCGGACTTCAGGGTTAAAGAGGAAAGCAACGACAACATGCGTGCGAGGCCCTCTATGCAGATTACGCCCCCTTCTGTTTCCATTCCGAGGAAGAGCTGCAGTCCATCCTAAGCAGTTTTTCGAATACATGCACATATTTTAACTTCAAAATCGGCATAGGAAGACATCCACCAAGAGCCTCGGGACTCAACAAACTAAGATCCTCAGTGATGAAATACCAGAAGTTTTGGAGAACTTTCATACTTCGGTTCCATCGTGTCTAACAACTTTACGCTTGACAAGGAAGTAAACACACGACGAGGCAAAACTGCAACATCCTATGGAAGACCCCCAGAAAGAGTCTGATCCAGCGAGAGCCTGAAACTGCTGACAAGACTGAAAATGCCTCAAGGGTGAGTTCTTAGCATCCTATTGTATGGTTCAGAGACCTGGAGAACTTCTACAAAAAGGACAGTTTTCACCTCCGCTGCCTACGTATGACTCGTAGCGTGAAATGGCAGGAACAACTCCCCAACCTTGAGATTCTGAAACGTTGCAATTCAACACCACTGAGCAACATTCTCAGACACAAACGACTACAATGGTTTGGGCACGTGCTGCTAATGTCAAGTGGCCGCCTTCAAAAGTTCGTCCTCTATTGTTGTTGACTGAAGGAAAACGCCCAGTAGGCAGACCTAAATTGCAATACAAGAATGTGATCAAAAGCGATATGAAACACCAAGGCATTGGCCCTCTGCGTTGGCAAACATTTGCCGAAGACATACCTAGCTGGCGATCCAGTCAAAATGTCGATTCTGCTATCGACATCGAAGCGTACCGGACTAATCAGGAGATCAAACCTGCGAGGCGTCATGCTAGCATCTGACCGGCATGAACCAGCATTATCTCGAGAGACAGAAGCTGGCCACTACTGCCATTATGTCGTTGTCATATATTAACATGATAATTTATTACATCTAATTATTAAATCTATCGACACAACGTTTAACTATTTTCGGACTGTGTCTGGCATGCGCTTCCGCTGATATGCGATTGTTACGCAAGGACAAACAATCAGCAAATTCATTTAACTGTTAAAATATTTACTCTTTGGCGCCTTTGTGCAGTCTCTAGTGTGGTGCGTCCTTTGATTCGTTCACAGAACATGCGAAGATAGCAATCGACAACACTTCGCGAAATCAGCTTAATTGACACTGAAAATAACGCAGTATGTTTCTGATTAGTATCGTGTTAAGTATTCAGTTCACCGCAACTTATCCATGATAAAATGTTGCCCGATTCCCCCACATAACGCACACGAGTCATAGCTTTGCCTAGAACCGATATGACGAAAGGTTAGTCTCGCTTATCCGACTCTTGCCCGCCTTTGTGGACTCCTCGGGAAGAGAGTCTAGCTGTAGACCTGTATTTTGACTGTTACCGTCAGGTGGCATCACTGGTCTGGTTGATTCATGATGGCGCCATGTTTCAGTTCAGTTGATTTAGCTTTGTGAGTTCAGTTGTTGCTGTTTCCTGGACAGTCAGTTGACGGACAGTGAGTAGATGTGTCGGGAACAGGCCCGTCCGTGGGAGACGAGGCAGAAGCGAGCTTCCACGCCTCACCAGTGGGTAGATGTGTCGGGAACAGGCCCGTCCGTGGGAGACGAGGCAGAAGCGAGCTTCCACGCCTCACCAGTGGGTAGATGTGTCGGGAACAGGCCCGTCCATGGGAGACGAGGCAGAAGCGAGCTTCCACGCCTCACCAGTGGGTAGATGTGTCGGGAACAGGCCCGTCCGTGGGAGACGAGGCAGAAGCGAGCTTCCACGCCTCACCAGTGGGTAGCTGTGCCGGGAACAGGCCCGTCCGTGGAAGACGAGGCAGAAGCGAGCTTCCACGCCTCACCAGTGGGTAGCTGTGTCGGGAACAGGCCCGTCCGTGGGAGACGAGGCAGAAGCGAGCTTCCACGCCTCATCAGTGAGTAGATGTGTCGGGAACAGGCCCGTCCGTGGGAGACGAGGCAGAAGCGAGCTTCCACGCCTCACCAGTGAGTAGATGTGTCGGGAACAGGCCCGTCCGTGGGAGACGAGGCAGAAGCGAGCTTCCATGCCTCACCAGTGAGTAGATGTGTCGGGAACAGGCCCGTCCGTGGGAGACGAGGCAGAAGCTTCCACGCCTCACCAGTGGCGACGACACACGAAAGCCGGTGGCAATATTATACGGATCGAACACAATGTTAAATTTTTATTCTACTTTATTCTATTGTGTGAATTGTGTCTATATATAAGTGTATAATTGTGCGCATGCAATTTTATATAATCGTTTTGCATGAGCTTATAAATTATTACTCACAGCTGATTAGTTAGAGTGAGAGTTCCGTTTGTTAGTCAAGATTTCTGGCAAACATCCGGGTTCCGTTACAATGGGAAGTGAAGTTTGCCATGAGTCAGTTGTGAGAACGACAAATGGTGGTGTCACCTCGTGAAACCTTTTTAACCGAAGCTTGTCACAAGGTCGAAGAAAGCAGAATTGCTCTGACGTCACACTTCTTGTCCTTAGATTGAAGACAAACCACCACAAGAATAAAGGACTGCAAAATGTTTTATTTGGTACGAGATAAATTAAGGTATACGTTAAACGTATACAAACAAGCCACTATTAGCTACACGTTCTGACCCTGTCTGCTCCTTTACTATGTCTACTTTAGGAAGCGACGCAACATATACCTTTAGACTCTGTGAACAGAAGCAACTAGCGTAAACAAAACTAATTTACAGTTAACAACATCTTCTTAGCACGTTCGCCCCGCCCCCCCCCCGAGATTGACTCGAATAATTAATTATAATATCCGTCAATGGGTGGCAGCTCTTGTACTAGTGACATACGCCTCCACTGGAAATTTTATTTTCAAACTAGATACACAAGTTTCAATCTCGTTTTACTCGGCCAGCACGACACGAATTCAGGTTGTGGCGCATAATATGCCACCACTCTTCCTCCTGTAACATGTATTGCACACTTGATACTTCTGAGCGTATGCGCAAACAACGCCGACCATACTTTATACTGTAACTTTACCTAATGTAATAGCTAGCGTAACACCCTTGGTGATTATGTAATATGAATAGTTTAGGCCAACAGTGTGAATGACTTCCTTGTTCACATACCACCCGGAGCTTGTTACTCTGAACTGCAATCGTATTAATCGTATTGTGTCAAATGAACGCGCGTCTTATAGCATCCATGATCGGGGCCATAATATCCAGACATATCATTCAAGCAAGCGGGAAGCCGCTCTAATTCTCTTGGAAACGCCTGACGGGAATGCCGTCATCACATAATGTTCGATGGACGACAGCGCCTCTGACGAATGTGATCGGCATCACACAGAACAGACGACGTTTCCGCCAATAGAAGCTAACGTACAAACACTGGACAGCACCAACTGTTCCACAAATATAGCATGTCTCTGATGTCTCTGCTACATGCGTTCGTGTGTCAGCAACTGTCATGAACGCACTGAATGCTGCGTGTGTAAAGTCCTAGAGGCAGCTAAGACGTATCAGAATGTGAGTTTTTCTGGCGGGAAATGTAGTCTTAGAGACAGCTAAGACGTATTAGAATGTGACTTTTTCTGGCGGATAATGCATAGTCCTAGAGGCAGCTAAGACGTATCAGAATGTAATTTTTTCTGGCGGGAAATGTCCCGCGTCACCCAAATGGTTCATGCTGACAGTGCCATCCGGGTTGAGGTGAATCACCGTGATGCTCGCATGCGCAATGAAGATTCGCATCCACGCTTCCGGTGGAAACTGCAGTGCCCTGCAACAAAATGAAAACGGGAATTGAAGTTTTACAGATAACTTAAATCACCGTTTAATTATTCATGTCGTGGATTATTTCTTATATTCTTCTTTTTCATATTATCATCATCGTAACTATCTCGGTGTAATGTTGTAAAGATAAACCAAATTGCATAGTCAATGACGTGGTTACACCTACACCAGGAATTTCTTGTTTTGCAGCAAATGAAGAAAAAAGCATCGTGCTAGTTTGACTTTCAGTAACATGTCAAGATGTTAAGATGTTAAGATGCTTACATTGTTGGTTGTCTTCTTATAAACAGGAATAACGTTTTGGAAATGTAATACAGGGCTACCTAATTAGTATGGGTTCTACATGAGACATGATGATTGGTTCTGTACTATCACGTGTGAAATTCGCGAGACGCTTGTTTGTGTTTGTGCAACCAGTGGATCGTTCCAGCAGTGTTCATTGTATTGCGAGTAATCCGAGCAGTGTTGACAGGGTATCTGTTCCAGCAGAGCTCTCGAGCGGTCACGGATGAATGATTTTACGATGGATTTGTTCAGAAAGAGCTCATCACTGGTCACGGATGAAAGATTTAAAACTGAATTTATTCCGGAAGAGTTCGCAAGCGGTCATGGATGAACGATTTCATATTGGGTTTGTTCCGGAAGAGCCCGTGAGCGGTCACTGAAGAAATATTTCAGTAATGGGTTTGTTCCAAAAAAGCTCCAAAGCGGTCACTGAAGAATGATTTCATAATGAATTTGTACCGGGAGAGTTTACGAGCGGTCACGGATGAATGCTCCCATAATTAAGTTGTTCGGGAAGAGCTCGCATGCGGTCACGGGAGAATGAATGCATAATGAATTTGCTATAGAAGAGCTCCCGGGCGGTCACGGAAGAACGATTTCATAATGAATTTGTTCCGGAAGAGCTACCGAGCGGTCACAGAAGAATGATTTCATAATACGTTTGTTCCGGGAGAGATCCAGAGCGGTCACGAAAGAATGATTTCATGACCGGTCTGTTCTGTTATTCAAATAATCGCAAACAGTGACGCAGAAAATGTTATAAATCACCCTTGGCTGTACGTCCTGAGCACGTAAAACTAACTCCATACTGGTTGTCACCTGTTATTGGGATGTCGAAATAAGCTCACCGTAAAGTGAAATATCGGAACAAGTTCCCGTGTCCAACGAGAATTTCGTACGACGGAGCTTTCTGTTGTCTGTCGGCTCGGTGGAAGTATTTCCTGAAGGCGCTCTCCATGCGTGGCCCGTCGACGTGGTAGGCCTGCAGACAAGAGAGGCCACGCAGCGTGAAACAACAGTAGACTCAACACCGGTCGCAACCATCACAATACTCTTTAGCCTTGTATGTGAAATTAGTTCGTGTGCGTGCGTGCGTGCGTGCGTGCGTGCGTGCGTGCGTGCACGTATTTTTATATGTATACACGCCCCGCACGCCCGCACGCACGTATGTGCGTTCTTGTTGGTGCGTGTGTAGGTGTGTACGTATGTATGTATATATGTATGTATGTATGTATGTATGTATGTAAGTATGTATGTACGTATGTATGTATGTATGTATGTATGTATGTATGTATGTATGTATATATGTAAGTATGTATGTATGTATGTATGTATGTATGTATGCATGTATGTGTATATATTCATATCATGCATGTGTGTGTGTGCGCGTGCGTGCGTGCGTGCGTGCGTGCGTGCGTGCGTGCGAGGGTGTTTTGTGGAGTTCTGTGGGTATGCGTGTGCTTGCAATCGTAAACACGGTAAAATGCTAAATATACTGGGTCAAACATGTATTGCAAAAGAAAATTAATCAAATGTATGTGATTGTTTGTCTTTACTCGAATACAGTGTGCGCTTGTGTTGCTCTCGACTACCACACGTGAACACCAATCAATATTACGGTAGCCATTCGTATAGAGTGAACGTAATTGAACGACCTGACTATTAATTATTAACCCGAACCCATTATCAACACTGAACCCGTGGCAATACCATCTGTCACCCTGTGAATGCCCTTGCTCCGTTCACGCGGCTCACTTATCATATCAAGTTAGATAAATGTGTCCCTGATAAAACATACACAACAAAGGTTACTCACCGTGTCCGGGAGCCCCCAGTAGGTGATGGTGGGTTTCGGCACGACTGGCCCGCCCTCAATTAACATGTCATCTGCGGTCATGGTGAGGTTGAGATATTGACACAAAATCATTGCCGTCTCGACCGCTCGGGGCATTGTCGAGTGGGTGATACCGGTGAACTTTATGTTCATCTCCTTCAAGCGCTTGCCAGTTAAATGTGCTTGCTCCATGCCTGTGGTTGTACCAACAAACGCATTTGGTTACCATGGGCGTGCATTTTTTTACAAGTGAAGTTATAATTATAGTATTTATTGACGGACACTTGAAAAATAAGAATACTTTTGGCGAAATTATGTTTACGTCTTCATACAATAGCAATCAATGTGACACGTCTAATTTAGTTTTTAATAATCACATCATCGCCGTGATCAATCACCTTGTGTATATTATAGCTACATGCATAGTATATTATCATTGTCTTTGTTGACCAATGACAATGCTTCGATGTTGCGACTTCGCGTTAGGGCAGTTTACTCTCCGGTGCTGTTGTGTTCGTCTATACTATAAGGTAGTGTGTGACTCTGTCTGTCTGTATGTCTGGCTGCCCTATCCGCGCACACAAGCACACATGACCAGAATTTCCTGTTCTGCGATGGATCGTGCGACACGTCAGCTTTCCAAAATGACAGTGTCCGTTTTTCTACTTGCGGGGTGAAAAGGTTAATGGGTAACCTCTCACTAGCGGCTAGTAAGCATCGCGAAGACGGAGCTCAACGGGGAGCCTCTTCGCAGAGGGGCTGCATTACGTCAATATCGACTAGTGACAGGCCGCCGAAACAGCGCCGCAGCGGGCGGGCTAGTCGTCCCTCGACGCAGGGGGCCGCAGTATGCTGAGGCCGACTGGCAGAAGGCCGCCGATACTGGGCCGCAGCGCGCAAGATAGCAGTCCTGCCTATGCAGGTGGTAGCATAGCTGCTGGCTACTTGCGTATTTCTGGCCAGTTTACCAAGTGTGGAGAGACAAATCATGTCACCCAAACATGTCGACATGAGCAGGCTGTGTCGTGCTTTGTCTGTGGTCAGCAGGGCCACAAGAGCAAACACCACACGAAGAGGGACTAGGAAAGAGAATAACCCGGCCATGCCACGTATTGAACGTGGTGTGCTCAACATTCGGTCTGTAATCACCCGTTGCCGCAGCGTATCACAACACAGAGCATCAGGTGTGAATGCAGACAATTTAATCACGCTCACGAACAGTTTGCAGTGGAGCCTACCAGGGTTTCTAAATGTTAACGCTCGGTCCCTGAGTATTGAGACATTAAATGAGTTGCTCGTGGTGGCACGCATGAACGACGTTGCCTGCGTGAGTGTCACAGAAACCTAGTTTAAGAGCTACATGGCTTTGGAATCTGTCGGACTATCAGGTTTCCGTTGTGAAAAGAAGGACCGGGTGGAGAGAGGAGGAGGAGGAGTTGCGTGTTATGTGACAGAAACCTTGGAGTATGATCAGGTGCATGAAATTGAAGATGATAACACAAAATGCTGTGGATTAGACTGAAGCCAAAGAAACTACCAAAAAAATACTCGTGTATTTTTATAGCGTGCATCTACCGCCCACCTGGTGCCGACAACGTCTCGCTGCGGGAGTACCTGATAACTGGTCTGGACACCGTTTTGCGACGTAGCCCAGACTGTGGTGTTATTTTAAGTGGAGATTTTAATCAATTTAATGACTAATTTTTACGCACACATTATGAATACGAGCAACTTGTTAAGGCAGTCGCACGGAATCGTGCAATATTAGAAAAAAAATTGTCTAACATGTCATCTGTGTACGGTTGTCCGACAGTGCTTGACGGAATGGGAACATCAGACCACAAGATGGTGTTACTGGTCCCATCGTGTTTCCCAACACTCGACACGGGCATGGTCCAGAGCATCGTTACCAGGCGCATGGGTAACAATGAACGAGCAATGTTTACATCAGAGCTGTCACATACCAGATGGAGTATATGTACACATTGCCTACATGCGAGGAACAGTTTAATACCTTCCAGGAAACCATGGACTATTTACTGGGCACGTGTTTCCCGAACAAGACTGTGTCACGTCATAGCACAGATAAACCATGGATCACAGATGGCATCCGGCACCTGTTCAGACAGCGACAACGTATTCGTGTGTCTGGTGACATGGAACAGGCCATAAGACTGAGGAACTTGGTGAATCGCACAGCGCCAAAATTGCGCCACCAGTTTTACCAATCAAAAATCGCAACACTCGAGGAATCATCGACACGTGACTGGTAGAAACACATGAAGCCTCTCTTGGGAACATCATTTGGCAGCCGCAATGAGAACTTTGTCTGGCCAATATATACACTGATGGGGATTTGGACAGCTTGGTCAACTCTATGAATTGATTCTTTGTGTCAGTGTGTGAAGTCTTACCAACATTGCAGTCCTCTCACTCAATGTTTGCCGCCGAGTTATGGAAGTCAGCAACAGCCGTTCCGTTTTCACAGTGAAAAATGACATTATACCTATATCGCTAACTCCAATTATGGCAAAGGTGTTTGAATCACTTGTGCTGAAGTGGGTCGATATTTGTGTTAAACCTCAGATTGAGGTATTGCCGGGACTTGTACTACTGATGTCCTGGTTGAAATGCTCCAGTGGTAGTGGTATGAAGCCACATATGTAACTGACAATTTATATGAAGCATTTTATATAATTAATCATGATATATTAATCGATAAACTGGTCAAAATGGAATTACCAGCACATTTAGTCCGATAGACGGCAGCGTTCCTTCTAGACCGTGAACAGAGAGTTAAGATCGGGGACACTGTTTCAAGACCAGGCTACCCTACTGGAGGCGTTCCCCAGGGAATTTGTTATGGACCTAAAAGTTTTTGGTCCATATCAATGATCTACGAACAACTTGCCCTATCTACAAATATGTAGATGACAGCACAATATTTGAAATATGCAACCACAGCAGGGTATATGTCATACAGGATTCAGCTAACATTATTGTGCAGTGGTCTAGCGATAATGATATGCGCATTAATACGAATAAGACAAAAGAAATGGTTATATGTTTCTGATAAGATAGAACGTATGTTGAATCTCTGCCGTATATTGATATAAATGGGACTGATATTGAAAGAGTTACTCAAGCAAAAGTTATCGGTGTAACTGTATCATCTGATTTAAGTTGGAATGCACATGTAGATGAAATAGTTGCAAAGGTAAGGAAAATGGTGTATATGATCTATCAATTGAAACGTGCTGGAATCAACCAAATCGATTTCGTTAGAATTTATGTATCTGTGATCAGACCTGTAGTTGAATATGCTTGTCCGGTGTGGCACATGAACTTGCCTAAATATTTGTCTGACAATATCGAAATAATCCAAAAAAACGGTGTCTCAGAACTATATTTCCTGGTTTTACGTACGAGGATATTCTGCAGATGGTAAACATACCAACGTTGCACGACAGGCGCAGTGCGATTTGTAAAGCGTATTTCGGTAGAATGAGACGCGGTGACCACAAACTGGATAAGCTTCTACCGGACACTCGAATGGTTTCATATGCTCTAAGATCATTTAACGAGCTACCCGTTCCAATGGCTAACACAAATCGCTACAAAAGCTCGTTAATACCATGGTGTTTGGTGCACTGTCAAAACACTTAAATGGTTTATCGGGTATGTTTTATCATACAGTTGTAATATCTAAAGTAATTTATTTATTTTCATTTTAATGTAATTTAATTATATTGACTAGGATGAACTGTATTAATGTAATTATAATGATATAGTCAGTTTTAATATAAAGTGCCTCCTACTGAGTGGGTTGCGTTCACGGTTCGTTTTAGTGAAAGTATATAAATGCAAATTTTATTTAATTGCGTTACTGTTATTACGTACAAAATGTGCAATAATTATTTTAACGTAATTTCCGGTGTTTTACAACAGAATCATACATGCGTGGCTTTGTGTATTTTATCGTGACTGTGTGAACAATCCAACTGAAAAGTTGCCAATAATAAACTGATTCTGATTATGTCTGCCCTGTCTGCCTGTCTGCCTTGTCTGCCTTGTCTGCCTCTCTGCCCTGTCTGCCCTGTCTGTCCGTCTGTCTGTCTGCCCTGTCTGTCCGTCTGCCTGTATGTCTGCCATGTCTGTCTGTCTGCCTGTCTGTCTGCCCTGTCTGCCTGCCTGTCAGTTCCCTCGTATCTCAGTCAGTTTCGTATGTGTGTGTATATCATTTATTCGTACACAATATTTTAGGTACAATGTATGGGGCTGACATTGTGTAGGCGTGCCTGGCACACGGGGATGGTTCATACCTTAAAACGTTTGTCGCAAACTACGTATATCATAACAATAGGAGTTTGTAACCCCTTATAATTGTTTTCAACGCTCTGTGTGTTGTCTACGATTGTTCAACGTCAAACGTCACCATAAGTATCTGTGTACGATACAAACGCTTCAATTGTGTTTGGGGTGTGAAATGTCATTGCCATTGGCATTACCCTATCAAAACTTGACTGGATAGTGCAATGAGTCATAAGCTCTTGCAGGTGTTCTCTTTTTTCCAGTGCGACGCCGTTCAACTCTGCTATAATTAGGCACCATAATTAGGCACCATAATTAGGCACCATAATTAGGCACCATAATCGAGTTAGACTCGAGTAATTTTTTAACGCACTTAAATGTCCGCAATCACAACACGTGCGATTTCATAACCAACCCGAAAATTGCATATTACTCTTGATTCTCCACATTAATGTCTGCGTCGTCTGCTGGACACGAGTCAGACACCAGCCAGATACTCCAGTACATTGTTTAATGCACTAGTTCATAAACATTTAAGAAAATCCAACTCGTATAAACAAACTCAGGTGGAATTGTAATACGAATATCGATGTGTAGAAGGAAGGCCAACTCACCGAGGTTGTCGAGGTGACCTGTCTTGAAGTCGTACTTTCCATGTCGTACTAGGTACAGCGTTCTCGCTGGGACGTCTTTCGCCTCGTCCGCAGATTTCCACGCACGTCTACGGGCACAGCACGGTAGAGTTATTACCATTGTAACCCAAATGAGTGGCCCCAAGACGTTCATCACGAATATATTGACCTCTAGGAAAGACCACTCATGCAGATCTGAGAGAAACATGTTGAATGTGCATGTACCAACAAACGCATTTGGCTATCATGTGGCTATCATGTGGCTATCATGTGCGTGCATTGTTTACAAGTGAAGTTATATGATATGTATTGACTGACACTTGAAAAATAAGAATACTGTTGGCGAAATTATGTGATGTGATATCAAAGCAGTAATATCAAAGCAGTTGTGATTGTTAATTTTGTATACAACGATTGGTGTATTTAAGCAGCAATTGCCCGTACCCGAAAGCCGGTGGCGGAGTTAATGAAGAGTGTGTGCAAGGCGTGTCTACGGATTAGTGGCCCGAGAACAACCGAAGGATATGTCCACAGCAGTATGATACTTAGAATAACCAGATTGCTAGACATTCCAGTGTGAATGACTTCACTTTCTCTTGGATAATGTTAAAACTAAACTTTTACTTGACAAATTAACATCTTTGCTTTGTATTATAACCTGTACAATGTTTCTTTAGTAAAGAGCAAAGTTTGAGCAAGTTTATTTGCAATATTTAAAAGTTTTATTTAAATATTCAAGGAAGAGAAAGAAACCAACTTGTCCCAGTTGTAGTCCCACAAAGTCTTGTTGCGAACGATATTAAAATGGCGGTGTTCCACTACGACGTTTACCGACTGCGTCGCTGCTGTCGCCGCTAGGGGCACGGTGAACGTTGGTGGCGCCACTGGTCCTTCCTTCAGTATGACAACCAGAATGACCAGCGCCACTGAAAGGCAAACAACACGATACCCAGAATCGCTCACAGCGATATACCCTTCACCCTCAGGCGGGATGACCCGGTCATTCCAACACCTACTCGACTTTACGGAAATGTACAATTACTGCGCAAAAACTACTCGTTCACACACGCACGCACGCACGCACGCACGCACGCACGCACGCACGCATATATCCGCCGCAGCCAGGTTCTCATTCATTAAGCTGAATGAATCGGGGCACTTTGGGTGGAACGTAATTGCATAATAGAAATGTGTCTTTCGTACGTAAAGAAGAAGGAGAACTTTATGGCACATTGTGTTTTCAGAAAAATTACGTATATGAGGAAGTACACATTTACACACGGACAATAAACGATTAAACATATTATCTACCGGCAGCGTAAATGTTAGCAGGTTGAAAATGTTGAGAACCTAAATAGGCCGATATTTGAAAGTAGCTACGCAGGTTTTTAAACGTATTCTCTCAATAAGCCAATGGCAATCATGTGCACAGGCCATCTGAATCTCGTAAACAATTACTTTATCCGTAGACGGCCCAAATCAGCAGCAAACAGAAATGCATGTTACAAACCTGCTCCAATGAGCGAAGTGCATGCAGTGCGCATGTTCGACATACTCAAGGGTCTTGTGTTTAATCTGTCTGATTGGCTGATACCGTCACCTTTTGGCGTCATGGCGTCTACGTACTGGTCGACGCTCTTAGTTTCCAGGCACACATGTAGAAATTCATTCTCTCTCAATGTATGTTGTGACGTTTCCAAGATCTGTAAGAAAGAATACGTTATAGATAACCAGTTTCTTGAAACGATATGCTTAGTGGGGGTTGGGCCACCACCTGCACACAGGTGGGGCCGGGGGGTTTATTCCCCCACTTTTGTGTATATCATTGTAAATACTCTAGCTAGCACTATATACATATAATTATGTATGCTTGTCTGCACATAGGTATTTTTTCCCTCTTTGTATGCTGTCGCTTTGTTTAAGAGCAGCAAGGGTTTTTTGGTAAAGACTGTCTTCGGCAGTTGCTAGCTACAGTAGAAAATATCAAGAATGTTAAATCTTATCTGGTATTGTTTACTAATTGATACCAGGCTGAGCACAATTTGTGGCAGACTTAGTCACTATTAGTGTGTGCACAGCGGCAATCCTTGTTGTGTATAAATAAAATTGGATTGCCCGTTACCAACCTACCAAGTAGTTGGTGTATTTATACAAACAGAGAAAGGTCTGCACAAGCGTGTCCCCATTTCATTGTAAACACAAATACACCGGGAGTCGACGGGGTATCGAGCTGCGGAAAACACACGAAAAGTCGTGTTACGATCGGTTTCTTGACACCGATAGTGTGTTTGCCACAAGCGATGCGTCACTGCGGTGATGTGATTTTTATGTAAATAGCCTCTGGCAATTCGCGTGAAGCGACTGTCTAATGCGTTCAAATGAAGTCACTGCAGTGACGCATTGCCTCTTGCAGACGTTGTTTTTAGCGAACAACAATGTGTAGGTAGACACACCCGTTGACAATTTAACACATTTTAATTAGTCACAAGAATAAAACATATATTGCTAATCCATGTCTAGTTTTAGTCTGTAGATATGCACAAATATAGTACTGACGATGGCGTATTTCAGATTACTGTCTGGTCATTGTGTAATTGGCCAACATAAGGAGTGTTGTCAACATGGCTTGTCTGTTCTAACATAAGTTACGTTGTGCTACTTACACTGAGCAATACGTCTGAAAACATACATAGGTAGTCGAAAATATTACATTTAATCCTAAATGGGTTACGTTTCCGACTGCCAATTACTGCGTTGATACTTGATTAAATGAGCATGTGAAGACTCGCTTGACCGCCGACTCGCTTGACCGCCGATCTTTTAGAATGTGGATAGTAGTGTCGAGTTGACGTTTTATATTCGTGTGGGCCCATCGAATATGAAGAAGAAGGCATAGATTGATATCGCCGTCGCTGAAATTCATGTAGTGGGGTGGAACGAAAACAAGGACCCTTCTACAATTTAGGCAACTACTCACTCGTCATTTGGTGTCGGTGGACTTTAAAGGATCGTGTTGTACGTGCAGATGAATTGCGTGTGGAGACGGGTGTGTGCCTCAGTGTGCGTGCCGGTGCATACGTGAATTCGTGTGTGTTCTTTTCCCAGGTCACCCAACCCGACATTTTTAATCGTTACGTTTTTAGAGTTGCCCGCTGGGATCCCAAATCTGCGCGCTATTTAATGCAACGTTCTGTTGGGTTTACGAGTCAGTCTTAACACGCACCATTCCGTTTTTTGTTGTTATGATCATTTGTCAACCGTTTCTTCTACTCCCATGCATGAATGTTTCTCAGTCCATGTGATCGTATTACATTACGGATCTAACGAAATGTCCAATCGGATATTGTAATCAATACGCACAGGTCAAGAGTCAACCGTCAGAAAGCCACGTGTGCGGTCAGCAAGACAGGTGGGTAAGTTTAGCCTTTAAGAAAACATCTCACACTTATATCTGCAATGTCAAACGTAATCAATTACATCGGCAGTTCAGTTACAAAACGTGTCCTTTGATGTTAGCAATGCAATAGCTGAAATGCTTATCTATAGTCATGCGACTGTAACGTGTTTGTATTGAACTGTCTCGTCGTGTTCGTTCTATATTTGTTGCGTTGCGTATTTCTTGCGATGCTATCGATACCTGTCATTAACATATTGCCCACCTTATAGTTATATGCGTTTTAGTTCGTCTGTGGGCGTGTCTGTTAACATGTGTGGGCCTGGTAATGTGTTCTGCAACGCTGGTGAGGAGCGGGAATAGACATCAGGGTTGGGTTTCTGACAGTCAGAAAGGTATTTCTGACGTGAGAATGTCAGAAACTGTCAGAAACTAGTTTCTGGCGGGTTTCCGAGACAAAATGTTAAACTACAAAATGTTAAACTATATGCATTCACAATTTATCATTTTATGTCAATCTGATAATGTCATCTCAGTAATGTTGCACTATAATATTAGATGCTTATGCGCAAACAATTCACCTTCAAGTCCGTCTCAAAGTCTCAAAATTGAATAATTTTGTGTAAGTTCACATCCAAACAATATGTGTTATTTATTAATCTGACGGTTAATAAATGTCTAAATGTAGGTAAAATAATCAATTTGCACTTCTTTCACATGTAACAGTGTATCTCTATGTGAAGGTGTAGCAACAGGTGTAGCAACAGGTGGCTGGCCAAGGTGTAGCAACAGGTGGCTGGCCAAGGTGTAGCAACAGGTGGCTGGCCAAGCAACTTGCTAATTTGAAAGCATTGGGCCAATCAGCTCATACCTCTCCATCAAGCACAGAGAGGTACACATGATAAAAGCAAGCTCAGACAATACTCTTACAACATTTAGTTGTAGCTCACTTGATAGTTCAGCTCTGGAAATTGCGACCTCAAATGATTGCCTGGACATGCAAATGATTGCCTGGATATGCAAAACTTTTCTGTCTCAATTGCTTCAGTTTAACTCTTTTGTTGTCTTCCAGTTGGCTTATTAACACAGCCACACAGGTGTGTGCTCAGTCCTAACCCAGTCCCTTGAAGTCCTCTCCAATGTTACTACTGGTATGCACCTAGACCCACCCAACTTCTTTCATCCTTTCAAAATTGTGATTGACACCTGTCCTGCTCTTTTAAGAGCTTGCTGCAACACTTACATAGATATGTTATAATTTTTTTCTGCTAATAATTTTGTAGAAAATGCTAACATAGTAGACTGCACAGAATAAACGTTACAATTGTATATGACATGTAAAAGGTTACTAATGCATTACTACCTTGATTTTCTGACATCTTCATGTCAGAAAGGTATTTCTGACGAGGCGGTAAATACCATGGTATTTACCGTGGTATTTACCATCTCGTCAGAAACTTGCCAACCCTGATAGGCATCACTGTGTGTGAATCGATGGTTGTCGTTGGTATTAGTTGATTTATGTGGGTAACCGCTATATGTATAATACGTATGCAGAATACAGGTTAATTGACAGTTCCAGCCACGAGTTTTTTCGCTTTACGTATCGCTAGTTGAGTAAATTATAGGCACTGACGTCGGCTTGATATGCCGGTCACATGTTAATCCGTACGGTTCGCGCCGAAATATGCATCCGTAAGTACGGATAGATTGCCTTTCATTAGTGAATTGAAGTTTTTAAGATATTGAATGGGTATGAAAATATTGAATTTTTTAAGATATTGAATGGGTATGAAAATATTGATAGAAATATGTTTTTCTCACTCAAGAAGGATAGCAGAACTAGAGGACATGAGGTAAAATTAGTAAAGGATCAATGTAGATTGGACATCAGGAAGCACTCGTTCTCACAGAGGACAATAAATGAATGGAACAAATTGTCTACAGATTGTGTAACTGCTAGCAGCGTGAATATGTTTAAAAACAAGGTTGACACGTATCTCAGGAGGGCGGGTTATAAGTAGATGAACATTGTTGGACTCTCGATAAGCCAATGGCTTCCTTGTCCACTTGCCATCTGGGCCTTTGGCTTGGATGGCAAATCTTGTTAAATCTTGTTAAATCTTGAATGCGCTATTTATCCGGACTTATTTAGCTACAGTTGTAGCTGTAAGAACAGCTATAACTTAGTAGAGCAGGGAAACACAAGAAAAACTACTGCACTTTATATGTTTAAGAACGAGTCGACACCCTCGCTGGTGGAAAATCACTGCGTCGTGGCATGCTTGAAGACCAAGAAATACACTAGAAGAGGTGTGTAGCAGGTGTCTCAACCTCAGTCGCACCTGTTTTTGGGGGGTCAAACTCCCACTAATTTTGAGAGCTCACATCCCACCAATCCCACCTCCCACCTATGTTTGAGGCCAACCTCCCACATCGCACCATATTCGTAGGACCAACCTCCCACTTCCTGCCACACCCCCCTCACATAAGCGCGTAGCGGGCAAATTCACTGCCTCAAACGTGTGGCTGAAACTGCATCATGGCTATGAATGAGATAGGTTCATCCAAGATCATTAAGTGTTGAGATTCGTTCGATACGTGGAACGTGTGGCTGAAACTCTCTAATGTTATCGATAGCAAGCAGTGGGCACGAAACAGATATACATGTGTAACAGATATGACTAAATATTTGTGTTGTTCACCTTCTCCTTTGTGAAGTCAATGTCACCAGTTGCAGAAGATACTGGTGGGGTGTCTTCATCTCCCTCCTCCTCTTCTTCCTCAAGGGCGTCGCACAGGGCATAAATTATCGCACGCCACCTACGTCTGTCCTGAGCCACATCAGCCATCCCGTCTAGTGGTTCAAGGTTTACAACCTTTCCCTCTCTTAACAGGTTTCTCTTCAGGTGAGGTGTATCCGCGCATATAACATGGTGATAAGACGTGCTGATACCTACTACCTTCTCGACCTAGCATAGAACACGTTGTTCTACTTCAAACTTCACAAGAACACATTCGTCCGTCGTGACTGTCGCCCATTTAGTTATGAACGGTTGGCTCTCGTCTCCCGAACAGACAATGATAGCTCGTCTTTGTCATGGGAAGGGGCTATTATACTCTTAGACCCGCACAGTTTGTACACACGCAACCAACGCTTGTCTTTTACTGGCTTTTGATATATCATTATGTTCTTGATCACAGTTGTGACATCAACGTCAGCCTTGAATAGACGGGGTCAGGGGGCGTTGAACCAGGTCTCTTCGTCCACACCGTGGTGACACTTGCATCAATTAACCCAAGTAGAGCAGCTGGGTGCAGATATTGCCGCTTCACTTGGTCCTAATTAAAATGAGTAGAGCCTTTTCAGTTAGTCCAGACATATATGTCGGTTAGATATAATAGCCAGCGACGTCCACGTGACAGACGTGGACAGTTCCATTAGCAGTATGGAACAAAGCTGAACAATGTATGTCGTTCGAAACCAATCTGCAGGTGTTATTGTAGCTTAGCCAGGTGAATGTCCATAGATGTAATGTGTAAATGCTCCACAGAGGGAGGCAGATGATATGAACATTGTTCTGCCCAGATAGACACTGCCTTCGATATTGTCGGTGTGCTAACACAGCTATTCAAAATTATTACATCGGTATCGGTTTACTCACAGTCGGAAAGACCCAAACGATGAAAGGCGACGTTTTCACCCAGCCGCATACGTGACATGATAACATCATTTAGGGAAGTACACCCTCAAACTTATCAAGCTAAATGCGATGGAACCATGCTTAATACATAAGTATTAACTTAGCACAATTTGGCAAGTAGGAATAACTACAATATTGCCTACGTCATGTCACTGTATTTTCTAAACACATTTATAATAATTCCATCTGCGATGCATCTGATCAACTGTGTGCAAATACACCGCACCGCTCGCGACAAGCTGGCAAAGAAAAACATTTCTGCAAAAGCGGTTTATAACGGAAAAGTTTATATGCGTTACGACAACAGTGGGAAGTCCCGGCTGACAGACGTGATTATTAGTCATTGCTGAACGACCTACATCCCAGCGAGAGACAGTCAGCAGTAGCATCGGCACATATGTGTGGAAGGTGGATGCACGGCTGTGGATACATTATGGACAATTGCACTTCTAACATACTTAAAACGGTTCAATTCGCGAGTTGAGACGTTTGCTGTGTGTGTCAGATGGCATTTATAATACATTCAACGTTACACTTACACTTACAAATAATGAGCATTTGCAAGGCTAGATATAAGCATTTTATAGTTTGTCCATATCTTTTATCTATTCTGTTTTTAAAAATGCTTGTAGGCGGTGCAGATATAATATCGTTGGACAAGGACATTCCATACATCCACCACCCTTTGACTGAAAAATCGGCGTCTGCATAGCTTCATACATTGTTGTTTGTTTAATTTTTTACTGTGGCCTCTGAGGTTATTTAGATTAATGTTAAAAAAACTGATCTGGGTTTATGTTATCTTTCCAAGTTAACAACTTAAAAGTTTCAATTAAATATCCTCGTAATCTCCGTTTTTCAACGTTGTCTGGTAAATAATGAGGACATTTGTTTACACGACATTTGATCACAAGACATTTGGTCACATAATGAAGAGCGCTACATTTGGTCATACGTTTACTTTAGTATTTAGTATTTTAGTATTATATCAAATCTTTAATGGAAGGCTTTGTCTTTATCTTATAAACTGTGTTCTTTTTAAGTTATTGGCTTTATGTGATTTGTGCTAGTTTTAGTAATGCCAGAATAAATCCTCTTAGAAGACTGGCTTTGTCTCTGTATTGGATTCAAGAAATTGTTAACTAATATTTTTAATGTTTGTTTTGCTTCTCATTATCGTAGTAAAATGTGGCCAAATGTCGCACTCTGCATTATGTGACCAAATGTCGTGTGACCAACTGTCTTGTGACCAAATGTCGTGTGACCAAATGTAATGCGACCAAATGTCGTGTGACCAAATGTCTTGTGACCACACACCTATACTGACATAAGCACGGCTGTGGGCACTTATTTCCTTTCTCCCTTACTTCCTACTATCGGCAATGTCTCCGATTCGACTCCGTTTTGTATCCAATGATCAATTTCACCTCTAAAGAACGTAAACGTCCGCACTGTCTCTACGTTTCCGTTTCATTTGTATCTTCCTTCGTTACATTAGCCCAATTAGTCTTTCATGTGTTCACCTTTAATCCAGAATGTGCTGCTTTATTGGCAATCCTTTTCAGCGTGGTGGTTAGTTGTAGAAGTAATAATAATAAGCATTTTTATTCACGATAAGCCTCATATCTTATCTCCCCAAGGGTCGTGAGTTTAAAGAATAAATATACAAGTAAATACAATACCGCTCAGGATTAAATAATAATAAATGAGAGTGTATTTTTGTTAATGCGAGAGAGATCAATAAAAATTATTCAAATAAGTTAAGTAAGAGGTATACCTAAGCTATTTCAGAAACGTAAGTATGGTTAAAATACATAATGTCAAAAAGTAAACTAACATAGTCAAGTTAAGGTGTTCGAGGTCTCGTGCGTCATTGTTGTTTAGTCAAAGATATTGTTTACATAACATGTTTTAAAGGCATATATGGAGTTCAATTTTCGTAGTGCTGGTTTGAGAGTGTTCAATATCTTTGCACCCGTAACAGCTACTCAGTTCTTGAATAGCTTGGTTCGTGCTCTGTTGTGTCACCAGCATACTACAGATCTAACAAGATAATGATGCGTAACTATGTGTGCAATGACTCCATTCACTCAAGCACTAACACACACATACACGTGTTGATGTGTTATCGGTGATGCAGCACGATTATCTGATTAAGCAGTAATTACGTATCAGTCAATGACAGTCATCGAAGTTGAACTTGTGTGCCACCATAGACTGCTTTGGCAACACGACACGATGAAGTATTGTGGTATTTTAAAACTGATGCAAAAGAGTAAAACGACACAGTTTAGGGCAAATGGCTTTTTCCATTGTTACCAGAAAAAGCTCGGCAACTGTAGGTATTGATTTAAAGATAAGCCTAATTTGATGTGTGTTATATACATGGATTGCATTGACATGGGGAAATGGAATTAGTTCACTTAAAGTGCATGTACACACACGCACGCACACACACACGCACGCACGCACGCACGCACGCACGCACGCACGCACGCACACACACACACACACACACACACAGAAGGACCTTTCATGAGTGTGTTCCTCTTGGCCATCGTGTCTGTGAACGCGGAGGGTTTTGAATGGAAATGTAATACGTCTTGACAATTTTATGGAAGGTAGTTTGATATAATTTCAGATGATTTTAAAGTGATATGACTTTGCTATATTACATACAGTTACGTGTCTGTAATATAAGCGCGAATCATCAACTTTCACCGTCGTATCTAACATATGGTTTTTGATACGACCCCCCTCCCGATTCCGAGCTAGCCCGCGCGGAATAAAATCGCCAGAAGCGCAGCATGCACATTAGCCACGACACCGCGCTATCGCCCAATAATATCATGCCGACTACGCTTGTGATGACTCCAAGGCGTGACGCTTACCTGTGTTAGTTGGGAATCGTCTTCTTGACTGTGCAGTGTTCTTAGAAGGTAGCAGAATATGCCTCTGTATATCGAGTCGATACGGAACAGCAGGGACAGCCACGCCACTACACACGAGCACGCCGAGGCTTTCAACCGGTTGTTTTGTCCGAGCGACCACTGTGACTATACTTAGCTGCTCACTCGAGCGGAACGCCACTGCAGACTGCCGTTGTATTTAAATAGCCGTTATACCGGTTTTATAATTCGCACCGAACTGGTGCCGCCCTTGGAGTAGTGCAGAGGGGTTATAAGGCGTGTGGAGCCAGCAAATAGTGTAGAGGGGTTATAAGGCGTGTGGAGCCAGCAAGTAGTGCAGAGGGGTTATAAGGCGTGTGGAGCCAGCAAGTAGTGCAGAGGGGTTATAAGGCGTGTGGAGACAGCAAGTAGTGCAGAGGGGTTATAAGGCGTGTGGAGCCAGCAAGTAGTGCATAGGGGTTATAAGGCGTGTGGAGCCAGCAAGTTGTGCAGAGGGGTTATAAGGCGTGTGGAGCCAGCAAGTAGTGCAGAGGGGTTATAAGGCGTGTGGAGCCAGCAAGTTGCGCAGAGGGGTTATAAGGCGTGTGGAGCCAGCAAGTAGCGCAGAGGGGTTATAAGGCGTGTGGAGCCAGCAAGTAGCGCAGAGGGGTTATAAGGCGTGTGGAGCCAGCAAGTAGCGCAGAGGGGTTATAAGGCGTGTGGAGCCAGCAAGTAGTGCAGAGGGGTTATAAGGCGTGTGGAGCCAGCAAGTAGCGCAGAGGGGTTATAAGGCGTGTGGAGCCAGCAAGTAGTGCAGATGGGTTATAAGGCGTGTGGAGCCAGCAAGTAGTGCAGAGGGTGTATAAGGCGTGTGGAGCCAGCAAGTAGTGCATAGGGGTTATAAGGCGTGTGGAGCCAGCAAGTAGTGCAGAGGGGTTATAAGGCGTGTGGAACAAGCAAGTTGTGCAGAGGGGTTATAAGGCGTGTGGAGCCAGCAAGTAGTGCAAAGGGGTTAAAAGGCGTGTGGACCAGCAAGTAGTGCAGAGGGTTTATAAGGCGTGTGGAGCCAGCAAGTAGTGCAGAGGGGTTATTAGGCGTGTGGAGCCAGCAAGTAGTGCAGAGGGGTTATAAGGCGTGTGGAGCCACCAAATAGTGCAGAGGGGTTATAAGGCGTGTGGAGCCAGCAAGTAGAGCAGAAGGGTTATAAGGCGTGTGGAGCCAGCAAGTTGTGCAGAGGGGTTATAAGGCGTGTGGAGCCAGCAAGTAGTGCAGATGGGTTATAAGGCGTGTGGAGCCAGCAAGTTGCGCAGAGGGTTTATAAGGCGTGTGGAGCCAGCAAATAGTGCAGAGGGGTTATAAGGCGTGTGGAGCCAGCAAGTTGTGCAGAAGGGTTATAAGGCGTGTGGAGCCAGCAAGTAGTGCAGAGGGTTTATAAGGCGTGTGGAGACAGCAGCATGGTCGATGAGTAAACATATTTCGAAGACGACAACTTTTATGAATTGATAATATTGTAGGGCATGCACATTGTCCAAGTCGTTCCTGTGTACCTGACGACTGTTAACATGGACAATTTTTTTTTTCCGGATACGTGTGGGGTCGGTGAACAAGTGAAAAATTTTCAGGGTTTCGAAAATAGTGCAGCGTGGTATCGGCGAAACCTAAGACATTCTCACCACGGCACAAGTGTGTGTCTGTCCGCTACTGTAACAAAGTCGATTAGTCCCCATTTCGCCGATTCCAATTTCGCCTACTGTGGTTGTATGGATAATTCTGAGACAGATTCCCAGTTCGCCTAAATTGCACAATATTGTGGTGATACAGTTTTAAATATTCTGTTTTGTAATCACGTAAGTGGCTCAACGAAAATAAGACAAATATGTATACGTTTGTGCACAAGAGCGCCTTGCTCACACACACACACACACACACACACACACACACACACACACACACACACACACACACACACACACACACACACACACACACACACACACACACACACACACACACACACACACACACACACAAACACACACACACACACACACACACACACACACACACACACACACACACACAAACATATTATATATGAAAACATATAATTATTGTTTACATTTATTATGTAGACATTACGCTGCTTAAATACTTATAAATAATTGAAATTATATCGAATGTGGTTGTCTTGTCAACATTCACTAGGTGGCGCCACTATTCCATCACTGGACATGGCCAGAAACCAGAGTCTGTTTGTTTAAACAGTGTTTTTTTCGGCTAAACTTGGCCCGAGAAGAGTAATTTAAAGTAACTAATTTCATAACTGATTATCCGTTGAACAAATTAGAAGCAAATTAAAGTGTCTTCTATCAAAATAATAGGTCATTTTAGTAGTGTTAGACGGAGTCGGTTATCTAGTATATATAGACAACGGCAAACATTTGTCATCTACTGTATAAATAATAAAAATTAAAATGCAGAATAAGTAAAATTAGTTTTTTAAAAACGTATGTCATTCGAGTTCAACTCAATTCAATAAAGTTTGTTGTCTACAGCACAAATACATACTTTTAATAACAGAGCAGAGACTGTAATTTATGATTCAAGACATTAATAACAGCGCAGGAAATAGCATTTCATATTTATGATTCAAAACATAAACACCTCCTAGATTTTTGATTCGAGTGACAGGATGTAATTAGCACGGCACCTAATGAGTGTATACGTCATGAATTAGATGCGATCACACCCAGTGGCGTAGCAGACGTCACTACGACACTAGCTTCGATTATCCAGGCTCCGTGCTGTGGCGCCACCCATATAAAAGATTTAACTTTTATCAGTTTATACGATACAATTCGAATTAACTTTAAACTTGTATTATATTGACACAACTGTCAGACTGAAAAGTTAAATCAGGGAAAAATAGTGTAGCTTCTCGATGATGACGCTGATTGGCTGCTGGCACTTCACGGGAACGCATTTACAAAATGGAGTGGTGAAAGTGGGTAACAACGAGACCACGCCTCTGCTGCTAGATTCTCTTCTCGGCGAATCAGAAGGCGAGCGAGAGTTGGATAAGCGAGACTACTACGACATCACATCACAGTCTGGGACGAACGAGGTTTGCCTGTTTTACTACGTTAAATTTTTAGTCACATCATAATTATTAGTTAGGATAATGGATCACAGTTATATATGTAATGACACAAGAGGAAGAATTATCGTCCCGAATGTAGACACAAGTAAATACCGTATTCGACCTAATCAGTGTACAGTACGTTTGAAAGAATTGGGCCATAGAAAAGTGCCAAGGAATCTATTCTTATAAACGTACACATTTTTTTCTCCAGACAATAAAGGTAATTGTTTAACACTAGTGGTGTCATTTCACTTTCACATCACTTCGGTTGTTCCACACTAGTCAAATTACAATAATTAGGGATCCTGCTGATTATAAAGGGGTGTTTCGTATATGATTATAAAGGGGTGTATCGTATATGATTAAAAAGGGGTGTATCGTATATGATGCGGCATTAAGTGTAGTGTCAAATTAATAGCTTAACGAAACTGCTGACGCAATGACGGTTTGTGTCACAGCGAAAGCAGTGGCGCATGACAGACGATAGCACAACTTTACAGAATCTGAATATTACTATGTACGGGTCACGCTAACACAAGATTCACATGAAATTGATATTGCCATATGTCTTATCGTTTGTACTTTGAATTTCTCTGTACTATCTCACAGCTTGACACCAGAGGGCGCTGTCGATGTGACTAGCAATGCTTGTACGGACTTGGCTTGTCCTAGCCGTAGGCGCACGGAGACTCCAGATACAGGAAGAATTCAAGTTGAGGTACATGACGAATGAAGACTTTTACCTCAACTTACAATGCGATGACGGATGATATTAATCGATTATTGCGCATATTGTCGAGTCGATGTGGTTACAAATCTGTCGTAAACGGTTGAAAACATTATAGCCAATCAGAAGCGTAGAATGAAATCACCGCGTGATGCTAGCGCCACTGGCAACCAGCAAATGAGCGCCATGCGATATGTAACGACACAGTAAGTCGTACTATTTATCGCCACGCATGGATGCACTACGGCCAGAATCGCTGTTGTACCGCAGCAAGCGACACATAAGGTAAGAGTTCTGCATAGCGATCCGTCTTGAGCCGTCTTATATGCCCGAGACGGCTGTTTCTGTCCGGCCAGGCGGTGCCCCGTCAGTTTCCTGGTGGGCGTACTGCGCGAACAGATGCGGCTTCCCCTTCAGCGTCTTCCTCACCCCGCGAGCTGCGATCGTCATAGCCTGGTGCACCTGGGTCAGCCACGGCTTCTCCCTGAATCGGTTCGCCTGCAGGGAACAAAAGACAGTTGTTTAACTCGACGGACTAGTTGTCAGAGAGCGCAGATGAAGATGGACAGAGGCACCAAATCAGTCTTCAGAAACAAAGGTTACTGGTTGCAAATATTGAAGTAGCACCTTTCCTCTGGCTGTTTGGAAATATATATGTGTTTACTCTTAAACGGTTTGTGAGACACAACATAATCTGTACTGTTTTAAGCTTACTCATAATTTGTATGAATATAACAGTTGTGGTCGTAATTCAGTGAGCAACACGGTATACCGATGTTGTTGATTGCGCTAATGTTGTTGGTTGTACCACTGGTAATGGTCGTAACACATGCCAACAGTTGTCATTTTGGCAGCCGATGTTACTTACCACGAGTAGACATTTCATGGCGTAATCGCGCGATTTGAGTCCCCGGTATCGTTCGTACGAGCTGAGCGTCTCCGCGCCAAGGGTGTCACTGGCGAAGGGTCGCGGCACGACCTCGAGGCAGGCGACCGGCAGCAGCTGGTTTGTGCCGTCCGTTGACTTCGTCTTGGCCAGCGCCACAGCCGATCTGGCCGCTCGGCCACGTTTCGGCAGCTTCCGAACATTCGACTTCTCCTAATCGGTGATAAGCACAAGTGTAGATTAAAGTATTTGGTAGATCGTCCTATTTTGTGATGTATTTGCAACTTTGGTTAAAAACAAAATGAAGTCATGAAGGTGTTGCTTTTTAATTTACTTTTAATTTGTTTTTTAATTTAATTTATATTTTTTGCTTTTTAATTTAATAAAAAATATTCTTATTACACGTCCGTATTAAGCAAGTACCTTAATCGACTTTTTGGTGGAGGGCGTGCTGTCGGGCAATGAAGACGATGACGTCGAATTCTTGATGGGAGACGGTGTCGAGGTGTGTCTCAAGGCGGGCGGTGCCTCCCGCTGACCAGTCCGCATGTAGAACTGGCGGGTCCGCTCAAACTCCGGCTCAGTCTTGTTATTACCAGCTGTCAAGTTCTGTCGAGAGACCAGCAACATAAGATGGATATAGATACACTAGAACGAATACAGAGGAGAGCAAATAAAATGAATCCACAACTGAGAGACTTTTGTTATGAAGAACGCCTAAAAGAATGTGATTTAACAACCCTAGAAACAACAATCCTAGAGACAACAACCCTATAGACAACAACCCTAGAAACAACAACCCTAGAGACAACAACCCTAGAAACAACAACCCTAGAAACAACAACCCTATAGACAACAACCCTAGGAACAACAACCCTAGGAACAATAAACCTAGAAACAACAACCCTAGAGACAACAACCCTAGAAACAACAACCCTAGAAACAACAACCATACAGACAACAACCCTAGAAACAACAACCCTAGAGACAACAACCCTAGAAACAACAACCCTAGAGACAACAACCCTAGAAACAACAACCCTAGAAACAACAACCCTAGAAACAACAACCCTAGAGACAAGGCGATTAAGAGGAGATCAGATTGAAGTTTTTTTAAGATATTGAGTATAAAAATATTGAAAGATTTAATTTTTTTCTCATTAAAGAAAGATAGAACTAGAGGACACGAAGAAACGTTGGTTTAGGATCAGTGTAGATTGGATATCAGAAAGGACTCTTTCTCAAAGAGGACAATAAATTAATGGAATAGATTATCTACATATTGCTTAAATGCTAGCAGTGTAAAAAAAATTAAAAACAAAATTGCCAAATATCTCAGAAGGGCGGGTTACACACGTAGATGAAACATTGTTGGACTCTTGATAAGCCAATCGCTTCCTTGTCCACTTACCCCCTGGGTATTTTGCCTTGGATGGCAATCGTGTTAAACATATTTGTGTAATTTCTTCGACGTGATTAATATCTTAGAGGCACTGAGTCTGATAGTGCTTATCGTAAAATAATGTTACAATAAACAATATATATTCTAACATATTGCATGTGTTTTAAAAAATCCGCATTAAAAATATACTTTGACGGTTATATGTTTAATTTGAATATTTCGGGGCGAATATGTTTACATTGCAAGCGGTAATACAAATTTGTATGTGTGGTAAGCATTAAATCTGACATAATGAGTTAGCGACAGAGGAAGAGGAGCATGAAAAACGGAACAATGCAGGGAGATAATTGTTTCTAGTGTCCATATATTCGCTAGACGGCGGTTTTTCCGCTAAGTGGTATTCTTTCGCTAGAGGGCGGACCTGGTGCGAGACGCTAGCGTTGCGAGACGATTGGCGCAGTTTCTCTCGTATCGGCGGCAACCGGAACTGACTGTCGGTGACGCTGTTGGCGGCCATGCGAGACCGCCGCCTCATGTCGGGACTACTGCTCTTGCTGCTGGAGCCGTCGTTGTCGTTGTCCGAGCTGTCGCCTTCCGACGGCTCGGTGCGTTCCTGTCAAACCGACCAGATAATTAGGTTACTGACTTCATTATATTGTACTGTCATTGTAATGAAGTAATTTCATATAATCGACCGTGGGTATGTATGTGTGTATGTATGTATGTATGTATGTATGTATGTATGTATGTATGTATGTATGTATGTATGTATGTATGTATGTGTGTGTGTATGTATGTTGTATGCATGCATGTATGTATGTATGTATGTATGTATGTATGTATGTATGTATGTATGTATGTATGTATGTATGTATGTATGTATGTTGTATGTATGTATGTATGTATGTATGTATGTATGTATGTATGTATGTTGTATGTATGTATGTATGTATGTATGTATGTATGTATGTATGTATGTATGTATGTATGTATGTTGTATGTATTTATGTATGTATGTATGTATGTATGTATGTATGTATGTATGTGTGTATGTATGTTGTATGTATGTATGTATGTATGTATGTATGTATGTATGTATGTATGTATGTTAGGTTTTTATATTATTTTATTTGTGTACGTTTGTATGTTATGCTTCTCCTCCTAGACGCTTTGCACTTCGGGCGTCAACCTTTCAGGTCCGGTCTTCACAGTTTTATTTTTTTCGAAATTCACTTTACAATTACTCTTTCTATGAACTGTCGAAATACCCTTTGTAGTTCTCACTTTCAAATGTCCGCAACGCTCTGCCGATAATTGCGTACAATTGTTCACAACGTCATGCGTCATTTCTACGATTGTCCGACAGTACGTAATACAAAGGCAAGACATCACTAGACGTTATTCTAACTCCCAGTACTACAACGCAATTATCCAAGAACTTCATTTTGGCGTGTAATTATAATGTAAGGAATGCAAGAAAATATATTTATAAAATACTAGCGTCACATAGTTAGTGACTCTACTAAGGATGATTGCACCATCTACCAAACATTCAGTGAGGTTAATAATGATGGCGGCACCATGAACCAGTAGTAGTGTAGCTGCCACGGTAGAATTGGGCAGGTTTGGGCAGGTTTCCTACAACGGTGTGTTTGTAGCTTGAAACAAAATGGTTCTCACCAAATAATTTTTTTTTCAAGCCAGTCGACTGATGTTTTGAATCAAAATATGTCAATGTAATATCATTCAAAACAGACGAAAATAACCGACTATCATTACCTGCTGTTGAACTCGTGATATGGTGCGACTAAGCCGCGACAGGCGCGGCAACTTGAACGAGCTGGCCAGCGCCAGACCCCGGAAGTACGTCTCTGGGTCAGTCAACTCTCTCCTGGAGCTGCTCAACAGCGACATCTGACGTCGTTTCAGGCGTCGCTGGTCCGGCTCCTCCTCATACCGCAGCGCCGCCATCGGCTTCGACGTCAGTTTGGTGGATGTGAAACCGTCGAGCTGAACGCCATAGCTGCGGGCGGAGATCACTCGTGTTACATGCTGTTATCACCCACCATGTCCACTTCCCATTGCCTAAGGTCCGTTTACACGAGCGATAAATTGTCCAGTTGTTCGTACGACACTCGTGATTTTAGCGGGCTGACGTGTGTTACTTGTACGGACTCTACCATGCGCTAGTGAAGTATGTAGTGATGCTCGGAAAATATATATATATACTTGGTGAGCCCACAAACAGCTCTACAATATATATACTTGGTGAGCCCACAAACAGCTCTACAATATATATACTTGGTGAGCCCACAAACAGCTCTACAATATACCAGCCTGCTGCACCCAGCCTGCAGCACCCAGCCTGCTGCACCC
Source organism: Lamellibrachia columna (assembly GCA_963662155.1). NCBI lineage: Eukaryota > Metazoa > Annelida > Polychaeta > Sabellida > Siboglinidae > Lamellibrachia > Lamellibrachia columna. The sequence goes on along the minus strand of OY759269.1, from coordinate 35,239,421 downwards.
AGCCTGCTGCACCCAGCCTGCTGCACCCAGCCTGCTGCACCCAGCCTACTGCACCCAGCCTGCTGCACCCAGCCTGCTGCACCCAGCCTGCTGCACCCAGCCTGCTGCACCCAGCCTGCTGCACCCAGCCTCTGGAAGACGTCACCGAGAACTCATGTGCGTACAAGGATGATGTTGAACTTGAGTGGCTTGTATTCCCCGATTTTAAAAACGGCACTGGTGTCTGGGACCCCAATAACAGTAGGCAGTGGGCACATAAACAGTGCATTTCAGTGTGTCAATACAGAGAATAACAGATTAAGGGCATCACTACATGCATCATCGACATTTAATGTTATTATTAGTTATACATACAATCTTATATTCTAACTGTGAACAACTATTCAGTACAGGCATGCAACGAATATAAAATTCTGTGTATGCCTAGTAGATATGAGGGGGGCTTTCTCAAAATGAACACAGTCTCAGGGGGTGCAAGGCCAGCGTTGCGAAGCGTTACAAGGGGTGGAAATCTCAACAACGTACTTTATGGGTATCCCTCAAGTCATTCCATACAAACACACTTAGCATTCATACCTATTATAACAGGATAAACTACAACCGAAATTGTAGCTAGTATGAAATGGGTTTTTGAAATATTATTTCTCTATTAAATAAAAACTGTTTAATACTATATATATATATATATATATATATATATATATATATATATATATATATATATATATATATATATATATATATTATATATATAAATATATATATATATATATATATATATATATATATATATATATATATATATATATATATATATATATATATATATATATATATATATATATATATATATAAACGTGGTCATATCAGTGGTTATGTCGGAAAGTGTAACATTACCACTAAAATGTGTACTTATATTTGTGCAAAGGTTTGTTTCGTCGGTTACCTGACGAGGGCGCCACTGGCACCGCTGCGTCGAGTGGCCCTCAGCGACGACTTCCACTGGCCGTGGACAGTGAACACCTTGTCGCGTGCCGATTCTGACCACTGTTTCATGCGCACGTACACGCTCAGCGGGATGGCCGACTTGCGGGTGAATGGCACCTTGCTCCACTGCTTCGTCAGCAGGAAAGACGCGCATGGCTGCAAGTGTTGACAATGTGAACATCGTGAAGGTTATCATTCAAAAGATATCCTTCAATATCAGAAAGACCTGCTTTCGTTATCGTATATCGTATATCGTATTATCGTATTAAGCAGCCAATAAACAGTGTCATTCATACGTTCTGAAGTCGCCTTAGTTCACTCAGCTGCACTATAGATAAGTACCTAGCTATAGGCAGTGAGAGATATATGTGAACGAATAGTCTTCGCGCAGTGATTGCTGCGTGGCTGAATGTTTCCCAGAGAATTCGAGTTGGTGAAGGTTGTGGTGAAGTGTAATGGGCTTTGAGCAGTCATAAGGACTTGATACCGCGCTATGTAAAACATACCTTTTGATGTCGCCGTAGAGCGATGTTGAGCGGCGTCAGTCCGTTCCCGTCCCGAGCGAGCACCGTGGCGATGTTATTGTTGATGAAGGTCCGCAGCACCCCGAGTTGGCCCGATTCAGCGGTCTCGTGGATCGGTGTCTTCAGAGCGTCGACGTGCTGGACTTCCTCGCGACACCACATCCGTATCGGGTGGTAGCCCGTCGGTTCGTCAGCTCGCACGCTGGGCACACGACAAGTAGCAAACTGAATTATTTCCAACATACACCCCAGCTAGCAAAATTTACTGGGCAAATGACGGCTCTAAAAACATTATTGGCCCAATGACGGCTGTCACTGGTTTAACTGGCATTGGCCTCCCATGAAGAAAACATGATTGGGCCAATGATGGCTGCCACTGGTTTAACTGGCATTGGCCTCCCATGAAGAAAACATGATTGGGCCAATGATGGCTGTCACAGGTTTTACACAGCCAATGATGGGCCAGTGAAAAAGGCACATTTGAACTTCATTGGCTCAATAAAGTTTTGATAGCTGGGATGTTTGTTGAAAACTCGAATACTATATACATATTTTCTTACTCTTGCTTTAAACGGGAATGTTAAAAATAGCTTGTTATTATTATTTTTAGCGTTTATATTGTTAATGTGCTAGTGCTTATATTCGTTCGCAAGTCTGCTTTCTTCTATTTTACGTATAGTGTACACAATGATGTACGTATAGTGTACACAATGATGTACCTATAGTGTACACAATGATGTACGTATAGTGTACACAATGATGTACGTTTCTGTTTTTAAAAGAAATCAAACTAACATAATTTTTTTTATCAAAGGAGTGCCGTAAGCGTGCAGGGAGGGAGGGAGGGAGGGAGGGAGGGAGGGAGGGAGGGAGGGAGGGAGGGAGGGAGGGAGGGAGGGAGGGAGGGAGGGAGGGAGGGAGGGAGGGAGGGAGGGAGGGAGGGAGGGAGGGAGGGAGGGAGGGAGGGAGGGAGGGAGGGAGGGAGGGAGGGAGGGAGGGAGGGAGGGAGGGAGGGAGGGAGGGAGGGAGGGAGGGAGGGAGGGAGGGAGGGAGGAGGGAGGGAGGGAGGGAGGGAGGGAGGGAGGGAGGGAGGGAGGGAGGGAGGGAGGGAGGGAGGGAGGAGGGAGGGAGGGAGGGAGGGAGGGAGGGAGGGAGGGAGGGAGGGAGGGAGGGAGGGAGGGAGGGAGGGAGGGAGGGAGGGAGGGAGGGAGGGAGGGAGGGAGGGAGGGAGGGAGGGAGGGAGGGAGGGAGGGAGGGAGGGAGGGAGGGAGGGAGGGAGGGAGGGAGGGAGGGAGGGAGGGAGGGAGGGAGGGAGGGAGGGAGGGAGGGAGGGAGGGAGGGAGGGAGGGAGGGAGGGAGGGAGGGAGGGAGGGAGGGAGGGAGGGAGGGAGGGAGGGAGGGAGGGAGGGAGGGAGGGAGGGAGGGAGGGAGGGAGGGAGGGAGGGAGGGAGGGAGGGAGGGAGGGAGGGAGGGAGGGAGGGAGGGAGGGAGGGAGGGAGGGAGGGAGGGAGGGAGGGAGGGAGGGAGGGAGGGAGGGAGGGAGGGAGGGAGGGAGGGAGGGAGGGAGGGAGGGAGGGAGGGAGGGAGGGAGGGAGGGACGGACGGGAGGGAGGGAGGGACGGAGGGGAGGGACGGAGGGAGGGACGGAGGGAGGTGGAGATAAAGGGATGTAATCAGGTATGGATACAATCAGGGAGGGTGGAATGAGAGTGTGATGGGAAGGAATGAACAGCTGGGGGAATAAGAAACGGCAGTAAATTGAAATATTACAAACTTGCAGCGTAGGAGGGACACGGCGAGGTCGACGTGTCCGAAGTGAGCAGCCATGTACATGGCGACCTTCATCTGATACTTGGCGACGGCGTCGTCAGACATCAGACTAGCCATGACTTGAGACGAGAACCCCATCACGGTCAGGTTGAGAAAATCGTTCCAACCGTCCCACGTGTCTAGGCGGACTGTGCTGCCGATCGTCACGCCGTAGTCGTACAGAGTATGGCAGTCGAACATCTCGGTGAACGTCTCGTTGAGCAGGCGGAACGCGCCGACCGGCAGGCCGACCTTGCGGCTGATGAGCGCGCGGAAGTCGGACGTCGTCAAATTGGCGAAATTGATCTTATCGAGCAGCGGGACCATGTCGTCGTTGAAGGCACTGCGTGGAAACAAAGCGCTGCCGTGAGGGGGGCTATCCATAAAGTACTTCACGCTATTTGTTTCTGACTTTTTTAGACCCCCCCCCAACCCCCATGTCACGCTTCGTAACTCTGGCATGTACATCCCCCTTAAAACTACGTTCGTTTTGATAAAGACCCCCCTCACACACCTATTATGCATACATAAAATAATATTCTTTCACCAAGTTTACAGACCTTTCGCGCGCCATTACATACTTCACTGATGCATGATAAAGTCCATATTCTTTTTTCGTTCGAATTCATTTGCAGTATACCCAAAACTAGCATGACAGTCAATGCTATCATCTAGTATCGATAGCAAAACGAAAAAAAAAATTACGATCGCCAAAACACCCCATTGAGTGATGTTAATAAGATTTTAACAAGATTGCCACCCCAAACAACAAATTCCAGATGACAAATGGGCAAGAAAGCCATTGGCTTATCGAGAGTCCAACAATTTTCTCATCTATGCGTAGCCCGCCCTTATCAGATATCTGTCAATTCTATTTTTATACATATTCACTCTACTAGCATTAACACAATCATTTGGCAGTTTGTTCCATTCATTTATCACCCTCTGTAAGAAAGAGTACTTTCTCATGTACAACCTACACTGCTCCTTAACTAATGCTGCTTTGTGTCCTCTGGTTCTACTGCCTTCTTTAAGTTTGAAGAACATATTCCTATCAACATCCTCATAACCGTTCACTATTTTAAACACTTCTATTTGGTGGCTAGTTGTTCGACATAAATTAATGTTAGTGTTATTTTAACTCATCCAAGCGGCTAATGTTAGGACTGAATTGGGACTATTTGGCGAACAAGTAGATCACAAATTAACTGCATTTAATCATAATATTTTTAATCCAGATTATTTGCACCATACCCAAAACATACATTTCAAACCTGCGTCCTTCCCGCACCCGCAGAATAAGTACTGCCCTGCCCGTACCGCCGTGCATCTATCTGTGTATGTATGGTGGTGTGATTGGTGACATACAGTACCAGTACAAGTCATAGGACCTTTTAGTATTTCAGGCATGTTCTCTTCGACCCCACCAAAAACTGAGCGTAAGAACTTATTGAAATTGGCAACACAACTTGCTTTTGTATAATTAATATGGAAATTATTTAAAGCAAATATATGTTAGGTGATTAGTAAGTTGTTATTTAATTAAGAAATAATGAAACATTAATTAAATATGAATCATATGTTAAACTGGGGTGACCAAAACTGGCTTAAATCGGCATACTACTTACTACATTAGGATCCTGTGTTAGTTGTACATCAATTTAAACAAATCTTGCGGACTCCAGTTTGTTAATTAATGTAATTAATATTTTATTAAGTTTTAATTATTTGTTATTTACCTAACAACTGACTAATCACGTAACACAATTGTTTTATTCCATATCTATGACACACATCCAACATATTACACTAATTTCTGACGCTCAGTTAGATAATATGCTTGAAATATAAGATGGCCCAATGACTTTTTACCGGTATTGTATATTGTGGGTTTAGATGTTTATTTAGAATCCTCAAGCAGAGCCTGCTTTCGCGCTATCAGATAATTGCACAACACCTTAGTCACCAATACAACCAATCGACTTACGCTTCACAAAACATCAGCCAATCAAACGTCGTCTTACATACCTGTAGATGTAGAGAGACGGTTTCACCTCCTCTCTCAGCACGGCTTTGATGGTCGACAGTGGGGTGATGCCGACGTCTGCGAATACCCACGTCTCATCAAGCTCCGAGCCGGCGTAGTTGAGAGTCAGAATCTTCTTTTCCTGTACCTCGACACCCGTTGGTCCCTCGTCCGGACCCATGTTGAGAAGGTCCCTTACGATCTCCTTCACATCGTACACGGTCTGGGTGTCGTACACGTCGACACTGATGCGTTCCTGGCCGTACACGACAAAGATGCGCATGACCGGGATTTGCTCACTGGCGACATCTGATTGGTCGTCGTCGCTGTCGGCCATATTGGGTGTGTGTGCGAGTGTGCGTGTGTGTGCTTTGCGTTTGTGCGTGCGTGCGTTTGTACGTAGTGATAAGTACTACGTGCTGTGCGAGTTGGTTACCTCATAGCACGCACTGACCACACTAAAACGATTTGTACTGCCGCTTGTGTCACTCTGGTGTTTATAAGCAATTGTTTACCTAAATGATATCATTGTTGTATTGTCACATATATCGTTCTCGCTGACACCACCATCGCCGTTCTTGTGCTGTTGTTGCTTGTAGCGTCAACAACACTGTCGCACACCGACATCCAACTAGATGCTGTCTTCGCCAGCGACGTTATGCGTTTGTCTCGCTCGCCTAACGGCTCCTGTGACTTGGTGGTCTACTCCACAAACGCTCACTGCATTCCGCTCCTCATATTCCCCTGTCTTTAATTATGCTTAATGTGTCGCAAATTACATCGACGGCGAGCAAGATTACGGTGTGTAACCTGCACTCGTGTATGAGAACAATGCGACGCCAGCAATCACTCACCAGTGCCGAACAATAATGCTGCGTGACAACCAACAAGAATAGCAGTTTTGTTTACCAGGCCGCTACATGCGTGATCAGATCATGACAGAGTGAGGTTAATGTCATTACCAACTGTGTAGACAAAAGCACCACACCGTACGCTATAACTCAGTCTCCGTGTCTGACGATTACACAAGTTGTCATTTCGCGATGCCTGTAGCAATGCTGGTCTCCCTCCCGCCTGTTGGTCCAGTGACTACCTGCACAACACAGACGTCGTTAGTACATCAAACACGTAATCCGCTATATCCGACTGGACATGAGCAACGTGCGTGTGTGTGTGTGTGTGTGTGTGTGTGTGTGTGTGTGTGTGTGTGTGTGTGTGTGTGTGTGTGTGTGTGTGTGTGTGTGTGTGTGTGTGTGTGTGTGTGTGTGTGTGTGTGTGTGTGTGTGTGTGTGTGTGTGTGTGTGTGTGTGTGTGTGTGTGTGTGTGTGTGTGTGTGTGTGTGAGTGTACATGCGTGCGTGCGTGCGTGCGTGCGTGCGTGCGTGCGTGCGTGCGTGCGTGCGTGCGTGCGTGCGTGCATTGCGTGCGTGCGTGTGCATGTTAAAAATCCGGTCAAATAATCTTTTAATGAGATTGAAACAAAACAATATCATGTGTGATAGTTTTGATACATTTTTCGATGTGTTAAAAATTACACACCATGAGTTACCTGTAGTAAGGAAATATGGAAATATGTAATTTTCTCAAAACGATTGACGACAGTGACAATAGTTGATTAAACAGGACATGTAAGCACGCACGCCTAGGGTCTTACGAAGTACGGGATTATCATTTGCATACTTCCAAGAAAATGTTATCTAATATAACGTATTCCAAAAGAGCATTCAAAGTATTACAGATATCCAACCCGTGACATTTCAAAGTCACGAATAACGAAAGAGTTGAACTGGGGAGTTAGTAGTTAGTATGAATGGTGCCGATGTGTCGCAATACACGTGTGACCGTTATATGGTTGACTTTTGGTAATACTGCAGATTCCCCTGGTGTGTGTGTGTGTGTGTGTGTGTGTGTGTGTGTGTGTGTGTGTGTGTGTGCGTGCGTGCGTGCGTGCGTGCGTGCGTGCGTGCGTGCGTGCGTGCGTGCGTGCGTGCGTGCGTGCGTGCGTGCGTGCATTGCGTGCGTGCGTGTGCATGTTAAAAATCCGGTCAAATAATCTTTTAATGAGATTGAAACAAAACAATATCATGTGTGATAGTTTTGATACATTTTTCGATGTGTTAAAAATTACACACCATGAGTTACCTGTAGTAAGGAAATATGGAAATATGTAATTTTCTCAAAACGATTGACGACAGTGACAATAGTTGATTAAACAGGACATGTAAGCACGCACGCCTAGGGTCTTACGAAGTACGGGATTATCATTTGCATACTTCCAAGAAAATGTTATCTAATATAACGTATTCCAAAAGAGCATTCAAAGTATTACTGATATCCAACCCGTGACATTTCAAAGTCACGAATAACGAAAGAGTTGAACTGGGGAGTTAGTAGTTAGTATGAATAGTGCCGATGTGTCGCAATACACGTGTGACCGTTATATGGTTGACTTTTGGTAATACTGCAGATTCCCCTGGTGTGTGTGTGTGTGTGTGTGTGTGTGTGTGTGTGTGTGTGTGTGTGTGTGTGTGTGTGTGTGTGTGTATGTATGTATGTATGTATGTATGTATGTATGTATGTATATATATATATATATATATATATATATATATATATATATATATATATATATATATATATATATATATATATATATATATATATATATATATATATAGTCTGTATGTATGTATGTAAGCATGTAAGCATGCATGCATGCACGCACGCACGCACGAACACACGAAAACAGGAACGCACGCACGCACAAACACACATATGTACGTCGGAAACATTAACATTTTGACGTGAATTGTCATTGAAACTTGATCAACAAACCTAAAAAAGTAATTTCCGATTATGTTTCTGAAACAAATTGGTGAATTACGCTAGTCTACGTCCCACGTTTATATTCCGCCGAGCCGATTGACAGACACAACTTCTACGTCACATCCCCTAGGCGTCACAACATGACACATTTGGACACACTGCGTCATGACACGCCTGACGTGTACACGTCCTTACATGTGTAACACCAATAACTAACACATTGTATCAGAACACAGATAATGTTATCCTCAAATGTAAAACAGGCAGAAATGCTTACCTCAACTGTGTCGCTTAATATGCGTAAAATCCACGAGCAGCTGGGAAACCATGTACTCTAATTGACAGCACCGCATCACTACTTGCTCCAACCCTGTGGCTCTGTTCGATCAGTTCCGCTGTGTAGTTGTTTTGGTCGCCACACTGAGGCTAATCCGACGTGACCTCAGAACAGTTGAAGTGGTATTCACTTGAGGCTACACCAACTTTAGTCCCAGGAGATTCTCAGTAACAGTAAAATGATATCCCTTCTACGAGTCTATTGCCATCTTGTGTTTGACACCGTCTAATGGGATCGGGCTGTGAACGTACCCAAGGCACGGGTGCGACAGCTACACGCGGCCAACTACTCGAGCAAGCGCGGGCGGGTCGACAAAATCCTGCACCAACGAAGTGCGGCCAACCGTGACGGTATCCAGCCAACAGAACCACTCGGTAATTTTATGATTGTAACTGATTCATTCTGCGGCGGCACTCATACAATCCGTAACCGAATCCACCGCGCAATGACCGGCGGATCCCATTCATCGGTCGGTTACCAAACGGTGCGAGCAAACGATCTGCCAGCGACGCGGTGTTTGCCTACCCACATGCGTGGGGGATTATTTCTGGCGACTTCACTGTGCATAGTGAATATATACACACACACACACACACACACACACACACACACACACACACACACACACACACACACACACACACACACACACACACACACACACACACACACACACACACACACACACACACACACACACACACACACACACACACACACACACACACACACACACACACACACACACACACACACACACACACACACACACACACACACACACACACACACACACACACACACACACACACACACAAGGCATAGGGGCACAAGGCATAGGGGTCTATGTACTGAGTGAGAAGCAACCACAAATTCGATTGTGCACCTCTTGCAATATATATATATATATATATATATATATATATATATATATATATATAGGTGTGTGTATATATATATATATATATATATATATATATATATATATATATATATATATATATATATATATATACACCTGTATATATACATATACACACACATTATATATATATATATATATATATATATATATATATATATATATATATATATATATATATATATATATATATACATATATATATATATATATATATATATATATATATATATATATATATATACATACATACATGCATACCTACTTACCTACCTACATACATACATACATACATACATACATACATACATACATACATACATACATACATACATACAAACATACATGCATACATACATACAAATGGGAATGTGTAATTTAAATTAAAGTAACCCCTTTTAACAAATTAATAATAATTATTAATAATAATAATTCCAATTAAATTAATTCAATTAACAAATTAACATTTATCATTTAACATGCCTGCATGTGACACCCAAGGTTTATGCATGTACTGTATTAAAACCGTCCCAGAAATGCAACCACTTTTCCCAGTTCCTAAATTATTGATAATAATACTGAACTCAAGACATACTAGTCTTATTTCGGAATTGAGTTTTTATTTTCGAGGTTCGACGACCGAATCGTGAATGGTTTGCTTGCATAATTTTTATTTTCACAGCTCAGAAGGGCTGCGATGTTATTGCGCAATTAGTGACTCACCGCCATCGAGTTAATGAAATCATGAATATTTAAAACTTCTATCAATAGCATTACAATTAGCATTACACACGCGTTGTCTAATTAATGCAGCAGGTTGTTACTGTAATGGAGATAGGTCGCTGCTAATTAAGTTGTGGCTTGAAATATGGACTAACCAATATGTGCCTATGTTGCCCTCATAGAACTAACACAGTTGAACACACATGCTTTATTTTACAGTGAGATAATGTTGTACACATGGACACACGCATGCACACACACGCACGCACGCGCACTCCCTCACGCCCGCACGCACACACGCACGCACACATTTTCGACCACCATTTGACTGAGCTTTATTGGAACCATGAAGCGTAGTACCAAAATAATTCACACTACTACTGACTGGGTGAAACCAATATAGTTGATAATATCAAGCGTGTCACTTCTGCAAACATGTAATTTTAGCGAACAATAAACGAATGGAATTGATATCATCAAACATGCGTAACATGAACGAATACTTCTGATAACATCAAATGTGTAACTTGTTCGAATGAATAGAATTGTTAAGAACAATAAATTAATAAAGTTGATAACACAACATGTAACAACGAGCAACTAATGATAAGCTTATCTTTCTTCCTGTGTGCACTGCTTTGTCAAACACTATGCGTTATTTCTCACGGGGGGGGGGGATATTAAATTAATAACGTTAGTTACTTTGATATTACATTTACTTAAATTCGAACAAACCTAACGTAATTGCAACATGCACTTAAGCTTGTACAGTATTCTGGTTGCGCAACGTGTGTCAACACACCGGTGGAAGTTAGCTTAATTATAATTATATCACACCGAAGCGGTGCTCATAATGATGAATTAATTAATATCGAATTCATTGCATCACCTTTGACAGTGGGTCGGATAATATAGGATATGGCCAAGATTTATTACGTCATGTGATGATGTGGCGTTACCTGTGGATCGCATTATTGTGAACGCACTCACTAGAGCTGTCTACACACAGGCGCTTGGACAGGTGGAAAGAGGTGTAGGGTTTCCCGATTGTACAATTTCAGCAATGCTTAGCACACACTTGCGCAGTGGAACGTAATATAACATAGGCTTAATGAAAAAATCACGTTTTCATATTTTAATGTCAACAACGTATTTCATGTTGCGTCGACATATATAGACTTGCGAATTCTCCTTGAACTACACATGCAATTTAAAGATTTCGACAATTTCTTAATAAACGTAATAAACACATACGTTGGTAATATTATTTCTTGTTTTTTATAGCAACCGCGCGTGCACTCCTAATTGTGAGAGCTGAACTCTAGGAGCTCTTTTGTATTGTGCGTCGCTCACCGCCCAGCGATAACAAGACGAGAGGGCGTCTTGCATGGCGCACCTCTATTTTAAACACTTCTTACCTCAATATGAGTGTCTCATTAATAAACACACAGAGCATTATATGACACGGGCCGTAGGAGGTGTTCATGTATATCGCGTTAACGAGCATTCTTTGTAAATATTTGTGTATTGTCAATACGTGACAACAGGCATACATGAAAGACGGTGCACGCACCGACCACGCAGTAGAATGCATGCGACTGTGCGTATAGGTTACGGACGTGAACCTAGCATACAGAGTAGGTATACAGTGCGAAAAAGGAAAGGAAACAGGGGGTTATCAAAAAACCCTAATGTGTATAATTATTATGTTAGAACCTCAAGCGTATGTTTTGTTGGGACTATTGATGTCCATTGTGTAAGAACTTCACGCGTATAATTTGTTGACTCTCCATTATTTTGTTCACAATAGCTCACAATGGTCTTGTGTATTTTGTTAGAACATGATTGGAATGTTTTCAGCTATTTCTGGAGTTGTCTGATTGAGGGGTTCACTTGAAACTGCTTTTGGTGAGACAAATTGCTCGCATGGTAAGTACGCATCAATTAGCAGTCCAGTGTAAAAAGTTAGAACGTGGACAAATTGTGTCTACCCCCTGCATAGCGTTTCGTTTACGCAGCAGACAGTTTATTTCTGTCATTCGTCGACCACTAACAAAGGAATGAGTTCTTGCGTCTACGTACAATGTTCTTTTACAAACTCTATCTCGTGCCACTTTCTCCTCGTGTCTCATTCTGGTTCGAAGTTTGTTTAGCGCGAGTGTAAAAAGCCTGTTGTGGCAGTTCACAATGATCATTATTATAGGCAAATATGTCCTACAAAGTGGATGGTGCGCCCGAGACTTACGGCCACACGTCTCCATGTAGCACCTAAAGCATTAAATCGCATTAATGGGAGAAACTAAAGGTGCAATCTGTGCAGAAACAGACATCAGTGAGCAGTGTGAAGACGAATGATCTAGCGAATGGTCACGTATATTGTCTAAATCGCATTGATGTGTCATTTGTGCATAGAAACATGTGGACCGACACGTTCGTCGTGTGAGTGGTGAACACCAAGAAATAGGTATGTGTAGATAATGTCGGGCCGTCGTTCCAGTGGAATCACGTTCAAACACGATTACAAGAATCCACACCTGTCGCTTTTTCCAGTTGGCAGCATTCATAAAGTTTCCTCGGACACAAAGCCAAACTCATAAATAAGTACAGTCAAACGTGGTCAATCGACCACCTGTCATTAACGACCACCTGTCATTAACGACCACCTGTCATTAACGACCACCTGTCATTAACGACCACCCGTCATTAACGACCACCCGTCATTAACGACCACGGTCAACTCCTCCTGTCACAAGAGTTTCACATGCGAAACTACCTTATTAAAAGACCACCTGTATTAAGAGACCACCTGCATTAAACGACCACCTCTATTTAGATACCACTTTTCGACCATCCATTGAGCGAATGTACGAACAAACGGAAGTACGTACGTAAGGAATGTCATTGCACACTAACAATCATTATACTTTTGTGCGAATGCTAACATTATGCATTGGAATGCGGCGGCTGTGATTTCACTAAAGCGTTTAACTCTAATGGCGTTGGGGTAATATTGATTCGTGTTGACGTGCAGCTATGTAAGTGGATAAACTCTTCTAAGTGCAACGAGTGCCAGTAGGTACTCAGGGTCGTAAAGTAGAGCATTTATCACGTGCTAATTTCCAAACGTATTCACATATGTATCTACTTGAGAGCAACGAATGTGGGTCCGGGGATTGTTGTACAAAGTAGAGAAGATAATTTGCCAGTTCTATTGTATTCATCTCGGGCAAACAGGTTTTATCCTAATCCACTCAAAAGCAGCGATTTGTCTGGGAAATATCCAAACACGCCGCAGTTAATGCTCCAGGCATTTGTCTCGGAATATAATAATAGTTGCTTTTAAGTCTGCTTCTAAGAGAAGTCACAGTGATATTGGACAGAACAGGTAAGCCATGGTGTAAAGAAATCGGTCTTATTGACGGGATGCCGTGCAATATATAAACTAATCTTTTTATTTATTAGTAAATAGTCTACTTTTTTGAGCATACATATTTTAATACTATGTACTTTGTCATGAATTCCTCATCATTTTCAAATACTTTGCAAAGTATTTACATCGCAGTTTTATGTACCATGTTAGATAATATGGTAGGCTCTTGTACGTGTGTTTTTTCGTTTATATTCGCCTTCTGCATGCGCACTCAACAATGTCGTTGTCTCTTTGTCGGTGCAGGTGTACCGGCGTATTCATTCGTGCGAATATTTTTAATCTCCACATATGCTACGCAATAGACCTCTCAAGCCTGAGTATGTTTGATTTTGTACACAATATGTACAACATACGATATGTTCTACTGCGTGACGTCAACTACTACGGTGTATTATTAAGAGATCAGCGTTTGATATTTGGCTAAATAGCTTGACCTGCAAGATGACCCGATCTCGGGTTGCAATATATGAACATAGCTTATAACACTATCAAGCAGAATAACAACACAATCCAGATTATATACGGTGCTAAGATATCGGCACAACTGTATTGTCCGTATGCTGATGCATACGCAAGCACGCACGCACGCAGAGAGACACACACACAGAAAGACACACACGCACGCACGCACGCACGCACGCACGCACGCACGCACGCACGCACACGCACACGCACACGCACACACACACACACACACACACAAAGACACACACGCACGCACGCACGCACGCACGCACGCACGCACACACACACACACACACACAAAGACACACACGCACGCACGCACGCACGCACTTTATTTTTTATGTTTACACCTACGTTCATTTTTATATCAACGCAGTGCAATCTTTACTATAACCGACCGCGCGAAACAGCCTAACGAAGAACGCAACCAGAGATTGATCAATTTATTGATCGTTAACACAAAAAAGGCTTGCTTTCTCAGATTTGACTGCCCAAGTTTTGATTGTAGACTGTCTAAATGTAGAATCGTGTTGCATTATGCAAACAGCGACGAATGCGTACCAAAGCACGTTTCTTTAGTAAATTGCTCAACATTTTAATTATAATTAACTAATTAATTGTGTGTATAAGTATACATCTGAAACCGGGATCTGCAAAACCAAACACAATGCTACGGTTTCTACCACAACACGTGGCGCCAAATAAATAATTTATAATACTATCATACCTGTACATAGGCCTTCACACAAAACTAGAGATCAGGAGACCAATAGGAAACCTAATATAACATATTTTAATATATTTAAAATATGGAGTGGTTATAAAGATATTTGTAGAAATATTTTCTTCAAGCTTAAAGAAGGCAGTAGAACCAGAGGGCACAAAGAACGGTGTAGATTTGATATGAGAAATTATTCATCTCACAGAGGACAATAAATGAATGTAACATATTATCTAATGATTGTATTAATGCTGTGTAAATAACGCTTAAAAACATTGGTAGACCTCTGCTCAGGGCACACGCAGATGACGAAGTGTTGGCGTCCTTGTCCACCGGGAGCGAATGGCTTCAGACACCAGCCTTATAATATCCTTGTTAAAACACAGCATGTGTACACCGTACGACTAGTACGTATATATCATGTAACTGCATACATATACGCTGTACACTTGCAGAAGTATTCACGGGTACAAATAATATAATACTGTTGATATTACTGGAACTAACAGCCTGTTTGAAGCCCGATTTAGTTTTTCGTGCTGGCAAAGTCACGCCCGTTTTTGAAACAGTTTTTGTTTGAAATGTGTTTAAATAATATCGACCATCCTTGATTATATTATATAATAAAAAAACAGTACCTTGGGTATAGTAAAAACAGTACTGTTCCAACAATTACACAAGAGCGAATGCATATACTTGTGAAGAAATCACATCACCGCCCGGATTAGGTCACATGAGTTGCGATTGTCTAATTACGTGAAAATTACGTCATCGCGGCGATGTAGATTAATCAACTTTATATTAGTTTCGTTGGTTCCTGTTCGTACGTTGTCGAATTGATTAACATTGGCATTTCAACAGTTGCACTGTATTCACAATCTTCCGTTGCAATTCAAAGTTGTGTGCTGCATTCCTACATAGCTTACTACATAGTTCCCCAAAAGTAAATATACTGATATAGTATATGTCTGATATATGTTTTTTATATTCTCTCAGTAATATATCGTCCTTCTACTTGCTTGTGCTACAACAATCGGAGAAATGGGCAGCGAACGTAATAAATGAAGAAACAGCGCCATTAGTATCGATATTAAAAATGTAATACATCAAAGACTACATGACCAGAGCAATGTATAAATTAACAAGGAATTTGTGGCGTTGTGGGGTAAGAACTCACTCACCCACCCCCACCCACCCCCCACCCACCCACCCCAGGTGCAGCCGTCCAATTACACACACCACTCACTCTCGTCTGTTTAAAATGTACATGTAAATCAGAAACATTACAAAACAGACACAACCAGGCAAAACACTTGTATAATTTATTAAAACGTGTATAAGTTAATAACAAAGCCAACTGGCAACAAATTGAAAAGAAATTCTCCTGTCTCCAAGTATAAAAGTAATAACTTGGGAGGATTATATCATAATAGTAATTTTCATGAATGCACCATTGCAACCATATGAACATTACCTAAGAAACAGTAAAAAAATACATACATGGGCGACATAAGAACGGGACTGGCAGAAGACAGAGTTGTGGCACGAGGAAGACTTCTCCGTTCAAGTGTCTCACAGTCTGCAGGTAAAAGCTGTTCCTAAGCCTCGTGGTTCTAGTCTTGATGCTTCTATAGCGTTTACCAGAGGGAAGAAGCTCAGAGATGGTTGGCGGGGGGGGGGATTGTATGGATAACCATCACAGGGAGCGTCATGACGCCTGCCTATGGGACGCCCGGTGTGCGAGTATCATTTTGCCCGACATTCCCCTATAAGGAAAGAAATGGTGCAAGCAATATGAACTCATCAACAAATATTAGCGTGGTTGTGTAGCTTAGACAAAGCGACTTTGACATGCGTGTTATTAATATAGATAAAACACAATTTTCGCATAATCATATTTCGATTTCAGTTAACGACAGCCATCAACAATGACGTGGCCTGTACAGTGGATGCGGTGCTAACGTATTCCACCCTGCTGTTGTGGTGAAAACGCGAAGGAAAACCATCGATTGAACGATAAAACGCTACTTTAATTAGAAAAAAACTGATTCTCCGTAATCGTGCAGTGACTAGCGCACCGCGACAAAACGGAAATCACATCGCTTAATCATTTACTGGGTGTTATATAATCGATTATGCGTGCAACGTGTGATGGTCGCTACAATAAAAACGCAGCGCAAAAACACCGACCTGCATAACATAGGCTATATCCGTCAACGCGAAATGTCTCTGGTAAACACAAATCAGCATATTCATTATTTTTCTAACTTTTTAGGGAGACGATATTTCACGAGACGTGCAAGGATATTCAATATAAATCCGTCATCGTCAACAATTAACCCTTATTGATCAGCAGTATTATAAAATATTGGACGTAGTTCAATATCATCCACACACAAGCCACTGTTGTTTCCGCCAATCGACAGCACTGCAGCGGTTCTGCCAACCGTCTCACTCTCCCAATCATCACTGCATGTGTGTTGACGGAAGCAGTGATGATCGTAGGTACCAAGTATGGTCTGCCGTAAGTCTTCTTAAATGTGATGGTTTTACGGCGGAGGGAGACATTCCTTAAGGTTTGCTGTTGAACAAGGTTTTTTGTATTACGGAATACGTCCTGCGTCTGTGAAATGGCGAATAACAGATCATCAGTTTAAAATGCGACTTTCGTGAACATTGATTGAACCACACGGGTCCATTTGCGGTCTTACGGATTTACATTACCAATCTTACTGTTTGCACCAATCAGCATTGGCTGCGTAATACGCAATCAATCACAAAGGTGTGCCAGTGTGTGTGTGTGTGGGTGCGTGTGTCAACTAACCAATAAAAGTTTGTGTGCATGTTTAAAACAAAAAGATATGTGAAACGCTTCTGTTTACTATATATTTATTCTTACGGTGTTAATGGAGCAGCGCTGTCACAAACATACTGGTGATTCCCAGCAAGCTTTATTCTATTATAATATTCTATGAAAACATTTACACACTTTTATTTATACATTAACATGTCACAAACTTTTATGCTTGACATCGAAGACATGACAGGACATCAGGATTACATAAATTCTCACTTTGAAAGTCCAGCTTCACAATTCCGTTTCACAAAAGCATTGCATATGTATATGTTTAATCAAAATATATAGTATGGCTTCTCTTTCTCTGGTCTGGTACGCTCTATCACGGCATACAACTAAACCAGCTCTGGTGCAATAAAACCTTAAAAAGCTGGGACAACATAACAGATTAAAAAGCATCTGAAAACATCTGTACGTTCTCACATTGTTGTTCATCATTAGTTTGTTTTATAACATCCAATGGGTTCTCCGTATTTGATCTGTTGTCCGTTCTTCACTTTAAAGCTGAATGTCTTTGGTGCTTCAAACACAAGCACAATTGTTGATCCAAGATTGAATTCACCAAAAAGTTCGCCGCGCTTCATCGATATGCCTCCTAATTCCATTTGTCTGTAATCACTGTCGAAGAATGCGTCTTCTGTGAATGTTCCTCGAATATTTGTTTCCAGCATCTGCAAACATAATCGACTCCATTCTCAAAATCTTAACTTAAATACACAGAAAATATATTTCCAATCACATTTAAGAATTTTTAATTGCTACATATCTTTGGTGTTTTTCACACATAGATTAATCAAAGCATTTATTTTATGCCAAAATCAAAACTACTGCAGTTAATTTCATATGTCATATTTAGTTCAATATGCTTTCTATCATACAAGTGTGTTTGTTAGTTAACATCCCAATCATTATGACGTTAGGCACATATTAAACCAGTACCCCATTGTCAATACAGTAGTTGTAGTGACTTGTAGATTACAACATTTTCTCAGATGGTTAATCATTTAATCTGGATTTGGCATGAATTAAACAATTATGCTCACAACTTAGCAGCCACCTCAGAATTTGCCATAAACTGCACCTGCGCCGCCATGTCAATGCAGAACAAAATTGTATTAAACTATCTGATAGGAGGCGCCACCAACAACCTAAATAAATAGTGGTTTGATTGATCTAAAAAAAAAACACTTGTTTTTGATCCATACATGACACACACTGGATTTGTTTTTATTTCTTAATCTATCCAATGAACATGACGGTAGTTTCAACAATATGATTACATATGCCGTATTTGACTTAATAAGTGTGGAGTACGCTTGAAAAAAAATTGGGCTGTGAAAAAATGTCAAGGAATCTGTTTTTTATAAGCGGACATCAATATTTGTTTCTCTAGACAATAAGGTAACTGAAAGAACTGAAAGAACAACTGAAAAGTGGTGTCAACAGTATAGCACCAGATGGCGACACTTTTCAGTTGTTCCACACTAGTGAAATCACAATAATTATGGATCCTGCTGATTAAAAAAGGGGGTGTATACTAATTAGGGCATGTATGTTTAATAGGTCGATTACGGTATTTACATATAATAGGTGTCAATATTTGCTCATGGAAAAGTGCTCATGAAAAGCTGTAGATATTCTCCTCCAATAAACTTTTGAGTTTTCCGTCATTTTTAATGTCTTGTTTTTACGGGTCACCATTTTGATTTGACGTTCTCATTCACGATGAAAACACATGAGAAACACGTGAAATCACTTGAGACCCACAAAATAACGTGGCAATGATGGCCTCCTGTGCCACAAATAGATCGATGTTACAGTGAAATTTTTTGGTTTTTGAAAACTACAAAAAATGGGGCATTTCATCCAAAAAGCGGTATATGCTGCTGGAAAGTGATAATGGCGACATCTATGACATATTAGTTACAGTGCCTCCGTGACCATCACACCTACCTTATCATGGTAGACTTTGATGGAGCCAACATTAGTCGCACCCACAGCTGCCATCGCAAAGAACCCCTCCGGCCACTGCCCAATGTACACTGCCCTCTCGTTGAGGTTGAAGAGACGTCGCACACGACGTGCCACCCCAGGGTTGACACTAAGCAGGGCGCCTACAACACACGGGTGCATAAGTACGGAATCGTAGTTCAATATTCAGGAAACATAAAACTAAATTTCATTCTGAGTTCAGCAAAGACATTAAAAATACTAAAATCTACATTTGAAACCTTTAAACTGTTATATCACAAGCCTTTTAGAGGTCAGACCACAGTGCAACATTGCATTGGTTGCTATGCTAACGTTTTGGTTGATTATAAGAAATCATTTCGTTGACATGCTGACCTAGTTTTGCCAAAATAACATGCCTCCAGCTCTTTTTAAACACCCCCACGTGCGATGCCTGTCAATGTTTACAAAAATATCCATGTATTCATGCGCCCATGTGGTCCATAGCAGAGAAATTCCCATAAATGCCTCTGTCTGTTAAACTCTCCAAAACACTTATGTCACATCATATGAATTTCTTAACTTCACATATCACAATTTAATACGCCCTACATTCATGTGAAACAATAAACAGGAAGTTCAACTGTGGTCTGACCTGTTTGCAAAACATTGAACAATGGTAGTTACTTGGAAACAGTAACAGAGAAACAAATAAAATATTTGAAATGTTATATACGCTCGTCTACTGACAAAGGCTGGATGAGTTGGCTGAAATATTCAGAGAATACAAACCTATTTTCTTGATAGGTAAATACTGTGTCAAACGCAACAAGCCAAGAAACCAGAACACCAATCCATTCAACCACTAAAATATTTGGTTTGGCTACATCAGGAATATTCCTGATACAAATATGTTGGGGAAACACTTTTATTAATAGAATGTTTATGTACTCGTACTGAATAATTTTATTACTATTATTGTAACAATTATTATTGTGGGTAATAGGGATCCTAAAAAAGTGCCTCATGTCCCCAATATAGTTATTTCTGGAAAACCCTTATTGAAAATGTGCTTTGATAATAATTTGCTCCTGCCATTTGAGTACCCTGCCAGTCACACACCTGGGAAGTGTCTCCTGTATGATACATCCCACTCTGCTGGGGAATGGAAGCCATGGTAGTCCCCGGGAGCCAGGTAGATGACACAATGGTACAGATCATTGTCAGGGTTCACTTTGATGGCCTCTTCAAAGTCACCATCAGTGACATCGGGCAGTGTGTCGACGGCGTCCAGAGCTGATGGCCGGTTGCTGCTGTTGTTGGTGTTCTGACCAATGCTATGGCCCACCAACCAGGTGGGAGGGCCAAGGAAGCCCTTCAGGGGGTAAGTGACCCCCTTGACTTGTTCCACAACACCCGACGTAATCTTGCCAAAGTGGAGGACTTTGCCATCTGACGGACTAATCTGCAACATAAGAACAACTCATCCTGTTGTGTTATTGTTCTTTTCCCACGCACTAAGCTACAAAGCTGAATAATGTTATACAACGTTTCTTCCGAGTTAGAAAATACTGGGTTTCAAGTACGCAATGCAGTCACTAGGTGGCAGCATATACGATTACTATTTTAACAAGTTGTGAGGTTGTTAGGTGACAGCACCTAATACGCTCCAAAAACGGCAGACTATTCATAAAAATCACCCTTTTGCTTTGAGATATGTGTAACGACTTTGCTGTTTAACACAATATATTTATTGTAAAAAATCTACTACTAAATACACACTTCGGAAGGTGAAAGACGCTGTGATAAGCCAGTAAGACACAGAAGGGAGATATATCACTTAGATCAACATTAGTCCTTTAGTCTGCTGTGCTTTACTGTATTTCAAGTTAGCACTAGTCACACCTGCACTGGATCTTACCAGAGAATGATTGCTGTCAACTGGCCGGACTCCAGGGCGCAAGCGACGACGGAAGAACTCGCCCAGGTTGCGGTAGTGGGTCAGATCACGGATGGCAGCTTCATCCAAATCACAGCCAAATGCCCAGATGTAGGTGCGATACACAGGCCCACGCAACCACACCGGCAGTTCCAGGCTGTTGACATACCCCCACAGCCGAGACGCCCCTCTCAGTGGTAGGGCCTTGTAGAGTTTCACCTACGAAACAATAGATTTTATTTTATTTGCTCCGGAGTTTGTTAATGTTCTTGTTAATGTTCTCATACAGCTATATATATATATATATATATATATATATATATATATATATATATATATATATATATATATATATATATATATATATATATATATATATATACACACACCTGTCAGTCCTTCACTTCAAACACTCTGAAGAACAATGTATATATATATATATATATATATATATATACACACACATTGTTCTTCAGAGTGTTTGAAGTGCCTTACATTTCACCTGTAAACCGACTCGCTCATTCAAACACCAATACACCTTATGTGGGAAATATTCAGCAACACTGTTATTATTGCACATAAGTTAAATATTTCAGTCTACTGCCAGAAAAACATTAATATAATAAACTAAAAGGGACGCAGATAAAACTGTGGGATTCAGTAGCATGATGGTTGAATATTGGATTCTCAATCAAGAGGTCCAGGGCTCGAATGGTGATTCGGTTCAAAAACATTTGCTGATATTTCAAATGTTGTGCAATTTTGTTCTTTCCCACATTGCCTCAGTTCACGCCATTGTATAAACGCGTATATGGCTATAGACAGGATAAGGTTGCCAGGGGGTGATGTGTAAAGTTGCCAGGGGTGATATGTAAGGTCTGCCGGGGGGGGGTGACGTGTAAGGTCTGTCAGCAGGGTTGTTTGATTTAAATCATTTGATTTAAATCATGATTTAAATCGCTCCAAAAAAATCATTGATTTATGATTTTTTTTATTTCCAGTTTTTTTAATCGCTGATTTATACGAATTTAACACAAATAATTGTTTACAAGCATCGAGATCAACAAAGTTTTGTGTGTTTTTTAATACAAAAGCACAAAGTGCGTACACTTGTGTAGCTGTATTGACACCAGATTGTAAAATATTTTATGACATTGTGTATACCAGATTAAAAAAAAATCTGATTTAAATATAAAAAAATCCAATTTTGTTTTAAATAATGATTTTTTTTCAACCCTGTCTGCCAGGGTGTGATGTGTAAGGTCTGCCAGTGGGTGATGTGTAAGGTCTGCCAGGGGGTGATGTGTAAGGTCTGCCGGGGGGTGATGTGTAAGGTCTGCCGGGGGGTGATGTGTAAGGTCTGCCAGGGGGTGATGTGTAAGGTGCTTTAAACAGTCCCATGGACTCAATGCTACACACTACATAAGAACTTACCATTAATTTTATAAAACTGTATTTGCATCAAACAGTAGAAAGACATCTGAAACAATGTCCTTGTCATTCAGAATCGAAATGTTTTAATACTGTCCTGCCACACACTTCATAAAATCTTTACGTGTATTTTATCTGGTATGGCAAACAGACAGATTAATGATCTACCAAAGCTAAATAGTTACTGTTTTATATAAACTGCAGAGACTGGAATTGGACTCTTCAATAATATGTACAATGTTGATAGAATTAGCAAATGTGTATGTATCCTATCTAAGCAGGATACACATACAACTAAGGGATGGAGGAATTCCTTATAAGAACCACTTTTTAGTGAGAGAATAAACACACCTGCCAGTCCTTCGCAAGTTTGGTCTCTTCCTTATCTGATGTGGTCCCTTTTTTCCGCTCCTTCTGTTCCAATATGTGCCCCAATTGTTGGTAGCCGATGTACGCAAACCCCACAGACAGTGGAATAGGAGTCCATTTCAGAGATTTCCAAAAGCGACCAAACGGGTTGGTTCGACCTGAAAAGTAGAATATATCGGTTTACCAATGAGACAAGCTTTTTTACAACTGCAATCATAATTGAATGTAAAGTGTAATGAATCATATGTAATCTTAAATTACATCAAGGGGGTAATCACAATAATTATAACTTTTATTATTATTTATTCTATCCATGTATTTGGTTACAATCAAAGATTTGTTATTACAGTTTAACTTTATTAATATAATTCGACTCATGTCCAACAAAGAAATCAATTCTAACCTTATTCTGAATGTGTAATTCACTTTAAGTAAGAATATTATTTTTAATTTTTATCTGACACAGAGTTGACTACTGTACAATGTAAGAATGACAAGATGTATCATTCATAATTATACATGTTTGTAATTCGTCATTTTATTCTTATCCACCCATGGTTACAAAGACATGACATATCCAGAAAGCATTACAAGTTGATTACAGATATAAATCCCTTTACAAAACTGTCAACTTGAATATTGGCAATTGACTTTTATCATCAATGTTCTTTTGGAGATGAATAAATTGCAGGCATTTAGGTGTGAAGCTGACATTTTTAAAAGCATTTTTCTTAATAATACCAATTCCATAGGGCATAAAACCAACAACATAAAATACATGAGCATTCCTTTTAGAACATTAAAACACATATATCAAGCGTAACCAGACACTAACCTCTAACGTAGAACCGACAGTAAGCTGGTGGATGTGACAGTGTCAACTGTCGGATGATCAGATGACATGTTTTGATAACAAGTGGCGCCATCTTGGAATATCAGGTGGTCTGTGAAATATAAATGGTATCGTTTTTACCCTGTTAAATTTAACATTCGTTGCTAGTTTAATGCCACAATGTTACAGATAGTGGTGCGCTGTTCATATGCTTTTATCATGATTTATGCCAAGTAAATTGATAGCAAAGTTGTTATCAGCATAACTTAATTCCGAGAAACACATAAGTATAAAAAATGTCAAACTGCAGCCAGGGAAAATGAATGTGTGACCCTTTGACTTTGTGTTAACCAATCAAAACCTGATATAAATGAAACTGCGAGCAATTATTTAACTACGGAATATATATTATATATATCCCAAAACACCCTCCCCTTAGCCTTAGGCAGAGGTAGCTAAAATTCAACAATCCACCGGGCATAGTTTTAAAGAGGCACAATAGTGTAGTGGTTAGCACATCCACTTCACATGCCAGAGTTCTGAATTCAAGACCCAGACCAGGCATGGGTATGTTTGGTGTAAAAACCTGGCTATCAACATTGGAGACTGTGTATCTCTCATGACTCGGATGATCACGTTAATGTCGGTCCCATCTCATTTAACTGGGGACATAAACAACCCATTGAGGACGACATGCACCCTGGCAGTGACCACTCTCAATGCCAGCATAATAAAGGTTGGTTTAGCGATAATGTTCTGAAAAAGGCTGGCTGGTTGAATGAGACCTCGAAACACCATACAATTGTAGTAACCACAACATACAGACTAGTAAGTTAATAGAACGTTGCCGAGTGCTGGAAACAACTAGAACTAAAGTCCACTCCCCCTCCCCGATAAAGATGACACCTCTGACTGTGTGCCTGGTACACCCGCTAGGTCCCAGGTCTAGAACTAGGTGGAGTAATTATCAGACATGGGGTCAATTCCATTTCGGAATTGATTTTCGAAAGTCAGTTGGAATTGGAATTGATTCTTTTAGAATTGGAATTGATTTTTTTCTAATTATTGGCTTGATACTGTTAATCTTTACCCCTTAAATTTATCATTAAAATCATATTTGTCTGCTATTAGTATGTCACCCTGAATCTGGTAACAGCCAGGGAGCTGTCAACATTATCCCAAAGACACTGTCTACTCTGTTATTGAAACAATGTGAGCAAGGACAAACATTTACATCAAAAACAAATACTAAGTTACTGTAACAAACAGTAAAACCAAAGTCAGACCATTCAGACCTTATCTCATTTTCTTTCTCAGTGGACAAGGTTTATTTCCCCATGGAGAATACATACATACATATCAATGATACCACAACTGATATAAACAGTGGGAAACTGTTCAAAACTCAGATTAACAACCCAACTGTCCAGGGCTGTCCAAAATGTCTGGACAGCCCACACACGCACGCACACACACAGATGCGTTGAATGAACAATAGTTATTTTGTTAATCATATCTGATTAAATATGATTGTGCACATATGATTTTCAAGTACAAATAAAACTGAACGAAAAACTTAAAACGAATTGGATTTGAATTTTTCCTTAGCCTAGGTCCTAGGCATGGATTTTAAATGTGGGAATTGGAACTGACAATTTGGAATTGGAATTTTTTTTTTTAATTGACTGGAATTGGAATTGACAAAACGGAATTGACCCCATGTCTGGTAACTATTCGACTCACTGAGACCCTTTGCCTCTGGCAGTGTGCCTCGAAATTCAGTGACCCGATTTGTTGACAGAAGATACATAGCAACATGTCAAATCTACAACATAGTCACCGCGTTAAATCCACGTATTTGCAGTTTATAACTTTATCGTCTCCCAAGCCATCGATGTCAAAGTCCCCCATTATCACTCACTGAAACACTAATCACGCAACTAAACAATTCGTTATTAATGTCTTCGGAATCTGTAACTAAATTGATGATGTATGAGTCCAAAACCAACTGCCGGATTTTAAATAGTAACACACACGTCGTTTTTTTTTTGCTTTACTACCACTAGCGCACCCATAACCTACCAAAGCATGTTGATGTCAAATGACGCTGGACGAATTCCCCCACTAGCCTCGCTTTGATCATAAAGACCTTCACCTTGTACCGACCGAACATGGCCTCGGCTGTCAGGAAAACCTTTGGTTGTTTTAGATTGTTTATTACGTCTTTTCCTCGATCGAAGCAGCCGCAATGTCGAAAATACTCAGCAAGGTCAGTGAATGACAAAAACGTGGCCATCGGTTTAATATCCGCTTTAATATTTACCGATGGTGATGCAGTTAAAATTGTCGGAACTGCAAGCCAAGCGTGTAAATTATATTTATAGTTGGATTACTGCCAAGTCTTACTATCCCCTCCTTGCGTGGGAGTCGCCAGGCACAATTCATGTCGGCATATGAATAAACCTTTCGTTTTGTACTTGGATAGACCGTACATACAACTTATTCCAATAACAGGATGTGATACAGGATGTTTACAACTGTCACTGATGTTAAGATATTTCAAGGTAGCAAAATATATGAAAATTTCAGCATGTTTATTAAATAACTGTTTAATTATAGGGTTAATTATAATTACTAACTAGTCTTGGCTAGACTTAGCCTAGCCTAGGGGAGAGGGGGACTCCTGGGCTTGAGTTTTTGAACTTTGACCTCTGCATGGCCATATACAACACTTACTACAATATAGTTCTTACCATATTGAATAACTGTTGTACATATGTATTGGTATTGTTTGTGGTCGATTTGAGTAATTCTGTCATTATTAAAAAAAAATTAAATGGTTCAAAGTGTCCCTCAAGTGGTGTCCATTGAACCACATGATGGGGTACCTATTATTTATTTAACATATTTAAATGACTTCCATTTGTAATCATCCAAAGACATGGTCATTGAATAATTAGTTTTGATCATCAAAAACACTGAAGACTACAGATTCTTACCAAGGATACTCAATGGCATTACATGCATCTTTAGTCAGACCAGTGTTCGATGTGTGTTGTATTATGCCAGATTCGCATAAGACTCATGTTATATGTTACTGGTAAACGCACGATGATGTCATTCTCTTGGACAGTACAGACATCCTCGGTGACAGGCCTTTAGAACCTGCCAGGCATTGTCCATGTGCATAGTTTCTGCACAATACATTGGTAGTTACATTCTAAAATATAGAAGAAAATGATGCTTGTGAAGTGAGGAAAAAAATATGCTAACACATATTCTCAGCTGAATAATAATAAATATTTAAATAACATTATCAAATAAGATAGCAGGGATTCGCAGAATACTAAATGTCCAATACACATTCCTTAATACTTAAACATAAAACAGTTAAGATAAGACAAATGTTAACATGTATAAATTGCAAGACAAAGAAGACTATACAACACTTAAACACAAAAACTTATGTTGTACCAAAATCCTTGGAAAACCGAACTCACAAGGCACATAAAAATGACAGGGTTGTGCAATCCCATAGTCAGTAAATTTGGTATACAATCATTATTTGGTTAAGTGAACTCCACCCATTGCTGCAGAAGCATTCCTTACTGCAGCATTTATGTGTGTGTGTGTTATTTGAGCCATGCCTGATGCTATTGTTAGTACTCTCTGAGTCTCTGTACAAAGTCCTGCCAACACCACTGTGTTATTTATGTTCTTAGGTTGATGGAAGTCGGTGTTCTCGAGTCACCAAGGTCACAAGGAAAGTACGATACAGGACAGGTAAATTACATCAGTTAAGATATTTTTTTACTTTTTAGACTGATTCACTTTATATTTTTATTGTTTTAGATATTTTTAAGATTTGACATTAGAATAACTTGAACTACAATCAGGTCATGTGTTTCGGATTTCCTATACTTTCTTGATATTTAATAACATAAAAAAATATTTCATGTCACAAAATATACAATAAAGTAATTTGTTAAATCCAACTTTATTTCTAGTAATGTGCTTCCAAGGGTAACATGGGAATACTATAGTTTAAATGTACAATAATTGATAATTTGTATCATTAAATCATGTATGATATATTAATCTATATTCTAACATCTAACTGTCCAGATGTGTTTTAGTGAACCACCATTTTGTATTTAATCCAACCATTATCTACTTATATCTGGTAATGCATATCGACCTTGCAATGTAAGCATGATATTTTGGATGAAACATTCTGATTCTACAATAACAATGGTCAGACTTTGTACTTTCAAATAAGTATGAAACTGGGTTTGTAATCAGTGGCCATATATATCTTCGTGTATGAGGAGATTGAATTATTGTTGTGTTGTTTTCCAGCTGTTCCTTCACAAGGTGTTTGGTTATCGGGGGGTGGTGCTTTTCCCCTGGGTCGGTAAAGTATATGACAGAGACATTGCCGTCAAAGATGAAAGGTACGTTGACATTATCAAGTCGTAATGACCGTTTGGTTTTGCACATCCTCACTAGCCAGGGGTGGTAGTACTACAGTTCCCCTGGCAGATAAGCTGAAACATGGATTTGTCATTTTATTCCACTCCATGTGCGGATGTACACTTGATCTTTTGTACTTCATTCCACTTCCTGTCTTTATCGACGTGTTTCTGGGAACTAGATACACCCACGCCCAAACTACAAAGAGCATTTCCAGGAAATGCCTATCCTTACCCGTCCGACCAACAAACAACCAAGTAAAGTTAGCTTCCCGTATACATGCCTTGTTAATTCAAGCTCACAATCTCATTGGCCAACACAGCAACTGAAATGTCAGTGTTTCAACAGGTCTATGTGCCAGGGGTACTGATGCAGTCAGAAGTTCCTAGGGGTGAGGGTAGATCTGCCAGGGGTACTGATGCAGTCAGAAGTTCCTAGGGGCGAGGGTAGATCTGCCAGGGGTACTGATGCAGTCAGAAGTTCCTAGGGGCGAGGGTAGATCTGCCAGGGGTACTGATGCAGTCAGAAGTTCTTAGGAGCGAGGGTAGATCTGCCAGGGGTACTGATGCAGTCAGAAGTTCCTACTAGTGAGGGTAGATCTGCCAGGGGTACTGATGTAGTCAGAAGTTCCTAGTGGCGAGGGTTGATCTGCCAGGAGTACTGATGTAGTCAGAAGTTCCTAGTGGCGAGGGTAGATCTGCCAGGGGCACTGATGTAGTCGGAAGTTCCTAGTGGCGAGGGTAGATCTGCCAGGGGTACTGATGTAGTCGGAAGTTCCTAGTGGCGAGGGTAGATCTGCCAGGGGTACTGATGCAGTCAGAAGTTCCTACTGGTGAGGGTAGATCTGCCAGGGGTACTGATGCAGTCAGAAGCCCCTGGTGGTGAGGGTAGATCTGCCAAGGGTACTGATGTAGTCAGAAGTTCCTAGTGGCGAGGGTAGATCTGCCAGGGGTACTGATGTAGTCAGAAGATCCTAGTGGCGAGGGTAGATCTGCCAGGGGTACTGATGCAGTCAGAAGTTCCTACTGGTGAGGGTAGATCTGCCAGGGGTACTGATGCAGTCAGAAGCCCCTGGTGGTGAGGGTAGATCTGCCAGGGGTACTGATGTAGTCAGAAGTTCCTAGTGACGAGGATGGCTTTTATTAATCTCCCTGTTTCTGGCAGTGTCAAACCATGTTCCATAACTTTCAGTTTTGGGATCTGCTTAGTTGTCCTTCTTTCTACTTTTTCCAGCTTGGTATTGTGTCCTACTTATGGTATGGCCTATCGTCGCCTTCATGCTTGTGTTTAAATGTTACTAAACTGTATATTTTCTCTTCATGTAAATATAAAATTGATATCACTATTTTTTTTTTAGCAATATTGTCTTATTTTGGATGAGTCATCCACACAGCAGAACAAATATAGTGCTCAAGAAATTTGCTGTGGCCAAAAACCAAGATTGTTTTGGACTTGTGATTTCATCCCAACTCTAGATGTATAAATATGTATAGCAACTGGGAAGGGTGATGGTAACATTATTGTTATAATTAGTAGTAATATAATTATTTGGCATAGCGCCAGATCCAGAATTGTTCATGGCACTTCACTAAATGAAACAAAAGTCATGGTTTTGGGGCTATGCACCTAAAAAAGATAATAAAAACTAAACATGTGCAACTAAAATCAAGAATATCACGACAATGGTTTACTCAGAATGTGTTCTAAAATTGGGAGATTCCGGTCATTTCTCCAGTTGACTGATCGCTGACATGTTAACCAGCAAGACCGATAAGCACATGCGCAGTTCTTTATAAATTAGGTAGCCTAGACTATTATGGCATATTAAGTCAGGCCGGCATACACAGAACCAATGCAGTCTCAAACAAACATGTTATTTTGTCAGAAAGAGGACTAGTTTAGTAAACAAAGGCCAAAATATGTTACATAAGTTGAGTTTGGATGCAAACTGCATAGCCATATCATATTGGCAAATATAGTAATGGGTGTACATACAAAAAAAAATTATTTTCATTTGGCAATTAAAATTGGCTAAACTTTGACACTCATGACAAATGGTTATGTTTTAGTAACTCGTATAGGTGCATTGGCCCAAAACCATGACTTTTGTTTCCCTTTAACAATTAATAAGATAATCTAGAATTACTAAATAAACATATAAATAAATACATTTATTAAAATACTACTAGCGATAAGAATATTTTTTTTTTAATATAGCAAAGCAAGATCTAGTATAAGTCTAGAACTGCCAAATAAACAATATATTACAATGTTACTAGTAGCAAACATTGTTGTAAAATAATATAGCACAATAATTATATAGCAGTATAATAATAATAAATAATTAAATAAATAAATAAATACACACTACTAATAATAATAATTGTTATTTAAAATATCTATATAATAATAATATAATATGTGCACTTTCAGGACAGAGGAGCAGGCTCTGGCAGCCAGTAAGGAGGTCAAGGGTTGCACACATACCTATTACCAGGTGCTCATTGATGCGAGAGATATTCCACACATTGTGAGTAGTTTCACTAGGTTTCTCTTGATATGCCCTGTTAGGGACCATCTACAAATTGCGTATTCAAAGAAGGGAGGGGAATAACAATGGTTGTGTATGCAGTGTGTACGCCAGGGGAGAGGGGGTAACAATGGTTGTGTATGCAGTGTGTACGCCAGGGGAGAGGGGGTAACAATGGTTGTGTATGCAGTGTGTACGCCAGGGGAGAGGGGGTAACAATGGTTGTGTATGCAGTGTGTACGCCAGGGGAGAGGGGGTAACAATGGTTGTGTATGCAGTGTGTACGCCAGGGGAGAGGGGGTAACAATGGTTGTGTATGCAGTGTGTACGCAAGAGGAGAGGGTATAGGCTGCTGCACACCTTATGCAGTTCACCTAGTTGCACACTTGCCCTGTCTGCTTAGGAAGTTGGTTGTGCTGCAGGCTTCTGGTAACATCACCCCAGGTTGTCAAACCGTTGATAAATTGTACCAAGTGAATGATGACATTGTACAAGTTCAGTAGTAGACTAATGGTGCATCTGGAGTGGCATTATTTATAGACTTGACTAGGTCACCGCTAGCATTATTCCGTACTGTGTTACTTGGCTAGGTCACTGCTAGCATTATTACATACTGTGTTACTTGGCTAGGTCACTGCCAGCATTATTACATACTGTGTTACTTGGCTAGGTCACTGCTAGCATTATTCCATACTGTGTTACTTGGCTAGGTCACTGCCAGCATTATTACATACTGTGTTACTTGGCTAGGTCACCGCTAGCATTATTCCGTACTGTGTTACTTGGCTAGGTCACTGCTAGCATTATTACATACTGTGTTACTTGGCTAGGTCACTGCCAGCATTATTACATACTGTGTTACTTGGCTAGGTCACTGCTAGCATTATTACATACTCTGTTACTTGGCTAGGTCACTGCCAACATTATTAGATACTGTGTTACTTGGCTAGGTCACTGCTAGCATTATTCCATACTGTGTTACTTGGCTAAGTCACTGCCAGCATTATTAGATACTGTGTTACTTGGCTAGGTCACTGCTAGCATTATTACATACTTTGTTACTTGGCTAAGTCACTGCCAGCATTATTCCATAGTGTGTTACTTGGCTAGGTCACTGCTAGCATTATTACATACTGTGTTACTTGGCTAGGTCACTGCCATCATTATTCCATACTGTGTTACTTGGCAAGGTCATTGCCAGCATTATTACATACTGTGTTACTTGGCTAGGTCACTGCCAGCATTATTCCATACTGTGTTACTTGGCTAAGTCACTGCCAGCATTATTAGATACTGCGTTACTTGGCTAGGTCACTGCTAGCATTATTACATACTTTGTTACTTGGCTAAGTCACTGCCAGCATTATTCCATACTGTGTTACTTGGCTAGGTCACTGCTAGCATTGTTACGTACTGTGTTACTTGGCTAGGTCACTGCCAGCATTATTACATACTGTGTTACTTGGCTAGGTCACTGCCAGCATTATTACATACTGTATTACTTGGCTAGGTCACTGCCAGCATTATTCCATACTGCGTTACTTGGCTAGGTCACTGCTAGCATTATTACATACTGTGTTACTTGGCTATGTCACTGCCAGCATTATTACATACTTTGTTACTTGGCTAGGTGACTGCCAGCATTATTACATACTGTGTTACTTGGCTAGGTCACTGACAGCATTATTCCATAGTGTGTTACTTGGCTAGGTCACTGCTAGCATTATCAGATACTGTGTTACTTGGCTAGGTCGCTGCCAGCATTATTAGATACTGTGTTACTTGGCTAGGACACTGCCAGCATTATTACATACTTTGTTACTTGGCTAAGTGACTGCCAGCATTATTAGATACTGTGTTACTTGGCTAGGTCACTGCTAGCATTATTACATACTTTGTTACTTGGCTAAGTCACTGCCAGCATTATTCCATAGTGTGTTACTTGGCTAGGTCACTGCTAGCATTATTACGTACTGTGTTACTTGGCTAGGTCACTGCCAGCATTATTCCATACTGTATTACTTGGCAAGGTCACTGCCAGCATTATTACATACTGTGTTACTTGGCTAGGTCACTGCCAGCATTATTACATACTGTGTTACTTGGCTAGGTCACTGCCAGCATTATTCCATACTGTGTTACTTGGCTAGGTCACTGCCAGCATTATACATACTGTGTTACTTGGCTAGGTCACTGCCAGCATTATTACATACTTTGTTACTTGGCTAGGTGACTGCCAGCATTATTACATACTCTGTTACTTGGCTAAGTCACTGCCAGCATTATTAGATACTGTGTTACTTGGCTAGGTCACTGCTAGCATTATTACATACTTTGTTACTTGGCTAAGTCACTGCCAGCATTATTCCATACTGTGTTACTTGGCTAGGTCACTGCTAGCATTATTACGTACTGTGTTACTTGGCTAGGTCACTGCCAGCATTATTACATACTGTGTTACTTGGCTAGGTCACTGCCAGCATTATTACATACTGTATTACTTGGCTAGGTCACTGCCAGCATTATTCCATACTGCGTTACTTGGCTAGGTCACTGCTAGCATTATTACATACTGTGTTACTTGGCTATGTCACTGCCAGCATTATTACATACTTTGTTACTTGGATAGGTGACTGCCAGCATTATTACATACTGTGTTACTTGGCTAGGTCACTGACAGCATTATTCCATAGTGTGTTACTTGGCTAGGTCACTGCTAGCATTATCAGATACTGTGTTACTTGGCTAGGTCGCTGCCAGCATTATTAGATACTGTGTTACTTGGCTAGGACACTGCCAGCATTATTACATACTTTGTTACTTGGCTAAGTGACTGCCAGCATTATTAGATACTGTGTTACTTGGCTAGGTCACTGCTAGCATTATTACATACTTTGTTACTTGGCTAAGTCACTGCCAGCATTATTCCATAGTGTGTTACTTGGCTAGGTCACTGCTAGCATTATTACATACTGTGTTACTTGGCTAGGTCACTGCCAGCATTATTCCATACTGTGTTACTTGGCAAGGTCACTGCCAGCATTATTACATACTGTGTTACTTGGCTAGGTCACTGCCAGCATTATTACATACTGTGTTACTTGGCTAGGTCACTGCCAGCATTATTCCATACTGTGTTACTTGGCTAGGTCACTGCCAGCATTATACATACTGTGTTACTTGGCTAGGTCACTGCCAGCATTATTACATACTTTGTTACTTGGCTAGGTGACTGCCAGCATTATTACATACTGTATTACTTGGCTAGGTCACTGCGACCATTATTCCGTACTGTGTTATTTGGCTAGGTCACTGCCAGCATTATCACATACTGCGGTACTTGGTTAGGTCACTGCTAGCATTATTACATACTGTGTTACTTGGCTAGGTCACTGCCAGCATTATTCCATACTGTGTTACTTGGCTAGGTCACTGCTAGCATTATTACATACTGTGTTACTTGGCTAGGTCACTGCCAACATTATTCCATACTGTGTTACTTGGCTAGGTCACTGCTAGCATTATTACATACTGTGTTACTTGGCTAGGTCACTGCCAGCATTATTACATACTGTATTACTTGGCTAGGTCACTGCCAGCATTATTCCGTACTGTGTTACTTGGCTAGGTCACTGCTAGCATTATTACGTACTGTGTTACTTGGCTAGGTCACTGCCAGCATTATTACATACTTTGTTACTTGGCTAGGTCACTGCCAGCATTATTACATACTGTATTACTTGGCTAGGTTACTGCCAGCATTATTCCATACTGTGTTACTTGGCTAGGTCACTGCCAGCATTATTCCGTACTGTGTTACTTGGCTAGGTCACTGCCAGCATTATTACATACTGTATTACTTGGCTACGTCACTGCGACCATTATTCCATACTGTGTTATTTGGCTAGGTCACTGCCAGCATTATGACATATTGTGTTACAGTGTATCAGTGAAGGGGGTCAGACCTGATGCATATGGTATGCATACAGGGATTGATGGGGGTATTTTTATCTGCAATTATTTGCGTATACAATTTGTAGATGATCCCTTAAGATCTATATGATAGTTTGAATGTTTTGAAAAGCATTTTTTATATTAATAAACAAATGCCCACAAAACTCACTAATTTTATATTTTTTAATAGAGGTATAAGGGAAAGGACATGGGAACAACAGGTGGAGAGGGAGGTGGAGGGCAACCATGTATACCTGAATTTAAGAGGATTTATAAGAGGATATTTCTCATCACGTTTTGATTGATCCAAATCCAGAATGTTATTGTGATTTTGCACATATTTGTGCATGTTGTGGTTGTCTATGAATCACACGTGCAGTGGGTGTCGTCCTCATAATGATACAGTCTCTCAGGATACTAGGTGGGGCATGAAATTTTAACATTTGTGCACTGTAAATAACACAAGTCTTCCCAGTTTGACAGAGTTATTGAGTAACTTTGACACACATATAGAGACCAGACCATCCACAGGTTAATAATTTGTTATATAAAATTAATAATTGTTACAACTGTTTCAGCGAGTCGGCACAGAATCAGTGACATTCTTGAGCAACCAGGAGAACAGTGGTACCTTGTACTCTATACCAGGTGAGATTACGGGGTGTCCCCATTTTGCTTACTCCCATTTTGCCTACTGATATTATTCCAATTTTGCCTACTGATGTTATTCCCATTTTGCCTACTCTGCATTTGAATAGCTCTCCCATTTTGCCTAAAACAGGGGTATATATAAAATATGCTTCACATAAAGTTTTTCTTGAGTTAAATCTTAGTCCTATTAATTATTATTTATTTATAGATAACATTTACCACATCTAAAAAGAACTTGGATTTAACTCAAGATAAACTGTGAAGAACTGACTTCCAATGCCGTACATATACATTTTTATGCGAATTAAGTAATTAAGGGAAGACAAATTATTATGTATTGTGAATCTATTTTATTGAAATGTGAATACCGTGACCTAGAATGCTCATAAGAAGCTTACTTCTGTAAACAAAGAAAACCTAATTACATTTAATTTTCACTTGGCTGGTTTGTAATCAACTAAAATCATGGAGGATGCCACCATAAACATAACACAGTTACATGACAAGTCGATGTCCTAAAAAAATTTGCCAATTTTTTAAATATCTAGTTTTTAATGAAACACTGATGGATTTGACTTGTTCTGAACGATGAGGTTTGTAATGTTATTAGTGTGGTAATACGTCTGGGTTTGATTGCCAAATTCTTTAAAGGGGTTTACTAAAAAAAATTAGTAAAAGTGGATGTTTGGTTTAGAAAATCAGCTCTTCATATATTCTTTGTTTCCTGACTGCTGCAGGGAACCAGATGTTTGTTTCAATAACAGCCAATGAGGACGTTGATCCATCTCTTATTAAGTAATTAAATTACCAGGGTAGTTCTATTCTTGAGAGGAAGGAGCTTGAAGGAGCTCCTTGGTCAGTGAAAGAGCTCCCAGACCTTCACCCCTGTGTGTGACTGTGGCAGGTCTCGACTACGTCAGCCACGAGGATGTCCTTCCATACAAGACAACGGAGGGTCAACCAATACACAATCATCTCTTTGACAAGTTCCTGGCCCACGACTCTGACCTAGGTAAATGCTGGCACCACAAGTGTCTCTGAAAATATGGTTTACCTTCAAGAATATGACCAAAGTTACCATGGTTACCATGTCTGACAGATGCTTTGTTTTGGTTTATTATTAAACTAATTAAAATAATAACAATAATATAATAATAATATTTATTTTTACATAGCGCCATATCCATGAACGTTTGCAGTGCTGTACAAAAAAACTAATACATAAATAGTTCAAATAAAACAAATAAAATACATGAGTGGTCCTAGGCAAAATTGTCCGCCCCACTCTTCGTCTCTGGGGCGAAAGTCGACACCAGGTTTTACTCGCCAATTTGGGCTTTCCGTAGCCAAATGGCTACGGAACTAATAACTTACATTTTAAAATCGATACACACTAACCGTTTCACATATGTATTCCGTGACATACAACCGACACTTAGGCGTCAAGAAACTGAAGAAATGTGCTCCAAATAATTATTTATGAGTACATTTATCGGTCACACAGAAAAGATTTCATAAATAGCCGCCATACTGTGCACGTGATGTTGCCTTTGGGTCACATGATCAAACGCGATTTCGTGTAGAATGAGGCCAGAATGGGCCAGCCGCACAGACATAAATAAAACACCCGTTAGTAAGTTAGTAGTTTATAGGGGCATTATTAATGATGTAACTCTATGGCCAGCAGACGGCAATTCTTAGCGTAACCTTATATAGATCCACGGGATTCCCGTTTGGTAATCTCGCTCACAACAACATCCGGTTATATATTGACAAGCACATGCGTTCTGACAAAAAGGTAATAATTTCACACTTTTACATGGTTATTGTCAGGTAACTTTAGTGATATACATATAAGAATGCATACAGACACGAAATACGTGTTTATTGCTCTGTTTATGGCGTTTTTGTAAGGTTTCACGTTTCATGAAAATACTTATGCTTTTGATGAATGAGATCTTCGCCCCTACTACAGCAACAGCCAGATAGAAAAAAATTGTAGGGCGATTGACTTTGCCTAGAGTGGTCCTTGCTCATTCTATTGACTAGCCCGAGAGGTAACGCTGCAGACACAATAAACCAACACGTACCATATTATTCCCTATAGATGCGCACTACCTAATAGACGCACAACCCCCTTTTTGTGAAGTGAAACCATGCGCAAAAACATCGATTTTCAGGAGTGAAGGGATGCTAAATGCTAATGACAGCAGTACTGCTGCGGCTGGCGTCACCTTGCGGATTCTTTAGAAATAATTCATAGTGTCTTTTAGCCGCAACGTGGCACCACATTGTTATCACTACTGGCGGCTGTCGCTAGATGTCTGGAAGTACTAGGACTAGCTTTTATTTATTGTATCGCTCACTCGCCTTTAGCAAAGTCTATTTAATGGTGCTCAAAGAGTCAAGTGGTGGCCGGCAGACGTTGTTTGTCTGGAATTACAAAAACCGCGGACGAACCTGCTTTAGCAGTGTCTGTCTCATGTGTTTTTGTAGTGTGTCGATCGAGTATCGTTTGGTTTGGTAGATGAAACTGCTAAGTACAAAACGAACAATGCAACACCTCATTGTAGGCTTACATTAAGTTTATTTACCACCAACAAAACAATTCGAAGCACATGTAGATTGGACAAAATACACCATGCAAAACAAGCGCTAATTATGAAATAGGTTGGTGATCCATGACATGGCTCCCGAGTCATTCCCTAGAAGGGCACCACATTCTTCGCATATTTCACAGTGGCGCCACACTGCGGATTAGCTACCAGTCTGATTTAGAGGCTAATTTCACCCATAGTGACAGATCATGATTCGGGCCACATTTGAGAACTAATAGAGGTACACATAAGCCTTCACATTCGCGCACTACACGTCTATAGGGAATAATGCGCTATGCTATGATTTTAATGATGTTTATATTTAATGATATGATTCATAACATAGTTGTTACCCACAATGCAATGATCAGGTGGTGTAAATGACATATTTTGGATTGATAAAAGACTGATTAAGAATCATTTGCAACAAAATATGTTCATTAATAGCATGGACAGCGCTGAATATGATGGTCAGATTCAATACATTATTTAACATTTTTGCCACAAATTTCATATTTTTAGGACTTATAATCCACACATACATATTTTGGGTTATACAATGGCCTTAAGCATTAAATGAAAGAAAAATGCATATTTTACACAGAAAATGATGGGAGGCCAGCACATTTATAGGTAGTTAATTTACAGCTGCATACACTGCCCGTGACACCCTGCGGGAGTGGCAGGACAAGAACCATCCTTGGCTGGAGCTGACCGACGTCCATCGCGAGACAACTGAGAACATTCGGGTGACAGTCATGCCCTTCTACATCGGCTCAAGGGTCAGTTCTGTGTATATAAACATTATGTTTCCTGAATTCAGCCTCCGAGAGCACTTCTATAAGTGCCAATCGTATGTTTATATCATATTGTATTTTGTTATTACTTTATTCTAGAGCAGTCTATGCTTGGCACATGGACATTTTGATATACCTTACCTGATTTCATTGTAGTTTACGTTTATTACATTTATGTTAAATAGGATATAATATACTTATTATTTACACATACTTTTTGTTAAATATTAAGCATGTTTTTATTATATTTGTTACATTTAATCAACCCTGTATTTATGTACCTCTGAACAGAATTTTTATTCTGAATATACAATGCTTTATAAATAAAAGAACTATATTAGTATTATAATTATTGACAGTTAAACTATGAAGTTACTTTAATTTATGTGTGGATTCATTAAGGCAGGTTTCCTTGTGAAATTATTAAAATTTGTCTGGCTTTTTACTACTGCTTTATTGTGTAAACATGATATTCGAGTTGAACATTCAAATAAAAAAATTTAAAACATTTTGAGCATTCATTATGTTTGTACTTTGTATAGCTATAGTTTATACCCTGTATCGTGATTTTACAAAAAAAAACTACCTTTAGGTTGTTTCAGTAAATTATCATCACAAATGCCAATTTCAGGTTTTTATAAATATATTGTGTTAATATGATTAGAACCATGAAGACTATTTTAGAATGTTATAATGTCTACATTGTAACCAGGTTGTGATCCATATTCAAATTAATTTGATGCAAAACTGTACTGAGAGATTCATGTTTAATACCATTTACTTTGAAAAGATATATTTTGACAAAATAATATGTTCAATATATATATATATAGGTTTGTTTTTTCAGGAAGTCCAACAAGCACATGTTTATTGGGTAAGTTGGCGTACATATCTAGCCAAAATGTCTTTAAACCAAAAGAACCTTCATATTCTCTTTCATTCATGTCAGTTTACTTCCTTGTGGAATATTATTTGAGAAATAAAATGTTTAATATGTGTGGTGTTATTAAATTGAAAGAGCTCATATGCCCTCACCAATATTATGTCAAGCAGTGGACACCTGTCTGAATGGAAACAAATCATTTGATTGTGATTTTTGATTCAGTTGATTTTTATTCTAGAATTATTCTAAAATTTACAACCAATAAAACGATCAATTTGATGTTGGTTTGTTATTTATGTATAAAGCAAACCTAGAAATGACTAACCCTAGAGGCTGCCAACCGAAGCGATGCCGTGAAAAAACAACAGAATGTATCATTTATTCTCACAGACATATTAATATTTGGAGTTACCTATGTTACTGTTGACCTGTTTGATAAGTAATTACCACCCTCTAAGTTCATTCAAGAAAATCACAGACCCATATTGTCTGCATTCGCTGATATGAGACCGATGTGTTAATGCTGTGACGTGCCACTGTGTTTCAGTGGCGCTACTGTATCCGCCTGGAGAACCTTGGCGAGGAGGCCGTCCAATTGAGGGAGAGGCACTGGCGAATTTTCAGTCTCTCCGGCACTCTCGAAACTGTCAGAGGTCGTGGCATCATTGGCAAGGTAACACCACGATTTTGCAAAAACACTTTTCTTGCTTTTTCTGATTCATTGTTTTTCAGCCTCAGGCAGCAAATCATTATCACATTTCCTACATATATTATATGTGTTAAATGAGAAAATAAATTACACTTCAACACATTTGCATATTGGTAACCACTTATTGCTTATTGTGTAAACAGGGGGAGATTGCACACCAAAATGTACAATTATTAATACCAAATAAATGTGATAGAAAAATAGTAAAAATTCTGTGACCGTTTCATTTCTCCAATAATAATAATTATGAAATAATTATCATTGTCACATTTTCCATGGTCTTGAGCAAAATGCATATTATGTTATAGACATTAACTTATCATCTGTTATGTTATCATTAAATTATAATTCTGATCCACTTGTCAACAACCTATACTGGGTTCTTTGAGTGTTGTTTCATGTTTTTATCATGACTTTATTAAACTAACATCTTTTCAAAGTCTTGAATTTTGGTAAACAAATTTTCAAAGATTTTCAGTCAATGAATATGTTTGAAAACAGGGTTGACACATAATCTATGTATAAAAACAGGGTTGACACATATCTATGTATAAAAACAGGGTTGACACATATCTCAGGAGGGCGGGTTACACGTAGATGAACATTGTTGGACTCTCGATAAGCCTATGGCTTCCTTGTCCACGTGCCATCTGGGCCTTTGGCTTGGATGGCAAATCTTGTTAAACTGATACAGGTGTAATTTTTTATTTGCAGGAGCCAATTTTCTCGAAAGCGCAGCCAGCATTCCAGTACACGAGCCATGTGTCTCTGCAGGCCCCATCTGGACACATGTGGTACACCACCATTCTTTCTTTCCCAATGTCAAGTTCACAGGTTGACCCCATCTGACATCAACTGACCATCAGTGTAATCAGTGTTTTAGGGACCTTTCATTATAAGGGCTGTATGAAATCCCGCACTGCCTATATGAGTTTATATGTAATATTCTTCTGACCAAGAAAATTGAAAAATATAATGTAGTTCACCTTTGAAAAATGTTTATCATGGTTGTCTACTTTTAAAGTTTTTTTGGAAAAACCGGTTCTGCCCATGTAACATTCCGCCTTGTCGCACTGTAACCTTCGTGACTTGCAGCATTTTTTTTTACATAAACAGTGAATTAGAATATAATATATATATATATATACCCTGTAATGTAAGCTTATCTTTCTTTGAAGCAAACAAAATTAATAATCATGATCAAAAAACCCGATTTAAAGCTACGTCCACTTTATAGCCTCAGATTGGGTTTTAAAATAAGTTATTGTAAAATAAAAAAATAATTATATAAAAAATTATGTATAGCTCTATCTTGCATGACAGTCAGGCTCAGTTTCTAATGAAAAATTTAACAACACAGTTTTATTTTTCATATTTTGTAGGGGAACTTTCAAGATGGAGCGAGAAGACGGGACTACTTTTGAGTGTCGTATCCCTCCATTCTCCCTGGAAAGCCGACAAGAGGAGGGAACCACACCGCACGGCTTCGTCGTATGATAACTCGGTCATCTGGTCAAGTTATCTGCAAATGTTCCCGAGACATGTATATATGACTTGTTTTGAATGTGTGCTGGTTGAAGTTGGGTACGGAACAGCTCCCGTACAGACAAACTCCAACATCCTCGCCACCAGGGGCCAGTACATCAATTAATACCCCTGGCAGATCAACCTGTTGAAATGCTGATTTTTCCGTTGCTGTGTTAACCAACGATATTGCGAGCTCGAATTTACGAGGCCGGCATACGAGAACCTAACTTTAATTGGCTGTGGCCGGTTGTCGCTGGTCGGGCAGGTAATGATAGGCATTTCCTGGAAATGCTCTTTGACGTTTGGGCACGGGCACATCTAGTTCCCAGAAACACGTCGACCAAAGCAGCAAGTGGGACGAGGTACAAATGATTCGGCGTACATCCGCACATGGCGTGGGATAAATTGACAAATCCACATTTCAACAGTTCGATCTGCCAGGGGTACTACTACCACTACTGGCTAGTGAGGATAGACTGAGATCACTTCTTTTCCATGAAAAGCACTATTGCAATTGGACTGAACTTGCAAAGCAGTCTAGACTTGAAAACTACAAATAGTGAACCTGTATCATTAAAACTGTTTTCATGTCGTCATGTATTATTAAAGTATATTATGCGTAACATTTTAAAGATACAAAGTCGGACCATTTTTATCGTAAAATCATCTTATGTGATATAAAATATATCTGTTCTAACATTTTGACTACACAAGTGTAGCTTAACGAACCATTTTATCCATACAATTTTGATTAGAATGTTTTGACTCAAATATCACGTTTATATTGCATGCTGAATTAACAGATAACGGTAAAATTATATTTTTTTAAATTTCAATAAAACACATTTTGTTGGTCAAAATGTTAGAATAGATATATATAACATGATTTCATGATAAAAACAATCTGACTACTTTGTATCTTTTATATGAATTTGTAAATCCCCGTCACAGCAGTACATGGGTATGGCTGGCGATGGCACTGTGGTGGAAAGTTATAGTTTAATGTGAGCACTGTTACAAGTCTAGACATTGTGGTGTGCGTGTTTCTGAGTTTCTATGTACACACTGTACTTCTGCAGAGATTGCACTGTTTTTGAGAATTGCAATAGAGTTTAGCTTACAGGCAATTCATAATGTAAAAAAATTTATGTAATAAAATTGTGTATCTTCAGACTTAAGTGATTTAATAACATACACTAACACACAACATGTAATTTCACCCAAAAACAAGTTTCTTTTAATATGTAAAATTGTGTATACACACCCTGTATACATGAAA
Source organism: Lamellibrachia columna (assembly GCA_963662155.1). Taxonomy (NCBI): domain Eukaryota; kingdom Metazoa; phylum Annelida; class Polychaeta; order Sabellida; family Siboglinidae; genus Lamellibrachia; species Lamellibrachia columna. The sequence goes on along the minus strand of OY759269.1, from coordinate 35,195,874 downwards.
GCAATTCAGTACAGAATTGTTACACAATGCTAATGTCCACTTGTCATTTAAATTGCTCGTGGTATATTACAAGTAGCAATAATACAATATAGAATTGCTTTCAACATAACATGCAAGCTAATATTAATAACATTGAAGTACATTACCTTGCATGAAAATACAAAATTTTACATGTGTCCCATTGTGAACTGATGGAAAATTTATCTAGTCAAGTTTCTGTTATGTATGCTTGTTTAATATATCATGGAAACACATGCCACCAGTGTCACAACGCAAATTTACATGTTCAAAAACGTGTTGAAAGTCATTACGTTACTACATTTTATATGTAGTACACGTAATACCTATTTATAATACAACCAGTCCAAATCCTGTGAATACTATGGAAGCGCCAACTTCTAAACCGCTTTAAACTGGTCTGTACTGACTGTTGGTCAAGATAGATGGTACGTCACACTAACAAGACGGGTGCTACGCGTGAAGCTAGAATTTTCAGGAATGCTGCTGTTTGTAGTTTCATGTTCAAGTATAAGTTTGATATTGTCGCTATGCACCATGGCTAATGTCGCAGATAGTAATCTATGGCCGTGGAGAATGCAGCAAAGCCAAGTGCTCCGAGAATCGCTGGCTTCACGCCCGCTGTAACATACAATACACGTCACAGGCGTGACAGACAATATTCCTGCAACACATCGCCACATAATAGTTCCAAAATGTTGCAGATCAAGCAGCCATGGAACCACAAGAAATCAGTTGCTGTTCGTCATAAATCCAAACTTTGATGCTGATCAAATTGCAAGGGGGTGTGGCAGGAAGTTGGAGATGGGCCCTAAAAATTGGCAGGAGGTTGCCCTCAGAAATATGTGGGATTGGTGGATGGTGAACTCTCAAAAATGGTAGGAGGTGGGAGATTGGCCCCAAAACAGGTAGGAGATGGGAGGTTTATACACAAGCCACACCTGCCTCAATTTTTACAAGCTGACTCCAATGATATTCAAGCTCAACATTAGAAATAAATAATAGTGTCCCACAATACTACAGAATAGTTGCAGATCAGCTCATGCAGTCATGGAACCATTAGGTCTAAGAAATTACATTATGTAGTCTCATTACCATTGGTCGAACTTGGTCTTATATCCCAACTGAGACCCTGTTCAAAATTTAACAAGCCAAGTCCAATAATAATCAAGCCCCTAACAAAGAACATTAGTCAGGTACTCAGTGCTAGACATTTTACTGAGATCTCAATATTATTTCAACACATCTGTGTTTGCACTCTGCCCCCAGAGCAGTTTTATAATTGTAGGAGGTGGGAGATTAACACTCAAAATATGTAGCTAGTTTAATTTGTGTGTGGAACAGAAAAATGGGATGGCCTAGAAACACCTGGCAGAAAGATCATGAATGATGAAGCAGATATTATGATAATGGGTTACACCTGGAACAAACTCAAACAGTGGACATGTGTTGATGGACTATCAAACAGGTCTAAGTGAACTGAATTTATCAACATAGAAGAATGCTTACCTCGTAATCCTATAACGCCTCCAACAAAACCTCCTGATAACGTGCCATTGAGCAACTCTGTCTTGCCTCGGTACTAAATGAGAAGGAATAAAGATCAAACAAAAGTTCAACTTTTTTGCTGATACGGGTGCCCCATTATAAGTACTATTATCAAAATTTAAACTAGTTTGTCACCACATTCTCGAAAACTACACCACTTTAGGACTGGGTCAATAGTTTTGTCACATAAGTTTCTAATTTAATTATTTTTACAGGCATGGGGTAATAGTAATATGTAATAGTAGTTGTAATAGAATTTTTTTCTGTAATAGATAAGATTTTTTCAAAACTAATAGATGAGATTTTTTTCAAAAGTAATAGTAATAGATCCTAAAGTAATAGATAATAGTGTATTACTTTTCTACTACATCTTCTGCTGCAAACTTTCAAAATATCAGGTTTGTTTCCATATTATTCCAACTGCTAGTAATTGTAAACAATGTATAGACAATGGCTGAGCCATTATTCAAACAACATGAACAGACCAGTAGGCTGATCATTTGATGCATTCAGAAATACCTAACCAATGAAACAATGCAGGAGTAGCAAGCCAATTACTAATTGTTGGGATGCCCCATTGGGGTGGCTATGGCTTCACACATTCCTAGCACACACAAAGGGCATCTTTTCAGATATGTACAGGCAGGCAACACATGTTATTTTAGAGCAGGAACTGCAACCTGTATTGAATTCAAAGTAAGCATTGATTTGAGCTGAACTTCTGAGTTCTTTTTTTTCAAATTGCCAACTGCCACATGGTAACACTGCCACATAGACCCTTTCTTAAAATTTGCACAAAATTGTTCTTACCTCAAGATCTTCAAATGGTGTACAAATGTATGTTTAGCTAGTGCTACAAAGACTGAGTTCATGGGCAATTCTAGGGTTCACAGACCCATCAAAAAATAGTTAACTGGCATTCAGCGATAGTAATAACGACCCAGTAATAGTAATAGATTATAATTAATGTAATAGTACTTGTGACAGAAACAGTAAGAAGTAATAGTAACAGATTGCCTGTAATAGAACCTATGCATGTTGCATTATGAAGTAAATATACAGTGGAACCTCTGTATTATGGTCACCCACGGGACTGAGTCAAATATTTGCTGTTCAGGATCGAACACGAGTTATCCACCAGAGGCGCCACGGTTTATTTTGGAGAGCCTATATTGTATAACCATACGTGCTACATATCAGAGGATTATTGAATTTTGTTCCACAATATCACATCGTTTTATTGTACATGTACCAAATTTTTATCCATGCAGTCGTTATCGTTAGCGTCGATGACTGAGCTGTCAATGGCGCCACATTTTTCAATAAAATTTACTCAGCCGCTAAGCTTACGCCTAAGAATTTGCCTTCAAAGTGCTAACTAAATTGACTGACGTCCTGCTTCTTGCATTGTTTTCTGAAGTTAACTGGTCACTGTGTAAACACCAGTGCGCGGCTTCATACTGAAATCGCCTTTGATGGAATGGCGGCCAGCCCGTGGCTACATGCCATTGCAGCCATCAAATCTTGGCTTCCAGGCTGTGACTGACTGTAAGTGCGGGGTTAATCTGCAGGCAATCTTGACATTTTGCACTGGGTTACTGACCATATTCCTGAATAGCAAGGACTAGCAGGACTAACGTCCTATCTTTTACTGTGGAAATCATTTGGGACTGTCCCAGGGTGACTGTATTACCGGGGTGATCATAAACCTAGGTACCACTGTACAAGAAATAAAGTTGACATACATTTTGCATGATTGCTAAGATATTGTATACCCTGTAATTAACAACTTATACATAAATTACAAGGATATATTTTTTATCATGTGCGGTGTTTGTGAAATGAGTTTAAATGCAATTTTAAGTCAATTTACATATTTAATAGTTAAAAAATGACACACTAATGTAAGTAATGTGGCTGTAAATGCCTTATCCATTAAGGAACAAAAGTATGGACATCAGACTTTTGAAAATGTATTCAATTGCATTTGATAAACCTGTGTCTGAGATTAAGTAATATTATTAGATATACTCACAGACTCAATTAAGCATTCAGTTCCAGCAAACATGGCACCAATGAGGGCAAAGTTCTTGGAGTATGATATCGTCCTCGCTTTCATCTCTTTCCACACCAACTTAACAGTGGGCGTCTCGGGGCCAGTGATGTTTGGGTCTATACCTGCAGTAAATAGGCCAAAGGCTCCTCCAAGGGCAAATCCTAGAACAAAAGTATTAGACATTTTTTAGAAAAATAGTAAGAACTCAACATCTTCATATTTCCTCAACAATGCTTTCTCATCAAGTTAAAGGTGAAACATTATTCTCAAAGTCAGCTTCTAAGTTCCAGCATCATGGAGTTGCTACTTAAGTTAATAGGTGTGTTACTATGACTGAAGGCCTGATGCTTACATGCATCAGTACACCCCAATCACAGTGTACTGTACCCAGCTTGATGTAACCACGAAGTATAGATCTCCAGGTTAGTAGACTCTTGTTTATCAGCGTAGATTTCATGTTTAGATTTTTGTTGTGTACAAAGACCAACAGAAATAAGCTACTGGATGCTGTTTATGACTTATTAACAGCCAAGCCATAGCTATATAAAAGCCATAATCTTATATGTAATTATAGACTAGACTAGTAGAGCAAAACATATACACCTGGCTATACTACATTACATGACATTTTTATGATGTGGCCTAAATTGTTAAACACATTTCAATAACTTGGGTACAGTTGACCAAATTTGGGTACAAGAGGGCATGTGACCATACCCTACCCTACCCTTGGTATGGTTGGGTCGTACCCAGAACCCCAAATAAACTAATCATAAAATATAACTATGACTATTATGCAACTATGTATATGACAATATACGCCTGCGCGTCAATTATCATATGTACGGTAATACGGTAGCGGTCATACGGGACACGGGCATCTTCGAACGTTTACTTACAAACAAACAATGATCATAATTGATTATCAAGACAGTAACGTCTAAGGCAGCATATCTTCATGGGAAAAACATACCTAAAACGCAGCTCATTCCCGTTTTGAACGCGCAACTCTCGAAGAACGCCTGAATCCGTAATTCATCGGGAGTTCTCTCTGGATATGGAATTCCCATCGGCGGTGGGAAAACTTTCGTCCTGCGTTTGTTTTCTCCCATGAGTAGATCTAGTTGGTGGTACCAGTTGAATGTTGTAGTTGGCAGAATATTGGAGTTGTCAGCGTTGTCAGGGGGAAAGTCATGCTGCGCTTTCTCATCCGTGGGCGCCGCCATCTTGAAGGACCGTGCCACAAAATGTTTCTTTGTCATTCGCTAGAGGTCACCACTGATTTGCTGCCCTCGTAGAAATAATGAGTTGATGAAGTGCGCATGGAGATGCTGGTGATGGCGATTTTTAAGTACCATGAAAGTGGGGAAGCTCACAAAGGAGTAACGGACGGGGTGTAAATAAAGGGGGATATGCCCATGACCCTGGGAAATACCGAGTTATCGCATTGCTGAGTCGTGTCTTGAAGGTGTTATAGATATTTCTGGATGGAAGGATAAGGAGGATAGTGGAGTGTGAAATGTGAAAAGAACAAAACTTTTAGGTTTCAGAAGAGGTGCTCTGTGTCGGGTGGTAGAACAATGACAAAGATATAAGACTGGAAGGGAAGAAACTGAAACAACGAGACAGCTGCGGATACCTGTGTGGAGCGGTTAAAATTGTGGGTACGGCGGCACAAAGACGGACATTCGCAGGAGATTACAAGCTGAAGCGAATGCGTGGAGGAAAGTGGAAGTGGTGATGGAAGATAGACATATATATATATATATATATATATATATATATATATATATATATATATCGGAAGCTAAAAGGAAAGGTACTTATTAACTCATGCGTAACACAAGCCTATCTATGCCGCCTAGACACCATGGCGGTGACGGAAAAACAACAAAGAAACTATACGTTTTCGAGAATAACTGGGTGAGAAGAATAGCAGGAATGAACGGAATAGACTAACGAAGCATGGAGGAGCTGAGGGAGGAAGTTCGCGTAAAAGTGAGTTTCACGAGGAAGCTGGCGATGGGTCGGTTAAAATAGACTGGACACATTGAAAGAATTGACGAAGACAGCGGATGCGCATAGAGTGGAGGGTAGAAGGAGAAGAGGAAGACCGAGACTGAGATGGGAGGTCTGCGTGAAGAGAGATTTGACGGAGTGGGAGGGGAGTGAAAAACGAGAGCACGGGATGGGGGAGTGGAGATGGGTGGTGGAGAAGACAGTGAAACGGGATCAGTGACGAAGAAGGGGAAAAATCTACGACAGGTATCGGTGCCAGCTTCACAGCGGGATAAAGAGGAGTGCAACAACTTCAGATGAGGAGATCACAACTTACGAACCAGGGACAACGCTGTAGGTAGCAGGTGTGAATGTGTGAGGGGATCGAGCCATGCAGCACGAGGAAGCTGACACAGGGAGACGACAGGAAAATTCAGATGGGCAAAATATATTGCCATAATTCAGTTGACATCCGCGAGCTCCTTCCATAAGAGAAATAGGGGTTTCTTCAGTTGCATGGGAAAGAAAGATCGACCTGCTCATTGTGAGAAACAGTCAGCTATGTAAAGTTAAATAATGTAATGTGTTAACACACATAAAACTGATAAAAGCCGTTGGTTTTTCAGGTATGTTCCCGCAATGACAAAAGATGAGGAATCGGAGCCGGGCGTCCGATGACAGAAATTTGCAGGAGATATGTGTGCATAATACAAAATCTAGACGTTTCCCCCGAGTGCTTTCATATGCATAATATAAAATAATTATATTATATCGTTATGTTTTTCTCATGTACACTTATTATATTCTCTCGTGTTCCTCTTAAATTCGTGATATAATGGAATTCTATTAAAGGTACATTCTTATATAGCGCTGTGTCCAGTCACTGGGAGCGCTTAACACATTATTCCCTGGCATTCTTGTTCATTTCAACACCGAGTCAACTTCTTTTGGAAGCATTCAGTCGCGCCACAATTACTGCGCGAAAACTATTCAGATATTCATTGCTACAGCTGAGGCAACGTGGAATTAATGAAAACATGGAGTACACTTGGTAACGTTGAATGAACGGGGTAAAAGCTGGCAAAATGCTTTGTGGGAGGTCCCCATAGACATCAGCTGTTAGACTTTCACTGTACAAGTAGAGAGCGATACGTTGGTGCAGAACAACACAATAAAGTAGTATATATTGTGTGTCAATATTAGTCATCAAATGGGTGTTTTTCATATCCTTTTTATCTCCTTTGCCGATCGATGACTGGTTCGCATTTTGCGACACGGTTTTGTTGTGTGGAAATAGCTCATACAATTGTCACAGCTCACGGTGATAGCTCTCTTTGTTGCGATGCGATGTTTGCAGATGTTTGGTAAGTTGTTTTTTATAGACGTTTCGTTGATGTATGATTAATGATGACGTGTTGTACATGAAAAAGACCAATGTGTTTATTGCTGATGTGCAACACTCTGTGTGTAGGCCTATCTCAGTTAGATCGATCTGGCGAGCAGTGGAATGGGTGGAAGTTTAAAACAACAAAATAATTATAATTAAAGTACTTAATGGAATGTATTCATTTGTCTACGTACTGAAACAATGTTCTACTTCAAAGGATATATATTTCCAAAACATGACTGCCACAATTTGGCATAGTAAGCCAGAAGCCTTTTTAATTTAAGTGGTTCGGGATATATATCATGAACCTACTTTATAGTAGTTTGTGGCTGTGTCTGTGCGTTCCCTCATGTATCCGTCAGTTTTGCATGTATGGAGTTGATTTTTCTAGGCGTGCCCGGGAGCCCATTAGGATGATTCGTACAAAAACATAAACATATTATTCTGGGGTGTGGAGATTACGAATTAATGAACCTGTGTGGAAGTTTGACGTAGATTACGTAACTCATAACAATAGGAGTTCGTGGTTACGTACAATAGGAGTTCGTGGTTACGGTTACAATTGTTAGCAACGCAATGCGCGATCTACGTCAAACGTCCTCCGAACGCGTCGTGAAGCAAGTAGTTGTAGGGCCTACATGATTTTTGGGGTGCGCAGTTGTCATTGACATTAGCAATGCCCTACCAAAACTTGACTGGGCAGTGGAAGGAGTCATGACATCTAGCAGTGGCCGCCTTTTCTCCCGTACAACGCTGGGCAACTAGGCTAATACTTGTGTAATACATATCTAGTTTCAAAGCTAACCCTCTTCTACAGAACAATTGTCGCTTTTTCTCTAACGTAGCCTGTCTGTATTACTTTACCATGATACCGACACAGGCACATTATCAGTAGTCTTACGCTCACTGCACAACATCCTTTGTCATTTCGAACAATGGTGGAATGTGGTTTTCAAACCCACGTTTTACTAACGTGATTGTCAACATTGCATGCAAGCAAAATAAATTTATGAAAACAGTAGTTTCATGAACCACATGGAAAGAAAAAAATGCAATAAGAGTAGTTTTTGAACAGGCACGAGTATTCAGTACGTCAAAACAATTATTACACGTGTCTCTTTCATATAATGGGTGCAATGATGGAAAATTATTGTTTGATAATTTAGTTGACATTCGGGGTTCGACATCCTGGTGTGTAGAATGTACGCTACAATGTAAGTATCCACGACTGAAGATACATTGCTTAAGAGAGAGAGCGAGAGAGAGAGAGAGAGAGAGAGGGGGGAGGGAGGAGAGGGAGAGGGAAAGAGATATAGAGAGAGAAAAAGGGAGAGAGATAGAGAGAGAGAGAGGGGAGAGAGAGAGAGAGAGAGAGAGAGAGAGAGAGAGAGAGAGAGAGAAGGGAGAGAGGGAGAGAGAGAGAGAGAGAGAGAGAGAGAGAGAGAGAGAGAGAGAGAGAGAGAGAGAGAGAGAGGGAGAGGCGTTATTCCATGACAGCACAAAGCGCACACTTATAAAAAAGTCCAAATTACTTCAGCCACCAAGGATATAGACACACCCCGATACGTTATCAGACTCGTCTAAAAGTTAGTAGTGCTACCTACCACCATGGGAAACCCATCACCATCTTAGCTTCTAAATATAAATGAAAATATTCCACACATCCGATACTGCCTTCGCTATGTAGCCATTAAAACCACTCCATCCCTATACCCATTATGACGTCATAGTGATGCCTGGTTATTGGCGCGAGAGAAACAGGCTGCACACCTACACGTGCTGGTGTGCGTTGCTGACACCAATGTCACACGTATCTCATCTCACTAAGGTCAATCATTTACGAAACAGTGACCTGGGAATTTAACAGCTTTTAAGTGGTGCTGAGCGCAACACGGAAACGTTTATAGCATTTACGTGATCTTTCCGTCAGTTGTTTAACAAGGAAGTGTCAGGCGTCACTATCAAGCCTTGTTCAAGGGCGGATCTAGGATTTGACCAAAGGGTATTGTTTTTACCATGCTTGAAATGGTGCGCTCTGGAGTGAAAGTAATGACCCAGAAAACGTGCCCTGTGGGGGATCATTGAATCCTCATAATAAATAGATAAACGCAACAAATCAACAAATATAATGAAACATTTAATGTCGGATAGTTCCTAATTATGCACAAATTTTTGTGATTACCTTCCACTATCAAAACATCAAGATCAGACGATGGAGATGGTTTGGCCACACAATTAGGAGAGACGGGGATAATCCCACTACAATAGCACTAACCTGGGTCCCTGAAGGAAAAGGGAAAACAGGAAGACCAACTGCAACAGGGAGAAGGACTGTTGAAGTAGAGAGAGGCCAACTAGGATCGAGTTCTTGGAAGATGGCAGAGAAGACAGGTAGAGATCGTACACAATGGGGAAGTTACTAAATGGCCTTATACACCAACCAGGGTGTGAAGAAGATAAGTAGGTGGGTAAGTACTATTACCTGAAGTCTATCAAAAGTCAATATGAACATTCACTACTATTCCTACGTGTGTGCACAAGCCCGAGTGCATTGCATACATAGGGGTGGTAACATATGTGCATGTTTACAGTATCCACGTGAAGCCTACCAATGAGTGGCAGGGGTACCCCCACCCCCTCCGCCTTCCCCTGGATCTGCCACAGTTGTCAAACTGCTGACACTCCGTATTGACGCATCAGTCCATAGGTGGCCAGCACGTACACAAGACGATGGTGTAACGAAGCGCATCACACAATTCTTAACGTGTTTGCATAGGTGTCAACCCAACAGCCGTGTAACTTCCTTCGACAATATATACCGACTCTATCACACTTCTAAGTATACACTGACGCTGTTTGTCGTACTTAACCCACCTATTACTTTTAACGATGCCGATCGGGTATCGGGAGAACAACACCGTTAACTTTTCTGTAAACACATCCGATCCTGATGTATGTCGTTCCAAAGGTTGCAGTGTACGTGTACTTGCTTTGCTAAAGCACTAAGTGTCTACCATTTAAGGATTTCTTTACTGGATAAATCCCTGTTTTAAATCCCATTCACACAATTCAATCAGCTCACTTATCTTAGTCAAACTTTATTGTTATTATGGTATTATACACGAAACAACGACAAACAAAACGGTAATAACACGTACATGCCCGTCTTTAGGGGGTTCGGGGGTTTCCACCGAACCCCCCTTTTTGAGAGAATGTTGTCTTACTGTAAAAAAAAATTCCAGAAATACCTTGCTGATTGTATACGCTCGAACCCCTCTTTTCAAAACCCCGAGGACGGGCATGGAGGGTCTATCATTCTAGTATTTGTTTACTGTTTGCAATACAGGTTCACATAATTCAATACCAGTTTGTCATAGTAAACTTTATTGTATGGTACTACATCTACACACACGACAAAAAGACAAAATAAAATAATGACATAACAGTTATACGTAATTAAGCAGGTTTGGTAACAGTACCTAATAAAATATCAGATAGACGTAATTAAGTATTTTTGTATATTCTATATACAACAACGTTCTCCAGTGTGTTACACTATATCTTCCACATTGTCTGTAAGATAAAGTTGTCGAATACCTAATTATTCTGATGAATGACTATGTCATGTAAGAGGCGTGTATGTGAGAGGCGTGTATATTAGTAATGCAGGAATGTACATTATACAGCGCCAACAACGGTGGGCGAGAACCATAAATAGACCGGTCGTGTTTCCTGTCGAGGCGCATACACAAGTGGCAGGTGGGACTATGGCAAGCGGAAAATTACACTTTAAAGCGGCATTAGAATATAACAGCGACACCGTCCGAAGACAGTAGGCAGTGACTCACTCCTCGCTTGTTGTTTGCGCTCTAGCAACAGTCTATGGTGTCGACGTATACAGGACAATTGATCCTTTTTTCTGTAACGTCGTTTTATCCTGGCACTGTTGGTGTTGACACAACGAGTGATAGAACTGAACAGCAGGTGCGGCAAGAAATGACTAATGTCGACAAACGTCATCCATACCGAATCGTTCAACTTTACACGAAGAGCCTTACGAGTGTAGACTAATCATTTGCTGAATTCTGAAATTAATGTTGCCGTGCATGCTGATGATTCGGCCAGGTCCGCAGGCAGACAAATTACTTGCTAGGCATGAAGCAAGTTTGGACGCAACCGTTCACATATAATGTTATTATTCACATAGGCGTATACTGGTTTTCAATACTGCCCTCTATCCAATTGATATGTTCAGTCCATTAACATAGCATGTATCGTATTCAAGTAGCATCGACATTGTGAACGAACGGTGTCAGTATATAGTAATATCAACACTGTATGATGATACCAAGTATAATGTTAATGTCCGTATTCCAATCGCAAGGCAGTAACTCTGTCCCAACAACTCTGCCAAAGCTGCGGCATTGAACAATTTAACACATACGCGTGCGTGTCGTATGCTATTAGTAAAGTTGGTGCAACGTACTATCTGGCTCCGCGTCGGTGGGAACCAGCCGTCCGTTTAGCTGTTCGGTTGGCAGTTCCTCAGGCAGCTCCGCCTCTTCGTTCTGTTGTTCGTTAACCTGACTCGTTCTGCCGTTCGGCCGCTCGACACCCTTCTCCGAATCGTCTTTTGATTGTTCGCTAAACTGTCGTTGTTGTCCACTGGAACGTCCGTTTCGATGTACCCAGTTTCCGTTTGGTTGGTCGTTATTGTCGAGTGTCATATTCGATGTGTGTCCGTTGCTAGTTGGGTGTGGATGTTCCTCCTCCTCCTCTAGAGGGAACGCACACGAACTATCCATGGCTGGCAGCGTCGTCTTGATGCAACCGAAGAGGCTGGCTTTCCGGCGGAAGGCAGCGCATGCATAGCAAGTGACAGAGACACTACACAGCGCCCCGATCACTAGGGCGCCGATACCCGCCCAGTAACCAGAGTCAGGCCGCTCGAACAGGCACACCAGTACGAAGCCGCCGACCAGCATTACGACCGTCAGCAGCAACAGTAATATCCCAGTCGCGTGGAAACACATATTCCGCGAGTTTGCTGTCGTCATCTCGTTCGGTTTTTCGTTGGCTGAAGTTAGCGTAAGACGGACGGACGTCGCAGTCCAAAAGAGAATGCCAGCGAGTAACACGAGTTGCCAAACGAATGTGTTAACTGCGTGGGAACACAGCGTGTAGTACTTGGTTCCGCGTGGCTGAACAGCGGTCACGTGTGATTACAAAACGGCAACCCGTGGAGCAGCTACGCCCTCCGTTTAAACCAAGCATTGTATTTATTACGTTTGGGCGTTACGGTTATGTCGGAGCAATTAATTATTTCCTGTCAAATTGATTTAATCATCGTTCATGTTTAGATACATGAATCGTAGCTCGGAATCATTGACTGCCACAGGAAAATTAAGTGAAACGTCATTTTTTGCGGCGCGTTCTTAAAAAGGATTTAATTCATTACCTCATTTCATTCTGACAAATAAGGCATACAAACCTATAATAACCGGGTAAACGACAGCCGTAGGCGTAGCCAAAATGGGACTAATTTACATAGGACTAATTAAAATATTGTTTTAGTCAAATCTTTATTTTCAAATACAACAAATCCGCACAATTATATCTTTACTGTGTAATATTGATGATGTATGGAAACGTCACCCGTTTTAATATTTATTTACGTCAGTAATTGTGTGTTTGGTGAGGTGCAGTGTCACCGCGGTTAGAGGTCTTAGTCTATCTACGGCTGTTTGGTGAGGTGCAGTGTCACCGCGGTTAGAGGTCTTAGTCTATCTACGGCTGTTTGGTGAGGTGCAGTGTCACCGCGGTTAGAGGTCTTAGTCTATCTACGGCTGTTTCGAAGCAAATGCAATTTCGTTCACCCGACATTACCTACCAATCAAAACAATGTATACAATTTTATAAAAATGCTATAGAATTCAATATAAATCTATAGAAATACATATAAGTATACAGAGTATAGGTATTAGTTAGTTAATTATATAGAAAATATAGTTTCGTCTACTTAAATTTGCCATAGATTTGCATAGGATTTCATAGACAGAAACAGCTAGAGCATAGTAGAATAGTGTTTAGAAAAACTACTACAACAAATTCTATAGTATATCCACAAAAATCCTATATAACATTTAAAAAAACTATATAATATTGTATTAAAAGTATATTGAATATTTTCTTAATTCTACACAGTTGTGTCCACAAAAAAAGAATATTCTATACAAAGTCTATATATTTTTTTAAGGCACGAACACGAAACGCCATCGATCCCTTCTACCTAGTGGTTATGCCAGGGAATCCAAAATATCCCACACAGGGGCTAAACGTGTAATCTTTCGTGGATTATGTCTCACATACAGTGGTGGTCTAGAGCTATCTCTAACCAGCCCCGCGTAGGGCTTAATTTGTATCCTTTTTTGTATGTGTTTTAGTTAATCTTTACTGGTGGCATAATCAAGAAAGTTCCAAAATAATAGAAGGACAATACGTGTACAAAAGATCAATTTACTGATACGGCTCAGAGGGGCATCTTACATTTTCAAAAAGAGAGCCCGAGTGCCAGTTCAACAAGTAGCCACTATCCGTCCACTGCCATCACACCTGACCACACCCCTGAAGATCATTACCTTACCCAGACACCTGGTCAGGAAACCGACAACGCAACGTCAGGCCAGAGACCGCCAAGTTCCCGCACACCGACGTACAAAGGAATTCTGTTAACTATTGCAGATATTGTCAACATATTCCCGGAGCTTCGCTCATTTTCAGCAAAGAAATGTTGGCAAACAAGGGTTCACATTCTATGCACAACATGTCAGGAGTATGAGGAGATGGCAAAGAACAGTTCTAAAAATGGCACTATAGCAATCGCAAGCGGCGTCAGGGCAGACAGCAGTGATAGGCTGGAAAGGGTCATTGACCATAATGACCTCTGAACCGCACATAGCAGCAACAAACAAGAAGAAGATGGACGAAGCCTGGGAAGAGTGCACAACGTCGCATCCATGGCTACGCGCACTCACTGCTTACAATAAGACTGTTCTTGCGATGTTTCTGCGAATGGCCGTCGACGTGTACAACGACCGTCTAATCGAAACGGTCTCCGCCCGATCGTGGCCGATGCGATCTCTGGCTTGTTTGGCGTCGGACCATCTTTTGGCCACTATGCAAGAAAATGGCGCAGATGTGGAATTTGTTCTATGTACGCATGCGTCTAGCGACCTACACTACAGGGATCCGAACTACTACAAGCAGATGCTGGATGTCATATACGAACTAGAAAAAGTGCGTCTGTCTCAAACGTTCAACCGATGCACAGTCTTCAATGTGCAGATCGATGACAGATTTGACAGGTAAATGTTGGACCACAAGTTTGTAACAAAGCTTTGGATCTGGCCGGAGGTAAAGACACGAAGCTCGTCAGTGTCACCACTGATGGCAAATCGGCAAACACTGACAGACATGGTGGGTTATGGCGTCTGCTTGCTGACCAAGTGCAGAGAGGTCTGGCAACTTTCTGATGTACTGCTCACCGGTCGGACTAAGTCATTGAGTCGTTCGTCAGCACCGTACCGCTGAGCCGGAGCTGGGCATCTGGAAGTCTAATCTACTGGGACTCGTACGATTCTTTCGGACGCCGAGAAGGATGAATATGTTGTCAGGTCGGGAATGTCAAACAGTTCCCTGGCACCATGATGTCAGGTTTGCCCAACACGAACTGCAGCTGGTGAATGCTGTGCTGAATAACCTACCACCTGCATTAAGGTGTGGCAACAGATGCAGGCACCAGAAAATACCAGCGACAGAAAGAAGCTAGGCTGAAGCCAAATGGTTTCTGGGAATCTGGAACCACCAACAGAAGTGGATCACCTCACTGATGGGCGACATCCTGGAGATATTTGAAACCCTCCAGAAGAAGTTGCAAAGGAGTGATTTTTTCATCAGCGATCTTCTCACTGTGACTGACGTCGCGTCGTCAGGCGCCTTTTCCCAAACGAGGCATTTGACTTAGCGGACGGGGCAGCCGAGCAATGGGAGAACATGATGAATGTGCCATTCCTACTTCATGGTTGTGATCTCGGTTGCATGATGACTGTCAGATTGCGACAGCTTCTGCAAGTCACCACACATTCAGCTCAGAAGGTGTTTGCATATCTGGCTTGCATGAGTCCACACTCTATGCAGACCGAAAGGATCGTGAGCCACCACAACCTCGTTGTCGACAATCACCACACCAGCACGGGTGAGGACACGAGAAACTCTCGCCTCATGGTGGCACTGAATGGTTTGGGCACCGCCTACTTTCACTTTCGTCAAATTCCTGGAGAAGACCAGAAGATGCGGGGCTCCATATTGGGATGTCTGCTGGGAGCTTGAATTCGTTAGGAAATTCACCCGCGAAACGGGGCTCGTTTAGTCAAATCGAGACCACTGCCAAACGTACTGACTTTCAAGTTTCAAGCGACGTGTCATGTTTCTATAACGACTGCATGTGTTTGTAATACAAATTTTTTTGGATATGTAATTTTTATTTGTATACAAAGATGCAGTAATCAGTGTACAACTATGTGGATAAAAAGATACTGACACATATATAAAGCTTTCATACATTCCTAAGGGTTATGTAAATAATAATTAATAATGCGTAAACTGCCCTTTTTAACAATTAGGAGTGCCCTTTTTGGACATTGCCCCCACCCCCCCAGTGAAAATTCAATAAAAAACGCCCTGTCTCTAACCCCCTGGTCCTTGTTTTCCCTCCTTCCTCTCTGGCGGCAGAGCCGGTGCTGCTTCCCCGTCGGGCGCGTGTGAGGCGCCGAGCAGGCAGTGTGTACGGCAGCAATGTCGTAGCTCTCCATAGGGGTCAATAGCAGACTATATGAATAAACGTTTGTTAATTGTAGTCGTTAGGTGTCAGTTAACTGACTTTGTAGCACCGAATGCTAAAAAAGTTGAGCTAAGCCTTGTTGACATTCCCCAGATGGCGCCACTGCAGTTGACGATTTGCTGACTAAGGCTGGAGATTAGAATAGACGCAGCGTGAACATTCAGGGCCGGATTTAGGACCGTGGAGGCTCTGCGTAGTGATTTACCGATCATCCTATCACAATAATTCTCACTCCCCCCACCTAAGAAAACATGGCCTTCGCTTCACAGCTCGACACAGATATGCATCATTGGTGGGGGTTGGTCACACAGGTTGACCTGGTGGAGGAGTGACCCCCCCACCGATACAGCGTGACTGTAAATACTGGCCAGTAGTCATAATATGTTATAGTTAGTACTTGTACCGGGTGGCTGCCGGAGACATTTAAATAGTGTATGTAGCATTGTCTGTTAGACTGTGTAATATGTCAGGAAAAATGTTACGTTACATCAACGCTGGTACATTAATTCATAAATTAAACATCATGAATTTGGCCTGTTTCACTCTAACCTGGACTTGTGTTGTAATTCTGCATAAAAACATTTTTTATTGGCTAAAGAAGATTGATAGGTCGGCAGAAAACGAATGGATAAGACCACGTGAAGCCTGAAGGACAGGACCGAGTGCTGCAGAAGCCACCAAAGCTGCTCAGAAACGGGAAGAGTGGTGGTCAACAACGACGCTCGTCACGACCACTCAGTTAATATGAGATTACGTACCGAAAATGAAATGAAACGTTAAAACAGTTCGTTCTCCGTTGTACATGCTATCGATGTCACCAGCTCAAACTGATCATTTGTTCATGCAACTGTCACCAAACGACCCTGTGACAGCCATATTGAAAACAAAGACGTGTAACAATGTACCAGAAATCCAAATCCGCTGACGATGTGAGAATTTCTCATTGCCACTATATATTGTATATATCTTATTGTGATCGAAGAGAAGAACTGAATAACCTATGATAGTACAGAACATTTCCTTTTCCAAGCAAACTACCTCGGCTCTGCGGTCCCTCTCTAATTGTTTCGAGAAAGTATACAATACCACTGGTAATATTTAACATGGCAATCACTCGGAATAGCATTCCCTCTGTTTTGCCGGTGGTCACTGCGTCATAGTTTTAAATAGACCTGTTGGCAGATTTTCTCATTCAAACGTTTGCTCTTGAAAACCTCTTATTGTAGCTACGAGACTATGCGTGTATAGGCTATTAGGCATACACCTTAACAGTAGATCTATCCACAGTGGTTCTCCGCCACATCAAACAAAAGGTCAACTTGCATGTTCACCTTGTCACAACAAAGCGACTTCAAGCGGGGCCACTGCTGCGCGCTCGTACAAGCCAGCCTATCATAGTAGTGGCGGTAGTTATAATTATAAACTAGCAAAAATACCCATCCTCGGGACGGGATAATATAATTTTTGTAGTTTGTAAATGACTGCCGATAACAATATTTACACAATTTTAGGCCACACAAAAAACTTCTGGGAATCATACTTTTAAAATTGCGACATAGTACTGGCAGTCATAGTAACGTCTAGCGACGCCTTGCCATTGTATTACGTAAATTCGAACTATCGTGGAAAAGACGCATGACGTTGTAAACAACTCTACGTAATTGTTCGCATAGCGTAGCAGACAATTGTACGCAATAACTACAAAGAGTAATTAGATTGTTCATATAAAGGATAGTGATTTCTAAAAAAAATTAAAACTGACTACCCGGCCATGGGGGTCGTAGATAAACCCTGGAAATTTGGCACCCGAGAGGCCAAGCGTCTAGTAGGAGTAGCGTCATATAGAAACATACATACAAGTATGTACACATTCTGGATTACAGTGTGAACTGTGCACATTCACAATACTGGGCAACACTGAGGAAATGCATCCAAAATTATAAGTGCATGTTTCCTAACAAAGGCAGCTCTTGGTTTCAACCAACTATGGCAGTCAGAAGATAACTTTTCATGTTGCTGTTAAGTTAGTTACGAGGTGTCCACACAACCTCTTTCACATGACACAGACATGTCCTACTGCCGTGAATGTTCGCATGGTGTGTACGTGTTTGTGGCATATTTGTACTATGGCAAAAGAACAAAAACCGAAGATACAATTCAAGTTAAAAAGATATCTGAAGAAGGACGTAGTAACTTAAATTTGGGAAAATCGTTTAGTTTTCAATGTCACTCAGGTTTTTTTCAGAAAGACAAGGCCTTTATGTTAAAATGTATATTGCATTAAATAATCTCGTATTTATTTAGCCAGTTCAAAATGCTATTGACTGCTATAATGATGACATTATGTAAGTTACGAGAACACCACAAAAAGGCCGTATAACAAAACAATCACACAAAAACACACGGGTTGAATTCAAAGTTGGTTTTGATCAGGTTCATTGAGGAAAGAACTGAAATGTAGTCTAGGAAAAAAAATTCTTTCGTAGTATTCATGGCACAACACAAGTGATGTGCACTCGCGTCTCGATAACATACGACAGCAACATATTGTTGACAACACAACGTGACGAGACGTATTTATGATCTTATTTTGTTGATCAATGACTTGCATAAGAAGTGATAGGTGTGTACGAAGCAAGCTTAGTCATATATATATCTTGTTGATCAATGACTTGCATAAGAAGTGATAGGTGGTTACGAAGCAAGCTTGGTCACATATAAAACGTTGTAAACAACACAATTCGAGACGATTGTTGGCTCGATTGGGCAACTGTTTCCATAGCCTGCATGCATGTGTATTAGCACGTGCTGTTTACGTGCGAGTGGTGTTCTATTTACAGTGTATCTGCAACGTTTCCCGCTTGGTCATTCAACTCTATTTACTAACCACTGAGATTGGGCTGAATGTATCTTATTTTAATCGAGCAAGTGTATGTTTCTATGTTTGTATTTTTGCATGTTATGCTACTCATCCTAGACGCTTTGCATCTCGGGTAACACACTTTCAGGGTTCATCTACGACCCCACGGTTGGGTCGTCATTGTTTTTTTTTTCCCGAAATTCACCGAGCTATTACACTTTTACGAACAATCGAATTGCCATTTGTAGATAAAGTATATTACTTACAATTGTCCGCAATGCTATGTGAACAATTGTTCACAACGTCAAACATCTAATTGTCTTCGATTGTCCCCAAGTTACGTAACACAAGGGCAAAGGCATTGCTAGACGTTACTGTAACTGACAGTATTACGTCGCAATTTCGAGAGTAAGATTCCAAAAAGCCTTAAAGATATTGACCAGCAGCATCAAGTACCAAGGCATAGATGGATAATTCTGTGAAATGTTGAAAACAATGTTATCGTGACAGTTACTTACGAAATACCAAGTTATTCCGTCCGAAGGACGGGTATTTTGTCTAGTGTATACAATAGACCTACAATAGGCCTACACGTGGACCTGTTCGTTGTCATTGTTGATTACTGGTTGCACCTACATAAATCGAATCGGATCCAGTTGACTCATTCAGATCATAATTAGGACGGTCGTGAACTAGTCATAATGTATCTGTTCATTTGGCAATTAAACCATTAAGTCGTATTTAATTATATTATGAATGACTGAACAATTAAACATCACTAAAGGTCACGCGAACAGCTTCAAATAAATGTCACATTGCGTGTCCGTTAAATAAATAAGTCATGGAGTAAACAATTAATCTTGTTTTGATAAATTACACACACACGAATGCTTACTCGTAGATCGGAACTTGACACACGCATTCATGCGCACGCACACACGCAAATCTTGTACACGGGACTTGCATAATTGTATACCTCCTTCGTCTTATATTTGATGGCTCTGTTCATCATGCCAAGCACTGCGTTTGCCTTATTAGATGCCTTAGCCCACTGCTCCGTTGCTTCAAGCCTGTCTGTTATTATCGCGCCTAAGTCTTTGTCTTCGTGTGGTCAACCATGAAGTAGTCATGCTGCCTATTATTGTGACCCTAGTGCACACACTTGCATTTGTTTGCATTAAATAACATTTGCTATTCGGCACTCCACCCATGCGTGATATTTAGGCATCTCTGTAAGTTCTTAGCTTTTTCGCGCGATGCTATCTGACTGAACAGTTTTTGTATCGTCAGCACATTTTAGAAAATTGCTACACGCATCCTCGTTTATGTCGTTGATATATATTATAAGTAGAATTGGACACAAGACTGGCACTTGGGGTACGCCACTCGTAATAGGCGCCCATCCCGAACTCGACCCATTTATAACGACTCGTTGTACCCTGTCCGATGCCCACTCCAATACCCATCTACTTACCTCTCCATGTTAAGAAGCTGTAATCATGTCGTGGTTCTGGAGATGGCTAACAGTCTCATCTCTGATAATTGCCTCCATAACTTTAGATACCTGTGAGGTTAGACTGAATGGCGTATAATTGCTGGGCTGTGATTTCATTCCCTTCTTATGTATGGGGGTAACGTTGACACTTTTCCAGTCTACTGGAACTTCTGCCTTTGCCATGCTCTCTACGAAGATTTCGCTTAGTGGGGATGCGATGGCCGGGGCCACTCTCGGAGTATTGGGCTTAAATGGGCTTCATATGGCTTTAGGTACAACAGTTTTTTTTTAATACCACTTTAGTGGTGAACTCCACATTCCGTAAGGACTCCTCTATAATTTTTATGAATTTAATCTTCACAGGTTCAGGTCAGTTGTCAGTAGCCTCGTCAGTGAACGCTGAGGCGAAATAGTATTTTAATACGTTCGGTGTCTCAACTAAGTCTGTTGTCACTTTTCCTTCGTTATCAACAAGGGGACCGACACTATCGTTTGTCTTAGTTTTAAACCTAGTGTATGCGAAGAATGACTTAGGATCGTTCTTTGTGTTATTTGCTAATCTTTTCTCAAAATTTTTTTTAGTCTTTACCACCTCATTTCGGGCTTTATTGAGTTGCCGCTTGTATGTTTCATAGAGATGGTATTCTCCAATTTCTCTATATCTCTTCTACATCTGGTACTTTCTCCTCCTTGCTAATTCAACTCGTTTTATCATCCATATGGATTTCCTCTTCTTCTTCTTTTTTGTCAGATGGATAAAATGCCGCATTGCAGAGTTAACCACAGTTTTGAAAACGTCAAATTTCGTATTAACGTCAGTAGCCTGGAATGCCTGCTTCCAGGCGTAGTCCTCTAAGAATGTGTTCATTCCTTCGTAGTTTTCCCTCTTAAAGTCATAGTGGGTCTCACTCCACTCTTGTATCTGTATAGACATTATGATGTAGCATATCATAATGCTGTGATCACTGAATGGTTCTCTTATTGAAATATGGTCAATCATATTTGGTTCCTAGGTTAATACAAGATCCAGTGTATTCTCCACCGTGGTAGCATTGTGTAGGCCTACACGATGGGTTAAAAAAGGTCTTGGGTGACATCCGGGTCCAGTCTATGGTTCTGTGGTTGACGTCTTCTATTATCACAACACTGGCGCACGATGCACACGCTGTACGTAATAGTTCACGAAGTGCTAGTTCACTATCAAGATCTGCAGACGTGCTGTGGTAGCATACCCCTACACGGGACCATGGGACGCCATAATATTATTGATTCGGTGTTATGTATAGAAGTAAGCTCGTCAGAAAGTATATATATATATATATATATATATATATATATATATATATATATATATATATATATATGATTTACTGACCAATATATATATATATATATATATTAATAATTATTAACTTATATGGCGCCTATATCCTCAGGAACCTGAGCTCAGCTCAGAGGCGCAACAAAACAGAATCAGTAAGCATAATCGTGAACAGGGACGCGCAAAAGTCAGTATCAGAACGAGGGACAACCGAACATTCATGGTATATATATATATATATATATATATATATATATATATATATATATATATATATATATATATATATATATATATATATATAAGACAACCTAGGTCTTTCTTGCCATCTCCATCATTTCGAATCCCTCAGATATATCCCACGTTTTTCTTACACATATCAAGTCTGGATGTTCCTCAACTGCGACACATTGCATCCTAAACATATATTAAAATAACATTGTAATCCTTTAATCATATTACAATGGTTTTTTGTTACTGTGACACCCACATACATTACTCTTGGTCATTTGGAGCAACTTGGCATCTCTATGTGGGGAAAGCATCAATTTCCTGACCAAAACACTACACCACCCCGTAAGGTTGGGAGTGCCTATTTTGTCAAACAAATGCATATTAAGATAACATTGTAACCATTTATCAATAAGATATTGGTTTGATTTGTTATTGTGACATCCACTAGTGTTACTCTTGGAAATTGTGAGCCATCTGAAAACTCTCTGTGGGTGCAGGTATTGATATTCTGGCCAAAACGTCCTCCATCCTGTACTGTCGCCAGTGCCTTTTTTGTCGAATAAACGGAAGTTTATGGCCAGGAAATCGACGCCTGCATCAATAAAGAGATGCAAATGAGCTCAAAATTACCAAGAGTAATGTCAATGGATGTCACAGTGGCAAACACAAATTTAACTTGCTTAAAGGATTGCACTGTTTATCTTACTTTGTATTTGTTTTACAAAATATGCATTCGTGTCCTTTCAGGGTGGAAGAATGTTTTGGCCAGGAAATCAATGCTTTTACCCACAGAGAGGTGCAAAATTGCTCAATATGACCGGGGAATAAAATATATACGTGTCACAATAACAAAATACCAATTTAATTTGGCTAAGGTGTTACAATTGTCTTAATGTTTATTTTAGGAGAACAAAATACACTCGCGACTTTACAGGGGGGGACTGTTTTTGGCCAGGAAACAAATACCTGGGCCCACGAGGAGACGACACATGACTCAATATTATGATCAAGAGTAATGCCAGTGGGTGTTACAATTGCAAGACCAGACCATTTAATATGGTTAAAGGGGCACAATTAATGTGAAGCCTGTGTAGGGTATTCGTATAAGATGTGATGTTGACCTTCTGACATTAAATATCTCCTACCGGGTTACGTATGTTTAAAGGTGCTTAATCAAATCAGAGTTTTTGCTAGTCTCATTTCAAATTAATTTTGTAAAATATCATACCTACCTGGTATCCTCTGCAACATGTTAGCTCGTTTGTGCAACTGTTATATGTGTAGTTTTTGTGTGAAATCATGAGACAAACTTTTAAATTAGTTAATGCTTGTTCAAGCATTAACTGAAGTGAAAATCTAAATGCTGAAATTCACGATTTTCTTCCTTTGTGAAATTTCGTAACTTAGTCATGTGATCGGCGAGAGGGTGGAGGTCACGCCCATAATCAGCATTGACCCACACAGTGTTTACCATTTTGGGTATCCACTATTTTGATTCTTACTAGATCTAACGACTAAAGTCAATTGTTTCGATGATTTGAAAAAAATAGGCATTTATTTATTAAACAGAATGTGCACATTATTTAAACTAGACACACACTACACATCTGGACATAAATAAACTGGATTCGCGATGGGCTGAACCATTTGAAGAAGCAGCTTTAACACATTGGATATTTTATAGCCAGCTTTGTTCCGTAGATCACAACAACCACGATGCCATGGTGTGGCTACTATTTTTTTTCAATATTTCATGTTGTCACAATGACTGGACGGCGGAATTCATGAACGGAAATGATTTCAACCCAATGACCTACAGCCTACAGTTCTCACGCATTTAGCTTAATTCGTTGTGACAAATGCACACAGGGGAAACTAGGGGACTGTTGATATGTTGTTCAATATGGTATTTTGGAACTATCCTAAAAACATTAGCTTTGCACTATTTATTTCCATCTTGGCCTTGGGTACATTTTTGACCTAATGTTCCTGGACTAAACGGTCCGTGGTGTTCCAGAGCGTCGTTGAAGATTTGTCCTGTTGTTGTTGAAGCTAGTCATCGCCGCTAAAGCCCGCAGCACACTAGCCGATATTTTGTCGCGACTAGCACGCTCACACCACACGAGGCGGCGATGCGGAGAAGGCAGAAGCAATAGCTTTGTTCGTCTTGAGAAGCAAAAAAGCAAACAAAATCCTTCCCCCTATTGAAATCATCTAAACATCCACAATTACACTGTCAACATATTCTACCAGCAAACTTACAAATGTGCCTGTTCAAATGCAGTTGTGTCAGATGATATGATTTTTTTTAATTAAACATATCTAAAACTTACTGTGCCCTACATTCGTATGTAACACACCGGGAAGTCTAACTGAGGCATGATCCCATTTGTCATCGTGGCCGTGGTCGGGGGCCGCCATGTTTACAACGACGTTTGTGCGCGTGACTGCAATCTCGCTTCCCATTGGTCGCTAATCGCGCGAGCCCCGACAATTTGTCGGAGTCTGCAAGCACACTAGCCGACAAGGGCCGTCAGGACGTCCTGGGGTCTAGCACTGTCAGATATCCGACAAGTCCCGATCTTGTTGGAATTCGCAGCACACTAGCCGACAACTGAAGATTATTTGTCCCCCGACGAAAAATCGGCTAGTGTGCTGCTGGCTTAACACCTCGGTAGCTATGACGGATGTGGGCAGAGGCAGAGCCGTCAAATGGCGAAAACTTCGGCTTGGAATATGAAACCGCGGAACTGCTCGCCGAAGTACTCACTGACATCTGCGCCAAACACATGTCGAACTATTTCATCACGTTGCAGTAACGCACTCCAGTCGAGAAAAAACCGTGTTACGCCGACAAAAACTGGAAATGAATCAACACGATTCGCCTACTTGTCAAACAGCATCCAGCGGCAGCGCCCATATTCCCAAATGTTGAAATCGCGCTACGCCAGTATCTCCGTATGTTAATTGGTATGTGTATATCTGCTGTGGGGAGCGCACATTTTTTTGAAAAAGAAACGGAGAAAAATTAATTGCGCTCCACATGTCAGTCGAGTGTAGTGGCCTATCTAGGAAATCAAACGTAGGGGGAGACCAAAGAAGGGAAGCTTACGCACCCATTAGTTTACCATGCAGTGGCGCAAAGGAAAATACGTTAAAAATACCCCCCCATATACGCCACTGCCCTGGTCGAGTGCGGCATTCTTCAGAAACTTGACCTTACGTCCATTATTCACGACTCCTCGCTACGAAAATCACAAAAGGTGGTATTTCGAATGCTGACTAGCTAGGTCTATATTTGTTGAATTTCAGGATTTGTTATCAATTTAACTTTTTTCATCGTATCCTGTGTACTTGAGTGGGATCTCGGGAGCTCGGGGCCCTGGCTCCTGGGCTCTGGACTGGGGCATGTATTGTATCCCAGCTGCCCCGTATTATCTAACGTTGTCTTCACCCGCTTCTCCTTACATCAATCTGATACGGTATAACATTCACGTAGGGTTCGAAATGACCACTGACTCTTGGGGTCCCCTAAAAATATTGGTCCCCCACCGAAAAAATTCTTTTCACGCACTGTAATGGCTAATACCGCCTATATTTGGTGAAAAGACTTGCTTGCTATCATAGCAACCTGTGCAACAGCGGAAGGGTAATTACATCGGTACAACGATCAAATGTGGGACCCCCAAGTTTACATTTTTCTTTCTTATATGAGGTCCCTCGTGCCTTATGGGGGGTCCTGGACCCCCAGACCCCCCTCATTTCGAACACTGCATTCACGATTATAGCGCAAGCGTGGAACAGAGGTCGGAGCCCGAGTCTAGAGAAACATGGGAGACTCTGAGCGGTTAATCATATGGATTGTCATTGATTTTCTTGGGCCTGGTACGAGTGTAGCACTTGTACCATTGTTAATCCGGCACAACAACTATATGTATAGGTATACATTATGTATAATACGATACGCCTACAACAGGCCCACTATACACATGGGCCGATGCGTTGTCATTGTTGATTTCTGGTTGCACCTACACCAATCGAGTCAGAACCAGTTGACCCATTCAGATCGTAATTATGACGGCCGTGAATTAGTCTGAACCAATAGTCGTATTTAATTATTTAATTATGTTATGGATGATTGAACTATAAAACATAGTTGAAGGTCATATACGAACAGCTTCACAGTATCTACATTGTGTGTGCGTTAAATAAATAAATCATGTAGGAAAACAATTATCTTGTTTTGATAAAATTACACGAACACGAATACTTCCTCGTAGATCGGAATAAAATGATGGACTTACGCTCGCACACACGCACACACGCACACACACACACACACACACACACACACACACACACACACACACACACACACACACACACACACACACACACACACACACGCACACACGCAAAGCATAGCATAGCATTTTGTACAGTCTAATTATTCTTACTAGCAAAAATGCCCACCCTCGAACGAGATAACTTGGTAGTTCGTAAGTGTTTACCAACTTTCAGGGTACACAGCATTAACATAAATATCCATTTATGCCCTGGTGCTTAGGTAGGCCCTATTTATTGCTGCTAATCAATATCTTGATTGCTTCTTTCCTCTCGAATATGCGCGTACGTAACACGTAACACTGGCAGTGATAGTAATTATTGTGTAGCGACGCCTTGCCCGTGTATTTGACGAAACTTTCGACAATCGAAGAAAAGACGCACGACATGGTCATCAACTATACGCAATAGCTACAAAGGGTAATTAGATTGTTCGTACAAAGGGTAATAACGAGGTGAATTTAGAAAAAACTTAATAGAGACGACCGGACCGTGGCGTCGTAGATGAACCCCTGAAAGTATTACGCCCCAGATGCAAAGTGTCTAGGGGGAATAGAGACGACCGGACCGTGGCGTCGTAGATGAACCCCTGAAAGTGTTACGCCCCAGATGCAATGTGTCTAGGGGGAATAGAGACGACCGGACCGTGGCGTCGTAGATGAACCCCTGAAAGTATTACGCCCCAGATGCAAAGTGTCTGGGGGGAATAATATAACATGCAAACATATTAATTAGCTGTCTCAACGGTTAATTAGTATATAGTTGAATGACCAGTCGGGGTGCATAATTAGACGTAGGCGTTGAACTTTGATTCTTGTGAGATTCATGTTGTATTCGTAATAATTTCATAAACAAACAGCGATTTTTTAGGTTTCGTTTAAGGTCCGCCAATTGAATTCAACAGTCCCTCGCTGTGCTCCATATAAAACATTCCCAGATTTTGTGTCACTCTTGAGTCTTGACTGTACATCCAGGCTGGATGTACAGTCAAGTCAATGTACAATCGTCACCAGTGACGAATTCCTCAGCAATGTCCGATGGAACAGCGTTTCGTCAGCATTCTCATGCATAGCTACAATCACTGATGTCATCTTCGGATTCACCCTAACAGACCTCACCATCTTGCACAATGCCCCTCTTCAGATAGTATCAAATGTAGCCTTGAAGTCCACACAATTTAAATGCAGTGATACCTGCTGCTCTTATGCCTTTTCCGTGATCTGTCGCACTATAAAGAGAGCATCTACTGTCCCTCTGTTCTTCCTGAATCCAAACTGCTGCTTTGGTAGATATGTTCGTCAATGCTGTCATCTATCCTCATGAGCAACATATTGCAGAAAACCTTACCCGGGATGGATACAGTGACACAAATCATGTACAACTGCCGGTTTCACAAAGCGTTCGTGTGCCGCACGAAGAATTATACGTAACTATATGGACTCGTATAGTTCTGAATTACGTATTCTACGTCAAACTTCCACACGGTTCCTTCGTAATATCCCCACCCCTTGGGGATTTTTTTATTTAATGTACGAAACATCCGCACGTGCACGTTTACAAAATGTCAGCCTCATACAGGTGAAACTGACGGGCGGGCGGGCGGGCAGGCAGGCAGGCAGGCAGGCAGGCAGGGTCACAAACTACTAACTACTACTATTCGTTCACATATCCAGTCCGTATAGGACTGCTCAAAATGTTCTACACTTCATCCCTGGCTAA